>CM075187.1:8431309-9068809 GCA_037577475.1 Chaunax sp. Z400
AGTGACGGCATGCTTGCTGGTGGGCAGCCAGTTCTTCTTGGTGTTGGGATCAATCTGGAAGACGTGGGCCCGGGTGCTGTAGATGGGCTGCTCCCTACAGGAGACGAAGAAGAAGTTGTGAACCTCTTTGTGCCGCAATACCAACGTCTCACCAAAACCAATGCCAGCACCGAAATGCCTGTTGCCAACAGGGGAGTCAGATCGCCCTGGCAACTGAATGACTGACTCGCCATCCTCCATAGTTACACCACAGAAAGTACAACTGTAAAGGAGCTACTACATATACTCATGGTCTTGTATACAAGCTTCAGAAAAGAAACATTCAAACTAAAGCAGAACTCCTGCACACAAATTAAGACTACACTTCCTGTCCTACATTATCTCCCTATGCACTCAATGCAGGCAGCAACTCAACGGTAACTCTCTCTGTCTTCCTCTCTGTGTAAGGCAGCGTCTTCGCTCACTGCTCTGATATGGGAATGCCTGCAGCACTGAGTGAGGGTCACACAGGGGAGCACAGGGGAAAGGAGAGAATTTAAGGCTAAATATAGACAGTAGGCCAGGGTTAACTACCAAAGACACACCCCTCAGAGCTGCAGTTTCCACACACACACACACACACACACACACACACACACACACACACACACACACACACACACACACACACACACACACACACACACACACACACACACACACACACACACAATGCATGTACACATATAAACATGCACACACACACACAATAGAGACATGACTGAATAAATCTGTATTTATGTGTGAATGTACATGTCGATTTATGCCTGTGTTGCTTAAATCAGCAGATGATCAAAACTCAATGATGGTCTAAGTTAGAGATAATTTAATTCCTTATTGACCTCTGTGTGACACTCAAACTAAAGTTAAAATTCACCCCTATTAATGATGTGGATAATATTAGAGTCTTCTTTGTCTGGTGACCATCCATTCAGCTGTCATTCATGTGCAACATTTACCTTTGCATCCATTTATCTCTCACACCTTGGGTTGCTCTAATAATGCCCTCATATTCCGGCATTGTTGGGCTTCTTGGGTAATATCTACAGTCAGTGCACACACACACACACTTAAAGCACAGGGTGCAGAGGGAGATATTCTGGGCTGGCAGTGCTTGCAGAGCAGGAGATAGAGAAATGCTTACACTGCACTAAGGGGGTGATGGGGGACATCAAAGGCTTGCTGTATAAATGAATATTAAATTTCAGCAGCAGCACCCCTCCTGAGTGTGATTAGCCAAGACTGGGAAAGAAAGAAAAACATGGAGACAGGGAGACAGAGAAGGAGAGAAGTTAGACAGGAGGAGACAGAGAATGATGGGGAGTATAGGAAGTCAGAGAGTGAATCTGGGAAGATTAATGTTGCTTTACAAAGCTGCTTGTGGAATGCTGTGTGCAAATTATCATAATCATCGAAAAGCAGTGTAAGTGACAGTGAGTCATTTCAATTCTCTCCCAGCACACATCACAGAACCACGGCCTGTCCGTATGATCTGTGCAATAGCCTCTTGGCAACCGGCATCTTTTTTTCGTTGCATAATTTGATGAAGCTGTGGCAAATGTTATACTTCTAGTTGCTTGATTGTGTTTAGACCAAATACAGCAATGTTCTTGCTTTGAATTTTACATCAGTGCCTATGCCAAAGCATTTTGTTCCAAAATGACACCCACCAGCTGTCAAAAAAAGCAATATCTACTCCCACAACCAAACTTTAAAAAAACAAAACTGCACAAAAAATGATGGAATGCAATTCCATCCTTAACATGAAAGGCATCAGATCTATCATACATACACCCATTACTGGTATGAACAGCCTGACAGAGTTAACAGTAATGGGAATGCATGGGAGCTACACAGACTTGGCAACAAGTACACAATGAAAGCAGAAGGGAAAACCTTAAGATGCTTAACCTTAAGATGCTGTCTGTCTTGCATAAGCATGAAAGAAGTGCCCACCCCACTATGAGAGGGTGAACACGGTGAAGAGGAATAAAGGAAAAATTTGTGTGAAAGCGATGGAGTAGTATCAGAAAGATGACAATGAGTGGTAAAGGAGAACGTGTGGAGGAGGAAGAGGAAGAGGAGGAGAAAGTGTTTAGGATGTCGTGCGGGACACAGAGGCAGGTTATAGAGCATGAATTTCAAAAAAGAAAGAAGGCAGGAAGAATAATGAACAGGACATAGCACACACTATCGTGATGTCACCATGAGGACGTTGTTTTATTTTAAATTTAGAAATACCACCTAATTCCTTGACCCCAGAAACCAACTCCTAGTGTCTAGAATCAAGTGTTTATCATCAGTAAATTATGAGTTATCAACAAAAATATGATTTTCCATTCTGGTGGGTCCGGATCTATATATTGTGATATGAAAAAATATAGGACATTTCATAAGATACATGCAGTGTGTTATTCATTTACAGATAAACAATCAATCATAATTTTCAGCATTCTGCTCACTTTAAAACTCAACCCCTCCTTGGCCCAAAACCCACCCCTACACAAAATGTCATCAAAATCTGTAGACATTAGCACTAGCAGCTTCCAGGGAGGGAAGGGGGGGGGTCGTAAGTCGATAGAAAAGGAGTACCATGCCTGCAAATTTGTGTTGAAAATGATTAATATTCATGATGTCATGGGAAACTGTCCTTCTTTGTATTGACAAATAAAAACTTGTAAAAAAAATCTGTAGACATTTTTCAAGGTATGTTGTGGAAAAACAAGCAACCAAACAGACCGACAAAAAAACTCGGGTGATCACATAATCTCCTCAGAAGGTGAACATGGTGTAAAATGTGTAAAATAAAATATGAAATAAAAACTTCCTCCATACTAGGTACCACTGTTTATTGTATTTTGTAATTGGGGTGAACTGATTTGTGAAAGTATGTTGAGCTAATGCAAACACCTAACCTTCACACATGTTAACAAAGGTATTGATCAGTTAACAATGCCTGCAGGGCGTTTCATATGAACACACATACGATCTCATACATAGACATACTGTATATGCAGCTCCAGCAGTGGCAACAGGTGTTGCTTATATAGCACATCTTGTGCTTCAGGGGTTTGATGCACTGATGTGAAAATGAGTCACAGTGTGTAACCAATCAGCTTATATGCACACACGTATGTGTATCATTTTTAACCACAAAAGGCTGCAATTTATTTTCTACTTCAGTGTGTAACTTTGCAGCTGCACCCCTCTTTCTGCAGACACTGACAGAAACAGAAGCATAATGAAACAGTCCATCTCAGGAGAACTTACTTTCCCTTGCCGCCACCACCTCCACCTCACCTCCCTTTAAAAGTTGTCCTTGTTCCCATAGTGTCATTAATTTAACAGACTGGAGCTTGAAGGGAAGTAGATCTTATTTAAGGTGGAGAGGGGTCACTAATGATAGAGCTCCCTGATGCTCTATCTACTGAGAGCAGCGTGGATGACCTGAGATGTGCCTGAAAACACACACACTCTCTGTCACACACCCACACAAGCAAAGACAAAGATGGCGAGAGAAACTGAGTCCATCTGTGCATTGATTGTATTTGCCCAAGGAAGTAAGAGCGCACCAGAGAGAGTGTTTATAGGCATCTCCAGTTCGTGTCCAACACTAATGTTCTCCTCTGTGCTATTACCGTTAGAGCTGGAAGTGGTATTCAGCTACGAGACTGGAACTGAAATATAATTCGACCTGTCTTTACATTACTTCTATAGATAGGCAGCCAGACAACATATCTACAGCTATGTGCACCTATGCTGTACCTCTTCAGTCTCATCTGCACCTGCACATATTCTGATTTTAACAAGTACAGTGTAAGCAGCATAGTGCTTTGAATCATAGTTTAAAATTTATTCCATTGTAGATCAATTGAGTCATCGATTCAGTTGCATAACAGTTACTTAATCACCAGTATGGCAGAGCCCAAAAGAGAGCCAAAGCTAAGTGGAGACCACTGAATGATGTGATGCCTACACTGTAGGAGGGAAGAGTGGGCACCTGGGATACCTCCAGTGTATTGGTAATAGTAAATGTCGGACTTTTGGCTGGTGCCTTGAAATCACACCATGCCTGTGCCATATTGTTAATCTCCTGCTGTGCAATTAATCACAATCAACTGGGGGAGACAGCTGTTAATGGACGACAGGCTTGGTGGGAGAAATGGACCGCTGAGCACAGGGTTAGGGGACATGCAAATGAGCAATGCTGTGCACTAGGCGGATATTCCACTGATGGGTGCCTGTTGTTGATGAGTAAGGTAGCAGTCGCTGTGCTGCCATAGAGACAGGAAGCCACTTTCTGTCACTAAAGCCTTGTGCAGTATTGTACATAGCTATTGACATTTCCATGCTTCTAACACTACATTGTTACCAAACCCTCTTGGAAGCAGGACACAGAACAGGGTGTACAGTCAATCAAACCACATATCTGTTTGAGAGCATTTGAGAAGAAATGCTGGCATTACTCATGCTTTCTTTCAGAATTACATAACTGTCTGTAATGGTGGGGAATAAACAGTGGGACAGAGAGACCTAGAAATACCAGCGTCTTTAAACACTCTCACTGTTCTGTTATAATGGGGAAATTTAAGCTTTTCTTTATTTTGGTAGGAACACCAAAAATACCTGTAACAACCCACAGATAGTTCAACTTTGGAGATCACTGGAGATTAACTACTTTGATCCTAAAAGTTTGATGACGGGGGCAACTTCATCACCAGCATTTATGTGTCAGCATGTTGGGCCCAGTGTGCATTCCTGTTTCACCAATCACAGAATATTCTCAGGTGATCAAATAGTAAGTTGCATCATTGAGTGTCAGAATTTGTGATTTTCATGCGCATCTCATTGAGGCTCAGTGTTCAGTCACACATGTCACATAGCGCTACCTGAACTATTCAGTATTAAGATAAAAAGATTCCCCATTTGTTAAAATGGAGAGGCAATGGGATACATTTTGACGGATACACCCGGGTCAATACAGTTATGTGTTGTTACAGGGAAGTTTCCTGTGAGGCAGCCTGACATGAATACAAAGATGAGGGTAGGTCACCCTGTAAATAATAATCACACTTACCCCATTGTTGTGGTTGACATAAAGGTGACACCTGACTACCGATCCTTTTCGCTGGCAATAAAAACGGATCCTTCGGATTGGCTGCTGCGTATGAAGGTCTTCTCTCTACGCGACGGATTTCAATCTATCACCGTCTGTGCGTCTGCAAGAATTTGATGACAACTGCTCCATTCCCCTCCACTGTCACCGCATGAAATCACACATATGTGTCATTCTGCACATGGCAAGAAAAGCAGATCTTCTCGACCTTTGGCGTTGGCGGGTTCGGTGATGGAGAAGCAGCAGCAGTGGCGCTGTAAGAGATCCAGCACGGAGCCCAATGGAGATCCGACAGAAGCCTTGCTGTTGCCGTGTAAATTACAGATCCTCGCTGGAAAGGTGGAGAAGCGCTGCTGTCTAACCTGAGAAAGACAATCCTCATTTACTCATTTAGCCAACAGTTAACGCACAGCATCACACCATCCAACCGCGTCTCTCCCTCTCCCTCTCTCTCTTATTACCATAGACTCACATGTTACACCCCCACTCTCTCCCCCAGACTATAGCTATTTCACAGTTATAACACACTCTCAGTATTACCAATGCAGTTCTACAATAAAGACGATTAGTCATGTGGTTTCAGGACTAACCTTACAACATCTCTTGTGTTTCTGCAACATCATTGTATGCCTTTTTCAAGTGTGACGTTCTCTTTATCTGTAGGCATGTCAAGTCGTTTAATTACATAGATTGAAATATCCCGCAGTTTGTGTGCTGTAGCTATACATTATGTGAGCTTTATTGATCTAAGCCTAACTACAGACCCCTATGTGTACCCCGCCCCCAAACCGCTCCCCATCTGGCTGATGCATCTGCTTCACTCCCACTCAGCTGTCAGCATTGAACTGCCTACGTCACGACACCATCCTCCGCAGTGACGTCACTCGATGCTCAGGGGACTTACGCCATTTGATGCTTTATTAGGGCCCGTGCACTAAGGTGTGAGGACCCTATTGTTCTGCTAGGAATTGTTATTATTTTCCTCCGAAAATATGCCTTTTTTCACCTACAATAATGCAGTTCTTTCCAAATTTGATGTGTAATAAAAACTTAATTTTAAATAGCGTATTCATGCCACTCATATCATATATTAGAGGACATACAGCACTACAATACAATCATTATGAAGTAGCCTTACTTTGTACTTTTTGAGTAAGCTTACCTTGAAATACCATGTATCAATCAAAATAATGCTTTTTTCCCTACAGTAATCGAATTCTTTCCAAATTTGATGTGCAATAAAATCTTTACCGTCAATAGTGTATTAATGAAACTTATATTTTCTGGTAGAGGACATATAGCACCAAGGGTACAATTATTATGAAGTACTTGTACCTTGTACTTTTGGAGTAATACTACCTTAAAATACCATGTATCGACCCTAAACCTACACCTAAACCTCCAACCCTAACCCTAACCCTAGTCAAACCTTAACCCTAACCCTAGCCCAACCCTAGCCGAACCCTAACCCTAACCCTAGTCCAAACCTAACCCTAACCCTAGTCCTAACCCTAACAACCCTAACCCTAACCCTAACAACCCTAACCCTAACCCTAACAACCCTAACCCTAACCCTAGCCCAACCCCAACCCTACCCCTAGTCCAATCCTAGCCCAACACGAACCCTAACCCTAACAACCCGAACCCTAACCCTAGTCTAAGACCCAGTATAACCAGTATATATATGGATATGTCATATCTCGGGAAGGGAAGGTCGTAGAGACTCGGGACAAAGACTGGCGTTCTCAGAGACCACATAAAACCCAGACGGACATTAGTCCCGAGTCTGTACGACCTTCCGTTGCCGAGATACACACATTCACTATAGGCGCACCAAACCCCATTCACTTCAATGGGAAAATAAACTTAAGTATAACGCGGGAACGGAAGGTCGTAGAGATTCGGAACAATGATCCGTCAGACATATTTCGGCTGAGGAAGGTGAGAATGACATTGTTACTTCATAAAAACAGTGTGTGTCCAGCACACACAAACAGAAATACACACACACACACACACACAAACCCTTTGAGCTAGGGTTAGGGTTTGAGCTAGGGTTAGGGTTAGGGTTTGAGCTAGGGTTAGGGTTAGGGTTTGAGCTAGGGTTAGGGTTTGAGCCAGGGTTAGGGTTAGGGTTTGAGCTAGGGTTAGGGTTGTCTTTACGACCTTCCGTTCCGGAGCTACGTCACTTCCTTTCACTTACATAGCTGTATCTCAGGAACGGAAGGTCGTAGAGACTCGGGGACAAGTCTGGCGTGTTCAGAGACGCCGATATATGTCTGACGGATCATGGTTCCGAATCTCTACGACCTTCCGTTCCCGCGTTATACTTAAGTTTATTTTCCCATTGAAGTGAATGGGGTTTGGTGCGCCTATAGTGAATATGTGTATCTCGGCAACGGAAGGTCGTACCGACTCGGGACTAATGTCCGTCTAGGGCTTTATGTGGTCTCTGAGAACGCCAGTCTTTGTCCCGAGTCTCTACGACCTTCCGTTCCCGAGATACGACATATCCAGTAGAGGGGATACTCAATATGTGTATCTCGGGAACGGAAGGTCGTAGAGACTTGGGGACAAGTCCGGCGTGTTCAGCGCCCCCGAAATATGGCAGACGGATCTTGGTTACAAGTTGCTCCGACCTTCGGTTTTCGAGTTATACTCAAGTTTATTTTCTCATTGGAGATGTATGTGGCTTGGCGCACCTATACTGAATATGAGTATCTCGGGAACGGAAGGTCATAGAGACTCGGGACCAACATCCGTCTGGGGGTTTTCGGGGTCTCTGAGAACGCCAGTCTTTCTCCCGAGTCTCTACGACCTTCCGTTCCCGAGATACGACATATCCAGTAGAGGGGATACTCAATATGTGTATCTCGGGAACGGAAGGTCGTAGAGACTTGGGGACAAGTCCGGCGTGTTCAGCGCCCCCGAAATATGGCAGACGGATCTTGGTTACAAGTTGCTCCGACCTTCGGTTCTCGAGTTATACTCAAGTTTATTTTCTCATTGGAGATGTATGTGGCTTGGCGCACCTATACTGAATATGTGTATCTCGGGAACGGAAGGTCATAGAGACTCGGGACCAACATCCGTCTGGGGGTTTTCGGGGTCTCTGAGAACGCCAGTCTTTGTCCCGAGTCTCTACGACCTTCCCTTCCCGAGATATGACATATCCAATAGTGGGGGTATACTGGGTCTTAGACTAGGGTTAGGGTTCGGGTTGTTAGGGTTAGGGTTCGGGTTGGGCTAGGATTGGACTAGGGGTAGGGTTGGGGTTCGGCTAGGGTTAGGGTTAGGGTTGTTAGGGTTAGGACTAGGGTTAGGGTTAGGGTTAGGTTTGGAGTAGGGTTAGGGTTAGGGTTGGGCTAGGGTTAGGGTTGAGCTAGGGTTAGGGTTAGGGTTTGAGCTAGGGTTAGGGTTTGAACTAGGGTTAGGGTTAGGATTTGAGCTAGGGTTAGGGTTAGGGTTTGAGCTAGGGTTAGGGTTAGGGTTAGGGTTTGAGCTAGGGTTAGGGTTAGGGTTTGAGCTAGGGTTAGGGTTAGGGTTAGGGTTTGAGCTAGGGTTAGGGTTTGAGCTAGGGTTAGGGTTAGGGTTTGAGGTAGGGTTAGGGTTAGGGTTAGGGTTTGAGCTAGGGTTAGGGTTAGGGTTTGAGCTAGGGTTAGGGTTAGGGTTAGGGTTTGAGCTAGGGTTAGGGTTAGGGTTTGAGCTAGGGTTAGGGTTAGGGTTAGGGTTTGAGCTAGGGTTAGGGTTAGGGTTAGGGTTTGAGCTAGGGTTAGGGTTAGGGTTTGAGCTAGGGTTAGGGTTAGGGTTAGGGTTTGAGCTAGGGTTAGGCATTGAGCTAGGGTTAGGGTTAGGGTTTGAGCTAGGGTTAGGGTTACGGTTAGGGTTTGAGCTAGGGTTAGGGTTAGGGTTTGAGCTAGGGTTAGGGTTAGGGTTAGGGTTTGAGCTAGGGTTAGGGTTAGGGCTTGAGCTAGGGTTAGGGTTAGGGTTAGGGTTTGAGCTAGGGTTAGGGTTAGGGTTTGAGCTAGGGTTAGGGTTTGAGCTAGGGTTAGGGTTAGGGTTAGGGTTTGAGTTAGGGTTAGGGTTAGGGTTAGGGTTTGAGCTAGGGTTAGGGTTAGGGTTTGAGCTAGGGTTAGGGTTAGGGTTAGGGTTTGAGCTAGGGTTAGGGTTAGGGTTTGAGCTAGGGTTAGGGTTAGGGTTAGGGTTTGAGCTAGGGTTAGGGTTAGGGTTAGGGTTTGAGCTAGGGTTAGGGTTAGGGTTTGAGCTAGGGTTAGGGTTAGGGTTTGAGCTAGGGTTAGGGTTAGGGTTAGGGTTTGAGCTAGGGTTAGGGTTAGGGTTTGAGCTAGGGTTAGGGTTAGGGTTAGGGTTTGAGCTAGGGTTAGGCATTGAGCTAGGGTTAGGGTTACGGTTTGAGCTAGGGTTAGGGTTACGGTTAGGGTTTGAGCTAGGGTTAGGGTTAGGGTTTGAGCTAGGGTTAGGGTTAGGGTTAGGGTTTGAGCTAGGGTTAGGGTTAGGGTTTGGGTTAGGGTTAGGGTTAGGGTTAGGGTTAGGGGTTAGGGTTAGGGTTAGGGTTAGGGTTTGAGCTAGGGTTAGGGTTTGAGCTAGGGTTAGGGTTAGGGTTTGAGCTAGGGTTAGGGTTAGGGTTTGAGCTAGGGTTAGGGTTAGGGTTAGGGTTTGAGCTAGGGTTAGGGTTAGGGTCAGGGTTTGAGCTAGGGTTAGGGTTAGGGTTAGGGTTTGAGCTAGGGTTAGGGTTTGAGCTAGGGTTAGGGTTAGGGTTTGAGGTAGGGTTAGGGTTAGGGTTAGGGTTTGAGCTAGGGTTAGGGTTAGGGTTTGAGCTAGGGTTAGGGTTAGGGTTAGGGTTTGAGCTAGGGTTAGGGTTAGGGTTTGAGCTAGGGTTAGGGTTAGGGTTAGGGTTTGAGCTAGGGTTAGGGTTAGGGTTAGGGTTTGAACTAGGGTTAGGGTTAGGGTTTGAGTTAGGGTTAGGGTTAGGGTTAGGGTTTGAGCTAGGGTTAGGGTTAGGGTTAGGGTTTGAGCTAGGATTAGGGTTCTAGCTAGGGTTAGGGTTAGGGTTTGAGCTAGGGTTAGGGTTAGGGTTTGAGCTAGGGTTAGGGTTAGGGTTAGGGTTTGAGCTAGGGTTAGGGTTAGGGTTTGAGCTAGGGTTAGGGTTAGGGTTAGGGTTTGAGCTAGGGTTAGGGTTAGGGTTAGGGTTTGAGCTAGGGTTAGGGTTAGGGTTTGAGCTAGGGTTAGGGTTTGAGCTAGGGTTAGGGTTAGGGTTAGGGTTTGAGCTAGGGTTAGGGTTAGGGTTAGGGTTTGAGCTAGGGTTAGGGTTAGGGTTAGGGTTTGAGCTAGGGTTAGGGTTAGGGTTAGGGTTTGAGCTAGGGTTAGGGTTAGGGTTTGAGATAGGGTTAGGGTTAGGGTTTGAGGTAGGGTTAGGGTTAGGGTTAGGGTTTGAGCTAGGGTTAGGGTTAGGGTTAGGGTTTGAGCTAGGGTTAGGGTTAGGGTTAGGGTTTGAGCTAGGGTTAGGGTTAGGGTTTGAGCTAGGGTTAGGGTTTGAGCTAGGGTTAGGGTTAGGGTTAGGGTTTGAGTTAGGGTTAGGGTTAGGGTTAGGGTTTGAGCTAGGGTTAGGGTTAGGGTTTGAGCTAGGGTTAGGGTTAGGGTTAGGGTTTGAGCTAGGGTTAGGGTTAGGGTTTGAGCTAGGGTTAGGGTTAGGGTTAGGGTTTGAGCTAGGGTTAGGGTTAGGGTTAGGGTTTGAGCTAGGGTTAGGGTTAGGGTTTGAGCTAGGGTTAGGGTTAGGGTTTGAGCTAGGGTTAGGGTTAGGGTTAGGGTTTGAGCTAGGGTTAGGGTTAGGGTTTGAGCTAGGGTTAGGGTTAGGGTTAGGGTTTGAGCTAGGGTTAGGCATTGAGCTAGGGTTAGGGTTACGGTTTGAGCTAGGGTTAGGGTTACGGTTAGGGTTTGAGCTAGGGTTAGGGTTAGGGTTTGAGCTAGGGTTAGGGTTAGGGTTAGGGTTTGAGCTAGGGTTAGGGTTAGGGTTTGGGTTAGGGTTAGGGTTAGGGTTAGGGTTAGGGGTTAGGGTTAGGGTTAGGGTTAGGGTTTGAGCTAGGGTTAGGGTTTGAGCTAGGGTTAGGGTTAGGGTTTGAGCTAGGGTTAGGGTTAGGGTTTGAGCTAGGGTTAGGGTTAGGGTTAGGGTTTGAGCTAGGGTTAGGGTTAGGGTCAGGGTTTGAGCTAGGGTTAGGGTTAGGGTTAGGGTTTGAGCTAGGGTTAGGGTTTGAGCTAGGGTTAGGGTTAGGGTTTGAGGTAGGGTTAGGGTTAGGGTTAGGGTTTGAGCTAGGGTTAGGGTTAGGGTTTGAGCTAGGGTTAGGGTTAGGGTTAGGGTTTGAGCTAGGGTTAGGGTTAGGGTTAGGGTTTGAGCTAGGGTTAGGGTTAGGGTTAGGGTTTGAACTAGGGTTAGGGTTAGGGTTTGAGTTAGGGTTAGGGTTAGGGTTAGGGTTTGAGCTAGGGTTAGGGTTAGGGTTAGGGTTTGAGCTAGGATTAGGGTTCTAGCTAGGGTTAGGGTTAGGGTTTGAGCTAGGGTTAGGGTTACGGTTAGGGTTTGAGCTAGGGTTAGGGTTAGGGTTTGAGCTAGGGTTAGGGTTAGGGTTAGGGTTTGAGCTAGGGTTAGGGTTAGGGTTTGAGCTAGGGTTAGGGTTAGGGTTAGGGTTTGAGCTAGGGTTAGGGTTAGGGTTAGGGTTTGAGCTAGGGTTAGGGTTAGGGTTTGAGCTAGGGTTAGGGTTTGAGCTAGGGTTAGGGTTAGGGTTAGGGTTTGAGCTAGGGTTAGGGTTAGGGTTAGGGTTTGAGCTAGGGTTAGGGTTAGGGTTAGGGTTTGAGCTAGGGTTAGGGTTAGGGTTAGGGTTTGAGCTAGGGTTAGGGTTAGGGTTTGAGATAGGGTTAGGGTTAGGGTTTGAGGTAGGGTTAGGGTTAGGGTTAGGGTTTGAGCTAGGGTTAGGGTTAGGGTTAGGGTTTGAGCTAGGGTTAGGGTTAGGGTTTGAGCTAGGGTTAGGGTTAGGGTTAGGGTTTGAGCTAGGGTTAGGGTTAGGGTTAGGGTTTGAGCTAGGGTTAGGGTTAGGGTTTGAGCTAGGGTTAGGGTTTGAGCTAGGGTTAGGGTTAGGGTTTGAGCTAGGGTTAGGGTTAGGGTTAGGGTTTGAGCTAGGGTTAGGGTTAGGGTTAGGGTTTGAGCTAGGGTTAGGGTTAGGGTTAGGGTTTGAGCTAGGGTTAGGGTTAGGGTTTGAGATAGGGTTAGGGTTAGGGTTTGAGGTAGGGTTAGGGTTAGGGTTAGGGTTTGAGCTAGGGTTAGGGTTAGGGTTTGAGCTAGGGTTAGGGTTAGGGTTAGGGTTTGAGCTAGGGTTAGGGTTAGGGTTAGGGTTTGAGCTAGGGTTAGGGTTAGGGTTTGAGCTAGGGTTAGGGTTAGGGTTAGGGTTTGAGCTAGGGTTAGGGTTAGGGTTTGAGCTAGGGTTAGGGTTAGGGTTAGGGTTTGAGCTAGGGTTAGGGTTTAAGCTAGGGTTAGGGTTAGGGTTTGAGGTAGGGTTAGGGTTAGGGTTAGGGTTTGAGCTAGGGTTAGGGTTAGGGTTTGAGCTAGGGTTAGGGTTAGGGTTTGAGCTAGGGTTAGGGTTAGGGTTTGAGCTAGGGTTAGGGTTAGGGTTAGGGTTTGAGCTAGGGTTAGGGTTAGGGTTAGGGTTTGAGCTAGGGTTAGGGTTAGGGTTTGAGCTAGGGTTAGGGTTTGAGCTAGGGTTAGGGTTAGGGTTAGGGTTTGAGCTAGGGTTAGGGTTAGGGTTAGGGTTTGAGCTAGGGTTAGGGTTAGGGTTAGGGTTTGAGCTAGGGTTAGGGTTAGGGTTAGGGTTTGAGCTAGGGTTAGGGTTAGGGTTTGAGATAGGGTTAGGGTTAGGGTTTGAGGTAGGGTTAGGGTTAGGGTTAGGGTTTGAGCTAGGGTTAGGGTTAGGGTTAGGGTTTGAGCTAGGGTTAGGGTTAGGGTTTGAGCTAGGGTTAGGGTTAGGGTTTGAGCTAGGGTTAGGGTTAGGGTTTGAGCTAGGGTTAGGGTTAGGGTTTGAGCTAGGGTTAGGGTTTGAGCTAGGGTTAGGGTTTGAGCTAGGGTTAGGGTTAGGGTTTGAGCTAGGGTTAGGGTTAGGGTTTGAGCTAGGGTTAGGGTTAGGGTTAGGGTTTGAGCTAGGGTTAGGGTTAGGGTTAGGGTTTGAGCTAGGGTTAGGGTTAGGGTTTGAGCTAGGGTTAGGGTTAGGGTTTGAGCTAGGGTTAGGGTTAGGGTTTGAGCTAGGGTTAGGGTTTGAGCTAGGGTTAGGGTTAGGGTTAGGGTTTGAGCTAGGGTTAGGGTTAGGGTTTGAGCTAGGGTTAGGGTTAGGGTTTGAGCTAGGGTTAGGTTTAGGGTTTGAGCTAGGGTTAGGGTTAGGGTTTGAGCTAGGGTTAGGGTTAGGGTTAGGGTTTGAGCTAGAGTTAGGGTTTGAGCTAGGGTTAGGGTTAGGGTTTGAGCTAGGGTTAGGGTTAGGGTTAGGGTTTGAGCTAGGGTTAGGGTTTGGGTTTGAGTTAGGGTTAGGGCAAGGGTTTGAGCTAGGGTTAGGGTTTGAGCTAGGGTTAGGGTTAGGGTTTGAGCTAGGGTTAGGGTTTGAGCCAGGGTTAGGGTTAGGGTTTGAGCTAGGGTTAGGGTTGTCTTTACGACCTTCCGTTCCGGAGCTACGTCACTTCCTTTCACTTACATAGCTGTATCTCAGGAACGGAAGGTCGTAGAGACTCGGGGACAAGTCTGGCGTGTTCAGAGACGCCGATATATGTCTGACGGATCATGGTTCCGAATCTCTACGACCTTCCGTTCCCGCGTTATACTTAAGTTTATTTTCCCATTGAAGTGAATGGGGTTTGGTGCGCCTATAGTGAATGTGTGTATCTCGGCAACGGAAGGTCGTACAGACTCGGGACTAATGTCCGTCTAGGGCTTTATGTGGTCTCTGAGAACGCCAGTCTTTGTCCCGAGTCTCTACGACCTTCCGTTCCCGAGATACGACATATCCAGTAGAGGGGATACTCAATATGTGTATCTCGGGAACGGAAGGTCGTAGAGACTTGGGGACAAGTCCGGCGTGTTCAGCGCCCCCGAAATATGGCAGACGGATCTTGGTTACAAGTTGCTCCGACCTTCGGTTCATGAGTTATACTCAAGTTTATTTTCTCATTGGAGATGTATGTGGCTTGGCGCACCTATATTGAATATGAATATCTCGGGAACGGAAGGTCATAGAGACTCGGGACCAACATCCGTCTGGGGGTTTTCGGGGTCTCTGAGAACGCCAGTCTTTGTCCCGAGTCTCTACGACCTTCCGTTCCCGAGATACGACATATCCAGTAGAGGGGATACTCAATATGTGTATCTCGGGAACGGAAGGTCGTAGAGACTTGGGGACAAGTCCGGCGTGTTCAGCGCCCCCGAAATATGGCAGACGGATCTTGGTTACAAGTTGCTCCGACCTTCGGTTCTCGAGTTATACTCAAGTTTATTTTCTCATTGGAGATGTATGTGGCTTGGCGCACCTATACTGAATATGAGTATCTCGGGAACGGAAGGTCATAGAGACTCGGGACCAACATCCGTCTGGGGGTTTTCGGGGTCTCTGAGAACGCCAGTCTTTCTCCCGAGTCTCTACGACCTTCCGTTCCCGAGATACGACATATCCAGTAGAGGGGATACTCAATATGTGTATCTCGGGAACGGAAGGTCGTAGAGACTTGGGGACAAGTCCGGCGTGTTCAGCGCCCCCGAAATATGGCAGACGGATCTTGGTTACAAGTTGCTCCGACCTTCGGTTCTCGAGTTATACTCAAGTTTATTTTCTCATTGGAGATGTATGTGGCTTGGCGCACCTATACTGAATATGTGTATCTCGGGAACGGAAGGTCATAGAGACTCGGGACCAACATCCGTCTGGGGGTTTTCGGGGTCTCTGAGAACGCCAGTCTTTGTCCCGAGTCTCTACGACCTTCCCTTCCCGAGATATGACATATCCAATAGTGGGGGTATACTGGGTCTTAGACTAGGGTTAGGGTTCGGGTTGTTAGGGTTAGGGTTCGGGTTGGGCTAGGATTGGACTAGGGGTAGGGTTGGGGTTCGGCTAGGGTTAGGGTTAGGGTTGTTAGGGTTAGGACTAGGGTTAGGGTTAGGGTTAGGTATGGAGTAGGGTTAGGGTTAGGGTTGGGCTAGGGTTAGGGTTGAGCTAGGGTTAGGGTTAGGGTTTGAGCTAGGGTTAGGGTTTGAACTAGGGTTAGGGTTAGGATTTGAGCTAGGGTTAGGGTTAGGGTTTGAGCTAGGGTTAGGGTTAGGGTTAGGGTTTGAGCTAGGGTTAGGGTTAGGGTTTAAGCTAGGGTTAGGGTTAGGGTTAGGGTTTGAGCTAGGGTTAGGGTTCTAGCTAGGGTTAGGGTTAGGGTTTGAGGTAGGGTTAGGGTTAGGGTTAGGGTTTGAGCTAGGGTTAGGGTTAGGGTTTGAGCTAGGGTTAGGGTTAGGGTTAGGGTTTGAGCTAGGGTTAGGGTTAGGGTTTGAGCTAGGGTTAGGGTTAGGGTTAGGGTTTGAGCTAGGGTTAGGGTTAGGGTTAGGGTTTGAGCTAGGGTTAGGGTTAGGGTTTGAGCTAGGGTTAGGGTTAGGGTTAGGGTTTGAGCTAGGGTTAGGGTTAGGGTTTGAGCTAGGGTTAGGGTTAGGGTTAGGGTTTGAGCTAGGGTTAGGGTTTAAGCTAGGGTTAGGGTTAGGGTTTGAGGTAGGGTTAGGGTTAGGGTTAGGGTTTGAGCTAGGGTTAGGGTTAGGGTTTGAGCTAGGGTTAGGGTTAGGGTTTGAGCTAGGGTTAGGGTTAGGGTTTGAGCTAGGGTTAGGGTTAGGGTTTGAGCTAGGGTTAGGGTTAGGGTTAGGGTTTGAGCTAGGGTTAGGGTTAGGGTTAGGGTTTGAGCTAGGGTTAGGGTTAGGGTTTGAGCTAGGGTTAGGGTTTGAGCTAGGGTTAGGGTTAGGGTTAGGGTTTGAGCTAGGGTTAGGGTTAGGGTTAGGGTTTGAGCTAGGGTTAGGGTTAGGGTTAGGGTTTGAGCTAGGGTTAGGGTTAGGGTTAGGGTTTGAGCTAGGGTTAGGGTTAGGGTTTGAGATAGGGTTAGGGTTAGGGTTTGAGGTAGGGTTAGGGTTAGGGTTAGGGTTTGAGCTAGGGTTAGGGTTAGGGTTAGGGTTTGAGCTAGGGTTAGGGTTAGGGTTTGAGCTAGGGTTAGGGTTTGAGCTAGGGTTAGGGTTAGGGTTTGAGCTAGGGTTAGGGTTAGGGTTTGAGCTAGGGTTAGGGTTAGGGTTTGAGCTAGGGTTAGGGTTTGAGCTAGGGTTAGGGTTAGGGTTTGAGCTAGGGTTAGGGTTAGGGTTTGAGCTAGGGTTAGGGTTAGGGTTTGAGCTAGGGTTAGGGTTTGAGCTAGGGTTAGGGTTAGGGTTAGGGTTTGAGCTAGGGTTAGGGTTAGGGTTTGAGCTAGGGTTAGGGTTTGAGCTAGGGTTAGGGTTAGGGTTTGAGCTAGGGTTAGGGTTAGGGTTTGAGCTAGGGTTAGGGTTAGGGTTTGAGCTAGGGTTAGGGTTTGAGCTAGGGTTAGGGTTAGGGTTAGGGTTTGAGCTAGGGTTAGGGTTAGGGTTTGAGCTAGGGTTAGGGTTAGGGTTTGAGCTAGGGTTAGGTTTAGGGTTTGAGCTAGGGTTAGGGTTAGGGTTTGAGCTAGGGTTAGGGTTAGGGTTAGGGTTTGAGCTAGAGTTAGGGTTTGAGCTAGGGTTAGGGTTAGGGTTTGAGCTAGGGTTAGGGTTAGGGTTAGGGTTTGAGCTAGGGTTAGGGTTTGGGTTTGAGTTAGGATTAGGGCAAGGGTTTGAGCTAGGGTTAGGGTTTGAGCTAGGGTTAGGGTTAGGGTTTGAGCTAGGGTTAGGGTTTGAGCCAGGGTTAGGGTTAGGGTTTGAGCTAGGGTTAGGGTTGTCTTTATGACCTTCCGTTCCGGAGCTACGTCACTTCCTTTCACTTACATAGCTGTATCTCAGGAACGGAAGGTCGTAGAGACTCGGGGACAAGTCTGGCGTGTTCAGAGACGCCGATATATGTCTGACGGATCATGGTTCCGAATCTCTACGACCTTCCGTTCCCGCGTTATACTTAAGTTTATTTTCCCACTGAAGTGAATGGGGTTTGGTGCGCCTATAGTGAATGTGTGTATCTCGGCAACGGAAGGTCGTACAGACTCGGGACTAATGTCCGTCTAGGGCTTTATGTGGTCTCTGAGAACGCCAGTCTTTGTCCCGAGTCTCTACGACCTTCCGTTCCCGAGATACAACATATCCAGTAGAGGGGATACTCAATATGTGTATCTCGGGAACGGAAGGTCGTAGAGACTTGGGGACAAGTCCGGCGTGTTCAGCGCCCCCGAAATATGGCAGACGGATCTTGGTTACAAGTTGCTCCGACCTTCGGTTCATGAGTTATACTCAAGTTTATTTTCTCATTGGAGATGTATGTGGCTTGGCGCACCTATACTGAATATGAATATCTCGGGAACGGAAGGTCATAGAGACTCGGGACCAACATCCGTCTGGGGGTTTTCGGGGTCTCTGAGAACGCCAGTCTTTGTCCCGAGTCTCTACGACCTTCCCTTCCCGAGATATGACATATCCAATAGTGGGGGTATACTGGGTCTTAGACTAGGGTTAGGGTTCGGGTTGTTAGGGTTAGGGTTCGGGTTGGGCTAGGATTGGACTAGGGGTAGGGTTGGGGTTCGGCTAGGGTTAGGGTTAGGGTTGTTAGGGTTAGGACTAGGGTTAGGGTTAGGGTTAGGTTTGGAGTAGGGTTAGGGTTAGGGTTGGGCTAGGGTTAGGGTTGAGCTAGGGTTAGGGTTAGGGTTTGAGCTAGGGTTAGGGTTTGAACTAGGGTTAGGGTTAGGATTTGAGCTAGGGTTAGGGTTAGGGTTAGGGTTTGAGCTAGGGTTAGGGTTAGGGTTTGAGCTAGGGTTAGGGTTAGGGTTTGAGCTAGGGTTAGGGTTAGGGTTAGGGTTTGAGCTAGGGTTAGGGTTAGGGTTTGAGCTAGGGTTAGGGTTAGGGTTAGGGTTTGAGCTAGGGTTAGGGTTAGGGTTAGGGTTTGAGCTAGGGTTAGGGTTAGGGTTTGAGCTAGGGTTAGGGTTAGGGTTTGAGCTAGGGTTAGGGTTAGGGTTTGAGCTAGGGTTAGGGTTAGGGTTAGGGTTTGAGCTAGAGTTAGGCATTGAGCTAGGGTTAGGGTTAGGGTTTGAGCTAGGGTTAGGGTTACGGTTAGGGTTTGAGCTAGGGTTAGGGTTAGGGTTTGAGCTAGGGTTAGGGTTAGGGTTAGGGTTTGAGCTAGGGTTAGGGTTAGGGTTTGAGCTAGGTTTAGGGTTAGGGTTAGGGTTTGAGCTAGGGTTAGGGTTAGGGTTAGGGTTTGAGCTAGGGTTAGGGTTAGGGTTAGGGTTTGAGCTAGGGTTAGGGTTTGAGCTAGGGTTAGGGTTAGGGTTTGAGGTAGGGTTAGGGTTAGGGTTAGGGTTTGAGCTAGGGTTAGGGTTAGGGTTTGAGCTAGGGTTAGGGTTAGGGTTAGGGTTTGAGCTAGGGTTAGGGTTAGGGTTTGAGCTAGGGTTAGGGTTAGGGTTAGGGTTTGAGCTAGGGTTAGGGTTAGGGTTAGGGTTTGAGCTAGGGTTAGGGTTAGGGTTTGAGTTAGGGTTAGGGTTAGGGTTAGGGTTTGAGCTAGGGTTAGGGTTAGGGTTTGAGCTAGGGTTAGGGTTAGGGTTAGGGTTTGAGCTAGGGTTAGGGTTAGGGTTTGAGGTAGGGTTAGGCTTAGGGTTAGGGTTTGAGCTAGGGTTAGGGTTAGGGTTAGGTTTTGAGCTAGGGTTAGGGTTAGGGTTTGAGCTAGGGTTAGGGTTTGAGCTAGGGTTAGGGTTAGGGTTTGAGCTAGGGTTAGGGTTAGGGTTTGAGCTAGGGTTAGGGTTAGGGTTTGAGCTAGGGTTAGGGTTTGAGCTAGGGTTAGGGTTAGGGTTTGAGCTAGGGTTAGGGTTAGGGTTTGAGCTAGGGTTAGGGTTAGGGTTTGAGCTAGGGTTAGGGTTTGAGCTAGGGTTAGGGTTAGGGTTAGGGTTTGAGCTAGGGTTAGGGTTAGGGTTTGAGCTAGGGTTAGGGTTAGGGTTTGAGCTAGGGTTAGGGTTAGGGTTTGAGCTAGGGTTAGGGTTAGGGTTTGAGCTAGGGTTAGGGTTTGAGCTAGGGTTAGGGTTAGGGTTTGAGCTAGGGTTAGGGTTAGGGTTTGAGCTAGGGTTAGGGTTAGGGTTTGAGCTAGGGTTAGGGTTTGAGCTAGGGTTAGGGTTAGGGTTAGGGTTTGAGCTAGGGTTAGGGTTAGGGTTTGAGCTAGGGTTAGGGTTTGAGCTAGGGTTAGGGTTTGAGCTAGGGTTAGGGTTAGGGTTTGAGCTAGGGTTAGGGTTAGGGTTTGAGCTAGGGTTAGGGTTAGGGTTTGAGCTAGGGTTAGGGTTTGAGCTAGGGTTAGGGTTAGGGTTAGGGTTTGAGCTAGGGTTAGGGTTAGGGTTTGAGCTAGGGTTAGGGTTAGGGTTTGAGCTAGGGTTAGGGTTAGGGTTTGAGCTAGGGTTAGGTTTAGGGTTTGAGCTAGGGTTAGGGTTAGGGTTTGAGCTAGGGTTAGGGTTAGGGTTTGAGCTAGGGTTAGGGTTAGGGTTAGGGTTTGAGCTAGGGTTAGGGTTAGGGTTAGGGTTTGAGCTAGGGTTAGGGTTTGGGTTTGAGTTAGGGTTAGGGCAAGGGTTTGAGCTAGGGTTAGGGTTTGAGCTAGGGTTAGGGTTAGGGTTTGAGCTAGGGTTAGGGTTTGAGCCAGGGTTAGGGTTAGGGTTTGAGCTAGGGTTAGGGTTGTCTTTACGACCTTCCGTTCCGGAGCTACGTCACTTCCTTTCACTTACATAGCTGTATCTCAGGAACGGAAGGTCGTAGAGACTCGGGGACAAGTCTGGCGTGTTCAGAGACGCCGATATATGTCTGACGGATCATGGTTCCGAATCTCTACGACCTTCCGTTCCCGCGTTATACTTAAGTTTATTTTCCCATTGAAGTGAATGGGGTTTGGTGCGCCTATAGTGAATGTGTGTATCTCGGCAACGGAAGGTCGTACAGACTCGGGACTAATGTCCGTCTAGGGCTTTATGTGGTCTCTGAGAACGCCAGTCTTTGTCCCGAGTCTCTACGACCTTCCGTTCCCGAGATACGACATATCCAGTAGAGGGGATACTCAATATGTGTATCTCGGGAACGGAAGGTCGTAGAGACTTGGGGACAAGTCCGGCGTGTTCAGCGCCCCCGAAATATGGCAGACGGATCTTGGTTACAAGTTGCTCCGACCTTCGGTTCATGAGTTATACTCAAGTTTATTTTCTCATTGGAGATGTATGTGGCTTGGCGCACCTATACTGAATATGAATATCTCGGGAACGGAAGGTCATAGAGACTCGGGACCAACATCCGTCTGGGGGTTTTCGGGGTCTCTGAGAACGCCAGTCTTTGTCCCGAGTCTCTACGACCTTCCCTTCCCGAGATATGACATATCCAATAGTGGGGGTATACTGGGTCTTAGACTAGGGTTAGGGTTCGGGTTGTTAGGGTTAGGGTTCGGGTTGGGCTAGGATTGGACTAGGGGTAGGGTTGGGGTTCGGCTAGGGTTAGGGTTAGGGTTGTTAGGGTTAGGACTAGGGTTAGGGTTAGGGTTAGGTTTGGAGTAGGGTTAGGGTTAGGGTTGGGCTAGGGTTAGGGTTGAGCTAGGGTTAGGGTTAGGGTTTGAGCTAGGGTTAGGGTTTGAACTAGGGTTAGGGTTAGGATTTGAGCTAGGGTTAGGGTTAGGGTTAGGGTTTGAGCTAGGGTTAGGGTTAGGGTTTGAGCTAGGGTTAGGGTTAGGGTTTGAGCTAGGGTTAGGGTTAGGGTTAGGGTTTGAGCTAGGGTTAGGGTTAGGGTTTGAGCTAGGGTTAGGGTTAGGGTTAGGGTTTGAGCTAGGGTTAGGGTTAGGGTTAGGGTTTGAGCTAGGGTTAGGGTTAGGGTTTGAGCTAGGGTTAGGGTTAGGGTTTGAGCTAGGGTTAGGGTTAGGGTTTGAGCTAGGGTTAGGGTTAGGGTTAGGGTTTGAGCTAGAGTTAGGCATTGAGCTAGGGTTAGGGTTAGGGTTTGAGCTAGGGTTAGGGTTACGGTTAGGGTTTGAGCTAGGGTTAGGGTTAGGGTTTGAGCTAGGGTTAGGGTTAGGGTTAGGGTTTGAGCTAGGGTTAGGGTTAGGGTTTGAGCTAGGTTTAGGGTTAGGGTTAGGGTTTGAGCTAGGGTTAGGGTTAGGGTTAGGGTTTGAGCTAGGGTTAGGGTTAGGGTTAGGGTTTGAGCTAGGGTTAGGGTTTGAGCTAGGGTTAGGGTTAGGGTTTGAGGTAGGGTTAGGGTTAGGGTTAGGGTTTGAGCTAGGGTTAGGGTTAGGGTTTGAGCTAGGGTTAGGGTTAGGGTTAGGGTTTGAGCTAGGGTTAGGGTTAGGGTTTGAGCTAGGGTTAGGGTTAGGGTTAGGGTTTGAGCTAGGGTTAGGGTTAGGGTTAGGGTTTGAGCTAGGGTTAGGGTTAGGGTTTGAGTTAGGGTTAGGGTTAGGGTTAGGGTTTGAGCTAGGGTTAGGGTTAGGGTTTGAGCTAGGGTTAGGGTTAGGGTTAGGGTTTGAGCTAGGGTTAGGGTTTGAGCTAGGGTTAGGGTTAGGGTTAGGGTTTGAGCTAGGGTTAGGGTTAGGGTTTGAGTTAGGGTTAGGGTTAGGGTTAGGGTTTGAGCTAGGGTTAGGGTTAGGGTTTGAGCTAGGGTTAGGGTTAGGGTTAGGGTTTGAGCTAGGGTTAGGCATTGAGCTAGGGTTAGGGTTAGGGTTTTAGCTAGGGTTAGGGTTACGGTTAGGGTTTGAGCTAGGGTTAGGGTTAGGGTTTGAGCTAGGGTTAGGGTTAGGGTTTGAGCTAGGGTTAGGGTTAGGGTTTGAGCTAGGGTTAGGGTCAGGGTTAGGGTTTGAGCTAGGGTTGGGTTAGGGTTAGGGTTTGAGCTAGGGTTAGGTTTAGGGTTTGAGCTAGGGTTAGGGTTTGAGCTAGGGTTAGGGTTAGGGTTAGGGTTTGAGCTAGGGTTAGGGTTAGGGTTAGGGTTTGAGCTAGGGTTAGGGTTAGGGTTAGGGTTTGAGCTAGGGTTAGGGTTAGGGTTTGAGGTAGGGTTAGGGTTAGGGTTAGGGTTTGAGCTAGGGTTAGGGTTAGGGTTAGGTTTTGAGCTAGGGTTAGGGTTAGGGTTTGAGCTAGGGTTAGGGTTTGAGCTAGGGTTAGGGTTAGGGTTTGAGCTAGGGTTAGGGTTAGGGTTTGAGCTAGGGTTAGGGTTAGGGTTTGAGCTAGGGTTAGGGTTTGAGCTAGGGTTAGGGTTAGGGTTTGAGCTAGGGTTAGGGTTAGGGTTTGAGCTAGGGTTAGGGTTAGGGTTTGAGCTAGGGTTAGGGTTTGAGCTAGGGTTAGGGTTAGGGTTAGGGTTTGAGCTAGGGTTAGGGTTAGGGTTTGAGCTAGGGTTAGGGTTAGGGTTTGAGCTAGGGTTAGGGTTAGGGTTTGAGCTAGGGTTAGGGTTAGGGTTTGAGCTAGGGTTAGGGTTTGAGCTAGGGTTAGGGTTAGGGTTTGAGCTAGGGTTAGGGTTAGGGTTTGAGCTAGGGTTAGGGTTAGGGTTTGAGCTAGGGTTAGGGTTTGAGCTAGGGTTAGGGTTAGGGTTAGGGTTTGAGCTAGGGTTAGGGTTAGGGTTTGAGCTAGGGTTAGGGTTTGAGCTAGGGTTAGGGTTTGAGCTAGGGTTAGGGTTAGGGTTTGAGCTAGGGTTAGGGTTAGGGTTTGAGCTAGGGTTAGGGTTAGGGTTTGAGCTAGGGTTAGGGTTTGAGCTAGGGTTAGGGTTAGGGTTAGGGTTTGAGCTAGGGTTAGGGTTAGGGTTTGAGCTAGGGTTAGGGTTAGGGTTTGAGCTAGGGTTAGGGTTAGGGTTTGAGCTAGGGTTAGGGTTAGGGTTTGAGCTAGGGTTAGGTTTAGGGTTTGAGCTAGGGTTAGGGTTAGGGTTTGAGCTAGGGTTAGGGTTAGGGTTTGAGCTAGGGTTAGGGTTAGGGTTAGGGTTTGAGCTAGGGTTAGGGTTAGGGTTAGGGTTTGAGCTAGGGTTAGGGTTTGGGTTTGAGTTAGGGTTAGGGCAAGGGTTTGAGCTAGGGTTAGGGTTTGAGCTAGGGTTAGGGTTAGGGTTTGAGCTAGGGTTAGGGTTTGAGCCAGGGTTAGGGTTAGGGTTTGAGCTAGGGTTAGGGTTGTCTTTACGACCTTCCGTTCCGGAGCTACGTCACTTCCTTTCACTTACATAGCTGTATCTCAGGAACGGAAGGTCGTAGAGACTCGGGGACAAGTCTGGCGTGTTCAGAGACGCCGATATATGTCTGATGGATCATGGTTCCGAATCTCTACGACCTTCCGTTCCCGCGTTATACTTAAGTTTATTTTCCCATTGAAGTGAATGGGGTTTGGTGCGCCTATAGTGAATGTGTGTATCTCGGCAACGGAAGGTCGTACAGACTCGGGACTAATGTCCGTCTAGGGCTTTATGTGGTCTCTGAGAACGCCAGTCTTTGTCCCGAGTCTCTACAACCTTCCGTTCCCGAGATACGACATATCCAGTAGAGGGGATACTCAATATGTGTATCTCGGGAACGGAAGGTCGTAGAGACTTGGGGACAAGTCCGGCGTGTTCAGCGCCCCCGAAATATGGCAGACGGATCTTGGTTACAAGTTGCTCCGACCTTCGGTTCTCGAGTTATACTCAAGTTTATTTTCTCATTGGAGATGTATGTGGCTTGGCGCACCTATACTGAATATGAGTATCTCGGGAACGGAAGGTCATAGAGACTCGGGACCAACATCCGTCTGGGGGTTTTCGGGGTCTCTGAGAACGCCAGTCTTTGTCCCGAGTCTCTACGACCTTCCGTTCCCGAGATACGACATATCCAGTAGAGGGGATACTCAATATGTGTATCTCGGGAACGGAAGGTCGTAGAGACTTGGGGACAAGTCCGGCGTGTTCAGCGCCCCCGAAATATGGCAGACGGATCTTGGTTACAAGTTGCTCCGACCTTCGGTTCTCGAGTTATACTCAAGTTTATTTTCTCATTGGAGATGTATGTGGCTTGGCGCAGCTATACTGAATATGTGTATCTCGGGAACGGAAGGTCATAGAGACTCGGGACCAACATCCGTCTGGGGGTTTTCGGGGTCTCTGAGAACGCCAGTCTTTGTCCCGAGTCTCTACGACCTTCCCTTCCCGAGATATGACATATCCAATAGTGGGGGTATACTGGGTCTTAGACTAGGGTTAGGGTTCGGGTTGTTAGGGTTAGGGTTCGGGTTGGGCTAGGATTGGACTAGGGGTAGGGTTGGGGTTCGGCTAGGGTTAGGGTTAGGGTTGTTAGGGTTAGGACTAGGGTTAGGGTTAGGGTTAGGTTTGGAGTAGGGTTAGGGTTAGGGTTGGGCTAGGGTTAGGGTTGAGCTAGGGTTAGGGTTAGGGTTTGAGCTAGGGTTAGGGTTTGAACTAGGGTTAGGGTTAGGATTTGAGCTAGGGTTAGGGTTAGGGTTTGAGCTAGGGTTAGGGTTAGGGTTAGGGTTTGAGCTAGGGTTAGGGTTAGGGTTTGAGCTAGGGTTAGGGTTAGGGTTAGGGTTTGAGCTAGGGTTAGGGTTTGAGCTAGGGTTAGGGTTAGGGTTTGAGGTAGGGTTAGGGTTAGGGTTAGGGTTTGAGCTAGGGTTAGGGTTAGGGTTTGAGCTAGGGTTAGGGTTAGGGTTAGGGTTTGAGCTAGGGTTAGGGTTAGGGTTTGAGCTAGGGTTAGGGTTAGGGTTAGGGTTTGAGCTAGGGTTAGGGTTAGGGTTAGGGTTTGAGCTAGGGTTAGGGTTAGGGTTTGAGCTAGGGTTAGGGTTAGGGTTAGGGTTTGAGCTAGGGTTAGGCATTGAGCTAGGGTTAGGGTTAGGGTTTGAGCTAGGGTTAGGGTTACGGTTAGGGTTTGAGCTAGGGTTAGGGTTAGGGTTTGAGCTAGGGTTAGGGTTAGGGTTAGGGTTTGAGCTAGGGTTAGGGTTAGGGCTTGAGCTAGGGTTAGGGTTAGGGTTAGGGTTTGAGCTAGGGTTAGGGTTAGGGTTTGAGCTAGGGTTAGGGTTTGAGCTAGGGTTAGGGTTAGGGTTAGGGTTTGAGTTAGGGTTAGGGTTAGGGTTAGGGTTTGAGCTAGGGTTAGGGTTAGGGTTTGAGCTAGGGTTAGGGTTAGGGTTAGGGTTTGAGCTAGGGTTAGGGTTAGGGTTTGAGCTAGGGTTAGGGTTAGGGTTAGGGTTTGAGCTAGGGTTAGGGTTAGGGTTAGGGTTTGAGCTAGGGTTAGGGTTAGGGTTTGAGCTAGGGTTAGGGTTAGGGTTTGAGCTAGGGTTAGGGTTAGGGTTAGGGTTTGAGCTAGGGTTAGGGTTAGGGTTTGAGCTAGGGTTAGGGTTAGGGTTAGGGTTTGAGCTAGGGTTAGGCATTGAGCTAGGGTTAGGGTTACGGTTTGAGCTAGGGTTAGGGTTACGGTTAGGGTTTGAGCTAGGGTTAGGGTTAGGGTTTGAGCTAGGGTTAGGGTTAGGGTTAGGGTTTGAGCTAGGGTTAGGGTTAGGGTTTGGGTTAGGGTTAGGGTTAGGGTTAGGGTTAGGGGTTAGGGTTAGGGTTAGGGTTAGGGTTTGAGCTAGGGTTAGGGTTTGAGCTAGGGTTAGGGTTAGGGTTTGAGCTAGGGTTAGGGTTAGGGTTTGAGCTAGGGTTAGGGTTAGGGTTAGGGTTTGAGCTAGGGTTAGGGTTAGGGTCAGGGTTTGAGCTAGGGTTAGGGTTAGGGTTAGGGTTTGAGCTAGGTTTAGGGTTTGAGCTAGGGTTAGGGTTAGGGTTTGAGGTAGGGTTAGGGTTAGGGTTAGGGTTTGAGCTAGGGTTAGGGTTAGGGTTTGAGCTAGGGTTAGGGTTAGGGTTAGGGTTTGAGCTAGGGTTAGGGTTAGGGTTTGAGCTAGGGTTAGGGTTAGGGTTAGGGTTTGAGCTAGGGTTAGGTTTAGGGTTAGGGTTTGAACTAGGGTTAGGGTTAGGGTTTGAGTTAGGGTTAGGGTTAGGGTTAGGGTTTGAGCTAGGGTTAGGGTTAGGTTTAGGGTTTGAGCTAGGATTAGGGTTCTAGCTAGGGTTAGGGTTAGGGTTTGAGCTAGGGTTAGGGTTACGGTTAGGGTTTGAGCTAGGGTTAGGGTTAGGGTTTGAGCTAGGGTTAGGGTTAGGGTTAGGGTTTGAGCTAGGGTTAGGGTTAGGGTTTGAGCTAGGGTTAGGGTTAGGGTTAGGGTTTGAGCTAGGGTTAGGGTTAGGGTTAGGGTTTGAGCTAGGGTTAGGGTTAGGGTTTGAGCTAGGGTTAGGGTTTGAGCTAGGGTTAGGGTTAGGGTTAGGGTTTGAGCTAGGGTTAAGGTTAGGGTTAGGGTTTGAGCTAGGGTTAGGGTTAGGGTTAGGGTTTGAGCTAGGGTTAGGGTTAGGGTTAGGGTTTGAGCTAGGGTTAGGGTTAGGGTTTGAGATAGGGTTAGGGTTAGGGTTTGAGGTAGGGTTAGGGTTAGGGTTAGGGTTTGAGCTAGGGTTAGGGTTAGGGTTAGGGTTTGAGCTAGGGTTAGGGTTAGGGTTAGGGTTTGAGCTAGGGTTAGGGTTAGGGTTTGAGCTAGGGTTAGGGTTTGAGCTAGGGTTAGGGTTAGGGTTAGGGTTTGAGTTAGGGTTAGGGTTAGGGTTAGGGTTTGAGCTAGGGTTAGGGTTAGGGTTTGAGCTAGGGTTAGGGTTAGGGTTAGGGTTTGAGCTAGGGTTAGGGTTAGGGTTTGAGCTAGGGTTAGGGTTAGGGTTAGGGTTTGAGCTAGGGTTAGGGTTAGGGTTAGGGTTTGAGCTAGGGTTAGGGTTAGGGTTTGAGCTAGGGTTAGGGTTAGGGTTTGAGCTAGGGTTAGGGTTAGGGTTAGGGTTTGAGCTAGGGTTAGGGTTAGGGTTTGAGCTAGGGTTAGGGTTAGGGTTAGGGTTTGAGCTAGGGTTAGGCATTGAGCTAGGGTTAGGGTTACGGTTTGAGCTAGGGTTAGGGTTACGGTTAGGGTTTGAGCTAGGGTTAGGGTTAGGGTTTGAGCTAGGGTTAGGGTTAGGGTTAGGGTTTGAGCTAGGGTTAGGGTTAGGGTTTGGGTTAGGGTTAGGGTTAGGGTTAGGGTTAGGGGTTAGGGTTAGGGTTAGGGTTAGGGTTTGAGCTAGGGTTAGGGTTTGAGCTAGGGTTAGGGTTAGGGTTTGAGCTAGGGTTAGGGTTAGGGTTTGAGCTAGGGTTAGGGTTAGGGTTAGGGTTTGAGCTAGGGTTAGGGTTAGGGTCAGGGTTTGAGCTAGGGTTAGGGTTAGGGTTAGGGTTTGAGCTAGGGTTAGGGTTTGAGCTAGGGTTAGGGTTAGGGTTTGAGGTAGGGTTAGGGTTAGGGTTAGGGTTTGAGCTAGGGTTAGGGTTAGGGTTTGAGCTAGGGTTAGGGTTAGGGTTAGGGTTTGAGCTAGGGTTAGGGTTACGGTTTGAGCTAGGGTTAGGGTTAGGGTTAGGGTTTGAGCTAGGGTTAGGGTTAGGGTTAGGGTTTGAACTAGGGTTAGGGTTAGGGTTTGAGTTAGGGTTAGGGTTAGGGTTAGGGTTTGAGCTAGGGTTAGGGTTAGGGTTAGGGTTTGAGCTAGGATTAGGGTTCTAGCTAGGGTTAGGGTTAGGGTTTGAGCTAGGGTTAGGGTTACGGTTAGGGTTTGAGCTAGGGTTAGGGTTAGGGTTTGAGCTAGGGTTAGGGTTAGGGTTAGGGTTTGAGCTAGGGTTAGGGTTAGGGTTTGAGCTAGGGTTAGGGTTAGGGTTAGGGTTTGAGCTAGGGTTAGGGTTAGGGTTAGGGTTTGAGCTAGGGTTAGGGTTAGGGTTTGAGCTAGGGTTAGGGTTTGAGCTAGGGTTAGGGTTAGGGTTAGGGTTTGAGCTAGGGTTAGGGTTAGGGTTAGGGTTTGAGCTAGGGTTAGGGTTAGGGTTAGGGTTTGAGCTAGGGTTAGGGTTAGGGTTAGGGTTTGAGCTAGGGTTAGGGTTAGGGTTTGAGATAGGGTTAGGGTTAGGGTTTGAGGTAGGGTTAGGGTTAGGGTTAGGGTTTGAGCTAGGGTTAGGGTTAGGGTTAGGGTTTGAGCTAGGGTTAGGGTTAGGGTTTGAGCTAGGGTTAGGGTTAGGGTTAGGGTTTGAGCTAGGGTTAGGGTTAGGGTTAGGGTTTGAGCTAGGGTTAGGGTTAGGGTTTGAGCTAGGGTTAGGGTTTGAGCTAGGGTTAGGGTTAGGGTTTGAGCTAGGGTTAGGGTTAGGGTTAGGGTTTGAGCTAGGGTTAGGGTTAGGGTTAGGGTTTGAGCTAGGGTTAGGGTTAGGGTTAGGGTTTGAGCTAGGGTTAGGGTTAGGGTTTGAGATAGGGTTAGGGTTAGGGTTTGAGATAGGGTTAGGGTTAGGGTTAGGGTTTGAGCTAGGGTTAGGGTTAGGGTTAGGGTTTGAGTTAGGGTTAGGGTTAGGGTTAGGGTTTGAGCTAGGGTTAGGGTTAGGGTTTGAGCTAGGGTTAGGGTTAGGGTTAGGGTTTGAGCTAGGGTTAGGGTTAGGGTTTGAGCTAGGGTTAGGGTTAGGGTTAGGGTTTGAGCTAGGGTTAGGGTTAGGGTTTGAGCTAGGGTTAGGGTTTGAGCTAGGGTTAGGGTTAGGGTTTGAGCTAGGGTTAGGGTTAGGGTTTGAGCTAGGGTTAGGGTTAGGGTTTGAGCTAGGGTTAGGGTTTGAGCTAGGGTTAGGGTTAGGGTTTGAGCTAGGGTTAGGGTTAGGGTTTGAGCTAGGGTTAGGGTTAGGGTTTGAGCTAGGGTTAGGGTTTGAGCTAGGGTTAGGGTTAGGGTTAGGGTTTGAGCTAGAGTTTGAGCTAGGGTTAGGGTTTGAGCTAGGGTTAGGGTTAGGGTTTGAGCTAGGGTTAGGGTTAGGGTTTGAGCTAGGGTTAGGGTTAGGGTTTGAGCTAGGGTTAGGGTTTGAGCTAGGGTTAGGGTTAGGGTTAGGGTTTGAGCTAGGGTTAGGGTTAGGGTTTGAGCTAGGGTTAGGGTTAGGGTTTGAGCTAGGGTTAGGTTTAGGATTTGAGCTAGGGTTAGGGTTAGGGATTGAGCTAGGGTTAGGGTTAGGGTTTGAGCTAGGGTTAGGGTTAGGGTTAGGGTTTGAGCTAGGGTTAGGGTTAGGGTTAGGGTTTGAGCTAGGGTTAGGGTTTGGGTTTGAGTTAGGGTTAGGGCAAGGGTTTGAGCTAGGGTTAGGGTTTGAGCTAGGGTTAGGGTTAGGGTTTGAGCTAGGGTTAGGGTTTGAGCCAGGGTTAGGGTTAGGGTTTGAGCTAGGGTTAGGGTTGTCTTTACGACCTTCCGTTCCGGAGCTACGTCACTTCCTTTCACTTACATAGCTGTATCTCAGGAACGGAAGGTCGTAGAGACTCGGGGACAAGTCTGGCGTGTTCAGAGACGCCGATATATGTCTGACGGATCATGGTTCAGAATCTCTACGACCTTCCGTTCCCGCGTTATACTTAAGTTTATTTTCCCATTGAAGTGAATGGGGTTTGGTGCGCCTATAGTGAATGTGTGTATCTCGGCAACGGAAGGTCGTACAGACTCGGGACTAATGTCCGTCTGGGCTTTATGTGGTCTCTGAGAACGCCAGTCTTTGTCCCGAGTCTCTACGACCTTCCGTTCCCGAGATACGACATATCCAGTAGAGGGGATACTCAATATGTGTATCTCGGGAACGGAAGGTCGTAGAGACTTGGGGACAAGTCCGGCGTGTTCAGCGCCCCCGAAATATGGCAGACGGATCTTGGTTACAAGTTGCTCCGACCTTCGGTTCTCGAGTTATACTCAAGTTTATTTTCTCATTGGAGATGTATGTGGCTTGGCGCACCTATACTGAATATGAGTATCTCGGGAACGGAAGGTCATAGAGACTCGGGACCAACATCCGTCTGGGGGTTTTCGGGGTCTCTGAGAACGCCAGTCTTTGTCCCGAGTCTCTACGACCTTCCGTTCCCGAGATACGACATATCCAGTAGAGGGGATACTCAATATGTGTATCTCGGGAACGGAAGGTCGTAGAGACTTGGGGACAAGTCCGGCGTGTTCAGCGCCCCCGAAATATGGCAGACGGATCTTGGTTACAAGTTGCTCCGACCTTCGGTTCTCGAGTTATACTCAAGTTTATTTTCTCATTGGCGATGTATGTGGCTTGGCGCACCTATACTGAATATGTGTATCTCGGGAACGGAAGGTCATAGAGACTCGGGACCAACATCCGTCTGGGGGTTTTCGGGGTCTCTGAGAACGCCAGTCTTTGTCCCGAGTCTCTACGACCTTCCCTTCCCGAGATATGACATATCCAATAGTGGGGGTATACTGGGTCTTAGACTAGGGTTAGGGTTCGGGTTGTTAGGGTTAGGGTTCGGGTTGGGCTAGGATTGGACTAGGGGTAGGGTTGGGGTTCGGCTAGGGTTAGGGTTAGGGTTGTTAGGGTTAGGACTAGGGTTAGGGTTAGGGTTAGGTTTGGAGTAGGGTTAGGGTTAGGGTTGGGCTAGGGTTAGGGTTGAGCTAGGGTTAGGGTTAGGGTTTGAGCTAGGGTTAGGGTTTGAACTAGGGTTAGGGTTAGGATTTGAGCTAGGGTTAGGGTTAGGGTTTGAGCTAGGGTTAGGGTTAGGGTTAGGGTTTGAGCTAGGGTTAGGGTTAGGGTTTGAGCTAGGGTTAGGGTTAGGGTTAGGGTTTGAGCTAGGGTTAGGGTTTGAGCTAGGGTTAGGGTTACGGTTTGAGGTAGGGTTAGGGTTAGGGTTAGGGTTTGAGCTAGGGTTAGGGTTAGGGTTTGAGCTAGGGTTAGGGTTAGGGTTTGAGCTAGGGTTAGGGTTAGGGTTTGAGCTAGGGTTAGGGTTAGGGTTAGGGTTTGAGCTAGGGTTTGGGTTAGGGTTTGAGCTAGGGTTAGGGTTAGGGTTAGGGTTTGAGCTAGGGTTAGGCATTGAGCTAGGGTTAGGGTTAGGGTTTGAGCTAGGGTTAGGGTTACGGTTAGGGTTTGAGCTAGGGTTAGGGTTAGGGTTTGAGCTAGGGTTAGGGTTAGGGTTAGGGTTTGAGCTAGGTTTAGGGTTAGGGCTTGAGCTAGGGTTAGGGTTAGGGTTAGGGTTTGAGCTAGGGTTAGGGTTAGGGTTTGAGCTAGGGTTAGGGTTTGAGCTAGGGTTAGGGTTAGGGTTAGGGTTTGAGCTAGGGTTAGGGTTAGGGTTAGGGTTTGAGCTAGGGTTAGGGTTAGGGTTTGAGCTAGGGTTAGGGTTAGGGTTAGGGTTTGAGCTAGGGTTAGGGTTAGGGTTTGAGCTAGGGTTAGGGTTAGGGTTAGGGTTTGAGCTAGGGTTGGGGTTAGGGTTAGGGTTTGAGCTAGGGTTAGGGTTAGGGTTTGAGCTAGGGTTAGGGTTAGGGTTAGGGTTTGAGCTAGGGTTAGGGTTAGGGTTTGAGCTAGGGTTAGGGTTAGGGTTAGGGTTTGAGCTAGGGTTAGGCATTGAGCTAGGGTTAGGGTTACGGTTTGAGCTAGGGATAGGGTTACGGTTAGGGTTTGAGCTAGGGTTAGGGTTAGGGTTTGAGCTAGGGTTAGGGTTAGGGTTAGGGTTTGAGCTAGGGTTAGGGTTAGGGTTTGGGTTAGGGTTAGGGTTAGGGTTAGGGGTTAGGGTTAGGGTTAGGGTTAGGGTTTGAGCTAGGGTTAGGGTTTGAGCTAGGGTTAGGGTTAGGGTTTGAGCTAGGGTTAGGGTTAGGATTTGAGCTAGGGTTAGGGTTAGGGTTAGGGTTTGAGCTAGGGTTAGGGTTAGGGTCAGGGTTTGAGCTAGGGTTAGGGTTAGGGTTAGGGTTTGAGCTAGGGTTAGGGTTTGAGCTAGGGTTAGGGTTAGGGTTTGAGGTAGGGTTAGGGTTAGGGTTAGGGTTTGAGCTAGGGTTAGGGTTAGGGTTTGAGCTAGGGTTAGGGTTAGGGTTAGGGTTTGAGCTAGGGTTAGGGTTAGGGTTTGAGCTAGGGTTAGGGTTAGGGTTAGGGTTTGAGCTAGGGTTAGGGTTAGGGTTAGGGTTTGAACTAGGGTTAGGGTTAGGGTTTGAGTTAGGGTTAGGGTTAGGGTTAGGGTTTGAGCTAGGGTTAGGGTTAGGGTTAGGGTTTGAGCTAGGATTAGGGTTCTAGCTAGGGTTAGGGTTAGGGTTTGAGCTAGGGTTAGGGTTACGGTTAGGGTTTGAGCTAGGGTTAGGGTTAGGGTTTGAGCTAGGGTTAGGGTTAGGGTTAGGGTTTGAGCTAGGGTTAGGGTTAGGGTTTGAGCTAGGGTTAGGGTTAGGGTTAGGGTTTGAGCTAGGGTTAGGGTTAGGGTTTGAGCTAGGGTTAGGGTTTGAGCTAGGGTTAGGGTTAGGGTTAGGGTTTGAGCTAGGGTTAGGGTTAGGGTTAGGGTTTGAGCTAGGGTTAGGGTTAGGGTTAGGGTTTGAGCTAGGGTTAGGGTTAGGGTTAGGGTTTGAGCTAGGGTTAGGGTTAGGGTTTGAGATAGGGTTAGGGTTAGGGTTTGAGGTAGGGTTAGGGTTAGGGTTAGGGTTTGAGCTAGGGTTAGGGTTAGGGTTAGGGTTTGAGCTAGGGTTAGGGTTAGGGTTTGAGCTAGGGTTAGGGTTTGAGCTAGGGTTAGGGTTAGGGTTTGAGCTAGGGTTAGGGTTAGGGTTTGAGCTAGGGTTAGGGTTAGGGTTTGAGCTAGGGTTAGGGTTTGAGCTAGGGTTAGGGTTAGGGTTTGAGCTAGGGTTAGGGTTAGGGTTTGAGCTAGGGTTAGGGTTAGGGTTTGAGCTAGGGTTAGGGTTAGGGTTTGAGCTAGGGTTAGGGTTAGGTTTAGGGTTTGAGCTAGGGTTAGGGTTAGGGTTTGAGCTAGGGTTAGGGTTAGGGTTAGGGTTTGAGCTAGGGTTAGGGTTAGGGTTTGAGCTAGGGTTAGGGTTAGGGTTAGGGTTTGAGCTAGGGTTAGGGTTAGGGTTTGAGCTAGGGTTAGGGTTAGGGTTTGAGGTAGGGTTATGGTTAGCGTTAGGGTTTGAGCTAGGGTTAGGGTTAGGGTTAGGGTTTGAGCTAGGGTTAGGGTTAGGGGTTGAGCTAGGGTTAGGGTTTGAGCTAGGGTTAGGGTTAGGGTTTGAGCTAGGGTTAGGGTTAGGGTTTGAGCTAGGTTTAGGGTTAGGGTTTGAGGTAGGGTTAGGGTTAGCGTTAGGGTTTGAGCTAGGGTTAGGGTTAGGGTTTGAGGTAGGGTTAGGGTTAGGGTTAGGGTTTGAGCTAGGGTTAGGGTTAGGGTTTGAGCTAGGGTTAGGGTTAGGGTTAGGGTTTGAGCTAGGGTTAGGGTTAGGGTTAGGGTTTGAGCTAGGGTTAGGGTTAGGGTTAGGGTTTGAGCTAGGGTTAGGGTTAGGGTTTGAGCTAGGGTTAGGGTTAGGGTTAGGGTTTGAGCTAGGGTTAGGGTTAGGGTTTGAGGTAGGGTTAGGGTTAGGGTTAGGGTTTGAGCTAGGGTTAGGGTTAGGGTTTGAGCTAGGGTTAGGGTTAGGGTTAGGGTTTGAGCTAGGGTTAGGGTTAGGGTTAGGGTTTGAGCTAGGGTTAGGCATTGAGCTAGGGTTAGGGTTAGGGTTAGGGTTTGAGCTAGGGTTAGGGTTAGGGTTTGAGCTAGGGTTAGGGTTAGGGTTAGGGTTTGAGCTAGGGTTAGGGTTAGGGTTAGGGTTTGAGCTAGGGTTAGGGTTAGGGTTAGGGTTTGAGCTAGGGTTAGGGTTAGGGTTAGGGTTTGAGCTAGGGTTAGGGTTAGGGTTTGAGCTAGGGTTAGGGTTTGAGCTAGGGTTAGGGTTAGGGTTTGAGCTAGGGTTAGGGTTAGGGTTAGGGTTTGAGCTAGGGTTAGGGTTAGGGTTTGAGCTAGGGTTAGGGTTTGAGGTAGGGTTAGGGTTAGCGTTAGGGTTTGAGCTAGGGTTAGGGTTAGGGTTAGGGTTTGAGCTAGGGTTAGGGTTAGGGTTTGAGCTAGGGTTAGGGTTTGAGCTAGGGTTAGGGTTAGGGTTTGAGCTAGGGTTAGGGTTAGGGTTAGGGTTTGAGCTAGGGTTAGGGTTAGGGTTTGAGCTAGGGTTAGGGTTAGGGTTTGAGGTAGGGTTAGGGTTAGCGTTAGGGTTTGAGCTAGGGTTAGGGTTAGGGTTAGGGTTTGAGCTAGGGTTAGGGTTAGGGTTAGGGTTTGAGCTAGGGTTAGGGTTAGGGTTTGAGCTAGGGTTAGGGTTAGGTTTAGGGTTTGAGCTAGGGTTAGGGTTAGGGTTTGAGCTAGGGTTAGGGTTAGGGTTAGGGTTTGAGCTAGGGTTAGGGTTAGGGTTTGAGCTAGGGTTAGGGTTAGGGTTAGGGTTTGAGCTAGGGTTAGGGTTAGGGTTTGAGCTAGGGTTAGGGTTAGGGTTTGAGGTAGGGTTAGGGTTAGCGTTAGGGTTTGAGCTAGGGTTAGGGTTAGGGTTAGGGTTTGAGCTAGGGTTAGGGTTAGGGGTTGAGCTAGGGTTAGGGTTTGAGCTAGGGTTAGGGTTAGGGTTTGAGCTAGGGTTAGGGTTAGGGTTTGAGCTAGGTTTAGGGTTAGGGTTTGAGGTAGGGTTAGGGTTAGCGTTAGGGTTTGAGCTAGGGTTAGGGTTAGGGTTTGAGGTAGGGTTAGGGTTAGGGTTAGGGTTTGAGCTAGGGTTAGGGTTAGGGTTTGAGCTAGGGTTAGGGTTAGGGTTAGGGTTTGAGCTAGGGTTAGGGTTAGGGTTAGGGTTTGAGCTAGGGTTAGGGTTAGGGTTAGGGTTTGAGCTAGGGTTAGGGTTAGGGTTTGAGCTAGGGTTAGGGTTAGGGTTAGGGTTTGAGCTAGGGTTAGGGTTAGGGTTTGAGGTAGGGTTAGGGTTAGGGTTAGGGTTTGAGCTAGGGTTAGGGTTAGGGTTTGAGCTAGGGTTAGGGTTAGGGTTAGGGTTTGAGCTAGGGTTAGGGTTAGGGTTAGGGTTTGAGCTAAGGTTAGGCATTGAGCTAGGGTTAGGGTTAGGGTTAGGGTTTGAGCTAGGGTTAGGGTTAGGGTTTGAGCTAGGGTTAGGGTTAGGGTTAGGGTTTGAGCTAGGGTTAGGGTTAGGGTTAGGGTTTGAGCTAGGGTTAGGGTTAGGGTTAGGGTTTGAGCTAGGGTTAGGGTTAGGGTTAGGGTTTGAGCTAGGGTTAGGGTTAGGGTTTGAGCTAGGGTTAGGGTTTGAGCTAGGGTTAGGGTTAGGGTTTGAGCTAGGGTTAGGGTTAGGGTTAGGGATTGAGCTAGGGTTAGGGTTAGGGTTTGAGCTAGGGTTAGGGTTTGAGGTAGGGTTAGGGTTAGCGTTAGGGTTTGAGCTAGGGTTAGGGTTAGGGTTAGGGTTTGAGCTAGGGTTAGGGTTAGGGTTTGAGCTAGGGTTAGGGTTTGAGCTAGGGTTAGGGTTAGGGTTTGAGCTAGGGTTAGGGTTAGGGTTAGGGTTTGAGCTAGGGTTAGGGTTAGGGTTTGAGCTAGGGTTAGGGTTAGGGTTTGAGGTAGGGTTAGGGTTAGCGTTAGGGTTTGAGCTAGGGTTAGGGTTAGGGTTAGGGTTTGAGCTAGGGTTAGGGTTAGGGTTAGGGTTTGAGCTAGGGTTAGGGTTAGGGTTTGAGCTAGGGTTAGGGTTAGGTTTAGGGTTTGAGCTAGGGTTAGGGTTAGGGTTTGAGCTAGGGTTAGGGTTAGGGTTAGGGTTTGAGCTAGGGTTAGGGTTAGGGTTTGAGCTAGGGTTAGGGTTAGGGTTAGGGTTTGAGCTAGGGTTAGGGTTAGGGTTTGAGCTAGGGTTAGGGTTAGGGTTTGAGGTAGGGTTAGGGTTAGCGTTAGGGTTTGAGCTAGGGTTAGGGTTAGGGTTAGGGTTTGAGCTAGGGTTAGGGTTAGGGGTTGAGCTAGGGTTAGGGTTTGAGCTAGGGTTAGGGTTAGGGTTTGAGCTAGGGTTAGGGTTAGGGTTTGAGCTAGGTTTAGGGTTAGGGTTTGAGGTAGGGTTAGGGTTAGCGTTAGGGTTTGAGCTAGGGTTAGGGTTAGGGTTTGAGGTAGGGTTAGGGTTAGGGTTAGGGTTTGAGCTAGGGTTAGGGTTAGGGTTTGAGCTAGGGTTAGGGTTAGGGTTAGGGTTTGAGCTAGGGTTAGGGTTAGGGTTAGGGTTTGAGCTAGGGTTAGGGTTAGGGTTAGGGTTTGAGCTAGGGTTAGGGTTAGGGTTTGAGCTAGGGTTAGGGTTAGGGTTAGGGTTTGAGCTAGGGTTAGGGTTAGGGTTTGAGGTAGGGTTAGGGTTAGGGTTAGGGTTTGAGCTAGGGTTAGGGTTAGGGTTTGAGCTAGGGTTAGGGTTAGGGTTAGGGTTTGAGCTAGGGTTAGGGTTAGGGTTAGGGTTTGAGCTAGGGTTAGGCATTGAGCTAGGGTTAGGGTTAGGGTTAGGGTTTGAGCTAGGGTTAGGGTTAGGGTTTGAGCTAGGGTTAGGGTTAGGGTTAGGGTTTGAGCTAGGGTTAGGGTTAGGGTTAGGGTTTGAGCTAGGGTTAGGGTTAGGGTTAGGGTTTGAGCTAGGGTTAGGGTTAGGGTTAGGGTTTGAGCTAGGGTTAGGGTTAGGGTTTGAGCTAGGGTTAGGGTTTGAGCTAGGGTTAGGGTTAGGGTTTGAGCTAGGGTTAGGGTTAGGGTTAGGGATTGAGCTAGGGTTAGGGTTAGGGTTTGAGCTAGGGTTAGGGTTTGAGGTAGGGTTAGGGTTAGCGTTAGGGTTTGAGCTAGGGTTAGGGTTAGGGTTAGGGTTTGAGCTAGGGTTAGGGTTAGGGTTTGAGCTAGGGTTAGGGTTTGAGCTAGGGTTAGGGTTAGGGTTTGAGCTAGGGTTAGGGTTAGGGTTAGGGTTTGAGCTAGGGTTAGGGTTAGGGTTTGAGCTAGGGTTAGGGTTAGGGTTTGAGGTAGGGTTAGGGTTAGCGTTAGGGTTTGAGCTAGGGTTAGGGTTAGGGTTTGAGCTAGGGTTAGGGTTAGGGTTAGGGTTTGAGCTAGGGTTAGGGTTAGGGTTTGAGCTAGGGTTAGGGTTAGGGTTAGGGTTTGAGCTAGGGTTAGGGTTAGGGTTTGAGCTAGGGTTAGGGTTAGGGTTTGAGGTAGGGTTAGGGTTAGCGTTAGGGTTTGAGCTAGGGTTAGGGTTAGGGTTAGGGTTTGAGCTAGGGTTAGGGTTAGGGGTTGAGCTAGGGTTAGGGTTTGAGCTAGGGTTAGGGTTAGGGTTTGAGCTAGGGTTAGGGTTAGGGTTTGAGCTAGGTTTAGGGTTAGGGTTTGAGGTAGGGTTAGGGTTAGCGTTAGGGTTTGAGCTAGGGTTAGGGTTAGGGTTTGAGGTAGGGTTAGGGTTAGGGTTAGGGTTTGAGCTAGGGTTAGGGTTAGGGTTTGAGCTAGGGTTAGGGTTAGGGTTAGGGTTTGAGCTAGGGTTAGGGTTAGGGTTAGGGTTTGAGCTAGGGTTAGGGTTAGGGTTAGGGTTTGAGCTAGGGTTAGGGTTAGGGTTTGAGCTAGGGTTAGGGTTAGGGTTAGGGTTTGAGCTAGGGTTAGGGTTAGGGTTTGAGGTAGGGTTAGGGTTAGGGTTAGGGTTTGAGCTAGGGTTAGGGTTAGGGTTTGAGCTAGGGTTAGGGTTAGGGTTAGGGTTTGAGCTAGGGTTAGGGTTAGGGTTAGGGTTTGAGCTAGGGTTAGGCATTGAGCTAGGGTTAGGGTTAGGGTTAGGGTTTGAGCTAGGGTTAGGGTTAGGGTTTGAGCTAGGGTTAGGGTTAGGGTTAGGGTTTGAGCTAGGGTTAGGGTTAGGGTTAGGGTTTGAGCTAGGGTTAGGGTTAGGGTTAGGGTTTGAGCTAGGGTTAGGGTTAGGGTTAGGGTTTGAGCTAGGGTTAGGGTTAGGGTTTGAGCTAGGGTTAGGGTTTGAGCTAGGGTTAGGGTTAGGGTTTGAGCTAGGGTTAGGGTTAGGGTTAGGGATTGAGCTAGGGTTAGGGTTAGGGTTTGAGCTAGGGTTAGGGTTTGAGGTAGGGTTAGGGTTAGCGTTAGGGTTTGAGCTAGGGTTAGGGTTAGGGTTAGGGTTTGAGCTAGGGTTAGGGTTAGGGTTTGAGCTAGGGTTAGGGTTTGAGCTAGGGTTAGGGTTAGGGTTTGAGCTAGGGTTAGGGTTAGGGTTAGGGTTTGAGCTAGGGTTAGGGTTAGGGTTTGAGCTAGGGTTAGGGTTAGGGTTTGAGGTAGGGTTAGGGTTAGCGTTAGGGTTTGAGCTAGGGTTAGGGTTAGGGTTAGGGTTTGAGCTAGGGTTAGGGTTAGGGTTTGAGCTAGGGTTAGGGTTTGAGCTAGGGTTAGGGTTAGGGTTTGAGCTAGGGTTAGGGTTAGGGTTAGGGTTTGAGCTAGGGTTAGGGTTAGGGTTTGAGCTAGGGTTAGGGTTAGGGTTTGAGGTAGGGTTAGGGTTAGCGTTAGGGTTTGAGCTAGGGTTAGGGTTAGGGTTTGAGGTAGGGTTAGGGTTAGGGTTAGGGTTTGAGCTAGGGTTAGGGTTAGGGTTTGAGCTAGGGTTAGGGTTAGGGTTAGGGTTTGAGCTAGGGTTAGGGTTAGGGTTAGGGTTTGAGCTAGGGTTAGGGTTAGGGTTAGGGTTTGAGCTAGGGTTAGGGTTAGGGTTTGAGCTAGGGTTAGGGTTAGGGTTAGGGTTTGAGCTAGGGTTAGGGTTAGGGTTAGGGTTTGAGCTAGGGTTAGGGTTAGGGTTTGAGCTAGGGTTAGGGTTAGGGTTAGGGTTTGAGCTAGGGTTAGGGTTAGGGTTAGGGTTTGAGCTAGGGTTAGGGTTAGGGTTTGAGCTAGGGTTAGGGTTAGGGTTAGGGTTTGAGCTAGGGTTAGGGTTAGGGTTTGAGCTAGGGTTAGGGTTAGGGTTAGGGTTTGAGCTAGGGTTAGGGTTAGGGTTTGAGCTAGGGTTAGGGTTAGGGTTTGAGCTAGGGTTAGGGTTAGGGTTTGAGCTAGGGTTAGGGTTTGAGCTAGGGTTAGGGTAAGGGTTTGAGCTAGGGTTAGGGTTAGGGTTAGGGTTTGAGCTAGGGTTAGGGTTAGGGTTTGAGCTAGGGTTAGGGTTAGGGTTTGAGGTAGGGTTAGGGTTAGCGTTAGGGTTTGAGCTAGGGTTAGGGTTAGGGTTAGGGTTTGAGCTAGGGTTAGGGTTAGGGTTAGGGTTTGAGCTAGGGTTAGGGTTAGGGTTTGAGCTAGGGTTAGGGTTAGGTTTAGGGTTTGAGCTAGGGTTAGGGTTAGGGTTTGAGCTAGGGTTAGGGTTAGGGTTAGGGTTTGAGCTAGGGTTAGGGTTAGGGTTTGAGCTAGGGTTAGGGTTAGGGTTAGGGTTTGAGCTAGGGTTAGGGTTAGGGTTTGAGCTAGGGTTAGGGTTAGGGTTTGAGGTAGGGTTAGGGTTAGCGTTAGGGTTTGAGCTAGGGTTAGGGTTAGGGTTAGGGTTTGAGCTAGGGTTAGGGTTAGGGGTTGAGCTAGGGTTAGGGTTTGAGCTAGGGTTAGGGTTAGGGTTTGAGCTAGGGTTAGGGTTAGGGTTTGAGCTAGGTTTAGGGTTAGGGTTTGAGGTAGGGTTAGGGTTAGCGTTAGGGTTTGAGCTAGGGTTAGGGTTAGGGTTTGAGGTAGGGTTAGGGTTAGGGTTAGGGTTTGAGCTAGGGTTAGGGTTAGGGTTTGAGCTAGGGTTAGGGTTAGGGTTAGGGTTTGAGCTAGGGTTAGGGTTAGGGTTAGGGTTTGAGCTAGGGTTAGGGTTAGGGTTAGGGTTTGAGCTAGGGTTAGGGTTAGGGTTTGAGCTAGGGTTAGGGTTAGGGTTAGGGTTTGAGCTAGGGTTAGGGTTAGGGTTTGAGGTAGGGTTAGGGTTAGGGTTAGGGTTTGAGCTAGGGTTAGGGTTAGGGTTTGAGCTAGGGTTAGGGTTAGGGTTAGGGTTTGAGCTAGGGTTAGGGTTAGGGTTAGGGTTTGAGCTAAGGTTAGGCATTGAGCTAGGGTTAGGGTTAGGGTTAGGGTTTGAGCTAGGGTTAGGGTTAGGGTTTGAGCTAGGGTTAGGGTTAGGGTTAGGGTTTGAGCTAGGGTTAGGGTTAGGGTTAGGGTTTGAGCTAGGGTTAGGGTTAGGGTTAGGGTTTGAGCTAGGGTTAGGGTTAGGGTTAGGGTTTGAGCTAGGGTTAGGGTTAGGGTTTGAGCTAGGGTTAGGGTTTGAGCTAGGGTTAGGGTTAGGGTTTGAGCTAGGGTTAGGGTTAGGGTTAGGGATTGAGCTAGGGTTAGGGTTAGGGTTTGAGCTAGGGTTAGGGTTTGAGGTAGGGTTAGGGTTAGCGTTAGGGTTTGAGCTAGGGTTAGGGTTAGGGTTAGGGTTTGAGCTAGGGTTAGGGTTAGGGTTTGAGCTAGGGTTAGGGTTTGAGCTAGGGTTAGGGTTAGGGTTTGAGCTAGGGTTAGGGTTAGGGTTAGGGTTTGAGCTAGGGTTAGGGTTAGGGTTTGAGCTAGGGTTAGGGTTAGGGTTTGAGGTAGGGTTAGGGTTAGCGTTAGGGTTTGAGCTAGGGTTAGGGTTAGGGTTAGGGTTTGAGCTAGGGTTAGGGTTAGGGTTAAGGTTTGAGCTAGGGTTAGGGTTAGGGTTTGAGCTAGGGTTAGGGTTAGGTTTAGGGTTTGAGCTAGGGTTAGGGTTAGGGTTTGAGCTAGGGTTAGGGTTAGGGTTAGGGTTTGAGCTAGGGTTAGGGTTAGGGTTTGAGCTAGGGTTAGGGTTAGGGTTAGGGTTTGAGCTAGGGTTAGGGTTAGGGTTTGAGCTAGGGTTAGGGTTAGGGTTTGAGGTAGGGTTAGGGTTAGCGTTAGGGTTTGAGCTAGGGTTAGGGTTAGGGTTAGGGTTTGAGCTAGGGTTAGGGTTAGGGGTTGAGCTAGGGTTAGGGTTTGAGCTAGGGTTAGGGTTAGGGTTTGAGCTAGGGTTAGGGTTAGGGTTTGAGCTAGGTTTAGGGTTAGGGTTTGAGGTAGGGTTAGGGTTAGCGTTAGGGTTTGAGCTAGGGTTAGGGTTAGGGTTTGAGGTAGGGTTAGGGTTAGGGTTAGGGTTTGAGCTAGGGTTAGGGTTAGGGTTTGAGCTAGGGTTAGGGTTAGGGTTAGGGTTTGAGCTAGGGTTAGGGTTAGGGTTAGGGTTTGAGCTAGGGTTAGGGTTAGGGTTAGGGTTTGAGCTAGGGTTAGGGTTAGGGTTTGAGCTAGGGTTAGGGTTAGGGTTAGGGTTTGAGCTAGGGTTAGGGTTAGGGTTTGAGGTAGGGTTAGGGTTAGGGTTAGGGTTTGAGCTAGGGTTAGGGTTAGGGTTTGAGGTAGGGTTAGGGTTAGGGTTAGGGTTTGAGCTAGGGTTAGGGTTAGGGTTTGAGCTAGGGTTAGGGTTAGGGTTAGGGTTTGAGCTAGGGTTAGGCATTGAGCTAGGGTTAGGGTTAGGGTTAGGGTTTGAGCTAGGGTTAGGGTTAGGGTTTGAGCTAGGGTTAGGGTTAGGGTTAGGGTTTGAGCTAGGGTTAGGGTTAGGGTTAGGGTTTGAGCTAGGGTTAGGGTTAGGGTTAGGGTTTGAGCTAGGGTTAGGGTTAGGGTTAGGGTTTGAGCTAGGGTTAGGGTTAGGGTTTGAGCTAGGGTTAGGGTTTGAGCTAGGGTTAGGGTTAGGGTTTGAGCTAGGGTTAGGGTTAGGGTTAGGGATTGAGCTAGGGTTAGGGTTAGGGTTTGAGCTAGGGTTAGGGTTTGAGGTAGGGTTAGGGTTAGCGTTAGGGTTTGAGCTAGGGTTAGGGTTAGGGTTAGGGTTTGAGCTAGGGTTAGGGTTAGGGTTTGAGCTAGGGTTAGGGTTTGAGCTAGGGTTAGGGTTAGGGTTTGAGCTAGGGTTAGGGTTAGGGTTAGGGTTTGAGCTAGGGTTAGGGTTAGGGTTTGAGCTAGGGTTAGGGTTAGGGTTTGAGGTAGGGTTAGGGTTAGCGTTAGGGTTTGAGCTAGGGTTAGGGTTAGGGTTAGGGTTTGAGCTAGGGTTAGGGTTAGGGTTTGAGCTAGGGTTAGGGTTTGAGCTAGGGTTAGGGTTAGGGTTTGAGCTAGGGTTAGGGTTAGGGTTAGGGTTTGAGCTAGGGTTAGGGTTAGGGTTTGAGCTAGGGTTAGGGTTTGAGGTAGGGTTAGGGTTAGCGTTAGGGTTTGAGCTAGGGTTAGGGTTAGGGTTAGGGTTTGAGCTAGGGTTAGGGTTAGGGTTTGAGCTAGGGTTAGGGTTTGAGCTAGGGTTAGGGTTAGGGTTTGAGCTAGGGTTAGGGTTAGGGTTAGGGTTTGAGCTAGGGTTAGGGTTAGGGTTTGAGCTAGGGTTAGGGTTAGGGTTTGAGGTAGGGTTAGGGTTAGCGTTAGGGTTTGAGCTAGGGTTAGGGTTAGGGTTAGGGTTTGAGCTAGGGTTAGGGTTAGGGTTTGAGCTAGGGTTAGGGTTTGAGCTAGGGTTAGGGTTAGGGTTTGAGCTAGGGTTAGGGTTAGGGTTAGGGTTTGAGCTAGGGTTAGGGTTAGGGTTTGAGTTAGGGTTAGGGTTAGGGTTTGAGGTAGGGTTAGGGTTAGCGTTAGGGTTTGAGCTAGGGTTAGGGTTAGGGTTTGAGGTAGGGTTAGGGTTAGGGTTAGGGTTTGAGCTAGGGTTAGGGTTAGGGTTTGAGCTAGGGTTAGGGTTAGGGTTAGGGTTTGAGCTAGGGTTAGGGTTAGGGTTAGGGTTTGAGCTAGGGTTAGGGTTAGGGTTAGGGTTTGAGCTAGGGTTAGGGTTAGGGTTTGAGGTAGGGTTAGGGTTAGGGTTAGGGTTTGAGCTAGGGTTAGGGTTAGGGTTTGAGCTAGGGTTAGGGTTAGGGTTAGGGTTTGAGCTAGGGTTAGGGTTAGGGTTAGGGTTTGAGCTAGGGTTAGGGTTAGGGTTAGGGTTTGAGCTAGGGTTAGGCATTGAGCTAGGGTTAGGGTTAGGGTTTGAGCTAGGGTTAGGGTTACGGTTAGGGTTTGAGCTAGGGTTAGGGTTAGGGTTTGAGCTAGGGTTAGGGTTAGGGTTAGGGTTTGAGCTAGGGTTAGGGTTAGGGTTAGGGTTTGAGCTAGGGTTAGGGTTAGGGTTAGGGTTTGAGCTAGGGTTAGGGTTAGGGTTAGGGTTTGAGCTAGGGTTAGGGTTAGGGTTTGAGCTAGGGTTAGGGTTTGAGCTAGGGTTAGGGTTAGGGTTTGAGCTAGGGTTAGGGTTAGGGTTAGGGTTTGAGCTAGGGTTAGGGTTAGGGTTTGAGGTAGGGTTAGGGTTAGCGTTAGGGTTTGAGCTAGGGTTAGGGTTAGGGTTAGGGTTTGAGCTAGGGTTAGGGTTAGGGTTTGAGCTAGGGTTAGGGTTTGAGCTAGGGTTAGGGTTAGGGTTTGAGATAGGGTTAGGGTTAGGGTTAGGGTTTGAGCTAGAGTTAGGGTTAGGGTTTGAGCTAGGGTTAGGGTTAGGGTTTGAGGTAGGGTTAGGGTTAGCGTTAGGGTTTGAGCTAGGGTTAGGGTTAGGGTTAGGGTTTGAGCTAGGGTTAGGGTTAGGGTTTGAGCTAGGGTTAGGGTTTGAGCTAGGGTTAGGGTTAGGGTTTGAGCTAGGGTTAGGGTTAGGGTTAGGGTTTGAGCTAGGGTTAGGGTTAGGGTTTGAGCTAGGGTTAGGGTTAGGGTTTGAGGTAGGGTTAGGGTTAGCGTTAGGGTTTGAGCTAGGGTTAGGGTTAGGGTTTGAGGTAGGGTTAGGGTTAGGGTTAGGGTTTGAGCTAGGGTTAGGGTTAGGGTTTGAGCTAGGGTTAGGGTTAGGGTTAGGGTTTGAGCTAGGGTTAGGGTTAGGGTTAGGGTTTGAGCTAGGGTTAGGGTTAGGGTTAGGGTTTGAGCTAGGGTTAGGGTTAGGGTTTGAGCTAGGGTTAGGGTTAGGGTTAGGGTTTGAGCTAGGGTTAGGGTTAGGGTTAGGGTTTGAGCTAGGGTTAGGGTTAGGGTTTGAGCTAGGGTTAGGGTTAGGGTTAGGGTTTGAGCTAGGGTTAGGGTTAGGGTTTGAGCTAGGGTTAGGGTTAGGTTTAGGGTTTGAGCTAGGGTTAGGGTTAGGGTTTGAGCTAGGGTTAGGGTTAGGGTTAGGGTTTGAGCTAGGGTTAGGGTTAGGGTTTGAGCTAGGGTTAGGGTTAGGGTTAGGGTTTGAGCTAGGGTTAGGGTGAGGGTTTGAGCTAGGGTTAGGGTTAGGGTTTGAGGTAGGGTTAGGGTTAGCGTTAGGGTTTGAGCTAGGGTTAGGGTTAGGGTTAGGGTTTGAGCTAGGGTTAGGGTTAGGGGTTGAGCTAGGGTTAGGGTTTGAGCTAGGGTTAGGGTTAGGGTTTGAGCTAGGGTTAGGGTTAGGGTTTGAGCTAGGTTTAGGGTTAGGGTTTGAGGTAGGGTTAGGGTTAGCGTTAGGGTTTGAGCTAGGGTTAGGGTTAGGGTTTGAGGTAGGGTTAGGGTTAGGGTTAGGGTTTGAGCTAGGGTTAGGGTTAGGGTTTGAGCTAGGGTTAGGGTTAGGGTTAGGGTTTGAGCTAGGGTTAGGGTTAGGGTTAGGGTTTGAGCTAGGGTTAGGGTTAGGGTTAGGGTTTGAGCTAGGGTTAGGGTTAGGGTTTGAGCTAGGGTTAGGGTTAGGGTTAGGGTTTGAGCTAGGGTTAGGGTTAGGGTTTGAGGTAGGGTTAGGGTTAGGGTTAGGGTTTGAGCTAGGGTTAGGGTTAGGGTTTGAGGGTTAGGGTTAGGGTTAGGGTTTGAGCTAGGGTTAGGGTTAGGGTTTGAGCTAGGGTTAGGGTTAGGGTTAGGGTTTGAGCTAGGGTTAGGGTTAGGGTTTGAGTTAGGGTTAGGGTTAGGGTTTGAGGTAGGGTTAGGGTTAGCGTTAGGGTTTGAGCTAGGGTTAGGGTTAGGGTTTGAGCTAGGGTTAGGGTTAGGGTTAGGGTTTGAGCTAGGGTTAGGGTTAGGGTTAGGGTTTGAGCTAGGGTTAGGGTTAGGGTTTGAGCTAGGGTTAGGGTTTGAGCTAGGGTTAGGGTTAGGGTTTGAGCTAGGGTTAGGGTTAGGGTTAGGGATTGAGCTAGGGTTAGGGTTAGGGTTTGAGCTAGGGTTAGGGTTTGAGGTAGGGTTAGGGTTAGCGTTAGGGTTTGAGCTAGGGTTAGGGTTAGGGTTAGGGTTTGAGCTAGGGTTAGGGTTAGGGTTTGAGCTAGGGTTAGGGTTTGAGCTAGGGTTAGGGTTAGGGTTTGAGCTAGGGTTAGGGTTAGGGTTAGGGTTTGAGCTAGGGTTAGGGTTAGGGTTTGAGCTAGGGTTAGGGTTAGGGTTTGAGGTAGGGTTAGGGTTAGCGTTAGGGTTTGAGCTAGGGTTAGGGTTAGGGTTAGGGTTTGAGCTAGGGTTAGGGTTAGGGTTTGAGCTAGGGTTAGGGTTTGAGCTAGGGTTAGGGTTAGGGTTTGAGCTAGGGTTAGGGTTAGGGTTAGGGTTTGAGCTAGGGTTAGGGTTAGGGTTTGAGCTAGGGTTAGGGTTAGGGTTTGAGGTAGGGTTAGGGTTAGCGTTAGGGTTTGAGCTAGGGTTAGGGTTAGGGTTTGAGGTAGGGTTAGGGTTAGGGTTAGGGTTTGAGCTAGGGTTAGGGTTAGGGTTTGAGCTAGGGTTAGGGTTAGGGTTAGGGTTTGAGCTAGGGTTAGGGTTAGGGTTAGGGTTTGAGCTAGGGTTAGGGTTAGGGTTAGGGTTTGAGCTAGGGTTAGGGTTAGGGTTTGAGCTAGGGTTAGGGTTAGGGTTAGGGTTTGAGCTAGGGTTAGGGTTAGGGTTAGGGTTTGAGCTAGCGTTAGGGTTAGGGTTTGAGCTAGGGTTAGGGTTAGGGTTAGGGTTTGAGCTAGGGTTAGGGTTAGGGTTAGGGTTTGAGCTAGGGTTAGGGTTAGGGTTTGAGCTAGGGTTAGGGTTAGGGTTAGGGTTTGAGCTAGGGTTAGGGTTAGGGTTTGAGCTAGGGTTAGGGTTAGGGTTAGGGTTTGAGCTAGGGTTAGGGTTAGGGTTTGAGCTAGGGTTAGGGTTAGGGTTTGAGGTAGGGTTAGGGTTAGCGTTAGGGTTTGAGCTAGGGTTAGGGTTAGGGTTTGAGCTAGGGTTAGGGTTAGGGGTTGAGCTAGGGTTAGGGTTTGAGCTAGGGTTAGGGTTAGGGTTTGAGCTAGGGTTAGGGTTAGGGTTTGAGCTAGGTTTAGGGTTAGGGTTTGAGGTAGGGTTAGGGTTAGCGTTAGGGTTTGAGCTAGGGTTAGGGTTAGGGTTTGAGGTAGGGTTAGGGTTAGGGTTAGGGTTTGAGCTAGGGTTAGGGTTAGGGTTTGAGCTAGGGTTAGGGTTAGGGTTAGGGTTTGAGCTAGGGTTAGGGTTAGGGTTAGGGTTTGAGCTAGGGTTAGGGTTAGGGTTAGGGTTTGAGCTAGGGTTAGGGTTAGGGTTTGAGCTAGGGTTAGGGTTAGGGTTAGGGTTTGAGCTAGGGTTAGGGTTAGGGTTTGAGGTAGGGTTAGGGTTAGGGTTAGGGTTTGAGCTAGGGTTAGGGTTAGGGTTTGAGCTAGGGTTAGGGTTAGGGTTAGGGTTTGAGCTAGGGTTAGGGTTAGGGTTAGGGTTTGAGCTAGGGTTAGGCATTGAGCTAGGGTTAGGGTTAGGGTTAGGGTTTGAGCTAGGGTTAGGGTTAGGGTTTGAGCTAGGGTTAGGGTTAGGGTTAGGGTTTGAGCTAGGGTTAGGGTTAGGGTTAGGGTTTGAGCTAGGGTTAGGGTTAGGGTTAGGGTTTGAGCTAGGGTTAGGGTTAGGGTTAGGGTTTGAGCTAGGGTTAGGGTTAGGGTTTGAGCTAGGGTTAGGGTTTGAGCTAGGGTTAGGGTTAGGGTTTGAGCTAGGGTTAGGGTTAGGGTTAGGGTTTGAGCTAGGGTTAGGGTTAGGGTTTGAGTTAGGGTTAGGGTTAGGGTTTGAGGTAGGGTTAGGGTTAGCGTTAGGGTTTGAGCTAGGGTTAGGGTTAGGGTTAGGGTTTGAGCTAGGGTTAGGGTTAGGGTTAGGGTTTGAGCTAGGGTTAGGGTTAGGGTTTGAGGTAGGGTTAGGGTTAGGGTTAGGGTTTGAGCTAGGGTTAGGGTTAGGGTTTGAGCTAGGGTTAGGGTTAGGGTTAGGGTTTGAGCTAGGGTTAGGGTTAGGGTTAGGGTTTGAGCTAGGGTTAGGGTTAGGGTTAGGGTTTGAGCTAGGGTTAGGCATTGAGCTAGGGTTAGGGTTAGGGTTTGAGCTAGGGTTAGGGTTACGGTTAGGGTTTGAGCTAGGGTTAGGGTTAGGGTTTGAGCTAGGGTTAGGGTTAGGGTTAGGGTTTGAGCTAGGGTTAGGGTTAGGGTTAGGGTTTGAGCTAGGGTTAGGGTTAGGGTTAGGGTTTGAGCTAGGGTTAGGGTTAGGGTTAGGGTTTGAGCTAGGGTTAGGGTTAGGGTTTGAGCTAGGGTTAGGGTTTGAGCTAGGGTTAGGGTTAGGGTTTGAGCTAGGGTTAGGGTTAGGGTTAGGGTTTGAGCTAGGGTTAGGGTTAGGGTTTGAGGTAGGGTTAGGGTTAGCGTTAGGGTTTGAGCTAGGGTTAGGGTTAGGGTTAGGGTTTGAGCTAGGGTTAGGGTTAGGGTTTGAGCTAGGGTTAGGGTTTGAGCTAGGGTTAGGGTTAGGGTTTGAGATAGGGTTAGGGTTAGGGTTAGGGTTTGAGCTAGAGTTAGGGTTAGGGTTTGAGCTAGGGTTAGGGTTAGGGTTTGAGGTAGGGTTAGGGTTAGCGTTAGGGTTTGAGCTAGGGTTAGGGTTAGGGTTAGGGTTTGAGCTAGGGTTAGGGTTAGGGTTTGAGCTAGGGTTAGGGTTTGAGCTAGGGTTAGGGTTAGGGTTTGAGCTAGGGTTAGGGTTAGGGTTAGGGTTTGAGCTAGGGTTAGGGTTAGGGTTTGAGCTAGGGTTAGGGTTAGGGTTTGAGGTAGGGTTAGGGTTAGCGTTAGGGTTTGAGCTAGGGTTAGGGTTAGGGTTTGAGGTAGGGTTAGGGTTAGGGTTAGGGTTTGAGCTAGGGTTAGGGTTAGGGTTTGAGCTAGGGTTAGGGTTAGGGTTAGGGTTTGAGCTAGGGTTAGGGTTAGGGTTAGGGTTTGAGCTAGGGTTAGGGTTAGGGTTAGGGTTTGAGCTAGGGTTAGGGTTAGGGTTTGAGCTAGGGTTAGGGTTAGGGTTAGGGTTTGAGCTAGGGTTAGGGTTAGGGTTAGGGTTTGAGCTAGGGTTAGGGTTAGGGTTTGAGCTAGGGTTAGGGTTAGGGTTAGGGTTTGAGCTAGGGTTAGGGTTAGGGTTTGAGCTAGGGTTAGGGTTAGGTTTAGGGTTTGAGCTAGGGTTAGGGTTAGGGTTTGAGCTAGGGTTAGGGTTAGGGTTAGGGTTTGAGCTAGGGTTAGGGTTAGGGTTTGAGCTAGGGTTAGGGTTAGGGTTAGGGTTTGAGCTAGGGTTAGGGTGAGGGTTTGAGCTAGGGTTAGGGTTAGGGTTTGAGGTAGGGTTAGGGTTAGCGTTAGGGTTTGAGCTAGGGTTAGGGTTAGGGTTAGGGTTTGAGCTAGGGTTAGGGTTAGGGGTTGAGCTAGGGTTAGGGTTTGAGCTAGGGTTAGGGTTAGGGTTTGAGCTAGGGTTAGGGTTAGGGTTTGAGCTAGGTTTAGGGTTAGGGTTTGAGGTAGGGTTAGGGTTAGCGTTAGGGTTTGAGCTAGGGTTAGGGTTAGGGTTTGAGGTAGGGTTAGGGTTAGGGTTAGGGTTTGAGCTAGGGTTAGGGTTAGGGTTTGAGCTAGGGTTAGGGTTAGGGTTAGGGTTTGAGCTAGGGTTAGGGTTAGGGTTAGGGTTTGAGCTAGGGTTAGGGTTAGGGTTAGGGTTTGAGCTAGGGTTAGGGTTAGGGTTTGAGCTAGGGTTAGGGTTAGGGTTAGGGTTTGAGCTAGGGTTAGGGTTAGGGTTTGAGGTAGGGTTAGGGTTAGGGTTAGGGTTTGAGCTAGGGTTAGGGTTAGGGTTTGAGCTAGGGTTAGGGTTAGGGTTAGGGTTTGAGCTAGGGTTAGGGTTAGGGTTAGGGTTTGAGCTAGGGTTAGGCATTGAGCTAGGGTTAGGGTTAGGGTTAGGGTTTGAGCTAGGGTTAGGGTTAGGGTTTGAGCTAGGGTTAGGGTTAGGGTTAGGGTTTGAGCTAGGGTTAGGGTTAGGGTTAGGGTTTGAGCTAGGGTTAGGGTTAGGGTTAGGGTTTGAGCTAGGGTTAGGGTTAGGGTTAGGGTTTGAGCTAGGGTTAGGGTTAGGGTTTGAGCTAGGGTTAGGGTTTGAGCTAGGGTTAGGGTTAGGGTTTGAGCTAGGGTTAGGGTTAGGGTTAGGGTTTGAGCTAGGGTTAGGGTTAGGGTTTGAGCTAGGGTTAGGGTTAGGGTTAGGGTTTGAGCTAGGGTTAGGGTTAGGGTTTGAGCTAGGGTTAGGGTTAGGGTTTGAGGTAGGGTTAGGGTTGGCGTTAGGGTTTGAGCTAGGGTTAGGGTTAGGGTTAGGGTTTGAGCTAGGGTTGGGTTAGGGTTTGAGCTAGGGTTAGGGTTTGAGCTAGGGTTAGGTTAGGGTTAGGGTTTGAGCTAGGGTTAGGGTTAGGGTTTGAGCTAGGGTTAGGGTTAGGGTTTGAGGTAGGGTTAGGGTTAGCGTTAGGGTTTGAGCTAGGGTTAGGGTTAGGGTTTGAGGTAGGGTTAGGGTTAGGGTTAGGGTTTGAGCTAGGGTTAGGGTTAGGGTTTGAGCTAGGTTAGGGTTAGGGTTAGGGTTTGAGCTAGGGTTAGGGTTAGGGTTAGGGTTTGAGCTAGGGTTAGGGTTAGGGTTAGGGTTTGAGCTAGGGTTAGGGTTAGGGTTTGAGCTAGGGTTAGGGTTAGGGTTAGGGTTTGAGCTAGGGTTAGGGTTAGGGTTTGAGCTAGGGTTAGGGTTAGGGTTAGGGTTTGAGCTAGGGTTAGGGTTAGGGTTTGAGCTAGGGTTAGGGTTAGGGTTAGGGTTTGAGCTAGGGTTAGGGTTAGGGTTTGAGCTAGGGTTAGGGTTAGGGTTAGGGTTTGAGCTAGGGTTAGGGTTAGGGTTTGAGCTAGGGTTAGGGGGTTAGGGTTAGGGTTTGAGCTAGGGTTAGGGTTAGGGTTTGAGCTAGGGTTAGGGTTAGGGTTTGAGGTAGGGTTAGGGTTAGCGTTAGGGTTTGAGCTAGGGTTAGGGTTAGGGTTAGGGTTTGAGCTAGGGTTAGGGTTAGGGGTTGAGCTAGGGTTAGGGTTTGAGCTAGGGTTAGGGTTAGGGTTTGAGCTAGGGTTAGGGTTAGGGTTTGAGCTAGGTTTAGGGTTAGGGTTTGAGGTAGGGTTAGGGTTAGCGTTAGGGTTTGAGCTAGGGTTAGGGTTAGGGTTTGAGGTAGGGTTAGGGTTAGGGTTAGGGTTTGAGCTAGGGTTAGGGTTAGGGGTTTGAGCTAGGGTTAGGGTTAGGGTTAGGGTTTGAGCTAGGGTTAGGGTTAGGGTTAGGGTTTGAGCTAGGGTTAGGGTTAGGGTTAGGGTTTGAGCTAGGGTTAGGGTTAGGGTTTGAGCTAGGGTTAGGGTTAGGGTTAGGGTTTGAGCTAGGGTTAGGGTTAGGGTTTGAGGTAGGGTTAGGGTTAGGGTTAGGGTTTGAGCTAGGGTTAGGGTTAGGGTTTGAGCTAGGGTTAGGGTTAGGGTTAGGGTTTGAGCTAGGGTTAGGGTTAGGGTTAGGGTTTGAGCTAGGGTTAGGCATTGAGCTAGGGTTAGGGTTAGGGTTAGGGTTTGAGCTAGGGTTAGGGTTAGGGTTTGAGCTAGGGTTAGGGTTAGGGTTAGGGTTTGAGCTAGGGTTAGGGTTAGGGTTAGGGTTTGAGCTAGGGTTAGGGTTAGGGTTAGGGTTTGAGCTAGGGTTAGGGTTAGGGTTTGAGCTAGGGTTAGGGTTAGGGTTAGGGTTTGAGCTAGGGTTAGGGTTAGGGTTTGAGGTAGGGTTAGGGTTAGGGTTAGGGTTTGAGCTAGGGTTAGGGTTAGGGTTTGAGCTAGGGTTAGGGTTAGGGTTAGGGTTTGAGCTAGGGTTAGGGTTAGGGTTAGGGTTTGAGCTAGGGTTAGGCATTGAGCTAGGGTTAGGGTTAGGGTTAGGGTTTGAGCTAGGATTAGGGTTAGGGTTTGAGCTAGGGTTAGGGTTAGGGTTAGGGTTTGAGCTAGGGTTAGGGTTAGGGTTAGGGTTTGAGCTAGGGTTAGGGTTAGGGTTAGGGTTTGAGCTAGGGTTAGGGTTAGGGTTAGGGTTTGAGCTAGGGTTAGGGTTAGGGTTTGAGCTAGGGTTAGGGTTTGAGCTAGGGTTAGGGTTAGGGTTTGAGCTAGGGTTAGGGTTAGGGTTAGGGTTTGAGCTAGGGTTAGGGTTAGGGTTTGAGCTAGGGTTAGGGTTTGAGGTAGGGTTAGGGTTAGCGTTAGGGTTTGAGCTAGGGTTAGGGTTAGGGTTAGGGTTTGAGCTAGGGTTAGGGTTAGGGTTTGAGCTAGGGTTAGGGTTAGGGTTTGAGCTAGGGTTAGGGTTAGGGTTAGGGTTTGAGCTAGGGTTAGGGTTAGGGTTAGGGTTTGAGGTAGGGTTAGGGTTAGCGTTAGGGTTTGAGCTAGGGTTAGGGTTAGGGTTAGGGTTTGAGCTAGGGTTAGGGTTAGGGTTTGAGCTAGGGTTAGGGTTTGAGCTAGGGTTAGGGTTAGGGTTTGAGCTAGGGTTAGGGTTAGGGTTAGGGTTTGAGCTAGGGTTAGGGTTAGGGTTTGAGCTAGGGTTAGGTTTAGGGTTTGAGCTAGGGTTAGGGTTAGGGTTAGGGTTTGAGCTAGGGTTAGGGTTAGGGTTAGGGTTTGAGCTAGGGTTAGGGTTAGGGTTAGGGTTTGAGCTAGGGTTAGGGTTAGGGTTTGAGCTAGGGTTAGGGTTAGGGTTAGGGTTTGAGCTAGGGTTAGGGTTAGGGTTAGGGTTTGAGCTAGGGTTAGGGTTAGGGTTTGAGCTAGGGTTAGGGTTAGGGTTAGGGTTTGAGCTAGGGTTAGGGTTAGGGTTAGGGTTTGAGCTAGGGTTAGGGTTAGGGTTTGAGTTAGGGTTAGGGTTAGGGTTAGGGTTAGGGTTAGGGTTTGAGCTAGGGTTAGGGTTAGGGTTAGGGTTTGAGCTAGGGTTAGGGTTAGGGTTTGAGCTAGGGTTAGGGTTCTAGCTAGGGTTAGGGTTAGGGTTTGAGCTAGGGTTAGGGTTACGGTTAGGGTTTGAGCTAGGGTTAGGGTTAGGGTTTGAGCTAGGGTTAGGGTTAGGGTTAGGGTTTGAGCTAGGGTTAGGGTTAGGGTTAGGGTTTGAGCTAGGGTTAGGGTTAGGGTTTGAGCTAGTGTTAGGGTTTGAGCTAGGGTTAGGGTTAGGGTTACGGTTTGAGCTAGGGTTAGGGTTAGGGTTAGGGTTTGAGCTAGGGTTAGGGTTAGGGTTAGGGTTTGAGCTAGGGTTAGGGTTAGGGTTAGGGTTTGAGTTAGGGTTAGGATTAGGGTTTGAGATAGGGTTAGGGTTAGGGTTTGAGGTAGGGTTAGGGTTAGGGTTAGGGTTTGAGCTAGGGTTAGGGTTAGGGTTAGGGTTTGAGCTAGGGTTAGGGTTAGGGTTAGGGTTTGAGCTAGGGTTAGGGTTTGAGCTAGGGTTAGGGTTAGGGTTTGAGCTAGGGTTAGGGTTAGGGTTTGAGCTAGGGTTAGGGTTAGGGTTTGAGCTAGGGTTAGGGTTAGGGTTAGGGTTTGAGCTAAGGTTAGGGTTAGGGTTAGGGTTAGGTAACCCTAGCTCAAACCCTAACCCTAGCTCAAACCCTAACCCTATCCCTAGCTCAAACCCTAACCCTAACCCTAGCTCAAACCCTAACCTAGCTCAAACCCTAACCCTAACCCTAGCTCAAACCCTAACCCTAACCCTAGCTCAAACCCTAACCCTAACCCAAGCTCAAACCCTAACCCTAGCTCAAACCCTAACCCTAACCCTAGCTCAAACCCTAACCCTAACCCTAACCCTACCTCAAACCCTAACCCTAACCCTATCTCAAACCCTAACCCTAACCCTAGCTCAAACCCTAACCCTAACCCTAACCCTAGCTCAAACCCTAACCCTAACCCTAACCCTAGCTCAAACCCTAACCCTAACCCTAACCCTAGCTCAAACCCTAACCCTAACCCTAACCCTAGCTCAAACCCTAACCCTAACCCTAACCCTAGCTCAAACCGTAACCCTAACCCTAACCCTAGCTCAAACCCTAACCCTAGCTCAAACCCTAACCCTAACCCTAGCTCAAACCTTAACCCTAACCCTAACCCTAGCTCAAACCCTAACCCTAACCCTAACCCTAGCTCAAACCCTAACCCTAACCCTAGCTCAAACCCTAACCCTAACCCTAACCCTAGCTCAAACCCTAACCCTAACCCTAGCTCAAACCCTAACCCTAACCCTAACCCTACCTCAAACCCTAACCCTAACCCTAGCTCAAACCCTAACCCTAGCTCAAACCCTAACCCTAACCCTAACCCTAGCTCAAACCCTAACCCTAACCCTAACCCTACCTCAAACCCTAACCCTAACCCTAACCCTAGCTCAAACCCTAACCCTAACCCTAGCTCAAACCCTAACCCTAACCCTAACCCTAGCTCAAACCCTAACCCTAAACCTAGCTCAAACCCTAACCGTAACCCTAACCCTAGCTCAAACCCTAACCCTAACCCTAGCTCAATGCCTAACCCTAGCTCAAACCCTAACCCTAACCCTAACCCTAGCTCAAACCCTAACCCTAACCCTAACCCTAGCTCAAACCCTAACCCTAACCCTAGCTCAAACCCTAACCCTAACCTTAGCTCAAACCCTAACCCTAACCCTAACCCTAGCTCAAACCCTAACCCTAACCCTAGCTCAAACCCTAACCCTAACCCTAACCCTAGCTCAAACCCTAACCCTAGCTCAAACCCTAACCCTAACCCTAGCTCAAACCCTAACCCTAGCTCAAACCCTAACCCTAACCCTAGCTCAAACCCTAACCCTAACCCTAACCCTACCTCAAACCCTAACCCTAACCCTATCTCAAACCCTAACCCTAACCCTAGCTCAAACCCTAACCCTAACCCTAACCCTAGCTCAAACCCTAACCCTAACCCTAACCCTAGCTCAAACCCTAACCCTAACCCTAACCCTAGCTCAAACCGTAACCCTAACCCTAACCCTAGCTCAAACCCTAACCCTAGCTCAAACCCTAACCCTAACCCTAGCTCAAACCTTAACCCTAACCCTAACCCTAGCTCAAACCCTAACCCTAACCCTAACCCTAGCTCAAACCCTAACCCTAACCCTAGCTCAAACCCTAACCCTAACCCTAACCCTAGCTCAAACCCTAACCCTAACCCTAGCTCAAACCCTAACCCTAACCCTAACCCTACCTCAAACCCTAACCCTAACCCTAGCTCAAACCCTAACCCTAGCTCAAACCCTAACCCTAACCCTAACCCTAGCTCAAACCCTAACCCTAACCCTAACCCTACCTCAAACCCTAACCCTAACCCTAACCCTAGCTCAAACCCTAACCCTAACCCTAGCTCAAACCCTAACCCTAACCCTAACCCTAGCTCAAACCCTAACCCTAAACCTAGCTCAAACCCTAACCGTAACCCTAACCCTAGCTCAAACCCTAACCCTAACCCTAGCTCAATGCCTAACCCTAGCTCAAACCCTAACCCTAACCCTAACCCTAGCTCAAACCCTAACCCTAACCTTAGCTCAAACCCTAACCCTAACCCTAACCCTAGCTCAAACCCTAACCCTAACCCTAGCTCAAACCCTAACCCTAACCCTAACCCTAGCTCAAACCCTAACCCTAGCTCAAACCCTAACCCTAACCCTAGCTCAAACCCTAACCCTAACCCTAGCTCAAACCCTAACCCTAACCCTAACCCTAGCTCAAACCCTAACCCTAACCCTAGCTCAAACCCTAACAGTAACCCTAACCCTAGCTCAAACCCTACCCCTAACCCTAGCTCAATGCCTAACCCTAGCTCAAACCCTAACCCTAACCCTAACCCTAGCTCAAACCCTAACCCTAACCCTAGCTCAAACCCTAACCCTAACCCTAACCCTAGCTCAAACCCTAACCCTAACCCTAGCTCAAACCCTAACCCTAACCCTAACCCTAGCTCAAACCCTAACCCTAACCCTAGCTCAAACCCTAACCCTAACCCTAACCCTAGCTCAAACCCTAACCCTAACCCTAACCCTAGCTCAAACCCTAACCCTAACCCTAGCTCAAACCCTAACCCTAACCCTAACCCTAGCTCAAACCCTAACCCTAACCCTAACCCTAGCTCAAACCCTAACCCTAACCCTAACCCTAGCTCAAACCCTAACCCTAACCCTAGCTCAAACCCTAACCCTAACCCTAACCCTACTCAAACCCTAACCCTAACCCTAGCTCAAACCCTAACGCTAACCCTCAACCCTACCTCAAACCCTAACCCTAACCCTAGCTCAACCCTAACCCTAAACCTAGCTCAAACCCTAACCCTAACCCTAAACCCTAGCTCAAACCCTAACCCTAACCCTAGCTCAAACCCTAACCCTAGCTCAAACCCTAACCCTAACCCTAGCTCAAACCCTAACCCTAACCCTAACCCTAGCTCAAACCCTAACCCTAACCCTAACCCTACCTCAAACCCTAACCCTAACCCTAGCTCAAACCCTAACCCTAACCCTAGCTCAAACCCCTAACCCTAACCCTAACCCTAGCTCAAACCCTAACCCTAACCCTAGCTCAAACCCTAACCCTAGCTCAAACCCTAACCCTAACCCTAGCTCAAACCCTAACCCTAACCCTAACCCTAGCTCAAACCCTAACGCTAACCCTAACCCTACCTCAAACCCTAACCCTAGCTCAAACCCTAACCCTAACCCTAGCTCAAACCCTAACCCTAACCCTAACCCTAGCTCAAACCCTAACCCTAACCCTAGCTCAAACCCTAACCCTAGCTCAACCCTAACCCTAACCCTATCTCAAACCCTAACCCTAACCCTAACCCTAGCTCAAACCCTAACGCTAACCCTAACCCTACCTCAAACCCTAACCCTAACCCTAGCTCAAACCCTAACCCTAACCCTAGCTCAAACCCTAACCCTAACCCTAACCCTAGCTCAAACCCTAACCCTAACCCTAGCTCAAACCCTAACCCTAGCTCAAACCCTAACCCTAACCCTAGCTCAAACCCTAACCCTAACCCTAACCCTAGCTCAAACCCTAACCCTAACCCTAACCCTAGCTCAAACCCTAACCCTAACCCTAACCCTAGCTCAAACCCTAACCCTAACCCTAACCCTAGCTCAAACCCTAACCCTAACCCTAGCTCAAACCCTAACCCTAACCCTAGCTCAAACCCTAACCCTAACCCTAACCCTAGCTCAATGCCTAACCCTAGCTCAAACCCTAACCCTAACCCTAACCCTAGCTCAAACCCTAACCCTAACCCTAACCCTAGCTCAAACCCTAACACTAACCTAGCTCAAACCCTAAACCTAACCCTAGCTCAAACCCTAACCCTAACCCTAGCTCAAACCCTAACCCTAACCCTAGGCTCAAACCCTAACCCTAACCCTAGCTCAAACCCTAACCCTAACCCTAACCCTAGCTCAAACCCTAACCCTAGCTCAAACCCTAACCCTAACCCTAGCTCAAACCCTAACCGTAACCCTAGCTTCAGACCCTAACCCTAACCCTAGCTCAAACCCTAACCCTAGCTCAAACCCTAACCCTAACCCTAGCTCAAACCCTAACCCTAACCCTAACCCCTAGCTCAAACCCTAACCCTAGCTCAAACCTAACCCTAACCCTAGCTCAAACCCTAACCCTAACCCTAGCTCAAACCCTAACCCTAGCTCAAACCTTAACCCTAACCCTAGCTCAAACCCTAACCCTAACCCTAACCCTAGCTCAAAACCTAACCCTAACCCTAACCCTAGCTCAAACCCTAACCCTAACCCTAACCCTAGCTCAAACCCTAACCCTAACCCTAGCTCAAACCCTAACCCTAGCTCAAACCCTAACCCTAACCCTAACCCTAGCTCAAACCCTAACCCTAACCCTAGCTCAAACCCTAACCCTAACCCTAACCCTAGCTAAAACCCTAACCCTAACCCTAACCCTAGCTCAAACCCTAACCCTAACCCTAACCCTAGCTCAAACCCTAACCCTAACCCTAGCTCAAACCCTAACCCTAACCCTAACCCTAGCTCAAAACCTAACCCTAACCCTAACCCTAGCTCAAACCCTAACCCTAACCCTAGCTCAAACCCTAACACTAACCCTAACCCTAGCTCAAACCCTAACCCTAACCCTAGCTCAAACCCTAACCCTAACCCTAACCCTAGCTCAAACCCTAACCCTAACCCTAGCTCAAACCCTAACCCTAACCCTAACCCTAGCTCAAACCCTAACCCTAGCTCAAACCCTAACCCTAACCCTAGCTCAAACCCTAACCCTAACCCTAGCTCAAACCCTAACCCTAACCCTAGCTCAAACCCTAACCCTAGCTCAAACCCTAACCCTAGCTCAAACCCTAACCCTAACCCTAGCTCAAACCCTAACCCTAACCCTAACCCTAGCTCAAACCCTAGCCCTAGCTCAAACCCTAACCCTAACCCTAGCTCAAACCCTAACCCTAACCCTAGCTCAAACCCTAACCCTAACCCTAGCTCAAACCCTAACCCTAGCTCAAACCCTAACCCTAACCCTAGCTCAAACCCTAACCCTAACCCTAGCTCAAACCCTAACCCTAGCTCAAACCCTAACCCTAACCCTAGCTCAAACCCTAACCCTAACCCTAGCTCAAACCCTAACCCTAGCTCAAACCCTAACCCTAACCCTAGCTCAAACCCTAACCCTAGCTCAAACCCTAACCCTAGCTCAAACCCTAACCCTAACCCTAGCTCAAACCCTAACCCTAACCCTAGCTCAAACCCTAACCCTAACCCTAGCTCAAACCCTAACCCTAGCTCAAACCCTAACCCTAACCCTAGCTCAAACCCTAACCCTAACCCTAACCCTACCTCAAACCCTAACCCTAACCCTATCTCAAACCCTAACCCTAACCCTAGCTCAAACCCTAACCCTAACCCTAACCCTAGCTCAAACCCTAACCCTAACCCTAACCCTAGCTCAAACCCTAACCCTAACCCTAACCCTAGCTCAAACCCTAACCCTAACCCTAACCCTAGCTCAAACCCTAACCCTAACCCTAACCCTAGCTCAAACCGTAACCCTAACCCTAACCCTAGCTCAAACCCTAACCCTAGCTCAAACCCTAACCCTAACCCTAGCTCAAACCTTAACCCTAACCCTAACCCTAGCTCAAACCCTAACCCTAACCCTAACCCTAGCTCAAACCCTAACCCTAACCCTAGCTCAAACCCTAACCCTAACCCTAACCCTAGCTCAAACCCTAACCCTAACCCTAGCTCAAACCCTAACCCTAACCCTAACCCTACCTCAAACCCTAACCCTAACCCTAGCTCAAACCCTAACCCTAGCTCAAACCCTAACCCTAACCCTAACCCTAGCTCAAACCCTAACCCTAACCCTAACCCTACCTCAAACCCTAACCCTAACCCTAACCCTAGCTCAAACCCTAACCCTAACCCTAGCTCAAACCCTAACCCTAACCCTAACCCTAGCTCAAACCCTAACCCTAAACCTAGCTCAAACCCTAACCGTAACCCTAACCCTAGCTCAAACCCTAACCCTAACCCTAGCTCAATGCCTAACCCTAGCTCAAACCCTAACCCTAACCCTAACCCTAGCTCAAACCCTAACCCTAACCTTAGCTCAAACCCTAACCCTAACCCTAACCCTAGCTCAAACCCTAACCCTAACCCTAGCTCAAACCCTAACCCTAACCTTAGCTCAAACCCTAACCCTAACCCTAACCCTAGCTCAAACCCTAACCCTAACCCTAGCTCAAACCCTAACCCTAACCCTAACCCTAGCTCAAACCCTAACCCTAGCTCAAACCCTAACCCTAACCCTAGCTCAAACCCTAACCCTAGCTCAAACCCTAACCCTAACCCTAGCTCAAACCCTAACCCTAACCCTAACCCTACCTCAAACCCTAACCCTAACCCTATCTCAAACCCTAACCCTAACCCTAGCTCAAACCCTAACCCTAACCCTAACCCTAGCTCAAACCCTAACCCTAACCCTAACCCTAGCTCAAACCCTAACCCTAACCCTAACCCTAGCTCAAACCGTAACCCTAACCCTAACCCTAGCTCAAACCCTAACCCTAGCTCAAACCCTAACCCTAACCCTAGCTCAAACCTTAACCCTAACCCTAACCCTAGCTCAAACCCTAACCCTAACCCTAACCCTAGCTCAAACCCTAACCCTAACCCTAGCTCAAACCCTAACCCTAACCCTAACCCTAGCTCAAACCCTAACCCTAACCCTAGCTCAAACCCTAACCCTAACCCTAACCCTACCTCAAACCCTAACCCTAACCCTAGCTCAAACCCTAACCCTAGCTCAAACCCTAACCCTAACCCTAACCCTAGCTCAAACCCTAACCCTAACCCTAACCCTACCTCAAACCCTAACCCTAACCCTAACCCTAGCTCAAACCCTAACCCTAACCCTAGCTCAAACCCTAACCCTAACCCTAACCCTAGCTCAAACCCTAACCCTAAACCTAGCTCAAACCCTAACCGTAACCCTAACCCTAGCTCAAACCCTAACCCTAACCCTAGCTCAATGCCTAACCCTAGCTCAAACCCTAACCCTAACCCTAACCCTAGCTCAAACCCTAACCCTAACCTTAGCTCAAACCCTAACCCTAACCCTAACCCTAGCTCAAACCCTAACCCTAACCCTAGCTCAAACCCTAACCCTAACCCTAACCCTAGCTCAAACCCTAACCCTAGCTCAAACCCTAACCCTAACCCTAGCTCAAACCCTAACCCTAACCCTAACCCTAGCTCAAACCCTAACCCTAACCCTAACCCTAGCTCAAACCCTAACCCTAACCCTAGCTCAAACCCTAACAGTAACCCTAACCCTAGCTCAAACCCTAACCCTAACCCTAGCTCAATGCCTAACCCTAGCTCAAACCCTAACCCTAACCCTAACCCTAGCTCAAACCCTAACCCTAACCCTAGCTCAAACCCTAACCCTAACCCTAACCCTAGCTCAAACCCTAACCCTAACCCTAGCTCAAACCCTAACCCTAACCCTAACCCTAGCTCAAACCCTAACCCTAACCCTAGCTCAAACCCTAACCCTAACCCTAACCCTAGCTCAAACCCTAACCCTAACCCTAACCCTAGCTCAAACCCTAACCCTAACCCTAGCTCAAACCCTAACCCTAACCCTAACCCTAGCTCAAACCCTAACCCTAACCCTAACCCTAGCTCAAACCCTAACCCTAACCCTAACCCTAGCTCAAACCCTAACCCTAACCCTAGCTCAAACCCTAACCCTAACCCTAACCCTACCTCAAACCCTAACCCTAACCCTAGCTCAAACCCTAACGCTAACCCTAACCCTACCTCAAACCCTAACCCTAACCCTAGCTCAAACCCTAACCCTAACCCTAGCTCAAACCCTAACCCTAACCCTAACCCTAGCTCAAACCCTAACCCTAACCCTAGCTCAAACCCTAACCCTAGCTCAAACCCTAACCCTAACCCTAGCTCAAACCCTAACCCTAACCCTAACCCTAGCTCAAACCCTAACGCTAACCCTAACCCTACCTCAAACCCTAACCCTAACCCTAGCTCAAACCCTAACCCTAACCCTAGCTCAAACCCTAACCCTAACCCTAACCCTAGCTCAAACCCTAACCCTAACCCTAGCTCAAACCCTAACCCTAGCTCAAACCCTAACCCTAACCCTAGCTCAAACCCTAACCCTAACCCTAACCCTAGCTCAAACCCTAACGCTAACCCTAACCCTACCTCAAACCCTAACCCTAACCCTAGCTCAAACCCTAACCCTAACCCTAGCTCAAACCCTAACCCTAACCCTAACCCTAGCTCAAACCCTAACCCTAACCCTAGCTCAAACCCTAACCCTAGCTCAAACCCTAACCCTAACCCTATCTCAAACCCTAACCCTAACCCTAACCCTAGCTCAAACCCTAACGCTAACCCTAACCCTACCTCAAACCCTAACCCTAACCCTAGCTCAAACCCTAACCCTAACCCTAGCTCAAACCCTAACCCTAACCCTAACCCTAGCTCAAACCCTAACCCTAACCCTAGCTCAAACCCTAACCCTAGCTCAAACCCTAACCCTAACCCTAGCTCAAACCCTAACCCTAACCCTAACCCTAGCTCAAACCCTAACCCTAACCCTAACCCTAGCTCAAACCCTAACCCTAACCCTAACCCTAGCTCAAACCCTAACCCTAACCCTAACCCTAGCTCAAACCCTAACCCTAACCCTAGCTCAAACCCTAACCCTAACCCTAGCTCAAACCCTAACCCTAACCCTAACCCTAGCTCAATGCCTAACCCTAGCTCAAACCCTAACCCTAACCCTAACCCTAGCTCAAACCCTAACCCTAACCCTAACCCTAGCTCAAACCCTAACACTAACCCTAGCTCAAACCCTAAACCTAACCCTAGCTCAAACCCTAACCCTAACCCTAGCTCAAACCCTAACCCTAACCCTAGCTCAAACCCTAACCCTAACCCTAGCTCAAACCCTAACCCTAACCCTAACCCTAGCTCAAACCCTAACCCTAGCTCAAACCCTAACCCTAACCCTAGCTCAAACCCTAACCGTAACCCTAGCTCAGACCCTAACCCTAACCCTAGCTCAAACCCTAACCCTAGCTCAAACCCTAACCCTAACCCTAGCTCAAACCCTAACCCTAACCCTAACCCTAGCTCAAACCCTAACCCTAGCTCAAACCCTAACCCTAACCCTAGCTCAAACCCTAACCCTAACCCTAGCTCAAACCCTAACCCTAGCTCAAACCTTAACCCTAACCCTAGCTCAAACCCTAACCCTAACCCTAACCCTAGCTCAAACCCTAACCCTAACCCTAACCCTAGCTCAAACCCTAACCCTAACCCTAACCCTAGCTCAAACCCTAACCCTAACCCTAGCTCAAACCCTAACCCTAGCTCAAACCCTAACCCTAACCCTAACCCTAGCTCAAACCCTAACCCTAACCCTAGCTCAAACCCTAACCCTAACCCTAACCCTAGCTAAAACCCTAACCCTAACCCTAACCCTAGCTCAAACCCTAACCCTAACCCTAACCCTAGCTCAAACCCTAACCCTAACCCTAGCTCAAACCCTAACCCTAACCCTAACCCTAGCTCAAAACCTAACCCTAACCCTAACCCTAGCTCAAACCCTAACCCTAACCCTAGCTCAAACCCTAACACTAACCCTAACCCTAGCTCAAACCCTAACCCTAACCCTAGCTCAAACCCTAACCCTAACCCTAACCCTAGCTCAAACCCTAACCCTAACCCTAGCTCAAACCCTAACCCTAACCCTAACCCTAGCTCAAACCCTAACCCTAGCTCAAACCCTAACCCTAACCCTAGCTCAAACCCTAACCCTAACCCTAGCTCAAACCCTAACCCTAACCCTAGCTCAAACCCTAACCCTAGCTCAAACCCTAACCCTAGCTCAAACCCTAACCCTAACCCTAGCTCAAACCCTAACCCTAACCCTAACCCTAGCTCAAACCCTAGCCCTAGCTCAAACCCTAACCCTAACCCTAGCTCAAACCCTAACCCTAACCCTAGCTCAAACCCTAACCCTAACCCTAGCTCAAACCCTAACCCTAGCTCAAACCCTAACCCTAACCCTAGCTCAAACCCTAACCCTAACCCTAGCTCAAACCCTAACCCTAGCTCAAACCCTAACCCTAACCCTAGCTCAAACCCTAACCCTAACCCTAGCTCAAACCCTAACCCTAGCTCAAACCCTAACCCTAACCCTAGCTCAAACCCTAACCCTAGCTCAAACCCTAACCCTAGCTCAAACCCTAACCCTAACCCTAGCTCAAACCCTAACCCTAACCCTAGCTCAAACCCTAACCCTAACCCTAGCTCAAACCCTAACCCTAGCTCAAACCCTAACCCTAACCCTAGCTCAAACCCTAACCCTAACCCTAGCTCAAACCCTAACCCTAGCTCAAACCCTAACCCTAACCCTAGCTCAAACCCTAACCCTAACCCTAACCCTACCTCAAACCCTAACCCTAACCCTAACCCTAGCTCAAACCCTAACCCTAACCCTAGCTCAAACCCTAACCCTAACCCTAACCCTAGCTCAAACCCTAACCCTAACCCTAGCTCAAACCCTAAACCTAACCCTAACCCTAGCTCAAACCCTAACCCTAACCCTAGCTCAAACCCTAACCCTAACCCTAGCTCAAACCCTAACCCTAGCTCAAACCCTAACCCTAGCTCAAACCCTAGCTCAAACCCTAACCCTAACCCTAACCCTAGCTCAAACCCTAACCCTAACCCTAACCCTAGCTCAAACCCTAACCCTAACCCTAGCTCAAACCCTAACCCTAACCGTAACCCTAGCTCAAACCCTAACCCTAACCCTAGCTCAAACCCTAACCCTAACCCTAACCCTAGCTCAAACCCTAACCCTAACCCTAACCCTAGCTCAAACCCTAACCCTAACCCTAGCTCAAACCCTAACCCTAGCTCAAACCCTAACCCTAACCCTAACCCTAGCTCAAACCCTAACCCTAACCCTAGCTCAAACCCTAACCCTAACCCTAACCCTAGCTCAAACCCTAACCCTAACCCTAGCTCAAATCCTAACCCTAACCCTAGTTCAAACCCTAACCCTAGCTCAAACCCTAACCCTAACCCTAGCTCAACCCTAACCCTAGCCCAACCCTAACCCTAACCCTACTCCAAACCTAACCCTAACCCTAACCCTAGTCCTAACCCTAACAACCCTAACCCTAACCCTAGCCGAACCCCAACCCTACCCCTAGTCCAATCCTAGCCCAACCCGAACCCTAACCCTAACAACCCGAACCCTAACCCTAGTCTAAGACCCAGTATACCCCCACTATTGGATATGTCATATCTCGGGAAGGGAAGGTCGTAGAGACTCGGGTCAAAGACTGGCGTTCTCAGAGACCCCGAAAACCCCCAGACGGATGTTGGTCCCGAGTCTCTATGACCTTCCGTTCCCGAGATACACATATTCAGTATAGGTGCGCCAAGCCACATACATCTCCAATGAGAAAATAAACTTGAGTATAACTCGAGAACCGAAGGTCGGAGCAACTTGTAACCAAGATCCGTCTGCCATATTTCGGGGGCGCTGAACACGCCGGACTTGTCCCCAAGTCTCTACGACCTTCCGTTCCCGAGATACACATATTGAGTATCCCCTCTACTGGATATGTCGTATCTCGGGAAGGGAAGGTCGTAGAGACTCGGGACAAAGACTGGCGTTCTCAGAGACCCCGAAAACCCCCAGACGGATGTTGGTCCCGAGTCTCTATGACATTCCGTTCCCGAGATACACATATTCAGTATAGGTGCGCCAAGCCACATACATCTCCAATGAGAAAATAAACTTGAGTATAACTCGAGAACCGAAGGTCGGAGCAACTTGTAACCAAGATCCGTCTGCCATATTTCGGGGGCGCTGAACACGCCGGACTTGTCCCCAAGTCTCTACGACCTTCCGTTCCCGAGATACACATATTGAGTATCCCCTCTACTGGATATGTCGTATCTCGGGAACGGAAGGTCGTAGAGACTCGGGACAAAGACTGGCGTTCTCAGAGACCCCGAAAACCCCCAGACGGATGTTGGTCCCGAGTCTCTATGACCTTCCGTTCCCGAGATACTCATATTCAGTATAGGTGCGCCAAGCCACATACATCTCCAATGAGAAAATAAACTTGAGTATAACTCGAGAACCGAAGGTCGGAGCAACTTGTAACCAAGATCCGTCTGCCATATTTCGGGGGCGCTGAACACGCCGGACTTGTCCGCAAGTCTCTACGACCTTCCGTTCCCGAGATACACATATTGAGTATCCCCTCTACTGGATATGTCGTATCTCGGGAACGGAAGGTCGTAGAGACTCGGGACAAAGACTGGCGTTCTCAGAGACCACATAAAGCCCTAGACGGACATTAGTCCCGAGTCTGTACGACCTTCCGTTGCCGAGATACACACATTCACTATAGGCGCACCAAACCCCATTCACTTCAATGGGAAAATAAACTTAAGTATAACGCGGGAACGGAAGGTCGTAGAGATTCGGAACCATGATCCGTCAGACATATTTCGGCGTCTCTGAACACGCCAGACTTGTCCCCGAGTCTCTACGACCTTCCGTTCCTGAGATACAGCTATGTAAGTGAAAGGAAGTGACGTAGCTCCGGAACGGAAGGTCGTAAAGACAACCCTAACCCTAGCTCAAACCCTAACCCTAACCCTAGCTCAAATCCTAACCCTAGCTCAAACCCTAACCCTAACCCTAGCTCAAACCCTAACCCTAGCTCAAACCCTAGCCCTAACCCTAGCTCAAACCCTAACCCTAACCCTAGCTCAAACCCTAACCCTAACCCTAACCCTAGCTCAAACCCTAACCCTAACCCTAGCTCAAACCCTAACTCTAGCTCAAACCCTAACCCTAACCCTAACCCTAGCTCAAACCCTAACCCTAACCCTAGCTCAAACCCTAAACCTAACCCTAGCTCAAACCCTAACCCTAACCCTAGCTCAAACCCTAACCCTAACCCTAGCTCAAACCCAAACCCTAACCCTAGCTCAAACCCTAACCCTAACCCTAACCCTAGCTCAAACCCTAACCCTAACCCTAACCCTAGCTCAAACCCTAACCCTAACCCTAGCTCAAACCCTAACCCTAACCCTAGCTCAAACCCTAACCCTAACCTTAGCTCAAACCCTAACCCTAGCTCAAACCCTAACTCTAACCCTAGCTCAAACCCTAACCCTAACCCTAACCCTAGCTCAAACCCTAACCCTAACCCTAGCTCAAACACTAACCCTAGCTCAAACCCTAACCCTAACCCTAACCCTAGCTCAAACCCTAACCCTAACCCTAGCTCAAACCCTTCCCTAACCCTAGTTCAAACCCTAACCCTAGCTCAAACCCTAACCCTAGCTCAAACCCTAACCCTAACCCTAACCCTAGCTCAAACCCTAACGCTAACCCTAACCCTACCTCAAACCCTAACCCTAACCCTAGCTCAAACCCAAACCCTAACCCTAGCTCAAACCCTAACCCTAACCCTAACCCTAGCTCAAACCCTAACCCTAACCCTAACCCTAGCTCAAACCCTAACCCTAACCCTAGCTCGAACCCTAACCCTAACCCTAGCTCAAACCCTAACCCTAACCCTAACCCTAGCTCAAACCCTAACCCTAACCCTAGCTCAAACCCTTACCCTAACCCTAGCTCAAACCCTAACCCTAACCCTAGCTCAAACCCTAACCCTAACCCTAGCTCAAACCCTAACTCTAACCCTAACCCTAGCTCAAACCCTAACCCTAACCCTAACCCTAGCTCAAACCCTAACCCTAGCTCAAACCCTAACCCTAACCCTAGCTCAAACCCTAACCCTAACCCTAGCTCAAACCCTAACCCTAACCCTAGCTCAAACCCTAACCCTAGCTCAAACCCTAACCCTAACCCTAGCTCAAACCCTAACCCTAACCCTAACCCTAGCTCAAACCCTAACCCTAACCCTAACCCTAGCTCAAACCCTAACCCTAACGCTAGCTCAAACCCTAACCCTAACCCTAGCTCAAACCCTAACCCTAACCCTAACCCTAGCTCAAACCCTAACCCTAACCCTAACCCTAGCTCAAACCCTAACCCTAACCCTAACCCTAGCTCAAACCCTAACCCTAACCCTAACCCTAGCTCAAACCCTAACCCTAGCTAAAACCCTAACCCTAACCCTAACCCTAGCTCAAACCCTAACCCTAACCCTAGCTCAAACCCTAACCCTAACCCTAACCCTAGCTCAAACGCTAACCCTAACCCTAAATCAAACCCTAACCCTAACCCTAACCCTAGCTCAAACCCTAACCCTAACCCTAGCTCAAACCCTAACCCTAGCTAAAACCCTAACCCTAACCCTAACCCTAGCTCAAACCCTAACCCTAACCCTAACCCTAGCTCAAACCCTAACCCTAACCCTAGCTCAAACCCTAACCCTAACCCTAGCTCAAACCCTAACCCTAACCCTAGCTCAAACCCTAACCCTAGCTCAAACCCTAACCCTAACCCTAGCTCAAACCCTAACCCTAACCCTAACCCTAGCTCAAACCCTAACCCTAACCCTAACCCTAGCTCAAACCCTAACCCTAACGCTAGCTCAAACCCTAACCCTAACCCTAGCTCAAACCCTAACCCTAACCCTAACCCTAGCTCAAACCCTAACCCTAACCCTAACCCTAGCTCAAACCCTAACCCTAACCCTAACCCTAGCTCAAACCCTAACCCTAACCCTAACCCTAGCTCAAACCCTAACCCTAGCTAAAACCCTAACCCTAACCCTAACCCTAGCTCAAACCCTAACCCTAACCCTAGCTCAAACCCTAACCCTAACCCTAACCCTAGCTCAAACCCTAACCCTAACCCTAAATCAAACCCTAACCCTAACCCTAACCCTAGCTCAAACCCTAACCCTAACCCTAGCTCAAACCCTAACCCTAGCTAAAACCCTAACCCTAACCCTAACCCTAGCTCAAACCCTAACCCTAACCCTAACCCTAGCTCAAACCCTAACCCTAACCCGAGCTCAAACCCTAACCCTAGCTCAAACCCTAACCCTAACCCTAACCCTAGCTCAAACCCTAACCCTAACCCTAGCTCAAACCCTAACCCTAACCCTAACCCTAGCTCAAACCCTAACCCTAACCCTAGCTCAAACCCTAACCCTAACCCTAACCCTAGCTCAAACCCTAACCCTAACCCTAGCTCAAACCCTAACCCTAACCCTAGCTCAAAACCTAACCCTAACCCTAACCCTAGCTCAAACCCTAACCCTAACCCTAGCTCAAACCCTAACACTAACCCTAACCCTAGCTCAAACCCTAACCCTAACCCTAGCTCAAACCCTAACCCTAACCCTAACCCTAGCTCAAACCCTAACCCTAACCCTAGCTCAAACCCTAACCCTAACCCTAACCCTAGCTCAAACCCTAACCCTAGCTCAAACCCTAACCCTAACCCTAGCTCAAACCCTAACCCTAACCCTAGCTCAAACCCTAACCCTAACCCTAGCTCAAACCCTAACCCTAGCTCAAACCCTAACCCTAGCTCAAACCCTAACCCTAACCCTAGCTCAAACCCTAACCCTAACCCTAACCCTAGCTCAAACCCTAGCCCTAGCTCAAACCCTAACCCTAGCTCAAACCCTAACCCTAACCCTAGCTCAAACCCTAACCCTAACCCTAGCTCAAACCCTAACCCTAACCCTAGCTCAAACCCTAACCCTAGCTCAAACCCTAACCCTAGCTCAAACCCTAACCCTAACCCTAGCTCAAACCCTAACCCTAACCCTAGCTCAAACCCTAACCTTAGCTCAAACCCTAACCCTAACCCTAGCTCAAACCCTAACCCTAGCTCAAACCCTAACCCTAGCTCAAACCCTAACCCTAACCCTAGCTCAAACCCTAACCCTAACCCTAGCTCAAACCCTAACCCTAACCCTAGCTCAAACCCTAACCCTAGCTCAAACCCTAACCGTAACCCTAGCTCAAACCCTAACCCTAACCCTAGCTCAAACCCTAACCCTAACCCTAGCTCAAACCCTAACCCTAGCTCAAACCCTAACCCTAACCCTAGCTCAAACCCTAACCCTAACCCTAACCCTACCTCAAACCCTAACCCTAACCCTAACCCTACCTCAAACCCTAACCCTAACCCTATCTCAAACCCTAACCCTAACCCTAGCTCAAACCCTAACCCTAACCCTAGCTCAAACCCTAACCCTAACCCTAACCCTAGCTCAAACCCTAACCCTAACCCTAACCCTAGCTCAAACCCTAACCCTAACCCTAGCTCAAACCCTAGCCCTAGCTCAAACCCTAACCCTAACCCTAGCTCAAACCCTAACCCTAACCCTAACCCTAGCTCAAACCCTAAACCCTAACCCTAACCCTAGCTCAAACCCTAACCCTAACCCTAGCTCAAACCCTAAACCTAACCCTAACCCTAGCTCAAACCCTAACCCTAACCCTAGCTCAAACCCTAACCCTAACCCTAGCTCAAACCCTAACCCTAGCTCAAACCCTAACCCTAACCCTAGCTCAAACCCTAACCCTAACCCTAGCTCAAACCCTAACCCTAACCTTAGCTCAAACCCTAACCCTAGCTCAAACCCTAACCCTAACCCTAGCTCAAACCCTAACCCTAACCCTAACCCTAGCTCAAACCCTAACCCTAACCCTAGCTCAAACACTAACCCTAGCTCAAACCCTAACCCTAACCCTAACCCTAGCTCAAACCCTAACCCTAACCCTAGCTCAAACCCTTCCCTAACCCTAGCTCAAACCCTAACCCTAACCCTAGCTCAAACCCTAACCCTAACCCTAACCCTAGCTCAAACCCTAACGCTAACCCTAACCCTACCTCAAACCCTAACCCTAACCCTAGCTCAAACCCAAACCCTAACCCTAGCTCAAACCCTAACCCTAACCCTAACCCTGGCTCAAACCATAACCCTAACCCTAACCCTAGCTCAAACCCTAACCCTAACCCTAGCTCGAACCCTAACCCTAACCCTAGCTCAAACCCTAACCCTAACCCTAGCTCAAACCCTTACCCTAACCCTAGCTCAAACCCTAACCCTAACCCTAGCTCAAACCCTAACCCTAACCCTAGCTCAAACCCTAACTCTAACCCTAACCCTAGCTCAAACCCTGACCCTAACCCTAACCCTAGCTCAAACCCTAACCCTAGCTCAAACCCTAACCCTAACCCTAGCTCAAACCCTAACCCTAACCCTAGCTCAAACCCTAACCCTAACCCTAGCTCAAACCCTAACCCTAGCTCAAACCCTAACCCTAACCCTAGCTCAAACCCTAACCCTAACGCTAGCTCAAACCCTAACCCTAACCCTAGCTCAAACCCTAACCCTAACCCTAACCCTAGCTCAAACCCTAACCCTAACCCTAACCCTAGCTCAAACCCTAACCCTAACCCTAACCCTAGCTCAAACCCTAACCCTAACCCTAACCCTAGCTCAAACCCTAACCCTAACCCTAGCTCAAACCCTAACCCTAGCTAAAACCCTAACCCTAACCCTAACCCTAGCTCAAACCCTAACCCTAACCATAGCTCAAACCCTAACCCTAACCCTAACCCTAGCTCAAACCCTAACCCTAACCCTAGCTCAAACCCTAACCCTAACCCTAACCCTAGCTCAAACCCTAACCCTAACCCTAGCTCAAACCCTAACCCTAGCTAAAACCCTAACCCTAACCCTAACCCTAGCTCAAACCCTAACCCTAACCCTAACCCTAGCTCAAACCCTAACCCTAACCCTAGCTCAAACCCTAACCCTAACCCTAACCCTAGCTCAAACCCTAACCCTAACCCTAGCTCAAACCCTAACCCTAGCTCAAACCCTAACCCTAACCCTAACCCTAGCTCAAACCCTAACCCTAACCCTAGCTCAAACCCTAACCCTAACCCTAACCCTAGCTCAAACCCTAACCCTAACCCTAGCTCAAACCCTAACCCTAACCCTAACCCTAGCTCAAACCCTAACCCTAACCCTAGCTCAAACCCTAACCCTAACCCTAACCCTAGCTCAAAACCTAACCCTAACCCTAACCCTAGCTCAAACCCTAACCCTAACCCTAGCTCAAACCCTAACACTAACCCTAACCCTAGCTCAAACCCTAACCCTAACCCTAGCTCAAACCCTAACCCTAACCCTAACCCTAGCTCAAACCCTAACCCTAGCTCAAACCCTAACCCTAACCCTAACCCTAGCTCAAACCCTAACCCTAGCTCAAACCCTAACCCTAACCCTAGCTCAAACCCTAACCCTAACCCTAGCTCAAACCCTAACCCTAACCTTAGCTCAAACCCTAACCCTAGCTCAAACCCTAACCCTAGCTCAAACCCTAACCCTAACCCTAGCTCAAACCCTAACCCTAACCCTAACCCTAGCTCAAACCCTAGCCCTAGCTCAAACCCTAACCCTAACCCTAGCTCAAACCCTAACCCTAACCCTAGCTCAAACCCTAACCCTAACCCTAGCTCAAACCCTAACCCTAGCTCAAACCCTAACCCTAACCCTAGCTCAAACCCTAACCCTAACCCTAGCTCAAACCCTAACCCTAGCTCAAACCCTAACCCTAACCCTAGCTCAAACCCTAACCCTAACCCTAGCTCAAACCCTAACCCTAACCCTAGCTCAAACCCTAACCCTAGCTCAAACCCTAACCCTAACCCTAGCTCAAACCCTAACCCTAACCCTAGCTCAAACCCTAACCCTAGCTCAAACCCTAACCCTAGCTCAAACCCTAACCCTAACCCTAGCTCAAACCCTAACCCTAACCCTAGCTCAAACCCTAACCCTAACCCTAGCTCAAACCCTAACCCTAGCTCAAACCCTAACCCTAACCCTAGCTCAAACCCTAACCCTAACCCTAGCTCAAACCCTAACCCTAACCCTAGCTCAAACCCTAACCCTAGCTCAAACCCTAACCCTAACCCTAGCTCAAACCCTAACCCTAACCCTAACCCTACCTCAAACCCTAACCCTAACCCTAACCCTACCTCAAACCCTAACCCTAACCCTATCTCAAACCCTAACCCTAACCCTAGCTCAAACCCTAACCCTAACCCTAACCCTAGCTCAAACCCTAACCCTAACCCTAACCCTAGCTCAAACCCTAACCCTAACCCTAACCCTAGCTCAAACCCTAACCCTAACCCTAGCTCAAACCCTAACCCTAGCTCAAACCCTAACCCTAACCCTAGCTCAAACCCTAACCCTAACCCTAACCCTAGCTCAAACCCTAACCCTAACCCTAACCCTAGCTCAAACCCTAACCCTAACCCTAGCTCAAACCCTAAACCTAACCCTAACCCTAGCTCAAACCCTAACCCTAACCCTAGCTCAAACCCTAACCCTAACCCTAGCTCAAACCCTAACCCTAGCTCAAACCCTAACCCTAACCCTAGCTCAAACCCTAACCCTAACCCTAGCTCAAACCCTAACCCTAACCTTAGCTCAAACCCTAACCCTAGCTCAAACCCTAACCCTAACCCTAGCTCAAACCCTAACCCTAACCCTAACCCTAGCTCAAAGCCTAACCCTAACCCTAGCTCAAACACTAACCCTAGCTCAAACCCTAACCCTAACCCTAACCCTAGCTCAAACCCTAACCCTAACCCTAGCTCAAACCCTTCCCTAACCCTAGCTCAAACCCTAACCCTAGCTCAAACCCTAACCCTAACCCTAGCTCAAACCCTAACCCTAACCCTAACCCTAGCTCAAACCCTAACGCTAACCCTAACCCTACCTCAAACCCTAACCCTAACCCTAGCTCAAACCCAAACCCTAACCCTAGCTCAAACCCTAACCCTAACCCTAACCCTAGCTCAAACCCTAACCCTAACCCTAACCCTAACCCTAGCTCAAACCCTAACCCTAACCCTAGCTCGAACCCTAACCCTAACCCTAGCTCAAACCCTAACCCTAACCCTAACCCTAGCTCAAACCCTAACCCTAACCCTAGCTCAAACCCTTACCCTAACCCTAGCTCAAACCCTAACCCTAACCCTAGCTCAAACCCTAACCCTAACCCTAGCTCAAACCCTAACTCTAACCCTAACCCTAGCTCAAACCCTAACACTAACCCTAACCCTAGCTCAAACCCTAACCCTAGCTCAAACCCTAACCCTAACCCTAGCTCAAACCCTAACCCTAACCCTAGCTCAAACCCTAACCCTAACCCTAGCTCAAACCCTAACCCTAGCTCAAACCCTAACCCTAACCCTAGCTCAAACCCTAACCCTAACCCTAACCCTAGCTCAAACCCTAACCCTAACCCTAACCCTAGCTCAAACCCTAACCCTAACCCTAGCTCAAACCCTAACCCTAGCTCAAACCCTAACCCTAACCCTAGCTCAAACCCTAACCCTAACCCTAACCCTAGCTCAAACCCTAACCCTAACCCTAACCCTAGCTCAAACCCTAACCCTAACGCTAGCTCAAACCCTAACCCTAACCCTAGCTCAAACCCTAACCCTAACCCTAACCCTAGCTCAAACCCTAACCCTAACCCTAACCCTAGCTCAAACCCAAACCCTAACCCTAACCCTAGCTCAAACCCTAACCCTAACCCTAACCCTAGCTCAAACCTTAACCCTAACCCTAGCTCAAACCCTAACCCTAGCTAAAACCCTAACCCTAACCCTAACCCTAGCTCAAACCCTAACCCTAACCCTAGCTCAAACCCTAACCCTAACCCTAACCCTAGCTCAAACCCTAACCCTAACCCTAGCTCAAACCCTAACCCTAACCCTAACCCTAGCTCAAACCCTAACCCTAACCCTAGCTCAAACCCTAACCCTAGCTAAAACCCTAACCCTAACCCTAACCCTAGCTCAAACCCTAACCCTAACCCTAACCCTAGCTCAAACCCTAACCCTAACCCTAGCTCAAACCCTAACCCTAACCCTAACCCTAGCTCAAACCCTAACCCTAACCCTAGCTCAAACCCTAACCCTAGCTCAAACCCTAACCCTAACCCTAACCCTAGCTCAAACCCTAACCCTAACCCTAGCTCAAACCCTAACCCTAACCCTAACCCTAGCTCAAACCCTAACCCTAACCCTAGCTCAAACCCTAACCCTAACCCTAACCCTAGCTCAAACCCTAACCCTAACCCTAGCTCAAACCCTAACCCTAACCCTAACCCTAGCTCAAAACCTAACCCTAACCCTAACCCTAGCTCAAAGCCTAACCCTAACCCTAGCTCAAACCCTAACCCTAACCCTAACCCTAGCTCAAACCCTAACCCTAACCCTAGCTCAAACCCTAACCCTAACCCTAACCCTAGCTCAAACCCTAACCCTAGCTCAAACCCTAACCCTAACCCTAGCTCAAACCCTAACCCTAACCCTAGCTCAAACCCTAACCCTAACCTTAGCTCAAACCCTAACCCTAGCTCAAACCCTAACCCTAGCTCAAACCCTAACCCTAACCCTAGCTCAAACCCTAACCCTAACCCTAACCCTAGCTCAAACCCTAGCCCTAGCTCAAACCCTAACCCTAACCCTAGCTCAATCCCTAACCCTAACCCTAGCTCAAACCCTAACCCTAACCCTAGCTCAAACCCTAACCTTAGCTCAAACCCTAACCCTAACCCTAGCTCAAACCCTAACCCTAGCTCAAACCCTAACCCTAACCCTAGCTCAAACCCTAACCCTAACCCTAGCTCAAACCCTAACCCTAGCTCAAACCCTAACCCTAACCCTAGCTCAAACCCTAACCCTAGCTCAAACCCTAACCCTAGCTCAAACCCTAACCCTAACCCTAGCTCAAACCCTAACCCTAACCCTAGCTCAAACCCTAACCCTAACCGTAACCCTAGCTCAAACCCTAACCCTAACCCTAGCTCAAACCCTAACCCTAACCCTAACCCTAGCTCAAACCCTAACCCTAACCCTAGCTCAAACCCTAACCCTAACCCTAACCCTAGCTCAAACCCTAACCCTAACCCTAGCTCAAACCCTAACCCTAGCTCAAACCCTAACCCTAACCCTAACCCTAGCTCAAACCCTAACCCTAACCCTAGCTCAAACCCTAACCCTAACCCTAACCCTAGCTCAAACCCTAACCCTAACCCTAGCTCAAATCCTAACCCTAACCCTAGTTCAAACCCTAACCCTAGCTCAAACCCTAACCGTAACCCTAGCTCAACCCTAACCCTAGCCCAACCCTAACCCTAACCCTACTCCAAACCTAACCCTAACCCTAACCCTAGTCCTAACCCTAACAACCCTAACCCTAACCCTAGCCGAACCCCAACCCTACCCCTAGTCCAATCCTAGCCCAACCCGAACCCTAACCCTAACAACCCGAACCCTAACCCTAGTCTAAGACCCAGTATACCCCCACTATTGGATATGTCATATCTCGGGAAGGGAAGGTCGTAGAGACTTGGGACAAAGACTGGCGTTCTCAGAGACCCCGAAAACCCCCAGACGGATGTTGGTCCCGAGTCTCTATGACCTTCCGTTCCCGAGATACACATATTCAGTATAGGTGCGCCAAGCCACATACATCTCCAATGAGAAAATAAACTTGAGTATAACTCGAGAACCGAAGGTCGGAGCAACTTGTAACCAAGATCCGTCTGCCATATTTCGGGGGCGCTGAACACGCCGGACTTTTCCCCAAGTCTCTACGACCTTCCGTTCCCGAGATACACATATTGAGTATCCCCTCTACTGGATATGTCGTATCTCGGGAACGGAAGGTCGTAGAGACTCGGGACAAAGACTGGCGTTCTCAGAGACCCCGAAAACCCCCAGACGGATGTTGGTCCCGAGTCTCTATGACATTCCGTTCCCGAGATACACATATTCAGTATAGGTGCGCCAAGCCACATACATCTCCAATGAGAAAATAAACTTGAGTATAACTCGAGAACCGAAGGTCGGAGCAACTTGTAACCAAGATCCGTCTGCCATATTTCGGGGGCGCTGAACACGCCGGACTTTTCCCCAAGTCTCTACGACCTTCCGTTCCCGAGATACACATATTGAGTATCCCCTCTACTGGATATGTCGTATCTCGGGAACGGAAGGTCGTAGAGACTCGGGACAAAGACTGGCGTTCTCAGAGACCCCGAAAACCCCCAGACGGATGTTGGTCCCGAGTCTCTATGACATTCCGTTCCCGAGATACACATATTCAGTATAGGTGCGCCAAGCCACATACATCTCCAATGAGAAAATAAACTTGAGTATAACTCGAGAACCGAAGGTCGGAGCAACTTGTAACCAAGATCCGTCTGCCATATTTCGGGGGCGCTGAACACGCCGGACTTGTCCCCAAGTCTCTACGACCTTCCGTTCCCGAGATACACATATTGAGTATCCCCTCTACTGGATATGTCGTATCTCGGGAACGGAAGGTCGTAGAGACTCGGGACAAAGACTGGCGTTCTCAGAGACCCCGAAAACCCCCAGACGGATGTTGGTCCCGAGTCTCTATGACCTTCCGTTCCCGAGATACTCATATTCAGTATAGGTGCGCCAAGCCACATACATCTCCAATGAGAAAATAAACTTGAGTATAACTCGAGAACCGAAGGTCGGAGCAACTTGTAACCAAGATCCGTCTGCCATATTTCGGGGGCGCTGAACACGCCGGACTTGTCCGCAAGTCTCTACGACCTTCCGTTCCCGAGATACACATATTGAGTATCCCCTCTACTGGATATGTCGTATCTCGGGAACGGAAGGTCGTAGAGACTCGGGACAAAGACTGGCGTTCTCAGAGACCACATAAAGCCCTAAACGGACATTAGTCCCGAGTCTGTACGACCTTCCGTTGCCGAGATACACACATTCACTATAGGCGCACCAAACCCCATTCACTTCAATGGGAAAATAAACTTAAGTATAACGCGGGAACGGAAGGTCGTAGAGATTCGGAACCATGATCCGTCAGACATATTTCGGCGTCTCTGAACACGCCAGACTTGTCCCCGAGTCTCTACGACCTTCCGTTCCTGAGATACAGCTATGTAAGTGAAAGGAAGTGACGTAGCTCCGGAACGGAAGGTCGAAAAGACAACCCTAACCCTAGCTCAAACCCTAACCCTAACCCTAGCTCAAACCCTAACCCTAGCTCAAACCCTAACCCTAACCCTAGCTCAAACCCTAACCCTAGCTCAAACCCTAGCCCTAACCCTAGCTCAAACCCTAACCCTAACCCTAGCTCAAACCCTAACCCTAACCCTAACCCTAGCTCAAACCCTAACCCTAACCCTAGCTCAAACCCTAACCCTAGCTCAAACCCTAACCCTAACCCTAACCCTAGCTCAAACCCTAACCCTAACCCTAACCCTAGCTCAAACCCTAACCCTAACCCTAACCCTAGCTCAAACCCTAACCCTAACCCTAGCTCAAACCCTAACCCTAACCGTAACCCTAGCTCAAACCCTAACCCTAACCCTAGCTCAAACCCTAACCCTAACCCTAACCCTAGCTCAAACCCTAACCCTAACCCTAGCTCAAACCCTAACCCTAACCCTAACCCTAGCTCAAACCCTAACCCTAACCCTAGCTCAAACCGTAAACCTAACCCTAACCCTAGCTCAAACCCTAACCCTAACCCTAGCTCAAACCCTAACCCTAACCCTAGCTCAAACCCTAACCCTAGCTCAAACCCTAACCCTAACCCTAACCCTAGCTCAAACCCTAACCCTAACCCTAACCCTAGCTCAAACCCTAACCCTAACCCTAACCCTAGCTCAAACCCTAACCCTAACCCTAGCTCAAACCCTAACCCTAACCGTAACCCTAGCTCAAACCCTAACCCTAATCCTAGCTCAAACCCTAACCCTAACCCTAACCCTAGCTCAAACCCTAACCCTAACCCTAGCTCAAACCCTAACCCTAACCCTAACCCTAGCTCAAACCCTAACCCTAACCCTAGCTCAAACCCTAACCCTAGCTCAAACCCTAACCCTAACCCTAACCCTAGCTCAAACCCTAACCCTAACCCTAGCTCAAACCCTAACCCTAACCCTAACCCTAGCTCAAACCCTAACCCTAACCCTAGCTCAAATCCTAACCCTAACCCTAGTTCAAACCCTAACCCTAGCTCAAACCCTAACCCTAACCCTAGCTCAACCCTAACCCTAGCCCAACCCTAACCCTAACCCTACTCCAAACCTAACCCTAACCCTAACCCTAGTCCTAACCCTAACAACCCTAACCCTAACCCTAGCCGAACCCCAACCCTACCCCTAGTCCAATCCTAGCCCAACCCGAACCCTAACCCTAACAACCCGAACCCTAACCCTAGTCTAAGACCCAGTATACCCCCACTATTGGATATGTCATATCTCGGGAAGGGAAGGTCGTAGAGACTTGGGACAAAGACTGGCGTTCTCAGAGACCCCGAAAACCCCCAGACGGATGTTGGTCCCGAGTCTCTATGACCTTCCGTTCCCGAGATACACATATTCAGTATAGGTGCGCCAAGCCACATACATCTCCAATGAGAAAATAAACTTGAGTATAACTTGAGAACCGAAGGTCGGAGCAACTTGTAACCAAGATCCGTCTGCCATATTTCGGGGGCGCTGAACACGCCGGACTTTTCCCCAAGTCTCTACGACCTTCCGTTCCCGAGATACACATATTGAGTATCCCCTCTACTGGATATGTCGTATCTCGGGAACGGAAGGTCGTAGAGACTCGGGACAAAGACTGGCGTTCTCAGAGACCCCGAAAACCCCCAGACGGATGTTGGTCCCGAGTCTCTATGACATTCCGTTCCCGAGATACACATATTCAGTATAGGTGCGCCAAGCCACATACATCTCCAATGAGAAAATAAACTTGAGTATAACTCGAGAACCGAAGGTCGGAGCAACTTGTAACCAAGATCCGTCTGCCATATTTCGGGGGCGCTGAACACGCCGGACTTGTCCCCAAGTCTCTACGACCTTCCGTTCCCGAGATACACATATTGAGTATCCCCTCTACTGGATATGTCGTATCTCGGGAACGGAAGGTCGTAGAGACTCGGGACAAAGACTGGCGTTCTCAGAGACCCCGAAAACCCCCAGACGGATGTTGGTCCCGAGTCTCTATGACCTTCCGTTCCCGAGATACTCATATTCAGTATAGGTGCGCCAAGCCACATACATCTCCAATGAGAAAATAAACTTGAGTATAACTCGAGAACCGAAGGTCGGAGCAACTTGTAACCAAGATCCGTCTGCCATATTTCGGGGGCGCTGAACACGCCGGACTTGTCCGCAAGTCTCTACGACCTTCCGTTCCCGAGATACACATATTGAGTATCCCCTCTACTGGATATGTCGTATCTCGGGAACGGAAGGTCGTAGAGACTCGGGACAAAGACTGGCGTTCTCAGAGACCACATAAAGCCCTAGACGGACATTAGTCCCGAGTCTGTACGACCTTCCGTTGCCGAGATACACACATTCACTATAGGCGCACCAAACCCCATTCACTTCAATGGGAAAATAAACTTAAGTATAACGCGGGAACGGAAGGTCGTAGAGATTCGGAACCATGATCCGTCAGACATATTTCGGCGTCTCTGAACACCCCAGACTTGTCCCCGAGTCTCTACGACCTTCCGTTCCTGAGATACAGCTATGTAAGTGAAAGGAAGTGACGTAGCTCCGGAACGGAAGGTCGAAAAGACAACCCTAACCCTAGCTCAAACCCTAACCCTAACCCTAGCTCAAACCCTAACCCTAGCTCAAACCCTAACCCTAACCCTAGCTCAAACCCTAACCCTAGCTCAAACCCTAGCCCTAACCCTAGCTCAAACCCTAACCCTAACCCTAGCTCAAACCCTAACCCTAACCCTAACCCTAGCTCAAACCCTAACCCTAACCCTAGCTCAAACCCTAACTCTAGCTCAAACCCTAACCCTAACCCTAACCCTAGCTCAAACCCTAACCCTAACCCTAGCTCAAACCCTAAACCTAACCCTAGCTCAAACCCTAACCCTAACCCTAGCTCAAACCCTAACCCTAACCCTAGCTCAAACCCAAACCCTAACCCTAGCTCAAACCCTAACCCTAACCCTAACCCTAGCTCAAACCCTAACCCTAACCCTAACCCTAGCTCAAACCCTAACCCTAACCCTAGCTCAAACCCTAACCCTAACCCTAGCTCAAACCCTAACCCTAACCTTAGCTCAAACCCTAACCCTAGCTCAAACCCTAACCCTAACCCTAGCTCAAACCCTAACCCTAACCCTAGCTCAAACCCTAACCCTAACCCTAGCTCAAACCCTAACCCTAGCTCAAACCCTAACCCTAACCCTAGCTCAAACCCTAACCCTAACCCTAACCCTACCTCAAACCCTAACCCTAACCCTAGCTCAAACCCTAACCCTAACCCTAGCTCAAACCCTAACCCTAACCCTAACCCTAGCTCAAACCGTAACCCTAACCCTAACCCTAGCTCAAACCCTAACCCTAACCCTAGCTCAAACCCTAACCCTAGCTCAAACCCTAACCCTAACCCTAGCTCAAACCCTAAACCTAACCCTAACCCTAGCTCAAACCCTAACCCTAACCCTAGCTCAAACCCTAACCCTAGCTCAAACCCTAACCCTAACCCTAGCTCAAACCCTAACCCTAACCCTAACCCTAGCTCAAACCCTAACCCTAACCCTAGCTCAAACCCTAACCCTAACCCTAACCCTAGCTCAAACCCTAACCCTAACCCTAGCTCAAACCCTAACCCTAACCCTAACCCTAGCTCAAACCCTAACCCTAACCCTAGCTCAAACACTAACCCTAGCTCAAACCCTAACCCTAACCCTAACCCTAGCTCAAACCCTAACTCTAACCCTAGCTCAAACCCTTCCCTAACCCTAGCTCAAACCCTAACCCTAGCTCAAACCCTAACCCTAACCCTAGCTCAAACCCTAACCCTAACCCTAACCCTAGCTCAAACCCTAACGCTAACCCTAACCCTACCTCAAACCCTAACCCTAACCCTAGCTCAAACCCAAACCCTAACCCTAGCTCAAACCCTAACCCTAACCCTAACCCTAGCTCAAACCCTAACCCTAACCCTAACCCTAGCTCAAACCCTAACCCTAACCCTAGCTCGAACCCTAACCCTAACCCTAGCTCAAACCCTAACCCTAACCCTAACCCTAGCTCAAACCCTAACCCTAACCCTAGCTCAAACCCTTACCCTAACCCTAGCTCAAACCCTAACCCTAACCCTAGCTCAAACCCTAACCCTAACCCTAGCTCAAACCCTAACTCTAACCCTAACCCTAGCTCAAACCCTAACCCTAACCCTAACCCTAGCTCAAACCCTAACCCTAGCTCAAACCCTAACCCTAACCCTAGCTCAAACCCTAATCCTAACCCTAGCTCAAACCCTAACCCTAACCCTAGCTCAAACCCTAACCCTAGCTCAAACCCTAACCCTAACCCTAGCTCAAACCCTAACCCTAACCCTAACCCTAGCTCAAACCCTAACCCTAACCCTAACCCTAGCTCAAACCCTAACCCTAACGCTAGCTCAAACCCTAACCCTAACCCTAGATCAAACCCTAACCCTAACCCTCACCCTAGCTCAAACCCTAACCCTAACCCTAACCCTAGCTCAAACCCTAACCCTAACCCTAACCCTAGCTCAAACCCTAACCCTAACCCTAACCCTAGCTCAAACCCTAACCCTAACCCTAGCTCAAACCCTAACCCTAGCTAAAACCCTAACCCTAACCCTAGCTCAAACCCTAACCCTAACCCTAGCTCAAACCCTAACCCTAACCCTAACCCTAGCTCAAACCCTAACCCTAACCCTAGCTCAAACCCTAACCCTAACCCTAACCCTAGCTCAAACCCTAACCCTAACCCTAGCTCAAACCCAAACCCTAACCCTAGCTCAAACCCTAACCCTAACCCTAGCTCAAACCCTAACCCTAGCTCAAACCCTAACCCTAACCCTAACCCTAGCTCAAACCCTAACCCTAACCCTAACCCTAGCTCAAACCCTAACCCTAACCCTAGCTCAAACCCTAACCCTAACCCTAACGCTAGCTCAAACCCTAACCCTAACCCTAGCTCAAACCCTAAACCTAACCCTCACCCTAGCTCAAACCCTAACCCTAACCCTAACCCTAGCTCAAACCCTAACCCTAACCCTAACCCTAGCTCAAACCCTAACCCTAACCCTAACCCTAGCTCAAACCCTAACCCTAACCCTAGCTCAAACCCTAACCCTAGCTAAAACCCTAACCCTAACCCTAGCTCAAACCCTAACCCTAACCCTAGCTCAAACCCTAACCCTAACCCTAACCCTAGCTCAAACCCTAACCCTAACCCTAGCTCAAACCCTAACCCTAACCCTAACCCTAGCTCAAACCCTAACCCTATCCCTAGCTCAAACCCAAACCCTAACCCTAGCTCAAACCCTAACCCTAACCCTAGCTCAAACCCTAACCCTAGCTCAAACCCTAACCCTAACCCTAACCCTAGCTCAAACCCTAACCCTAACCCTAGCTCAAACCCTAACCCTAACCCTTACCCTAGCTCAAACCCTAACCCTAACCCTAGCTCAAACCCTAACCCTAACCCTAACCCTAGCTCAAACCCAAACCCTAACCCTAGCTCAAACCCTAACCCTAACCCTAACCCTAGCTCAAACCCTAACCCTAACCCTAGCTCAAACCCTAACCCTAGCTCAAACCTTAACCCTAACCCTAGCTCAAACCCTAACCCTAACCCTAACCCTAGCTCAAACCCTAACCCTAACCCTAACCCTAGCTCAAACCCTAACCCTAACCCTAGCTCAAACCCTAACCCTAGCTAAAACCCTAACCCTAACCCTAACCCTAGCTCAAACCCTAACCCTAACCCTAACCCTAGCTCAAACCCTAACCCTAACCCTAGCTCAAACCCTAACCCTAACCCTAACCCTAGCTCAAACCCTAACCCTAACCCTAGCTCAAACCCTAACCCTAGCTCAAACCCTAACCCTAACCCTAACCCTAGCTCAAACCCTAACCCTAACCCTAGCTCAAACCCTAACCCTAACCCTAACCCTAGCTCAAACCCTAACCCTAACCCTAGCTCAAACCCTAACCCTAACCCTAACCCTAGCTCAAACCCTAACCCTAACCCTAGCTCAAACCCTAACCCTAACCCTAACCCTACCTCAAACCCTAACCCTAACCCTAGCTCAAACCCTAACCCTAACCCTAGCTCAAACCCTAACCCTAACCCTAACCCTAGCTCAAACCGTAACCCTAACCCTAACCCTAGCTCAAACCCTAACCCTAACCCTAGCTCAAACCCTAACCCTAGCTCAAACCCTAACCCTAACCCTAGCTCAAACCCTAAACCTAACCCTAACCCTAGCTCAAACCCTAACCCTAACCCTAGCTCAAACCCTAACCCTAGCTCAAACCCTAACCCTAACCCTAGCTCAAACCCTAACCCTAACCCTAACCCTAGCTCAAACCCTAACCCTAACCCTAGCTCAAACCCTAACCCTAACCCTAACCCTAGCTCAAACCCTAACCCTAACCCTAGCTCAAACCCTAACCCTAACCCTAACCCTAGCTCAAACCCTAACCCTAACCCTAGCTCAAACACTAACCCTAGCTCAAACCCTAACCCTAACCCTAACCCTAGCTCAAATCCTAACTCTAACCCTAGCTCAAACCCTTCCCTAACCCTAGCTCAAACCCTAACCCTAGCTCAAACCCTAACCCTAACCCTAGCTCAAACCCTAACCCTAACCCTAACCCTAGCTCAAACCCTAACGCTAACCCTAACCCTACCTCAAACCCTAACCCTAACCCTAGCTCAAACCCAAACCCTAACCCTAGCTCAAACCCTAACCCTAACCCTAACCCTAGCTCAAACCCTAACCCTAACCCTAACCCTAGCTCAAACCCTAACCCTAACCCTAGCTCGAACCCTAACCCTAACCCTAGCTCAAACCCTAACCCTAACCCTAACCCTAGCTCAAACCCTAACCCTAACCCTAGCTCAAACCCTTACCCTAACCCTAGCTCAAACCCTAACCCTAACCCTAGCTCAAACCCTAACCCTAACCCTAGCTCAAACCCTAACTCTAACCCTAACCCTAGCTCAAACCCTAACCCTAACCCTAACCCTAGCTCAAACCCTAACCCTAGCTCAAACCCTAACCCTAACCCTAGCTCAAACCCTAATCCTAACCCTAGCTCAAACCCTAACCCTAACCCTAGCTCAAACCCTAACCCTAGCTCAAACCCTAACCCTAACCCTAGCTCAAACCCTAACCCTAACCCTAACCCTAGCTCAAACCCTAACCCTAACCCTAGCTCAAACCCTAACCCTAACCCTAACCCTAGCTCAAACCCTAACCCTAACCCTAGCTCAAACCCTAACCCTAGCTCAAACCCTAACCCTAACCCTAACCCTAGCTCAAACCCTAACCCTAACCCTAGCTCGAACCCTAACCCTAACCCTAGCTCAAACCCTAACCCTAACCCTAACCCTAGCTCAAACCCTAACCCTAACCCTAGCTCAAACCCTTACCCTAACCCTAGCTCAAACCCTAACCCTAACCCTAGCTCAAACCCTAACCCTAACCCTAGCTCAAACCCTAACTCTAACCCTAACCCTAGCTCAAACCCTAACCCTAACCCTAACCCTAGCTCAAACCCTAACCCTAGCTCAAACCCTAACCCTAACCCTAGCTCAAACCCTAATCCTAACCCTAGCTCAAACCCTAACCCTAACCCTAGCTCAAACCCTAACCCTAGCTCAAACCCTAACCCTAACCCTAGCTCAAACCCTAACCCTAACCCTAACCCTAGCTCAAACCCTAACCCTAACCCTAACCCTAGCTCAAACCCTAACCCTAACGCTAGCTCAAACCCTAACCCTAACCCTAGCTCAAACCCTAACCCTAACCCTAACCCTAGCTCAAACCCTAACCCTAACCCTAACCCTAGCTCAAACCCTAACCCTAACCCTAACCCTAGCTCAAACCCTAACCCTAACCCTAGCTCAAACCCTAACCCTAGCTAAAACCCTAACCCTAACCCTAGCTCAAACCCTAACCCTAACCCTAGCTCAAACCCTAACCCTAACCCTAACCCTAGCTCAAACCCTAACCCTAACCCTAGCTCAAACCCTAACCCTAACCCTAACCCTAGCTCAAACCCTAACCCTAACCCTAGCTCAAACCCAAACCCTAACCCTAGCTCAAACCCTAACCCTAACCCTAGCTCAAACCCTAACCCTAGCTCAAACCCTAACCCTAACCCTAACCCTAGCTCAAACCCTAACCCTAACCCTAGCTCAAACCCTAACCCTAACCCTTACCCTAGCTCAAACCCTAACCCTAACCCTAGCTCAAACCCTAACCCTAACCCTAACCCTAGCTCAAACCCAAACCCTAACCCTAGCTCAAACCCTAACCCTAACCCTAACCCTAGCTCAAACCCTAACCCTAACCCTAGCTCAAACCCTAACCCTAGCTCAAACCTTAACCCTAACCCTAGCTCAAACCCTAACCCTAACCCTAACCCTAGCTCAAACCCTAACCCTAACCCTAACCCTAGCTCAAACCCTAACCCTAACCCTAGCTCAAACCCTAACCCTAGCTAAAACCCTAACCCTAACCCTAACCCTAGCTCAAACCCTAACCCTAACCCTAACCCTAGCTCAAACCCTAACCCTAACCCTAGCTCAAACCCTAACCCTAACCCTAACCCTAGCTCAAACCCTAACCCTAACCCTAGCTCAAACCCTAACCCTAGCTCAAACCCTAACCCTAACCCTAACCCTAGCTCAAACCCTAACCCTAACCCTAGCTCAAACCCTAACACTAACCCTAACCCTAGCTCAAACCCTAACCCTAACCCTAGCTCAAACCCTAACCCTAACCCTAACCCTAGCTCAAACCCTAACCCTAACCCTAGCTCAAACCCTAACCCTAACCCTAACCCTAGCTCAAACCCTAACCCTAGCTCAAACCCTAACCCTAACCCTAGCTCAAACCCTAACCCTAACCCTAGCTCAAACCCTAACCCTAGCTCAAACCCTAACCCTAGCTCAAACCCTAACCCTAACCCTAGCTCAAACCCTAACCCTAACCCTAACCCTAGCTCAAACCCTAGCCCTAGCTCAAACCCTAACCCTAACCCTAGCTCAAACCCTAACCCTAACCCTAGCTCAAACCCTAACCCTAGCTCAAACCCTAACCCTAACCCTAGCTCAAACCCTAACCCTAACCCTAGCTCAAACCCTAACCCTAGCTCAAACCCTAACCCTAACCCTAGCTCAAACCCTAACCCTAACCCTAGCTCAAACCCTAACCCTAGCTCAAACCCTAACCCTAACCCTAGCTCAAACCCTAACCCTAACCCTAACCCTAGCTCAAACCCTAACCCTAACCCTAACCCTAGCTCAAACCCTAACCCTAACCCTAACCCTAGCTCAAACCCTAACCCTAACCCTAGCTCAAACCCTAACCCTAGCTCAAACCCTAACCCTAACCCTAGCTCAAACCCTAACCCTAACCCTAACCCTAGCTCAAACCCTAACCCTAACGCTAGCTCAAACCCTAACCCTAACCCTAGCTCAAACCCTAACCCTAACCCTAACCCTAGCTCAAACCCTAACCCTAACCCTAACCCTAGCTCAAACCCTAACCCTAACCCTAACCCTAGCTCAAACCCTAACCCTAACCCTAGCTCAAACCCTAACCCTAGCTAAAACCCTAACCCTAACCCTAGCTCAAACCCTAACCCTAACCCTAGCTCAAACCCTAACCCTAACCCTAACCCTAGCTCAAACCCTAACCCTAACCCTAGCTCAAACCCTAACCCTAACCCTAACCCTAGCTCAAACCCTAACCCTAACCCTAGCTCAAACCCAAACCCTAACCCTAGCTCAAACCCTAACCCTAACCCTAGCTCAAACCCTAACCCTAGCTCAAACCCTAACCCTAACCCTAACCCTAGCTCAAACCCTAACCCTAACCCTAGCTCAAACCCTAACCCTAACCCTTACCCTAGCTCAAACCCTAACCCTAACCCTAGCTCAAACCCTAACCCTAACCCTAACCCTAGCTCAAACCCAAACCCTAACCCTAGCTCAAACCCTAACCCTAACCCTAACCCTAGCTCAAACCCTAACCCTAACCCTAGCTCAAACCCTAACCCTAGCTCAAACCTTAACCCTAACCCTAGCTCAAACCCTAACCCTAACCCTAACCCTAGCTCAAACCCTAACCCTAACCCTAACCCTAGCTCAAACCCTAACCCTAACCCTAGCTCAAACCCTAACCCTAACCCTAACCCTAACCCTAACCCTAGCTCAAACCCTAACCCTAACCCTAACCCTAGCTCAAACCCTAACCCTAACCCTAGCTCAAACCCTAACCCTAACCCTAACCCTAGCTCAAACCCTAACCCTAACCCTAGCTCAAACCCTAACCCTAGCTCAAACCCTAACCCTAACCCTAACCCTAGCTCAAACCCTAACCCTAACCCTAGCTCAAACCCTAACACTAACCCTAACCCTAGCTCAAACCCTAACCCTAACCCTAGCTCAAACCCTAACCCTAACCCTAACCCTAGCTCAAACCCTAACCCTAACCCTAGCTCAAACCCTAACCCTAACCCTAACCCTAGCTCAAACCCTAACCCTAGCTCAAACCCTAACCCTAACCCTAGCTCAAACCCTAACCCTAACCCTAGCTCAAACCCTAACCCTAGCTCAAACCCTAACCCTAGCTCAAACCCTAACCCTAACCCTAGCTCAAACCCTAACCCTAACCCTAACCCTAGCTCAAACCCTAGCCCTAGCTCAAACCCTAACCCTAACCCTAGCTCAAACCCTAACCCTAACCCTAGCTCAAACCCTAACCCTAGCTCAAACCCTAACCCTAACCCTAGCTCAAACCCTAACCCTAACCCTAGCTCAAACCCTAACCCTAGCTCAAACCCTAACCCTAACCCTAGCTCAAACCCTAACCCTAACCCTAGCTCAAACCCTAACCCTAGCTCAAACCCTAACCCTAACCCTAGCTCAAACCCTAACCCTAACCCTAACCCTAGCTCAAACCCTAACCCTAACCCTAACCCTAGCTCAAACCCTAACCCTAACCCTAACCCTAGCTCAAACCCTAACCCTAACCCTAGCTCAAACCCTAACCCTAGCTCAAACCCTAACCCTAACCCTAGCTCAAACCCTAACCCTAACCCTAACCCTAGCTCAAACCCTAACCCTAACCCTAACCCTAGCTCAAACCCTAACCCTAACCCTAGCTCAAACCCTAAACCTAACCCTAACCCTAGCTCAAACCCTAACCCTAACCCTATCTCAAACTTTAACCCTAACCCTAGCTCAAACCCTAACCCTAGCTCAAACCCTAACCCTAACCCTAACCCTAGCTCAAACCCTAACCCTAACCCTAACCCCAGCTCAAACCCTAACCCTAACCCTAACCCTAGCTCAAACCCTAACCCTAACCCTAGCTCAAACCCTAACCCTAACCGTAACCCTAGCTCAAACCCTAACCCTAACCCTAGCTCAAACCCTAACCCTAACCCTAACCCTAGCTCAAACCCTAACCCTAACCCTAGCTCAAACCCTAACCCTAACCCTAACCCTAGCTCAAACCCTAACCCTAACCCTAGCTCAAACCCTAAACCTAACCCTAACCCTAGCTCAAACCCTAACCCTAACCCTAGCTCAAACCCTAACCCTAACCCTAGCTCAAACCCTAACCCTAGCTCAAACCCTAACCCTAACCCTAACCCTAGCTCAAACCCTAACCCTAACCCTAACCCTAGCTCAAACCCTAACCCTAACCCTAGCTCAAACCCTAACCCTAACCCTAGCTCAAACCCTAACCCTAGCTCAAACCCTAACCCTAACCCTAACCCTAGCTCAAACCATAACCCTAACCCTTACCCTAGCTCAAACCCTAACCCTAACCCTAGCTCAAACCCTAACCCTAACCCTAACCCTAGCTCAAACCCAAACCCTAACCCTAGCTCAAACCCTAACCCTAACCCTAACCCTAGCTCAAACCCTAACCCTAACCCTAGCTCAAACCCTAACCCTAGCTCAAACCTTAACCCTAACCCTAGCTCAAACCCTAACCCTAACCCTAACCCTAGCTCAAACCGTAACCCTAACCCTAACCCTAGCTCAAACCCTAACCCTAACCCTAGCTCAAACCCTAACCCTAGCTAAAACCCTAACCCTAACCCTAACCCTAGCTCAAACCCTAACCCTAACCCTAACCCTAGCTCAAACCCTAACCCTAACCCTAGCTCAAACCCTAACCCTAACCCTAACCCTAGCTCAAACCCTAACCCTAACCCTAGCTCAAACCCTAACCCTAGCTCAAACCCTAACCCTAACCCTAACCCTAGCTCAAACCCTAACCCTAACCCTAGCTCAAACCCTAACCCTAACCCTAACCCTAGCTCAAACCCTAACCCTAACCGTAGCTCAAACCCTAACCCTAACCCTAACCCTAGCTCAAACCCTAACCCTAACCCTAGCTCAAACCCTAACCCTAACCCTAACCCTAGCTCAAAACCTAACCCTAACCCTAACCCTAGCTCAAACCCTAACCCTAACCCTAGCTCAAACCCTAACACTAACCCTAACCCTAGCTCAAACCCTAACCCTAAACCTAGCTCAAACCCTAACCCTAACCCTAACCCTAGCTCAAACCCTAACCCTAACCCTAGCTCAAACCCTAACCCTAACCCTAACCCTAGCTCAAACCCTAACCCTAGCTCAAACCCTAACCCTAACCCTAGCTCAAACCCTAACCCTAACCCTAGCTCAAACCCTAACCCTAGCTCAAACCCTAACCCTAGCTCAAACCCTAACCCTAACCCTAGCTCAAACCCTAACCCTAACCCTAACCCTAGCTCAAACCCTAGCCCTAGCTCAAACCCTAACCCTAACCCTAGCTCAAACCCTAACCCTAACCCTAGCTCAAACCCTAACCCTAGCTCAAACCCTAACCCTAACCCTAGCTCAAACCCTAACCCTAACCCTAGCTCAAACCCTAACCCTAACCCTAGCTCAAACCCTAACCCTAACCCTAGCTCAAACCCTAACCCTAGCTCAAACCCTAACCCTAACCCTAGCTCAAACCCTAACCCTAACCCTAGCTCAAACCCTAACCCTAACCCTAGCTCAAACCCTAACCCTAGCTCAAACCCTAACCCTAACCCTAGCTCAAACCCTAACCCTAACCCTAGCTCAAACCCTAACCCTAACCCTAGCTCAAACCCTAACCCTAGCTCAAACCCTAACCCTAACCCTAGCTCAAACCCTAACCCTAACCCTAACCCTACCTCAAACCCTAACCCTAACCCTAGCTCAAACCCTAACCCTAACCCTAACCCTAGCTCAAACCCTAACCCTAACCCCAGCTCAAACCCTAACCCTAGCTCAAACCCTAACCCTAACCCTAACCCTAGCTCAAACCCTCACCCTAACCCTAGCTCAAACCCTAACCCTAACCCTAACCCTATCTCAAACCCTAACCCTAACCCTAGCTCAAACCCTAACCCTAACCCTAACCCTAGCTCAAACCCTAACCCTAACCCTAACCCTAGCTCAAACCCTAACCCTAACCCTAACCCTAGCTCAAACCCTAACCCTAACCCTAGCTCAAACCCTAACCCTAGCTCAAACCCTAACCCTAACCCTAGCTCAAACCCTAACCCTAACCCTAACCCTAGCTCAAACCCTAACCCTAACCCTAACCCTAGCTCAAACCCTAACCCTAACCCTAGTTCAAACCCTAAACCTAACCCTAACCCTAGCTCAAACCCTAACCCTAACCCTAGCTCAAACCCTAACCCTAACCCTAGCTCAAACCCTAACCCTAGCTCAAACCCTAACCCTAACCCTAACCCTAACCCTAGCTCAAACCCTAACCCTAACCCTAACCCTAGCTCAAACCCTAACCCTAACCCTAGCTCAAACCCTAACCCTAACCGTAACCCTAGCTCAAACCCTAACCCTAACCCTAGCTCAAACCCTAACCCTAACCCTAACCCTAGCTCAAACCCTAACCCTAACCCTAGCTCAAACCCTAACCCTAACCCTAACCCTAGCTCAAACCCTAACCCTAACCCTAGCTCAAACCCTAAACCTAACCCTAACCCTAGCTCAAACCCTAACCCTAACCCTAGCTCAAACCCTAACCCTAACCCTAGCTCAAACCCTAACCCTAGCTCAAACCCTAACCCTAACCCTAACCCTAGCTCAAACCCTAACCCTAACCCTAACCCTAGCTCAAACCCTAACCCTAACCCTAGCTCAAACCCTAACCCTAGCTAAAACCCTAACCCTAACCCTAGCTCAAACCCTAACCCTAACCCTAGCTCAAACCCTAACCCTAACCCTAACCCTAGCTCAAACCCTAACCCTAACCCTAGCTCAAACCCTAACCCTAACCCTAACCCTAGCTCAAACCCTAACCCTAACCCTAGCTCAAACCCAAACCCTAACCCTAGCTCAAACCCTAACCCTAACCCTAACCCTAGCTCAAACCCTAACCCTAGCTCAAACCCTAACCCTAACCCTAACCCTAGCTCAAACCCTAACCCTAACCCTAGCTCAAACCCTAACCCTAACCCTTACCCTAGCTCAAACCCTAACCCTAACCCTAGCTCAAACCCTAACCCTAACCCTAACCCTAGCTCAAACCCAAACCCTAACCCTAGCTCAAACCCTAACCCTAACCCTAACCCTAGCTCAAACCCTAACCCTAACCCTAGCTCAAACCCTAACCCTAGCTCAAACCTTAACCCTAACCCTAGCTCAAACCCTAACCCTAACCCTAACCCTAGCTCAAACCCTAACCCTAACCCTAACCCTAGCTCAAACCCTAACCCTAACTCTAGCTCAAACCCTAACCCTAGCTAAAACCCTAACCCTAACCCTAACCCTAGCTCAAACCCTAACCCTAACCCTAACCCTAGCTCAAACCCTAACCCTAACCCTAGCTCAAACCCTAACCCTAACCCTAACCCTAGCTCAAACCCTAACCCTAACCCTAGCTCAAACCCTAACCCTAGCTCAAACCCTAACCCTAACCCTAACCCTAGCTCAAACCCTAACCCTAACCCTAGCTCAAACCCTAACCCTAACCCTAACCCTAGCTCAAACCCTAACCCTAACCCTAGCTCAAACCCTAACCCTAACCCTAACCCTAGCTCAAACCCTAACCCTAACCCTAGCTCAAACCCTAACCCTAACCCTAACCCTAGCTCAAAACCTAACCCTAACCCTAACCCTAGCTCAAACCCTAACCCTAACCCTAGCTCAAACCCTAACACTAACCCTAAGCCTAGCTCAAACCCTAACCCTAACCCTAGCTCAAACCCTAACCCTAACCCTAACCCTAGCTCAAACCCTAACCCTAGCTCAAACCCTAACCCTAACCCTAGCTCAAACCCTAACCCTAACCCTAGCTCAAACCCTAACCCTAGCTCAAACCCTAACCCTAGCTCAAACCCTAACCCTAACCCTAGCTCAAACCCTAACCCTAACCCTAACCCTAGCTCAAACCCTAGCCCTAGCTCAAACCCTAACCCTAACCCTAGCTCAAACCCTAACCCTAACCCTAGCTCAAACCCTAACCCTAGCTCAAACCCTAACCCTAACTCTAGCTCAAACCCTAACCCTAGCTCAAACCCTAACCCTAGCTCAAACCCTAACCCTAACCCTAGCTCAAACCCTAACCCTAACCCTAACCCTAGCTCAAACCCTAGCCCTAGCTCAAACCCTAACCCTAACCCTAGCTCAAACCCTAACCCTAACCCTAGCTCAAACCCTAACCCTAGCTCAAACCCTAACCCTAACCCTAGCTCAAACCCTAACCCTAACCCTAGCTCAAACCCTAACCCTAGCTCAAACCCTAACCCTAACCCTAGCTCAAACCCTAACCCTAACCCTAGCTCAAACCCTAACCCTAGCTCAAACCCTAACCCTAACCCTAGCTCAAACCCTAACCCTAACCCTAACCCTAGCTCAAACCCTAACCCTAACCCTAACCCTAGCTCAAACCCTAACCCTAACCCTAGCTCAAACCCTAAACCTAACCCTAACCCTAGCTCAAACCCTAACCCTGGCTCAAACCCTAACCCTAACCCTAACCCTAGCTCAAACCCTAACCCTAACCCTAACCCTAGCTCAAACCCTAACCCTAACCCTAACCCTAGCTCAAACCCTAACCCTAACCCTAGCTCAAACCCTAACCCTAACCGTAACCCTAGCTCAAACCCTAACCCTAACCCTAGCTCAAACCCTAACCCTAACCCTAACCCTAGCTCAAACCCTAACCCTAACCCTAGCTCAAACCCTAACCCTAACCCTAACCCTAGCTCAAACCCTAACCCTAACCCTAGCTCAAACCCTAAACCTAACCCTAACCCTAGCTCAAACCCTAACCCTAACCCTAGCTCAAACCCTAACCCTAACCCTAGCTCAAACCCTAACCCTAGCTCAAACCCTAACCCTAACCCTAACCCTAGCTCAAACCCTAACCCTAACCCTAACCCTAGCTCAAACCCTAACCCTAACCCTAGCTCAAACCCTAACCCTAGCTAAAACCCTAACCCTAACCCTAGCTCAAACCCTAACCCTAACCCTAGCTCAAACCCTAACCCTAACCCTAACCCTAGCTCAAACCCTAACCCTAACCCTAGCTCAAACCCTAACCCTAACCCTAACCCTAGCTCAAACCCTAACCCTAACCCTAGCTCAAACCCAAACCCTAACCCTAGCTCAAACCCTAACCCTAACCCTAACCCTAGCTCAAACCCTAACCCTAGCTCAAACCCTAACCCTGACCCTAACCCTAGCTCAAACCCTAACCCTAACCCTAGCTCAAACCCTAACCCTAACCCTTACCCTAGCTCAAACCCTAACCCTAACCCTAGCTCAAACCCTAACCCTAACCCTAACCCTAGCTCAAACCCAAACCCTAACCCTAGCTCAAACCCTAACCCTAACCCTAACCCTAGCTCAAACCCTAACCCTAACCCTAGCTCAAACCCTAACCCTAGCTCAAACCTTAACCCTAACCCTAGCTCAAACCCTAACCCTAACCCTAACCCTAGCTCAAACCCTAACCCTAACCCTAACCCTAGCTCAAACCCTAACCCTAACCCTAGCTCAAACCCTAACCCTAGCTAAAACCCTAACCCTAACCCTAACCCTAGCTCAAACCCTAACCCTAACCCTAACCCTAGCTCAAACCCTAACCCTAACCCTAGCTCAAACCCTAACCCTAACCCTAACCCTAGCTCAAACCCTAAACCTAACCCTAGCTCAAACCCTAACCCTAGCTCAAACCCTAACCCTAACCCTAACCCTAGCTCAAACCCTAACCCTAACCCTAGCTCAAACCCTAACCCTAACCCTAACCCTAGCTCAAACCCTAACCCTAACCCTAGCTCAAACCCTAACCCTAACCCTAACCCTAGCTCAAACCCTAACCCTAACCCTAGCTCAAACCCTAACCCTAACCCTAACCCTAGCTCAAAACCTAACCCTAACCCTAACCCTAGCTCAAACCCTAACCCTAACCCTAGCTCAAACCCTAACACTAACCCTAACCCTAGCTCAAACCCTAACCCTAACCCTAGCTCAAACCCTAACCCTAACCCTAGCTCAAACCCTAACCCTAAGCCTAGCTCAAACCCTAACCCTAACCCTAATCCTAGCTCAAACCCTAACCCTAGCTCAAACCCTAACCCTAACCCTAGCTCAAACCCTAACCCTAACCCTAGCTCAAACCCTAACCCTAGCTCAAACCCTAACCCTAGCTCAAACCCTAACCCTAACCCTAACCCTAGCTCAAACCCTAGCCCTAGCTCAAACCCTAACCCTAACCCTAGCTCAAACCCTAACCCTAACCCTAGCTCAAACCCTAACCCTAGCTCAAACCCTAACCCTAACCCTAGCTCAAACCCTAACCCTAGCTCAAACCCTAACCCTAGCTCAAACCCTAACCCTAACCCTAGCTCAAACCCTAACCCTAACCCTAACCCTAGCTCAAACCCTAGCCCTAGCTCAAACCCTAACCCTAACCCTAGCTCAAACCCTAACCCTAACCCTAGCTCAAACCCTAACCCTAGCTCAAACCCTAACCCTAACCCTAGCTCAAACCCTAACCCTAACCCTAGCTCAAACCCTAACCCTAGCTCAAACCCTAACCCTAACCCTAGCTCAAACCCTAACCCTAACCCTAGCTCAAACCCTAACCCTAGCTCAAACCCTAACCCTAACCCTAGCTCAAACCCTAACCCTAACCCTAGCTCAAACCCTAACCCTAACCCTAGCTCAAACCCTAACCCTAACCCTAGCTCAAACCCTAACCCTAACCTTAGCTCAAACCCTAACCCTAGCTCAAACCCTAACCCTAACCCTAGCTCAAACCCTAACCCTAACCCTAGCTCAAACCCTAACCCTAACCCTAGCTCAAACCCTAACCCTAGCTCAAACCCTAACCCTAACCCTAGCTCAAACCCTAACCCTAACCCTAACCCTACCTCAAACCCTAACCCTAACCCTAGCTCAAACCCTAACCCTAACCCTAGCTCAAACCCTAACCCTAACCCTAGCTCAAACCCTAACCCTAACCCTAACCCTAGCTCAAACCCTAACCCTAACCCTAACCCTAGCTCAAACCCTAACCCTAACCCTAGCTCAAAACCTAACCCTAGCTCAAACCCTAACCCTAACCCTAGCTCAAACCCTAAACCTAACCCTAACCCTAGCTCAAACCCTAGCCCTAACCCTAGCTCAAACCCTAACCCTAGCTCAAACCCTAACCCTAACCCTAGCTCAAACCCTAACCCTAACCCTAACCCTAGCTCAAACCCTAACCCTAACCCTAGCTCAAACCCTAACCCTAACCCTAACCCTAGCTCAAACCCTAACCCTAACCCTAGCTCAAACCCTAACCCTAACCCTAACCCTAGCTCAAACCCTAACCCTAACCCTAGCTCAAACACTAACCCTAGCTCAAACCCTAACCCTAACCCTAGCTCAAACCCTAACCCTAGCTCAAACCCTAACCCTAACCCTAGCTCAAACCCTAACTCTAACCCTAACCCTAGCTCAAACCCTAACCCTAACCCTAACCCTAGCTCAAACCCTTCCCTAACCCTAGCTCAAACCCTAACCCTAGCTCAAACCCTAACCCTAACCCTAGCTCAAACCCTAACCCTAACCCTAACCCTAGCTCAAACCCTAACGCTAACCCTAACCCTACCTCAAACCCTAACCCTAACCCTAGCTCAAACCCAAACCCTAACCCTAGCTCAAACCCTAACCCTAACCCTAACCCTAGCTCAAACCCTAACCCTAACCCTAACCCTAGCTCAAACCCTAACCCTAACCCTAGCTCGAACCCTAACCCTAACCCTAGCTCAAACCCTAACCCTAACCCTAACCCTAGCTCAAACCCTAACCCTAACCCTAGCTCAAACCCTTACCCTAACCCTAGCTCAAACCCTAACCCTAACCCTAGCTCAAACCCTAACCCTAGCTCAAACCCTAACCCTAACCCTAGCTCAAACCCTAACTCTAACCCTAACCCTAGCTCAAACCCTAACCCTAACCCTAACCCTAGCTCAAACCCTAACCCTAGCTCAAACCCTAACCCTAACCCTAGCTCAAACCCTAACCCTAACCCTAGCTCAAACCCTAACCCTAACCCTAGCTCAAACCCTAACCCTAGCTCAAACCCTAACCCTAACCCTAGCTCAAACCCTAACCCTAACCCTAACCCTAGCTCAAACCCTAACCCTAACCCTAAACCTAGCTCAAACCCTAACCCTAACCCTAGCTCAAACCCTAGCCCTAACCCTAGCTCAAACCCTAACCCTAACCCTAGCTCAAACCCTAACCCTAACCCTAACCCTAGCTCAAACCCTAACCCTAACCCTAGCTCAAACCCTAACTCTAGCTCAAACCCTAACCCTAACCCTAACCCTAGCTCAAACCCTAACCCTAACCCTAGCTCAAACCCTAAACCTAACCCTAGCTCAAACCCTAACCCTAACCCTAGCTCAAACCCTAACCCTAACCCTAGCTCAAACCCAAACCCTAACCCTAGCTCAAACCCTAACCCTAACCCTAACCCTAGCTCAAACCCTAACCCTAACCCTAACCCTAGCTCAAACCCTAACCCTAACCATAGCTCAAACCCTAACCCTAACCCTAGCTCAAACCCTAACCCTAACCTTAGCTCAAACCCTAACCCTAGCTCAAACCCTAACCCTAACCCTAGCTCAAACCCTAACCCTAACCCTAGCTCAAACCCTAACCCTAACCCTAGCTCAAACCCTAACCCTAGCTCAAACCCTAACCCTAACCCTAGCTCAAACCCTAACCCTAACCCTAACCCTACCTCAAACCCTAACCCTAACCCTAGCTCAAACCCTAACCCTAACCCTAGCTCAAACCCTAACCCTAACCCTAACCCTAGCTCAAACCCTAACCCTAACCCTAACCCTAGCTCAAACCCTAACCCTAACCCTAGCTCAAACCCTAACCCTAGCTCAAACCCTAACCCTAACCCTAGCTCAAACCCTAAACCTAACCCTAACCCTAGCTCAAACCCTAACCCTAACCCTAGCTCAAACCCTAACCCTAGCTCAAACCCTAACCCTAACCCTAGCTCAAACCCTAACCCTAACCCTAACCCTAGCTCAAACCCTAACCCTAACCCTAGCTCAAACACTAACCCTAGCTCAAACCCTAACCCTTACCCTAACCCTAGCTCAAACCCTTCCCTAACCCTAGCTCAAACCCTAACCCTAGCTCAAACCCTAACCCTAACCCTAGCTCAAACCCTAACCCTAGCTCAAACCCTAACGCTAACCCTAACCCTACCTCAAACCCTAACCCTAACCCTAGCTCAAACCCAAACCCTAACCCTAGCTCAAACCCTAACCCTAACCCTAACCCTAGCTCAAACCCTAACCCTAACCCTAACCCTAGCTCAAACCCTAACCCTAACCCTAGCTCGAACCCTAACCCTAACCCTAGCTCAAACCCTAACCCTAACCCTAACCCTAGCTCAAACCCTAACCCTAACCCTAGCTCAAACCCTTACCCTAACCCTAGCTCAAAGCCTAACCCTAACCCTAGCTCAAACCCTAACCCTAGCTCAAACCCTAACCCTAACCCTAGCTCAAACCCTAACTCTAACCCTAACCCTAGCTCAAACCCTAGCCCTAACCCTAACCCTAGCTCAAACCCTAACCCTAGCTCAAACCCTAACCCTAACCCTAGCTCAAACCCTAACCCTAACCCTAGCTCAAACCCTAACCCTAACCCTAGCTCAAACCCTAACCCTAGCTCAAACCCTAACCCTAACCCTAGCTCAAACCCTAACCCTAACCCTAACCCTAGCTCAAACCCTAACCCTAACCCTAACCCTAGCTCAAACCCTAACCCTAACCCTAGCTCAAACCCTAACCCTAACCCTAGCTCAAACCCTAACCCTAACCCTAACCCTAGCTCAAACCCTAACCCTAACCCTAACCCTAGCTCAAACCCTAACCCTAACCCTAACCCTAGCTCAAACCCTAACCCTAACCCTAACCCTAGCTCAAACCCTAACCCTAACCCTAGCTCAAACCCTAACCCTAGCTAAAACCCTAACCCTAACCCTAACCCTAGCTCAAACCCTAACCCTAACCCTAGCTCAAACCCTAACCCTAACCCTAGCTCAAACCCTAACCCTAACCCTAGCTCAAACCCTAACCCTAACCCTAACCCTAGCTCAAACCCTAACCCTAACCCTAGCTCAAACCCTAACCCTAGCTCAAACCCTAACCCTAACCCTAACCCTAGCTCAAACCCTAACCCTAACCCTAGCTCAAACCCTAACCCTAACCCTAACCCTAGCTCAAACCCTAACCCTAACCCTAGCTCAAATCCTAACCCTAACCCTAGTTCAAACCCTAACCCTAGCTCAAACCCTAACCCTAGCTCAACCCTAACCCTAGCCCAACCCTAACCCTAACCCTACTCCAAACCTAACCCTAACCCTAACCCTAGTCCTAACCCTAACAACCCTAACCCTAACCCTAGCCGAACCCCAACCCTACCCCTAGTCCAATCCTAGCCCAACCCGAACCCTAACCCTAACAACCCGAACCCTAACCCTAGTCTAAGACCCAGTATACCCCCACTATAGGATATGTCATATCTCGGGAAGGGAAGGTCGTAGAGACTCGGGACAAAGACTGGCGTTCTCAGAGACCCCGAAAACCCCCAGACGGATGTTGGTCCCGAGTCTCTATGACCTTCCGTTCCCGAGATACACATATTCAGTATAGGTGCGCCAAGCCACATACATCTCCAATGAGAAAATAAACTTGAGTATAACTCGAGAACCGAAGGTCGGAGCAACTTGTAACCAAGATCCGTCTGCCATATTTCGGGGGCGCTGAACACGCCGGACTTGTCCCCAAGTCTCTACGACCTTCCGTTCCCGAGATACACATATTGAGTATCCCCTCTACTGGATATGTCGTATCTCGGGAACGGAAGGTCGTAGAGACTCGGGACAAAGACTGGCGTTCTCAGAGACCCCGAAAACCCCCAGACGGATGTTGGTCCCGAGTCTCTATGACCTTCCGTTCCCGAGATACTCATATTCAGTATAGGTGCGCCAAGCCACATACATCTCCAATGAGAAAATAAACTTGAGTATAACTCGAGAACCGAAGGTCGGAGCAACTTGTAACCAAGATCCGTCTGCCATATTTCGGGGGCGCTGAACACGCCGGACTTGTCCCCAAGTCTCTACGACCTTCCGTTCCCGAGATACACATATTGAGTATCCCCTCTACTGGATATGTCGTATCTCGGGAACGGAAGGTCGTAGAGACTCGGGACAAAGACTGGCGTTCTCAGAGACCACATAAAGCCCTAGACGGACATTAGTCCCGAGTCTGTACGACCTTCCGTTGCCGAGATACACACAATCACTATAGGCGCACCAAACCCCATTCACTTCAATGGGAAAATAAACTTAAGCATAACGCGGGAACGGAAGGTCGTAGAGATTCGGAACCATGATCCGTCAGACATATTTCGGCGTCTCTGAACACGCCAGACTTGTCCCCGAGTCTCTACGACCTTCCGTTCCTGAGATACAGCTATGTAAGTGAAAGGAAGTGACGTAGCTCCGGAACAGAAGGTCGTAAAGACAACCCTAACCCTAGCTCAAACCCTAACCCTAGCTCAAACCCTAACCCTAGCTCAAACCCTAGCCCTAACCCTAGCTCAAACCCTAACCCTAACCCTAGCTCAAACCCTAACCCTAACCCTAACCCTAGCTCCAACCCTAACCCTAACCCTAGCTCAAACCCTAACTCTAGCTCAAACCCTAACCCTAACCCTAACCCTAGCTCAAACCCTAACCCTAACCCTAGCTCAAACCCTAAACCTAACCCTAGCTCAAACACTAACCCTAGCTCAAACCCTAACCCTAACCCTAGCTCAAACCCAAACCCTAACCCTAGCTCAAACCCTAACCCTAACCCTAACCCTAGCTCAAACCCTAACCCTAGCTCAAACCCTAACCCTAACCCTAACCCTAGCTCAAACCCTAACCCTAACCCTAACCCTAGCTCAAACCCTAACCCTAACCCTAACCCTAGCTCAAACCCAAACCCTAACCCTAGCTCAAACCCTAACCCTAACCCTAACCCTAGCTCAAACCCTAACCCTAACCCTAGCTCAAACCCTAACCCTAACCCTAACCCTAGCTCAAACCCTAACCCTAACCCTAGCTCAAACCCTAACCCTAGCTCAAACCCTAACCCTAACCCTAGCTCAAACCCTAACCCTAACCCTAGCTCAAAACCTAACCCTAACCCTAACCCTAGCTCAAACCCTAACCCTAACCCTAGCTCAAACCCTAACCCTAGCTCAAACCCTAACCCTAACCCTAGCTCAAACCCTAACCCTAACCCTAACCCTAGCTCAAACCCTAACCCTAACCCTAACCCTAGCTCAAACCCTAACCCTAACCCTAGCTCAAACCTTAACCCTAACCCTAGCTCAAACCCTAACCCTAACCCTAACCCTAGCTCAAACCCTAACCCTAACCCTAACCCTAGCTCAAACCCTAACCCTAACCCTAACCCTAGCTCAAACCCTAACCCTAACCCTAGCTCAAACCCTAACCCTAGCTAAAACCCTAACCCTAACCCTAACCCTAGCTCAAACCCTAACCCTAACCCTAACCCTAGCTCAAACCCTAACCCTAACCCTAGCTCAAACCCTAACCCTAACCCTAACCCTAGCTCAAACCCTAACCCTAACCCTAGCTCAAACCCTAACCCTAGCTCAAACCCTAACCCTAACCCTAACCCTAGCTCAAACCCTAAACCTAACCCTAACCCTAGCTCAAACCCTAACCCTAGCTCAAACCCTAACCCTAACTCTAACCCTAGCTCAAACCCTAACCCTAACCCTAGCTCAAACCCTAACCCTAACCCTAACCCTAGCTCAAAACCTAACCCTAACCCTAACCCTAGCTCAAACCCTAACCCTAACCCTAGCTCAAACCCTAACACTAACCCTAACCCTAGCTCAAACCCTAACCCTAACCCTAGCTCAAACCCTAACCCTAACCCTAACCCTAGCTCAAACCCTAACCCTAGCTAAAACCCTAACCCTAACCCTAACCCTAGCTCAAACCCTAACCCCAACCCTAACCCTAGCTCAAACCCTAACCCTAACCCTAACCCTAGCTCAAACCTTAACCCTAACCCTAGCTCAAACCTTAACCCTAACCCTAGCTCAAACCCTAACCCTAACCCTAGCTCAAACCCTAACCCTAACCCTAACCCTAGCTCAAACCCTAACCCTAACCCTAACCCTAGCTCAAACCCTAACCCTAGCTAAAACCCTAACCCTAACCCTAACCCTAGCTCAAACCCTAACCCTAACCCTAACCCTAGCTCAAAACCTAACCCTAACCCTAACCCTAGCTCAAACCCTAACCCTAACCCTAGCTCAAACCCTAACACTAACCCTAACCCTAGCTCAAACCCTAACCCTAACCCTAGCTCAAACCCTAACCCTAACCCTAACCCTAGCTCAAACCCTAACCCTAGCTCAAACCCTAACCCTAACCCTAGCTCAAACCCTAACCCTAACCCTAGCTCAAACCCTAAACCTAGCTCAAACCCTAACCCTAACCCTAGCTCAAACCCTAACCCTAACCCTAGCTCAAACCCTAACCCTAACCCTAGCTCAAACCCTAACCCTAGCTCAAACCCTAACCCTAACCCTAGCTCAAACCCTAACCCTAACCCTAGCTCAAACCCTAACCCTAGCTCAAACCCTAACCCTAACCCTAGCTCAAACCCTAACCCTAACCCTAGCTCAAACCCTAACCCTAACCCTATCTCAAACCCTAACCCTAACCCTAGCTCAAACCCTAACCCTAACCCTAACCCTAGCTCAAACCCTAACCCTAACCCTAACCCTAGCTCAAACCCTAACCCTAACCCTAACCCTAGCTCAAACCCTAACCCTAACCCTAGCTCAAACCCTAACCCTAGCTCAAACCCTAACCCTAACCCTAGCTCAAACCCTAACCCTAACCCTAACCCTAGCTCAAACCCTAACCCTAACCCTAACCCTAGCTCAAACCTTAACCCTAACCCTAGCTCAAACCCTAAACCTAACCCTAACCCTAGCTCAAACCCTAACCCTAACCCTAACCCTAGCTCAAACCCTAACCCTAACCCTAACCCTACCTCAAACCCTAACCCTAACCCTATCTCAAACCCTAACCCTAACCCTAGCTCAAACCCTAACCCTAACCCTAACCCTAGCTCAAACCCTAACCCTAACCCTAACCCTAGCTCAAACCCTAACCCTAACCCTAACCCTAGCTCAAACCCTAACCCTAACCCTAGCTCAAACCCTAACCCTAGCTCAAACCCTAACCCTAACCCTAGCTCAAACCCTAACCCTAACCCTAACCCTAGCTCAAACCCTAACCCTAACCCTAACCCTAGCTCAAACCCTAACCCTAACCCTAGCTCAAACCCTAAACCTAACCCTAACCCTAGCTCAAACCCTAACCCTAACCCTAGCTCAAACCCTAACCCTAACCCTAGCTCAAACCCTAACCCTAGCTCAAACCCTAACCCTAACCCTAACCCTAGCTCAAACCCTAACCCTAACCCTAGCTCAAACCCTAACCCTAACCCTAACCCTAGCTCAAACCCTAACCCTAACCCTAGCTCAAACCCTAACCCTAACCGTAACCCTAGCTCAAACCCTAACCCTAACCCTAGCTCAAACCCTAACCCTAACCCTAACCCTAGCTCAAACCCTAACCCTAACCCTAGCTCAAACCCTAACCCTAACCCTAACCCTAGCTCAAACCCTAACCCTAACCCTAGCTCAAACCCTAACCCTAGCTAAAACCCTAACCCTAACCCTAACCCTAGCTCAAACCCTAAACCTAACCCTAACCCTAGCTCAAACCCTAACCCTAACCCTAACCCTAGCTCGAACCCTAACCCTAACCCTAGCTCAAACCCTAACCCTAACCCTAACCCTAGCTCAAAACCTAACCCTAACCCTAACCCTAGCTCAAACCCTAACCCTAACCCTAGCTCAAACCCTAACCCTAACCCTAACCCTAGCTCAAACCCTAACCCTAACCCTAGCTCAAACCCTAACCCTAACCCTAACCCTAGCTCAAACCCTAACCCTAACCCTAGCTCAAACCCTAACCCTAACCCTAGCTCAAACCCTAACCCTAACCCTAACCCTAGCTCAAACCCTAACCCTAACCCTAGCTCAAATCCTAACCCTAACCCTAGTTCAAACCCTAACCCTAGCTCAAACCCTAACCCTAACCCTAGCTCAACCCTAACCCTAGCCCAACCCTAACCCTAACCCTAACCCTAGCTCAAACCCTAACCCTAACCCTAGCTCAAACCCTAAACCTAACCCTAGCTCAAACCCTAACCCTAACCCTAGCTCAAACCCTAACCCGAACCCTAGCTCAAACCCAAACCCTAACCCTAGCTCAAACCCTAACCCTAACCCTAACCCTAGCTCAAACCCTAACCCTAGCTCAAACCCTAACCCTAACCCTAACCCTAGCTCAAACCCTAACCCTAACCCTAGCTCAAACCCTAACCCTAACCCTAACCCTAGCTCAAACCCTAACCCTAACCCTAACCCTAGCTCAAACCCAAACCCTAACCCTAGCTCAAACCCTAACCCTAACCCTAACCCTAGCTCAAACCCTAACCCTAACCCTAGCTCAAACCCTAACCCTAACCCTAACCCTAGCTCAAACCCTAACCCTAACCCTAACCCTAGCTCAAACCCTAACCCTAACCCTAGCTCAAACCCTAACCCTAACCCTAGCTCAAACCCTAACCCTAACCCTAGCTCAAACCCTAACCCTAACCCTAACCCTAGCTCAAACCCTAACCCTAACCCTAGCTCAAACCCTAACCCTAGCTCAAGCCCTAACCCTAACCCTAGCTCAAACCCTAACCCTAACCCTAACCCTAGCTCAAACCCTAACCCTAACCCTAACCCCAGCTCAAACCCTAACCCTAACCCTAGCTCAAACCCTAACCCTAACCCTAGCTCAAACCCTAACCCTAACCCTAACCCTAGCTCAAACCCTAACCCTAACCCTAACCCTAGCTCAAACCCTAACCCTAACCCTAACCCTAGCTCAAACCCTAACCCTAACCCTAGCTCAAACCCTAACCCTAGCTAAAACCCTAACCCTAACCCTAACCCTAGCTCAAACCCTAACCCTAACCCTAACCCTAGCTCAAACCCTAACCCTAACCCTAACCCTAGCTCAAAACCTAACCCTAACCCTAACCCTAGCTCAAACCCTAACCCTAACCCTAGCTCAAACCCTAACCCTAACCCTAACCCTAGCTCAAACCCTAACCCTAACCCTAGCTCAAACCCTAACCCTAACCCTAACCCTAGCTCAAACCCTAACCCTAACCCTAGCTCAAACCCTAACCCTAGCTCAAACCCTAACCCTAACCCTAACCCTAGCTCAAACCCTAACCCTAACCCTAGCTCAAACCCTAACCCTAACCCTAACCCTAGCTCAAACCCTAACCCAAACCCTAGCTCAAATCCTAACCCTAACCCTAGCTCAAACCCTAACCCTAACCCTAACCCTAGCTCAAACCCTAACCCTAACCCTAGCTCAAACCCTAACCCTAACCCTAACCCTAGCTCAAACCCTAACCCTAACCCCAGCTCAAACCCTAACCCTAGCTCAAACCCTAACCCTAACCCTAACCCTAGCTCAAACCCTAACCCTAACCCTAGCTCAAACCCTAACCCTAACCCTAACCCTAGCTCAAACCCTAACCCTAACCCTAGCTCAAACCCTAACCCTAGCTCAAACCCTAACCCTAACCCTAGCTCAAACCCTAACCCTAACCCTAACCCTAGCTCAAACCCTAACCCTAACCCTAACCCTAGCTCAAACCCTAACCCTAACCCTAGCTCAAACCCTAACCCTAACCCTAGCTCAAACCCTAACCCTAACCCTAACCCTAGCTCAAACCCTAACCCTAACCCTAGCTCAAACCCTAACCCTAACCCTAACCCTAGCTCAAACCCTAACCCTAACCCTAACCCTAGCTCAAACCCTAACCCTAACCCTAGCTCAAACCCTAAACCTAACCCTAACCCTAGCTCAAACCCTAACCCTAACCCTAGCTCAAACCCTAACCCTAACCCTAGCTCAAACCCTAACCCTAGCTCAAACCCTAACCCTAACCCTAACCCTAGCTCAAACCCTAACCCTAACCCTAGCTCAAACCCTAACCCTAACCCTAACCCTAGCTCAAACCCTAACCCTAACCCTAGCTCAAACCCTAACCCTAACCCTAACCCTAGCTCAAACCCTAACCCTAACCCTAGCTCAAACCCTAACCCTAACCCTAACCCTAGCTCAAACCCTAACCCTAACCCTAGCTCAAACCCTAACCCTAACCGTAACCCTAGCTCAAACCCTAACCCTAACCCTAGCTCAAACCCTAACCCTAACCCTAACCCTAGCTCAAACCCTAACCCTAACCCTAGCTCAAACCCTAACCCTAACCCTAACCCTAGCTCAAACCCTAACCCTAACCCTAGCTCAAACCCTAACCCTAGCTAAAACCCTAACCCTAACCCTAACCCTAGCTCAAACCCTAAACCTAACCCTAACCCTAGCTCAAACCCTAACCCTAACCCTAACCCTAGCTCGAACCCTAACCCTAACCCTAGCTCAAACCCTAACCCTAACCCTAGCTCAAACCCTAACCCTAACCCTAACCCTAGCTCAAACCCTAACCCTAACCCTAGCTCAAATCCTAACCCTAACCCTAGTTCAAACCCTAACCCTAGCTCAAACCCTAACCCTAACCCTAGCTCAACCCTAACCCTAGCCCAACCCTAACCCTAACCCTAACCCTAGCTCAAACCCTAACCCTAACCCTAGCTCAAACCCTAAACCTAACCCTAGCTCAAACCCTAACCCTAACCCTAGCTCAAACCCTAACCCTAACCCTAGCTCAAACCCAAACCCTAACCCTAGCTCAAACCCTAACCCTAACCCTAACCCTAGCTCAAACCCTAACCCTAGCTCAAACCCTAACCCTAACCCTAACCCTAGCTCAAACCCTAACCCTAACCCTAGCTCAAACCCTAACCCTAACCCTAACCCTAGCTCAAACCCTAACCCTAACCCTAACCCTAGCTCAAACCCAAACCCTAACCCTAGCTCAAACCCTAACCCTAACCCTAACCCTAGCTCAAACCCTAACCCTAACCCTAGCTCAAACCCTAACCCTAACCCTAACCCTAGCTCAAACCCTAACCCTAACCCTAACCCTAGCTCAAACCCTAACCCTAACCCTAGCTCAAACCCTAACCCTAGCTCAAACCCTAACCCTAACCCTAGCTCAAACCCTAACCCTAACCCTAGCTCAAACCCTAACCCTAACCCTAACCCTAGCTCAAACCCTAACCCTAACCCTAGCTCAAACCCTAACCCTAGCTCAAGCCCTAACCCTAACCCTAGCTCAAACCCTAACCCTAACCCTAACCCTAGCTCAAACCCTAACCCTAACCCTAACCCTAGCTCAAACCCTAACCCTAACCCTAGCTCAAACCCTAACCCTAACCCTAGCTCAAACCCTAACCCTAACCCTAACCCTAGCTCAAACCCTAACCCTAACCCTAACCCTAGCTCAAACCCTAACCCTAACCCTAACCCTAGCTCAAACCCTAACCCTAACCCTAGCTCAAACCCTAACCCTAGCTAAAACCCTAACCCTAACCCTAACCCTAGCTCAAACCCTAACCCTAACCCTAACCCTAGCTCAAACCCTAACCCTAACCCTAGCTCAAACCCTAACCCTAACCCTAACCCTAGCTCAAACCCTAACCCTAACCCTAACCCTAGCTCAAAACCTAACCCTAACCCTAACCCTAGCTCAAACCCTAACCCTAACCCTAGCTCAAACCCTAACCCTAACCCTAACCCTAGCTCAAACCCTAACCCTAACCCTAGCTCAAACCCTAACCCTAACCCTAACCCTAGCTCAAACCCTAACCCTAACCCTAGCTCAAACCCTAACCCTAGCTCAAACCCTAACCCTAACCCTAACCCTAGCTCAAACCCTAACCCTAACCCTAGCTCAAACCCTAACCCTAACCCTAACCCTAGCTCAAACCCTAACCCAAACCCTAGCTCAAATCCTAACCCTAACCCTAGCTCAAACCCTAACCCTAACCCTAACCCTAGCTCAAACCCTAACCCTAACCCTAGCTCAAACCCTAACCCTAACCCTAACCCTAGCTCAAACCCTAACCCTAACCCCAGCTCAAACCCTAACCCTAGCTCAAACCCTAACCCTAACCCTAACCCTAGCTCAAACCCTAACCCTAACCCTAGCTCAAACCCTAACCCTAACCCCAGCTCAAACCCTAACCCTAGCTCAAACCCTAACCCTAACCCTAACCCTAGCTCAAACCCTAACCCTAACCCTAGCTCAAACCCTAACCCTAACCCTAACCCTAGCTCAAACCCTAACCCTAACCCTAGCTCAAACCCTAACCCTAGCTCAAACCCTAACCCTAACCCTAGCTCAAACCCTAACCCTAACCCTAACCCTAGCTCAAACCCTAACCCTAACCCTAACCCTAGCTCAAACCCTAACCCTAACCCTAGCTCAAACCCTAACCCTAACCCTAGCTCAAACCCTAACCCTAACCCTAACCCTAGCTCAAACCCTAACCCTAACCCTAGCTCAAACCCTAACCCTAACCCTAACCCTAGCTCAAACCCTAACCCTAACCCTAACCCTAGCTCAAACCCTAACCCTAACCCTAGCTCAAACCCTAAACCTAACCCTAACCCTAGCTCAAACCCTAACCCTAACCCTAGCTCAAACCCTAACCCTAACCCTAGCTCAAACCCTAACCCTAGCTCAAACCCTAACCCTAACCCTAACCCTAGCTCAAACCCTAACCCTAACCCTAGCTCAAACCCTAACCCTAACCCTAACCCTAGCTCAAACCCTAACCCTAACCCTAGCTCAAACCCTAACCCTAACCATAACCCTAGCTCAAACCCTAACCCTAACCCTAGCTCAAACCCTAACCCTAACCCTAACCCTAGCTCAAACCCTAACCCTAACCCTAGCTCAAACCCTAACCCTAACCGTAACCCTAGCTCAAACCCTAACCCTAACCCTAGCTCAAACCCTAACCCTAACCCTAACCCTAGCTCAAACCCTAACCCTAACCCTAGCTCAAACCCTAACCCTAACCCTAACCCTAGCTCAAACCCTAACCCTAACCCTAGCTCAAACCCTAAACCTAACCCTAACCCTAGCTCAAACCCTAACCCTAACCCTAGCTCAAACCCTAACCCTAACCCTAGCTCAAACCCTAACCCTAGCTCAAACCCTAACCCTAACCCTAACCCTAGCTCAAACCCTAACCCTAACCCTAACCCTAGCTCAAACCCTAACCCTAACCCTAGCTCAAACCCTAACCCTAGCTAAAACCCTAACCCTAACCCTAGCTCAAACCCTAACCCTAACCGTAGCTCAAACCCTAACCCTAACCCTAACCCTAGCTCAAACCCTAACCCTAACCCTAGCTCAAACCCTAACCCTAACCCTAACCCTAGCTCAAACCCTAACCCTAACCCTAGCTCAAACCCAAACCCTAACCCTAGCTCAAACCCTAACCCTAACCCTAACCCTAGCTCAAACCCTAACCCTAGCTCAAACCCTAACCCTAACCCTAACCCTAGCTCAAACCCTAACCCTAACCCTAGCTCAAACCCTAACCCTAACCCTTACCCTAGCTCAAACCCTAACCCTAACCCTAGCTCAAACCCTAACCCTAACCCTAACCCTAGCTCAAACCCAAACCCTAACCCTAGCTCAAACCCTAACCCTAACCCTAACCCTAGCTCAAACCCTAACCCTAACCCTAGCTCAAACCCTAACCCTAGCTCAAACCTTAACCCTAACCCTAGCTCAAACCCTAACCCTAACCCTAACCCTAGCTCAAACCCTAACCCTAACCCTAACCCTAGCTCAAACCCTAACCCTAACCCTAGCTCAAACCCTAACCCTAGCTAAAACCCTAACCCTAACCCTAACCCTAGCTCAAACCCTAACCCTAACCCTAACCCTAGCTCAAACCCTAACCCTAACCCTAGCTCAAACCCTAACCCTAACCCTAACCCTAGCTCAAACCCTAACCCTAACCCTAGCTCAAACCCTAACCCTAGCTCAAACCCTAACCCTAACCCTAACCCTAGCTCAAACCCTAACCCTAACCCTAGCTCAAACCCTAACCCTAACCCTAACCCTAGCTCAAACCCTAACCCTAACCCTAGCTCAAACCCTAACCCTAACCCTAACCCTAGCTCAAACCCTAACCCTAACCCTAGCTCAAACCCTAACCCTAACCCTAACCCTAGCTCAAAACCTAACCCTAACCCTAACCCTAGCTCAAACCCTAACCCTAACCCTAGCTCAAACCCTAACACTAACCCTAACCCTAGCTCAAACCCTAACCCTAACCCTAGCTCAAACCCTAACCCTAACCCTAAGCCTAGCTCAAACCCTAACCCTAACCCTAGCTCAAACCCTAACCCTAACCCTAACCCTAGCTCAAACCCTAACCCTAGCTCAAACCCTAACCCTAACCCTAGCTCAAACCCTAACCCTAACCCTAGCTCAAACCCTAACCCTAGCTCAAACCCTAACCCTAGCTCAAACCCTAACCCTAACCCTAGCTCAAACCCTAACCCTAACCCTAACCCTAGCTCAAACCCTAGCCCTAGCTCAAACCCTAACCCTAACCCTAGCTCAAACCCTAACCCTAACCCTAGCTCAAACCCTAACCCTAGCTCAAACCCTAACCCTAACCCTAGCTCAAACCCTAACCCTAGCTCAAACCCTAACCCTAGCTCAAACCCTAACCCTAACCCTAGCTCAAACCCTAACCCTAACCCTAACCCTAGCTCAAACCCTAGCCCTAGCTCAAACCCTAACCCTAACCCTAGCTCAAACCCTAACCCTAACCCTAGCTCAAACCCTAACCCTAGCTCAAACCCTAACCCTAACCCTAGCTCAAACCCTAACCCTAACCCTAGCTCAAACCCTAACCCTAGCTCAAACCCTAACCCTAACCCTAGCTCAAACCCTAACCCTAACCCTAGCTCAAACCCTAACCCTAGCTCAAACCCTAACCCTAACCCTAGCTCAAACCCTAACCCTAACCCTAACCCTAGCTCAAACCCTAACCCTAACCCTAACCCTAGCTCAAACCCTAACCCTAACCCTAGCTCAAACCCTAAACCTAACCCTAACCCTAGCTCAAACCCTAACCCTGGCTCAAACCCTAACCCTAACCCTAACCCTAGCTCAAACCCTAACCCTAACCCTAACCCTAGCTCAAACCCTAACCCTAACCCTAACCCTAGCTCAAACCCTAACCCTAACCCTAGCTCAAACCCTAACCCTAACCGTAACCCTAGCTCAAACCCTAACCCTAACCCTAGCTCAAACCCTAACCCTAACCCTAACCCTAGCTCAAACCCTAACCCTAACCCTAGCTCAAACCCTAACCCTAACCCTAACCCTAGCTCAAACCCTAACCCTAACCCTAGCTCAAACCCTAAACCTAACCCTAACCCTAGCTCAAACCCTAACCCTAACCCTAGCTCAAACCCTAACCCTAACCCTAGCTCAAACCCTAACCCTAGCTCAAACCCTAACCCTAACCCTAACCCTAGCTCAAACCCTAACCCTAACCCTAACCCTAGCTCAAACCCTAACCCTAACCCTAGCTCAAACCCTAACCCTAGCTAAAACCCTAACCCTAACCCTAGCTCAAACCCTAACCCTAACCCTAGCTCAAACCCTAACCCTAACCCTAACCCTAGCTCAAACCCTAACCCTAACCCTAGCTCAAACCCTAACCCTAACCCTAACCCTAGCTCAAACCCTAACCCTAACCCTAGCTCAAACCCAAACCCTAACCCTAGCTCAAACCCTAACCCTAACCCTAACCCTAGCTCAAACCCTAACCCTAGCTCAAACCCTAACCCTGACCCTAACCCTAGCTCAAACCCTAACCCTAACCCTAGCTCAAACCCTAACCCTAACCCTTACCCTAGCTCAAACCCTAACCCTAACCCTAGCTCAAACCCTAACCCTAACCCTAACCCTAGCTCAAACCCAAACCCTAACCCTAGCTCAAACCCTAACCCTAACCCTAACCCTAGCTCAAACCCTAACCCTAACCCTAGCTCAAACCCTAACCCTAGCTCAAACCTTAACCCTAACCCTAGCTCAAACCCTAACCCTAACCCTAACCCTAGCTCAAACCCTAACCCTAACCCTAACCCTAGCTCAAACCCTAACCCTAACCCTAGCTCAAACCCTAACCCTAGCTAAAACCCTAACCCTAACCCTAACCCTAGCTCAAACCCTAACCCTAACCCTAACCCTAGCTCAAACCCTAACCCTAACCCTAGCTCAAACCCTAACCCTAACCCTAACCCTAGCTCAAACCCTAAACCTAACCCTAGCTCAAACCCTAACCCTAGCTCAAACCCTAACCCTAACCCTAACCCTAGCTCAAACCCTAACCCTAACCCTAGCTCAAACCCTAACCCTAACCCTAACCCTAGCTCAAACCCTAACCCTAACCCTAGCTCAAACCCTAACCCTAACCCTAACCCTAGCTCAAACCCTAACCCTAACCCTAGCTCAAACCCTAACCCTAACCCTAACCCTAGCTCAAAACCTAACCCTAACCCTAACCCTAGCTCAAACCCTAACCCTAACCCTAGCTCAAACCCTAACACTAACCCTAACCCTAGCTCAAACCCTAACCCTAACCCTAGCTCAAACCCTAACCCTAACCCTAGCTCAAACCCTAACCCTAACCCTAGCTCAAACCCTAACCCTAACCCTAATCCTAGCTCAAACCCTAACCCTAGCTCAAACCCTAACCCTAACCCTAGCTCAAACCCTAACCCTAACCCTAGCTCAAACCCTAACCCTAGCTCAAACCCTAACCCTAGCTCAAACCCTAACCCTAACCCTAGCTCAAACCCTAACCCTAACCCTAACCCTAGCTCAAACCCTAGCCCTAGCTCAAACCCTAACCCTAACCCTAGCTCAAACCCTAACCCTAACCCTAGCTCAAACCCTAACCCTAGCTCAAACCCTAACCCTAACCCTAGCTCAAACCCTAACCCTAGCTCAAACCCTAACCCTAGCTCAAACCCTAACCCTAACCCTAGCTCAAACCCTAACCCTAACCCTAACCCTAGCTCAAACCCTAGCCCTAGCTCAAACCCTAACCCTAACCCTAGCTCAAACCCTAACCCTAACCCTAGCTCAAACCCTAACCCTAGCTCAAACCCTAACCCTAACCCTAGCTCAAACCCTAACCCTAACCCTAGCTCAAACCCTAACCCTAGCTCAAACCCTAACCCTAACCCTAGCTCAAACCCTAACCCTAACCCTAGCTCAAACCCTAACCCTAGCTCAAACCCTAACCCTAACCCTAGCTCAAACCCTAACCCTAACCCTAGCTCAAACCCTAACCCTAACCCTAGCTCAAACCCTAACCCTAGCTCAAACCCTAACCCTAACCCTAGCTCAAACCCTAACCCTAACCCTAGCTCAAACCCTAACCCTAACCCTAGCTCAAACCCTAACCCTAGCTCAAACCCTAACCCTAACCCTAGCTCAAACCCTAACCCTAACCCTAACCCTACCTCAAACCCTAACCCTAACCCTATCTCAAACCCTAACCCTAACCCTAGCTCAAACCCTAACCCTAACCCTAACCCTAGCTCAAACCCTAACCCTAACCCTAACCCTAGCTCAAACCCTAACCCTAACCCTAACCCTAGCTCAAACCCTAACCCTAACCCTAGCTCAAACCCTAACCCTAGCTCAAACCCTAACCCTAACCCTAGCTCAAACCCTAACCCTAACCCTAACCCTAGCTCAAACCCTAACCCTAACCCTAACCCTAGCTCAAACCCTAACCCTAACCCTAGCTCAAACCCTAAACCTAACCCTAACCCTAGCTCAAACCCTAACCCTAACCCTAGCTCAAACCCTAACCCTAACCCTAGCTCAAACCCTAACCCTAGCTCAAACCCTAACCCTAACCCTAACCCTAGCTCAAACCCTAACCCTAACCCTAACCCTAGCTCAAACCCTAACCCTAACCCTAACCCTAGCTCAAACCCTAACCCTAACCCTAGCTCAAACCCTAACCCTAACCGTAACCCTAGCTCAAACCCTAACCCTAACCCTAGCTCAAACCCTAACCCTAACCCTAACCCTAGCTCAAACCCTAACCCTAACCCTAGCTCAAACCCTAACCCTAACCCTAACCCTAGCTCAAACCCTAACCCTAACCCTAGCTCAAACCCTAAACCTAACCCTAACCCTAGCTCAAACCCTAACCCTAACCCTAGCTCAAACCCTAACCCTAACCCTAGCTCAAACCCTAACCCTAGCTCAAACCCTAACCCTAACCCTAACCCTAGCTCAAACCCTAACCCTAACCCTAACCCTAGCTCAAACCCTAACCCTAACCCTAACCCTAGCTCAAACCCTAACCCTAACCCTAGCTCAAACCCTAACCCTAACCGTAACCCTAGCTCAAACCCTAACCCTAACCCTAGCTCAAACCCTAACCCTAACCCTAACCCTAGCTCAAACCCTAACCCTAACCCTAGCTCAAACCCTAACCCTAACCCTAACCCTAGCTCAAACCCTAACCCTAACCCTAGCTCAAACCCTAACCCTAGCTCAAACCCTAACCCTAACCCTAACCCTAGCTCAAACCCTAACCCTAACCCTAGCTCAAACCCTAACCCTAACTCTAACCCTAGCTCAAACCCTAACCCTAACCCTAGCTCAAATCCTAACCCTAACCCTAGTTCAAACCCTAACCCTAGCTCAAACCCTAACCCTAACCCTAGCTCAACCCTAACCCTAGTCCAACCCTAACCCTAACCCTACTCCAAACCTAACCCTAACCCTAACCCTAGTCCTAACCCTAACAACCCTAACCCTAACCCTAGCCGAACCCCAACCCTACCCCTAGTCCAATCCTAGCCCAACCCGAACCCTAACCCTAACAACCCGAACCCTAACCCTAGTCTAAGACCCAGTATACCCCCACTATTGGATATGTCATATCTCGGGAAGGGAAGGTCGTAGAGACTTGGGACAAAGACTGGCGTTCTCAGAGACCCCGAAAACCCCCAGACGGATGTTGGTCCCGAGTCTCTATGACCTTCCGTTCCCGAGATACACATATTCAGTATAGGTGCGCCAAGCCACATACATCTCCAATGAGAAAATAAACTTGAGTATAACTCGAGAACCGAAGGTCGGAGCAACTTGTAACCAAGATCCGTCTGCCATATTTCGGGGGCGCTGAACACGCCGGACTTTTCCCCAAGTCTCTACGACCTTCCGTTCCCGAGATACACATATTGAGTATCCCCTCTACTGGATATGTCGTATCTCGGGAACGGAAGGTCGTAGAGACTCGGGACAAGACTGGCGTTCTCAGAGACCCCGAAAACCCCCAGACGGATGTTGGTCCCGAGTCTCTATGACCTTCCGTTCCCGAGATACTCATATTCAGTATAGGTGCGCCAAGCCACATACATCTCCAATGAGAAAATAAACTTGAGTATAACTCGAGAACCGAAGGTCGGAGCAACTTGTAACCAAGATCCGTCTGCCATATTTCGGGGGCGCTGAACACGCCGGACTTGTCCCCAAGTCTCTACGACCTTCCGTTCCCGAGATACACATATTGAGTATCCCCTCTACTGGATATGTCGTATCTCGGGAACGGAAGGTCGTAGAGACTCGGGACAAAGACTGGCGTTCTCAGAGACCACATAAAGCCCTAGACGGACATTAGTCCCGAGTCTGTACGAGCTTCCGTTGCCGAGATACACACATTCACTATAGGCGCACCAAACCCCATTCACTTCAATGGGAAAATAAACTTAAGTATAACGCGGGAACGGAAGGTCGTAGAGATTCGGAACCATGATCCGTCAGACATATTTCGGCGTCTCTGAACACGCCAGACTTGTCCCCGAGTCTCTACGACCTTCCGTTCCTGAGATACAGCTATGTAAGTGAAAGTAAGTGACGTAGCTCCGGAACGGAAGGTCGTAAAGACAACCCTAACCCTAGCTCAAACCCTAACCCTAACCCTAGCTCAAACCCTATCCCTAGCTCAAACCCTAACCCTAACCCTAGCTCAAACCCTAAGCCTAGCTCAAACCCTAGCCCTAACCCTAGCTCAAACCCTAACCCTAACCCTAGCTCAAACCCTAACCCTAACCCTAACCCTAGCTCCAACCCTAACCCTAACCCTAGCTCAAACCCTAACTCTAGCTCAATCCCTAACCCTAACCATAACCCTAGCTCAAACCCTAACCCTAACCCTAGCTCAAACCCTAAACCTAACCCTAGCTCAAACCCTAACCCTAACCCTAGCTCAAACCCTAACCCTAACCCTAGCTCAAACCCAAACCCTAACCCTAGCTCAAACCCTAACCCTAACCCTAACCCTAGCTCAAACCCTAACCCTAACCCTAGCTCAAACCCTAACCCTAACCCTAGCTCAAACCCTAACCCTAACCCTAGCTCAAACCCTAACCCTAACCTTAGCTCAAACCCTAACCCTAGCTCAAACCCTAACCCTAACCCTAGCTCAAACCCTAACCCTAACCCTAGCTCAAACCCTAACCCTAACCCTAGCTCAAACCCTAACCCTAGCTCAAACCCTAACCCTAACCCTAGCTCAAACCCTAACCCTAACCCTAACCCTACCTCAAACCCTAACCCTAACCCTAGCTCAAACCCTAACCCTAACCCTAGCTCAAACCCTAACCCTAACCCTAGCTCAAACCCTAACCCTAACCCTAACCCTAGCTCAAACCCTAACCCTAACCCTAACCCTAGCTCAAACCCTAACCCTAACCCTAGCTCAAAACCTAACCCTAGCTCAAACCCTAACCCTAACCCTAGCTCAAACCCTAAACCTAACCCTAACCCTAGCTCAAACCCTAGCCCTAACCCTAGCTCAAACCCTAACCCTAGCTCAAACCCTAACCCTAACCCTAGCTCAAACCCTAACCCTAACCCTAACCCTAGCTCAAACCCTAACCCTAACCCTAGCTCAAACCCTAACCCTAACCCTAACCCTAGCTCAAACCCTAACCCTAACCCTAGCTCAAACCCTAACCCTAACCCTAACCCTAGCTCAAACCCTAACCCTAACCCTAGCTCAAACACTAACCCTAGCTCAAACCCTAACCCTAACCCTAGCTCAAACCCTAACCCTAGCTCAAACCCTAACCCTAACCCTAGCTCAAACCCTAACTCTAACCCTAACCCTAGCTCAAACCCTAACCCTAACCCTAACCCTAGCTCAAACCCTTCCCTAACCCTAGCTCAAACCCTAACCCTAGCTCAAACCCTAACCCTAACCCTAGCTCAAACCCTAACCCTAACCCTAACCCTAGCTCAAACCCTAACGCTAACCCTAACCCTACCTCAAACCCTAACCCTAACCCTAGCTCAAACCCAAACCCTAACCCTAGCTCAAACCCTAACCCTAACCCTAACCCTAGCTCAAACCCTAACCCTAACCCTAACCCTAGCTCAAACCCTAACCCTAACCCTAGCTCGAACCCTAACCCTAACCCTAGCTCAAACCCTAACCCTAACCCTAACCCTAGCTCAAACCCTAACCCTAACCCTAGCTCAAACCCTTACCCTAACCCTAGCTCAAACCCTAACCCTAACCCTAGCTCAAACCCTAACCCTAGCTCAAACCCTAACCCTAACCCTAGCTCAAACCCTAACTCTAACCCTAACCCTAGCTCAAACCCTAACCCTAACCCTAACCCTAGCTCAAACCCTAACCCTAGCTCAAACCCTAACCCTAACCCTAGCTCAAACCCTAACCCTAACCCTAGCTCAAACCCTAACCCTAACCCTAGCTCAAACCCTAACCCTAGCTCAAACCCTAACCCTAACCCTAGCTCAAACCCTAACCCTAACCCTAACCCTAGCTCAAACCCTAACCCTAACCCTAAACCTAGCTCAAACCCTAACCCTAACCCTAGCTCAAACCCTAGCCCTAACCCTAGCTCAAACCCTAACCCTAACCCTAGCTCAAACCCTAACCCTAACCCTAACCCTAGCTCAAACCCTAACCCTAACCCTAGCTCAAACCCTAACTCTAGCTCAAACCCTAACCCTAACCCTAACCCTAGCTCAAACCCTAACCCTAACCCTAGCTCAAACCCTAAACCTAACCCTAGCTCAAACCCTAACCCTAACCCTAGCTCAAACCCTAACCCTAACCCTAGCTCAAACCCAAACCCTAACCCTAGCTCAAACCCTAACCCTAACCCTAACCCTAGCTCAAACCCTAACCCTAACCCTAACCCTAGCTCAAACCCTAACCCTAACCATAGCTCAAACCCTAACCCTAACCCTAGCTCAAACCCTAACCCTAACCTTAGCTCAAACCCTAACCCTAGCTCAAACCCTAACCCTAACCCTAGCTCAAACCCTAACCCTAACCCTAGCTCAAACCCTAACCCTAACCCTAGCTCAAACCCTAACCCTAGCTCAAACCCTAACCCTAACCCTAGCTCAAACCCTAACCCTAACCCTAACCCTACCTCAAACCCTAACCCTAACCCTAGCTCAAACCCTAACCCTAACCCTAGCTCAAACCCTAACCCTAACCCTAACCCTAGCTCAAACCCTAACCCTAACCCTAACCCTAGCTCAAACCCTAACCCTAACCCTAGCTCAAACCCTAACCCTAGCTCAAACCCTAACCCTAACCCTAGCTCAAACCCTAAACCTAACCCTAACCCTAGCTCAAACCCTAACCCTAACCCTAGCTCAAACCCTAACCCTAGCTCAAACCCTAACCCTAACCCTAGCTCAAACCCTAACCCTAACCCTAACCCTAGCTCAAACCCTAACCCTAACCCTAGCTCAAACACTAACCCTAGCTCAAACCCTAACCCTTACCCTAACCCTAGCTCAAACCCTTCCCTAACCCTAGCTCAAACCCTAACCCTAGCTCAAACCCTAACCCTAACCCTAGCTCAAACCCTAACCCTAGCTCAAACCCTAACGCTAACCCTAACCCTACCTCAAACCCTAACCCTAACCCTAGCTCAAACCCAAACCCTAACCCTAGCTCAAACCCTAACCCTAACCCTAACCCTAGCTCAAACCCTAACCCTAACCCTAACCCTAGCTCAAACCCTAACCCTAACCCTAGCTCGAACCCTAACCCTAACCCTAGCTCAAACCCTAACCCTAACCCTAACCCTAGCTCAAACCCTAACCCTAACCCTAGCTCAAACCCTTACCCTAACCCTAGCTCAAAGCCTAACCCTAACCCTAGCTCAAACCCTAACCCTAGCTCAAACCCTAACCCTAACCCTAGCTCAAACCCTAACTCTAACCCTAACCCTAGCTCAAACCCTAGCCCTAACCCTAACCCTAGCTCAAACCCTAACCCTAGCTCAAACCCTAACCCTAACCCTAGCTCAAACCCTAACCCTAACCCTAGCTCAAACCCTAACCCTAACCCTAGCTCAAACCCTAACCCTAGCTCAAACCCTAACCCTAACCCTAGCTCAAACCCTAACCCTAACCCTAACCCTAGCTCAAACCCTAACCCTAACCCTAACCCTAGCTCAAACCCTAACCCTAACCCTAGCTCAAACCCTAACCCTAACCCTAGCTCAAACCCTAACCCTAACCCTAACCCTAGCTCAAACCCTAACCCTAACCCTAACCCTAGCTCAAACCCTAACCCTAACCCTAACCCTAGCTCAAACCCTAACCCTAACCCTAACCCTAGCTCAAACCCTAACCCTAACCCTAGCTCAAACCCTAACCCTAGCTAAAACCCTAACCCTAACCCTAACCCTAGCTCAAACCCTAACCCTAACCCTAGCTCAAACCCTAACCCTAACCCTAGCTCAAACCCTAACCCTAACCCTAGCTCAAACCCTAACCCTAACCCTAACCCTAGCTCAAACCCTAACCCTAACCCTAGCTCAAACCCTAACCCTAGCTCAAACCCTAACCCTAACCCTAACCCTAGCTCAAACCCTAACCCTAACCCTAGCTCAAACCCTAACCCTAACCCTAACCCTAGCTCAAACCCTAACCCTAACCCTAGCTCAAATCCTAACCCTAACCCTAGTTCAAACCCTAACCCTAGCTCAAACCCTAACCCTAGCTCAACCCTAACCCTAGCCCAACCCTAACCCTAACCCTACTCCAAACCTAACCCTAACCCTAACCCTAGTCCTAACCCTAACAACCCTAACCCTAACCCTAGCCGAACCCCAACCCTACCCCTAGTCCAATCCTAGCCCAACCCGAACCCTAACCCTAACAACCCGAACCCTAACCCTAGTCTAAGACCCAGTATACCCCCACTATAGGATATGTCATATCTCGGGAAGGGAAGGTCGTAGAGACTCGGGACAAAGACTGGCGTTCTCAGAGACCCCGAAAACCCCCAGACGGATGTTGGTCCCGAGTCTCTATGACCTTCCGTTCCCGAGATACACATATTCAGTATAGGTGCGCCAAGCCACATACATCTCCAATGAGAAAATAAACTTGAGTATAACTCGAGAACCGAAGGTCGGAGCAACTTGTAACCAAGATCCGTCTGCCATATTTCGGGGGCGCTGAACACGCCGGACTTGTCCCCAAGTCTCTACGACCTTCCGTTCCCGAGATACACATATTGAGTATCCCCTCTACTGGATATGTCGTATCTCGGGAACGGAAGGTCGTAGAGACTCGGGACAAAGACTGGCGTTCTCAGAGACCCCGAAAACCCCCAGACGGATGTTGGTCCCGAGTCTCTATGACCTTCCGTTCCCGAGATACTCATATTCAGTATAGGTGCGCCAAGCCACATACATCTCCAATGAGAAAATAAACTTGAGTATAACTCGAGAACCGAAGGTCGGAGCAACTTGTAACCAAGATCCGTCTGCCATATTTCGGGGGCGCTGAACACGCCGGACTTGTCCGCAAGTCTCTACGACCTTCCGTTCCCGAGATACACATATTGAGTATCCCCTCTACTGGATATGTCGTATCTCGGGAACGGAAGGTCGTAGAGACTCGGGACAAAGACTGGCGTTCTCAGAGACCACATAAAGCCCTAGACGGACATTAGTCCCGAGTCTGTACGACCTTCCGTTGCCGAGATACACACATTCACTATAGGCGCACCAAACCCCATTCACTTCAATGGGAAAATAAACTTAAGCATAACGCGGGAACGGAAGGTCGTAGAGATTCGGAACCATGATCCGTCAGACATATTTCGGCGTCTCTGAACACGCCAGACTTGTCCCCGAGTCTCTACGACCTTCCGTTCCTGAGATACAGCTATGTAAGTGAAAGGAAGTGACGTAGCTCCGGAACAGAAGGTCGTAAAGACAACCCTAACCCTAGCTCAAACCCTAACCCTAGCTCAAACCCTAACCCTAACCCTAGCTCAAACCCTAACCCTAGCTCAAACCCTAGCCCTAACCCTAGCTCAAACCCTAACCCTAACCCTAGCTCAAACCCTAACCCTAACCCTAACCCTAGCTCCAACCCTAACCCTAACCCTAGCTCAAACCCTAACTCTAGCTCAAACCCTAACCCTAACCCTAACCCTAGCTCAAACCCTAAACCTAACCCTAGCTCAAACCCTAACCCTAACCCTAGCTCAAACCCTAACCCTAACCCTAGCTCAAACCCAAACCCTAACCCTAGCTCAAACCCTAACCCTAACCCTAACCCTAGCTCAAACCCTAACCCTAGCTCAAACCCTAACCCTAACCCTAACCCTAGCTCAAACCCTAACCCTAACCCTAGCTCAAACCCTAACCCTAACCCTAGCTCAAACCCTAACCCTAACCCTAGCTCAAACCCTAACCCTAACCCTAACCCTAGCTCAAACCCAAACCCTAACCCTAGCTCAAACCCTAACCCTAACCCTAACCCTAGCTCAAACCCTAACCCTAACCCTAGCTCAAACCCTAACCCTAACCCTAACCCTAGCTCAAACCCTAACCCTAACCCTAGCTCAAACCCTAACCCTAGCTCAAACCCTAACCCTAACCCTAACCCTAGCTCAAACCCTAACCCTAACCCTAGCTCAAACCCTAACCCTAACCCTAACCCTAGCTCAAACCCTAACCCTAACCCTAGCTCAAACCCTAACCCTAGCTCAAACCCTAACCCTAACCCTAGCTCAAACCCTAACCCTAACCCTAACCCTAGCTCAAACCCTAACCCTAACCCTAACCCTAGCTCAAACCCTAACCCTAACCCTAGCTCAAACCTTAACCCTAACCCTAGCTCAAACCCTAACCCTAACCCTAACCCTAGCTCAAACCCTAACCCTAACCCTAACCCTAGCTCAAACCCTAACCCTAACCCTAACCCTAGCTCAAACCCTAACCCTAGCTAAAACCCTAACCCTAACCCTAACCCTAGCTCAAACCCTAACCCTAACCCTAACCCTAGCTCAAACCCTAACCCTAACCCTAGCTCAAACCCTAACCCTAACCCTAACCCTAGCTCAAACCCTAACCCTAACCCTAGCTCAAACCCTAACCCTAGCTCAAACCCTAACCCTAACCCTAACCCTAGCTCAAACCCTAACCCTAACCCTAGCTCAAACCCTAAACCTAACCCTAACCCTAGCTCAAACCCTAACCCTAACCCTAGCTCAAACCCTAACCCTAACCCTAACCCTAGCTCAAACCCTAACCCTAACCCTAGCTCAAACCCTAACCCTAACCCTAACCCTAGCTCAAAACCTAACCCTAACCCTAACCCTAGCTCAAACCCTAACCCTAACCCTAGCTCAAACCCTAACACTAACCCTAACCCTAGCTCAAACCCTAACCCTAACCCTAGCTCAAACCCTAACCCTAACCCTAACCCTAGCTCAAACCCTAACCCTAGCTCAAACCCTAACCCTAACCCTAGCTCAAACCCTAACCCTAACCCTAGCTCAAACCCTAACCCTAGCTCAAACCCTAACCCTAACCCTAGCTCAAACCCTAACCCTAACCCTAGCTCAAACCCTAACCCTAACCCTAGCTCAAACCCTAACCCTAACCCTAACCCTAGCTCAAACCCTAACCCTAACCCTAGCTCAAACCCTAACCCTAACCCTAACCCTAGCTCAAACCCTAACCCTAACCCTAACCCTAGCTCAAACCCTAACCCTAACCCTAGCTCGAACCCTAACCCTAACCCTAGCTCAAACCCTAACCCTAACCCTAACCCTAGCTCAAACCCTAACCCTAACCCTAGCTCAAACCCTTACCCTAACCCTAGCTCAAACCCTAACCCTAACCCTAGCTCAAACTCTAACCCTAGCTCAAACCCTAACCCTAACCCTAGCTCAAACCCTAACTCTAACCCTAACCCTAGCTCAAACCCTAGCCCTAACCCTAACCCTAGCTCAAACCCTAACCCTAGCTCAAACCCTAACCCTAACCCTAGCTCAAACCCTAACCGTAACCCTAGCTCAAACCCTAACCCTAACCCTAGCTCAAACCCTAACCCTAGCTCAAACCCTAACCCTAACCCTAGCTCAAACCCTAACCCTAACCCTAACCCTAGCTCAAACCCTAACCCTAACCCTAACCCTAGCTCAAACCCTAACCCTAACCCTAGCTCAAACCCTAACCCTAACCCTAGCTCAAACCCTAACCCTAACCCTAACCCTAGCTCAAACCCTAACCCTAACCCTAACCCTAGCTCAAACCCTAACCCTTACCCTAACCCTAGCTCAAACCCTAACCCTAACCCTAACCCTAGCTCAAACCCTAACCCTAACCCTAGCTCAAACCCTAACCCTAGCTAAAACCCTAACCCTAACCCTAACCCTAGCTCAAACCCTAACCCTAACCCTAGCTCAAACCCTAACCCTAACCCTAACCCTAGCTCAAACCCTAACCCTAACCCTAGCTCAAACCCTAACCCTAACCCTAACCCTAGCTCAAACCCTAACCCTAACCCTAGCTCAAACCCTAACCCTAGCTCTAGTATACCCCCACTATTGGATATGTCATATCTCGGGAAGGGAAGGTCGTAGAGACTCGGGACAAAGACTGGCGTTCTCAGAGACCCCGAAAACCCCCAGACGGATGTTGGTCCCGAGTCTCTATGACCTTCCGTTCCCGAGATACACATATTCAGTATAGGTGCGCCAAGCCACATACATCTCCAATGAGAAAATAAACTTGAGTATAACTCGAGAACCGAAGGTCGGAGCAACTTGTAACCAAGATCCGTCTGCCATATTTCGGGGGCGCTGAACACGCCGGACTTGTCCCCAAGTCTCTACGACCTTCCGTTCCCGAGATACACATATTGAGTATCCCCTCTACTGGATATGTCGTATCTCGGGAACGGAAGGTCGTAGAGACTCGGGACGAAGACTGGCGTTCTCAGAGACCCCGAAAACCCCCAGACGGATGTTGGTCCCGAGTCTCTATGACCTTCCGTTCCCGAGATACTCATATTCAGTATAGGTGCGCCAAGCCACATACATCTCCAATGAGAAAATAAACTTGAGTATAACTCGAGAACCGAAGGTCGGAGCAACTTGTAACCAAGATCCGTCTGCCATATTTCGGGGGCGCTGAACACGCCGGACTTGTCCGCAAGTCTCTACGACCTTCCGTTCCCGAGATACACATATTGAGTATCCCCTCTACTGGATATGTCGTATCTCGGGAACGGAAGGTCATAGAGACTCGGGACAAAGACTGGCGTTCTCAGAGACCACATAAAGCCCTAGACCGACATTAGTCCCGAGTCTGTACGACCTTCCGTTGCCGAGATACACACATTCACTATAGGCGCACCAAACCCCATTCACTTCAATGGGAAAATAAACTTAAGTATAACGCGGGAACGGAAGGTCGTAGAGATTCGGAACCATGATCCGTCAGACATATTTCGGCGTCTCTGAACACGCCAGACTTGTCCCCGAGTCTCTACGACCTTCCGTTCCTGAGATACAGCTATGTAAGTGAAAGGAAGTTACGTAGCTCCGGAACAGAAGGTCGTAAAGACAACCCTAACCCTAGCTCAAACCCTGACCCTAACCCTAGCTCAAACCCTAACCCTAGCTCAAACCCTAGCCCTAACCCTAGCTCAAACCCTAACCCTAACCCTAGCTCAAACCCTAACCCTAACCCTAACCCTAGCTCCAACCCTAACCCTAACCCTAGCTCAAACCCTAACTCTAGCTCAAACCCTAACCCTAACCCTAACCCTAGCTCAAACCCTAACCCTAACCCTAGCTCAAACCCTAAACCTAACCCTAGCTCAAACACTAACCCTAGCTCAAACCCTAACCCTAACCCTAGCTCAAACCCAAACCCTAACCCTAGCTCAAACCCTAACCCTAACCCTAACCCTAGCTCAAACCCTAACCCTAGCTCAAACCCTAACCCTAACCCTAACCCTAGCTCAAACCCTAACCCTAACCCTAGCTCAAACCCTAACCCTAACCCTAACCCTAGCTCAAACCCAAACCCTAACCCTAGCTCAAACCCTAACCCTAACCCTAACCCTAGCTCAAACCCTAACCCTAACCCTAGCTCAAACCCTAACCCTAACCCTAACCCTAGCTCAAACCCTAACCCTAACCCTAGCTCAAACCCTAACCCTAGCTCAAACCCTAACCCTAACCCTAACCCTAGCTCAAACCCTAACCCTAACCCTAGCTCAAAACCTAACCCTAACCCTAACCCTAGCTCAAACCCTAACCCTAACCCTAGCTCAAACCCTAACCCTAGCTCAAACCCTAACCCTAACCCTAGCTCAAACCCTAACCCTAACCCTAACCCTAGCTCAAACCCTAACCCTAACCCTAACCCTAGCTCAAACCCTAACCCTAACCCTAGCTCAAACCTTAACCCTAACCCTAGCTCAAACCCTAACCCTAACCCTAACCCTAGCTCAAACCCTAACCCTAACCCTAACCCTAGCTCAAACCCTAACCCTAACCCTAACCCTAGCTCAAACCCTAACCCTAACCCTAGCTCAAACCCTAACCCTAGCTAAAACCCTAACCCTAACCCTAACCCTAGCTCAAACCCTAACCCTAACCCTAACCCTAGCTCAAACCCTAACCCTAACCCTAGCTCAAACCCTAACCCTAACCCTAACCCTAGCTCAAACCCTAACCCTAACCCTAGCTCAAACCCTAACCCTAGCTCAAACCCTAACCGTAACCCTAACCCTAGCTCAAACCCTAAACCTAACCCTAACCCTAGCTCAAACCCTAACCCTAGCTCAAACCCTAACCCTAACTCTAACCCTAGCTCAAACCCTAACCCTAACCCTAGCTCAAACCCTAACCCTAACCCTAACCCTAGCTCAAAACCTAAACCTAACCCTAACCCTAGCTCAAACCCTAACCCTAACCCTAGCTCAAACCCTAACACTAACCCTAACCCTAGCTCAAACCCTAACCCTAACCCTAGCTCAAACCCTAACCCTAACCCTAACCCTAGCTCAAACCCTAACCCTAGCTATAACCCTAACCCTAACCCTAACCCTAGCTCAAACCCTAACCCTAACCCTAACCCTAGCTCAAACCCTAACCCTAACCCTAACCCTAGCTCAAACCTTAACCCTAACCCTAGCTCAAACCTTAACCCTAACCCTAGCTAAAACCCTAACCCTAACCCTAACCCTAGCTCAAACCCTAACCCTAACCCTAACCCTAGCTCAAACCCTAACCCTAACCCTAACCCTAGCTCAAACCCTAACCCTAGCTAAAACCCTAACCCTAACCCTAACCCTAGCTCAAACCCTAACCCTAACCCTAACCCTAGCTCAAAACCTAACCCTAACCCTAACCCTAGCTCAAACCCTAACCCTAACCCTAGCTCAAACCCTAACACTAACCCTAACCCTAGCTCAAACCCTAACCCTAACCCTAGCTCAAACCCTAACCCTAACCCTAACCCTAGCTCAAACCCTAACCCTAGCTCAAACCCTAACCCTAACCCTAGCTCAAACCCTAACCCTAACCCTAGCTCAAACCCTAAACCTAGCTCAAACCCTAACCCTAACCCTAGCTCAAACCCTAACCCTAACCCTAGCTCAAACCCTAACCCTAACCCTAGCTCAAACCCTAACCCTAGCTCAAACCCTAACCCTAACCCTAGCTCAAACCCTAACCCTAACCCTATCTCAAACCCTAACCCTAGCTCAAACCCTAACCCTAACCCTAGCTCAAACCCTAACCCTAACCCTAGCTCAAACCCTAACCCTAACCCTAACCCTAGCTCAAACCCTAACCCTAACCCTAACCCTACCTCAAACCCTAACCCTAACCCTATCTCAAACCCTAACCCTAACCCTAGCTCAAACCCTAACCCTAACCCTAACCCTAGCTCAAACCCTAACCCTAACCCTAACCCTAGCTCAAACCCTAACCCTAACCCTAACCCTAGCTCAAACCCTAACCCTAACCCTAGCTCAAACCCTAACCCTAGCTCAAACCCTAACCCTAACCCTAGCTCAAACCCTAACCCTAACCCTAACCCTAGCTCAAACCCTAACCCTAACCCTAACCCTAGCTCAAACCTTAACCCTAACCCTAGCTCAAACCCTAAACCTAACCCTAACCCTAGCTCAAACCCTAACCCTAACCCTAACCCTAGCCCAAACCCTAACCCTAACCCTAACCCTACCTCAAACCCTAACCCTAACCCTATCTCAAACCCTAACCCTAACCCTAGCTCAAACCCTAACCCTAACCCTAACCCTAGCTCAAACCCTAACCCTAACCCTAACCCTAGCTCAAACCCTAACCCTAACCCTAACCCTAGCTCAAACCCTAACCCTAACCCTAGCTCAAACCCTAACCCTAGCTCAAACCCTAACCCTAACCCTAGCTCAAACCCTAACCCTAACCCTAACCCTAGCTCAAACCCTAACCCTAACCCTAACCCTAGCTCAAACCCTAACCCTAACCCTAGCTCAAACCCTAAACCTAACCCTAACCCTAGCTCAAACCCTAACCCTAACCCTAGCTCAAACCCTAACCCTAACCCTAGCTCAAACCCTAACCCTAGCTCAAACCCTAACCCTAACCCTAACCCTAGCTCAAACCCTAACCCTAACCCTAGCTCAAACCCTAACCCTAACCCTAACCCCAGCTCAAACCCTAACCCTAACCCTAGCTCAAACCCTAACCCTAACCGTAACCCTAGCTCAAACCCTAACCCTAACCCTAGCTCAAACCCTAACCCTAACCCTAACCCTAGCTCAAACCCTAACCCTAACCCTAGCTCAAACCCTAACCCTAACCCTAACCCTAGCTCAAACCCTAACCCTAACCCTAGCTCAAACCCTAACCCTAGCTAAAACCCTAACCCTAACCCTAACCCTAGCTCAAACCCTAAACCTAACCCTAACCCTAGCTCAAACCCTAACCCTAACCCTAACCCTAGCTCGAACCCTAACCCTAACCCTAGCTCAAACCCTAACCCTAACCCTAACCCTAGCTCAAAACCTAACCCTAACCCTAACCCTAGCTCAAACCCTAACCCTAACCCTAGCTCAAACCCTAACCCTAACCCTAACCCTAGCTCAAACCCTAACCCTAACCCTAGCTCAAACCCTAACCCTAACCCTAACCCTAGCTCAAACCCTAACCCTAACCCTAGCTCAAACCCTAACCCTAACCCTAGCTCAAACCCTAACCCTAACCCTAACCCTAGCTCAAACCCTAACCCTAACCCTAGCTCAAATCCTAACCCTAACCCTAGTTCAAACCCTAACCCTAGCTCAAACCCTAACCCTAACCCTAGCTCAACCCTAACCCTAGCCCAACCCTAACCCTAACCCTAACCCTAGCTCAAACCCTAACCCTAACCCTAGCTCAAACCCTAAACCTAACCCTAGCTCAAACCCTAACCCTAACCCTAGCTCAAACCCTAACCCTAACCCTAGCTCAAACCCAAACCCTAACCCTAGCTCAAACCCTAACCCTAACCCTAACCCTAGCTCAAACCCTAACCCTAGCTCAAACCCTAACCCTAACCCTAACCCTAGCTCAAACCCTAACCCTAACCCTAGCTCAAACCCTAACCCTAACCCTAACCCTAGCTCAAACCCTAACCCTAACCCTAACCCTAGCTCAAACCCAAACCCTAACCCTAGCTCAAACCCTAACCCTAACCCTAACCCTAGCTCAAACCCTAACCCTAACCCTAGCTCAAACCCTAACCCTAACCCTAACCCTAGCTCAAACCCTAACCCTAACCCTAACCCTAGCTCAAACCCTAACCCTAACCCTAGCTCAAACCCTAACCCTAGCTCAAACCCTAACCCTAACCCTAGCTCAAACCCTAACCCTAACCCTAGCTCAAACCCTAACCCTAACCCTAACCCTAGCTCAAACCCTAACCCTAACCCTAGCTCAAACCCTAACCCTAGCTCAAGCCCTAACCCTAACCCTAGCTCAAACCCTAACCCTAACCCTAACCCTAGCTCAAACCCTAACCCTAACCCTAACCCTAGCTCAAACCCTAACCCTAGCTCAAACCCTAACCCTAACCCTAGCTCAAACCCTAACCCTAACCCTAACCCTAGCTCAAACCCTAACCCTAACCCTAACCCTAGCTCAAACCCTAACCCTAACCCTAACCCTAGCTCAAACCCTAACCCTAACCCTAGCTCAAACCCTAACCCTAGCTAAAACCCTAACCCTAACCCTAACCCTAGCTCAAACCCTAACCCTAACCCTAACCCTAGCTCAAACCCTAACCCTAACCCTAACCCTAGCTCAAAACCTAACCCTAACCCTAACCCTAGCTCAAACCCTAACCCTAACCCTAGCTCAAACCCTAACCCTAACCCTAACCCTAGCTCAAACCCTAACCCTAACCCTAGCTCAAACCCTAACCCTAACCCTAACCCTAGCTCAAACCCTAACCCTAACCCTAGCTCAAACCCTAACCCTAGCTCAAACCCTAACCCTAACCCTAACCCTAGCTCAAACCCTAACCCTAACCCTAGCTCAAACCCTAACCCTAACCCTAACCCTAGCTCAAACCCTAACCCAAACCCTAGCTCAAATCCTAACCCTAACCCTAGCTCAAACCCTAACCCTAACCCTAACCCTAGCTCAAACCCTAACCCTAACCCTAGCTCAAACCCTAACCCTAACCCTAGCTCAAACCCTAACCCTAACCCCAGCTCAAACCCTAACCCTAGCTCAAACCCTAACCCTAACCCTAACCCTAGCTCAAACCCTAACCCTAACCCTAGCTCAAACCCTAACCCTAACCCTAACCCTAGCTCAAACCCTAACCCTAACCCTAGCTCAAACCCTAACCCTAGCTCAAACCCTAACCCTAACCCTAGCTCAAACCCTAACCCTAACCCTAACCCTAGCTCAAACCCTAACCCTAACCCTAACCCTAGCTCAAACCCTAACCCTAACCCTAGCTCAAACCCTAACCCTAACCCTAGCTCAAACCCTAACCCTAACCCTAACCCTAGCTCAAACCCTAACCCTAACCCTAGCTCAAACCCTAACCCTAACCCTAACCCTAGCTCAAACCCTAACCCTAACCCTAACCCTAGCTCAAACCCTAACCCTAACCCTAGCTCAAACCCTAAACCTAACCCTAACCCTAGCTCAAACCCTAACCCTAACCCTAGCTCAAACCCTAACCCTAACCCTAGCTCAAACCCTAACCCTAGCTCAAACCCTAACCCTAACCCTAACCCTAGCTCAAACCCTAACCCTAACCCTAGCTCAAACCCTAACCCTAACCCTAACCCTAGCTCAAACCCTAACCCTAACCCTAGCTCAAACCCTAACCCTAACCCTAACCCTAGCTCAAACCCTAACCCTAACCCTAGCTCAAACCCTAACCCTAACCCTAGCTCAAACCCTAACCCTAACCCTAACCCTAGCTCAAACCCTAACCCTAACCCTAGCTCAAACCCTAACCCTAACCGTAACCCTAGCTCAAACCCTAACCCTAACCCTAGCTCAAACCCTAACCCTAACCCTAACCCTAGCTCAAACCCTAACCCTAACCCTAGCTCAAACCCTAACCCTAACCCTAACCCTAGCTCAAACCCTAACCCTAACCCTAGCTCAAACCCTAACCCTAGCTAAAACCCTAACCCTAACCCTAACCCTAGCTCAAACCCTAAACCTAACCCTAACCCTAGCTCAAACCCTAACCCTAACCCTAACCCTAGCTCGAACCCTAACCCTAACCCTAGCTCAAACCCTAACCCTAACCCTAACCCTAGCTCAAAACCTAACCCTAACCCTAACCCTAGCTCAAACCCTAACCCTAACCCTAGCTCAAACCCTAACCCTAACCCTAACCCTAGCTCAAACCCTAACCCTAACCCTAGCTCAAACCCTAACCCTAACCCTAACCCTAGCTCAAACCCTAACCCTAACCCTAGCTCAAACCCTAACCCTAACCCTAGCTCAAACCCTAACCCTAACCCTAACCCTAGCTCAAACCCTAACCCTAACCCTAGCTCAAATCCTAACCCTAACCCTAGTTCAAACCCTAACCCTAGCTCAAACCCTAACCCTAACCCTAGCTCAACCCTAACCCTAGCCCAACCCTAACCCTAACCCTAACCCTAGCTCAAACCCTAACCCTAACCCTAGCTCAAACCCTAAACCTAACCCTAGCTCAAACCCTAACCCTAACCCTAGCTCAAACCCTAACCCTAACCCTAGCTCAAACCCAAACCCTAACCCTAGCTCAAACCCTAACCCTAACCCTAACCCTAGCTCAAACCCTAACCCTAGCTCAAACCCTAACCCTAACCCTAACCCTAGCTCAAACCCTAACCCTAACCCTAGCTCAAACCCTAACCCTAACCCTAACCCTAGCTCAAACCCTAACCCTAACCCTAACCCTAGCTCAAACCCAAACCCTAACCCTAGCTCAAACCCTAACCCTAACCCTAACCCTAGCTCAAACCCTAACCCTAACCCTAGCTCAAACCCTAACCCTAACCCTAACCCTAGCTCAAACCCTAACCCTAACCCTAACCCTAGCTCAAACCCTAACCCTAACCCTAGCTCAAACCCTAACCCTAGCTCAAACCCTAACCCTAACCCTAGCTCAAACCCTAACCCTAACCCTAGCTCAAACCCTAACCCTAACCCTAACCCTAGCTCAAACCCTAACCCTAACCCTAGCTCAAACCCTAACCCTAGCTCAAGCCCTAACCCTAACCCTAGCTCAAACCCTAACCCTAACCCTAACCCTAGCTCAAACCCTAACCCTAACCCTAACCCTAGCTCAAACCCTAACCCTAACCCTAGCTCAAACCCTAACCCTAACCCTAGCTCAAACCCTAACCCTAACCCTAACCCTAGCTCAAACCCTAACCCTAACCCTAACCCTAGCTCAAACCCTAACCCTAACCCTAACCCTAGCTCAAACCCTAACCCTAACCCTAGCTCAAACCCTAACCCTAGCTAAAACCCTAACCCTAACCCTAACCCTAGCTCAAACCCTAACCCTAACCCTAACCCTAGCTCAAACCCTAACCCTAACCCTAGCTCAAACCCTAACCCTAACCCTAACCCTAGCTCAAACCCTAACCCTAACCCTAACCCTAGCTCAAAACCTAACCCTAACCCTAACCCTAGCTCAAACCCTAACCCTAACCCTAGCTCAAACCCTAACCCTAACCCTAACCCTAGCTCAAACCCTAACCCTAACCCTAGCTCAAACCCTAACCCTAACCCTAACCCTAGCTCAAACCCTAACCCTAACCCTAGCTCAAACCCTAACCCTAGCTCAAACCCTAACCCTAACCCTAACCCTAGCTCAAACCCTAACCCTAACCCTAGCTCAAACCCTAACCCTAACCCTAACCCTAGCTCAAACCCTAACCCAAACCCTAGCTCAAATCCTAACCCCAACCCTAGCTCAAACCCTAACCCTAACCCTAACCCTAGCTCAAACCCTAACCCTAACCCTAGCTCAAACCCTAACCCTAACCCTAACCCTAGCTCAAACCCTAACCCTAACCCCAGCTCAAACCCTAACCCTAGCTCAAACCCTAACCCTAACCCTAACCCTAGCTCAAACCCTAACCCTAACCCTAGCTCAAACCCTAACCCTAACCCTAACCCTAGCTCAAACCCTAACCCTAACCCTAGCTCAAACCCTAACCCTAGCTCAAACCCTAACCCTAACCCTAGCTCAAACCCTAACCCTAACCCTAACCCTAGCTCAAACCCTAACCCTAACCCTAACCCTAGCTCAAACCCTAACCCTAACCCTAGCTCAAACCCTAACCCTAACCCTAGCTCAAACCCTAACCCTAACCCTAACCCTAGCTCAAACCCTAACCCTAACCCTAGCTCAAACCCTAACCCTAACCCTAACCCTAGCTCAAACCCTAACCCTAACCCTAACCCTAGCTCAAACCCTAACCCTAACCCTAGCTCAAACCCTAAACCTAACCCTAACCCTAGCTCAAACCCTAACCCTAACCCTAGCTCAAACCCTAACCCTAACCCTAGCTCAAACCCTAACCCTAGCTCAAACCCTAACCCTAACCCTAACCCTAGCTCAAACCCTAACCCTAACCCTAGCTCAAACCCTAACCCTAACCCTAACCCTAGCTCAAACCCTAACCCTAACCCTAGCTCAAACCCTAACCCTAACCGTAACCCTAGCTCAAACCCTAACCCTAACCCTAGCTCAAACCCTAACCCTAACCCTAACCCTAGCTCAAACCCTAACCCTAACCCTAGCTCAAACCCTAACCCTAACCCTAACCCTAGCTCAAACCCTAACCCTAACCCTAGCTCAAACCCTAACCCTAGCTAAAACCCTAACCCTAACCCTAACCCTAGCTCAAACCCTAAACCTAACCCTAACCCTAGCTCAAACCCTAACCCTAACCCTAACCCTAGCTCGAACCCTAACCCTAACCCTAGCTCAAACCCTAACCCTAACCCTAACCCTAGCTCAAAACCTAACCCTAACCCTAACCCTAGCTCAAACCCTAACCCTAACCCTAGCTCAAACCCTAACCCTAACCCTAACCCTAGCTCAAACCCTAACCCTAACCCTAGCTCAAACCCTAACCCTAACCCTAACCCTAGCTCAAACCCTAACCCTAACCCTAGCTCAAACCCTAACCCTAACCCTAGCTCAAACCCTAACCCTAACCCTAACCCTAGCTCAAACCCTAACCCTAACCCTAGCTCAAATCCTAACCCTAACCCTAGTTCAAACCCTAACCCTAGCTCAAACCCTAACCCTAACCCTAGCTCAACCCTAACCCTAGCCCAACCCTAACCCTAACCCTAACCCTAGCTCAAACCCTAACCCTAACCCTAGCTCAAACCCTAAACCTAACCCTAGCTCAAACCCTAACCCTAACCCTAGCTCAAACCCTAACCCTAACCCTAGCTCAAACCCAAACCCTAACCCTAGCTCAAACCCTAACCCTAACCCTAACCCTAGCTCAAACCCTAACCCTAGCTCAAACCCTAACCCTTACCCTAACCCTAGCTCAAACCCTAACCCTAACCCTAGCTCAAACCCTAACCCTAACCCTAACCCTAGCTCAAACCCTAACCCTAACCCTAACCCTAGCTCAAACCCAAACCCTAACCCTAGCTCAAACCCTAACCCTAACCCTAACCCTAGCTCAAACCCTAACCCTAACCCTAGCTCAAACCCTAACCCTAACCCTAACCCTAGCTCAAACCCTAACCCTAACCCTAACCCTAGCTCAAACCCTAACCCTAACCCTAGCTCAAACCCTAACCCTAGCTCAAACCCTAACCCTAACCCTAGCTCAAACCCTAACCCTAACCCTAGCTCAAACCCTAACCCTAGCTCAAACCCTAACCCTAACCCTAGCTCAAACCCTAACCCTAGCTCAAGCCCTAACCCTAACCCTAGCTCAAACCCTAACCCTAACCCTAACCCTAGCTCAAAACCTAACCCTAACCCTAACCCTAGCTCAAACCCTAACCCTAACCCTAGCTCAAACCCTAACCCTAACCCTAACCCTAGCTCAAACCCTAACCCTAACCCTAGCTCAAACCCTAACCCTAACCCTAACCCTAGCTCAAACCCTAACCCTAACCCTAGCTCAAACCCTAACCCTAGCTCAAACCCTAACCCTAACCCTAACCCTAGCTCAAACCCTAACCCTAACCCTAGCTCAAACCCTAACCCTAACCCTAACCCTAGCTCAAACCCTAACCCAAACCCTAGCTCAAATCCTAACCCCAACCCTAGCTCAAACCCTAACCCTAACCCTAACCCTAGCTCAAACCCTAACCCTAACCCTAGCTCAAACCCTAACCCTAACCCTAACCCTAGCTCAAACCCTAACCCTAACCCCAGCTCAAACCCTAACCCTAGCTCAAACCCTAACCCTAACCCTAACCCTAGCTCAAACCCTAACCCTAACCCTAGCTCAAACCCTAACCCTAACCCTAACCCTAGCTCAAACCCTAACCCTAACCCTAGCTCAAACCCTAACCCTAGCTCAAACCCTAACCCTAACCCTAGCTCAAACCCTAACCCTAACCCTAACCCTAGCTCAAACCCTAACCCTAACCCTAACCCTAGCTCAAACCCTAACCCTAACCCTAGCTCAAACCCTAACCCTAACCCTAGCTCAAACCCTAACCCTAACCCTAACCCTAGCTCAAACCCTAACCCTAACCCTAGCTCAAACCCTAACCCTAACCCTAACCCTAGCTCAAACCCTAACCCTAACCCTAACCCTAGCTCAAACCCTAACCCTAACCCTAGCTCAAACCCTAAACCTAACCCTAACCCTAGCTCAAACCCTAACCCTAACCCTAGCTCAAACCCTAACCCTAACCCTAGCTCAAACCCTAACCCTAGCTCAAACCCTAACCCTAACCCTAACCCTAGCTCAAACCCTAACCCTAACCCTAGCTCAAACCCTAACCCTAACCCTAACCCTAGCTCAAACCCTAACCCTAACCCTAGCTCAAACCCTAACCCTAACCGTAACCCTAGCTCAAACCCTAACCCTAACCCTAGCTCAAACCCTAACCCTAACCCTAACCCTAGCTCAAACCCTAACCCTAACCCTAGCTCAAACCCTAACCCTAACCCTAACCCTAGCTCAAACCCTAACCCTAACCCTAGCTCAAACCCTAACCCTAGCTAAAACCCTAACCCTAACCCTAACCCTAGCTCAAACCCTAAACCTAACCCTAACCCTAGCTCAAACCCTAACCCTAACCCTAACCCTAGCTCGAACCCTAACCCTAACCCTAGCTCAAACCCTAACCCTAACCCTAACCCTAGCTCAAAACCTAACCCTAACCCTAACCCTAGCTCAAACCCTAACCCTAACCCTAGCTCAAACCCTAACCCTAACCCTAACCCTAGCTCAAACCCTAACCCTAACCCTAGCTCAAACCCTAACCCTAACCCTAACCCTAGCTCAAACCCTAACCCTAACCCTAGCTCAAACCCTAACCCTAACCCTAGCTCAAACCCTAACCCTAACCCTAACCCTAGCTCAAACCCTAACCCTAACCCTAGCTCAAATCCTAACCCTAACCCTAGTTCAAACCCTAACCCTAGCTCAAACCCTAACCCTAACCCTAGCTCAACCCTAACCCTAGCCCAACCCTAACCCTAACCCTAACCCTAGCTCAAACCCTAACCCTAACCCTAGCTCAAACCCTAAACCTAACCCTAGCTCAAACCCTAACCCTAACCCTAGCTCAAACCCTAACCCTAACCCTAGCTCAAACCCAAACCCTAACCCTAGCTCAAACCCTAACCCTAACCCTAACCCTAGCTCAAACCCTAACCCTAGCTCAAACCCTAACCCTTACCCTAACCCTAGCTCAAACCCTAACCCTAACCCTAGCTCAAACCCTAACCCTAACCCTAACCCTAGCTCAAACCCTAACCCTAACCCTAACCCTAGCTCAAACCCAAACCCTAACCCTAGCTCAAACCCTAACCCTAACCCTAGCTCAAACCCTAACCCTAACCCTAACCCTAGCTCAAACCCTAACCCTAACCCTAGCTCAAACCCTAACCCTAACCGTAACCCTAGCTCAAACCCTAACCCTAACCCTAGCTCAAACCCTAACCCTAACCCTAACCCTAGCTCAAACCCTAACCCTAACCCTAGCTCAAACCCTAACCCTAACCCTAACCCTAGCTCAAACCCTAACCCTAACCCTAGCTCAAACCCTAACCCTAGCTAAAACCCTAACCCTAACCCTAACCCTAGCTCAAACCCTAAACCTAACCCTAACCCTAGCTCAAACCCTAACCCTAACCCTAACCCTAGCTCGAACCCTAACCCTAACCCTAGCTCAAACCCTAACCCTAACCCTAACCCTAGCTCAAAACCTAACCCTAACCCTAACCCTAGCTCAAACCCTAACCCTAACCCTAGCTCAAACCCTAACCCTAACCCTAACCCTAGCTCAAACCCTAACCCTAACCCTAGCTCAAACCCTAACCCTAACCCTAACCCTAGCTCAAACCCTAACCCTAACCCTAGCTCAAACCCTAACCCTAACCCTAGCTCAAACCCTAACCCTAACCCTAACCCTAGCTCAAACCCTAACCCTAACCCTAGCTCAAATCCTAACCCTAACCCTAGTTCAAACCCTAACCCTAGCTCAAACCCTAACCCTAACCCTAGCTCAACCCTAACCCTAGCCCAACCCTAACCCTAACCCTAACCCTAGCTCAAACCCTAACCCTAACCCTAGCTCAAACCCTAAACCTAACCCTAGCTCAAACCCTCACCCTAACCCTAGCTCAAACCCTAACCCTAACCCTAGCTCAAACCCAAACCCTAACCCTAGCTCAAACCCTAACCCTAACCCTAACCCTAGCTCAAACCCTAACCCTAGCTCAAACCCTAACCCTTACCCTAACCCTAGCTCAAACCCTAACCCTAACCCTAGCTCAAACCCTAACCCTAACCCTAACCCTAGCTCAAACCCTAACCCTAACCCTAACCCTAGCTCAAACCCAAACCCTAACCCTAGCTCAAACCCTAACCCTAACCCTAACCCTAGCTCAAACCCTAACCCTAACCCTAGCTCAAACCCTAACCCTAACCCTAACCCTAGCTCAAACCCTAACCCTAACCCTAACCCTAGCTCAAACCCTAACCCTAACCCTAGCTCAAACCCTAACCCTAGCTCAAACCCTAACCCTAACCCTAGCTCAAACCCTAACCCTAACCCTAGCTCAAACCCTAACCCTAGCTCAAACCCTAACCCTAACCCTAGCTCAAACCCTAACCCTAGCTCAAGCCCTAACCCTAACCCTAGCTCAAACCCTAACCCTAACCCTAACCCTAGCTCAAAACCTAACCCTAACCCTAACCCTAGCTCAAACCCTAACCCTAACCCTAGCTCAAACCCTAACCCTAACCCTAACCCTAGCTCAAACCCTAACCCTAACCCTAGCTCAAACCCTAACCCTAACCCTAACCCTAGCTCAAACCCTAACCCTAACCCTAGCTCAAACCCTAACCCTAGCTCAAACCCTAACCCTAACCCTAACCCTAGCTCAAACCCTAACCCTAACCCTAGCTCAAACCCTAACCCTAACCCTAACCCTAGCTCAAACCCTAACCCAAACCCTAGCTCAAATCCTAACCCCAACCCTAGCTCAAACCCTAACCCTAACCCTAACCCTAGCTCAAACCCTAACCCTAACCCTAGCTCAAACCCTAACCCTAACCCTAACCCTAGCTCAAACCCTAACCCTAACCCCAGCTCAAACCCTAACCCTAGCTCAAACCCTAACCCTAACCCTAACCCTAGCTCAAACCCTAACCCTAACCCTAGCTCAAACCCTAACCCTAACCCTAACCCTAGCTCAAACCCTAACCCTAACCCTAGCTCAAACCCTAACCCTAGCTCAAACCCTAACCCTAACCCTAGCTCAAACCCTAACCCTAACCCTAACCCTAGCTCAAACCCTAACCCTAACCCTAACCCTAGCTCAAACCCTAACCCTAACCCTAGCTCAAACCCTAACCCTAACCCTAGCTCAAACCCTAACCCTAACCCTAACCCTAGCTCAAACCCTAACCCTAACCCTAGCTCAAACCCTAACCCTAACCCTAACCCTAGCTCAAACCCTAACCCTAACCCTAACCCTAGCTCAAACCCTAACCCTAACCCTAGCTCAAACCCTAAACCTAACCCTAACCCTAGCTCAAACCCTAACCCTAACCCTAGCTCAAACCCTAACCCTAACCCTAGCTCAAACCCTAACCCTAGCTCAAACCCTAACCCTAACCCTAACCCTAGCTCAAACCCTAACCCTAACCCTAGCTCAAACCCTAACCCTAACCCTAACCCTAGCTCAAACCCTAACCCTAACCCTAGCTCAAACCCTAACCCTAACCGTAACCCTAGCTCAAACCCTAACCCTAACCCTAGCTCAAACCCTAACCCTAACCCTAACCCTAGCTCAAACCCTAACCCTAACCCTAGCTCAAACCCTAACCCTAACCCTAACCCTAGCTCAAACCCTAACCCTAACCCTAGCTCAAACCCTAACCCTAGCTAAAACCCTAACCCTAACCCTAACCCTAGCTCAAACCCTAAACCTAACCCTAACCCTAGCTCAAACCCTAACCCTAACCCTAACCCTAGCTCGAACCCTAACCCTAACCCTAGCTCAAACCCTAACCCTAACCCTAACCCTAGCTCAAAACCTAACCCTAACCCTAACCCTAGCTCAAACCCTAACCCTAACCCTAGCTCAAACCCTAACCCTAACCCTAACCCTAGCTCAAACCCTAACCCTAACCCTAGCTCAAACCCTAACCCTAACCCTAACCCTAGCTCAAACCCTAACCCTAACCCTAGCTCAAACCCTAACCCTAACCCTAGCTCAAACCCTAACCCTAACCCTAACCCTAGCTCAAACCCTAACCCTAACCCTAGCTCAAATCCTAACCCTAACCCTAGTTCAAACCCTAACCCTAGCTCAAACCCTAACCCTAACCCTAGCTCAACCCTAACCCTAGCCCAACCCTAACCCTAACCCTAACCCTAGCTCAAACCCTAACCCTAACCCTAGCTCAAACCCTAAACCTAACCCTAGCTCAAACCCTAACCCTAACCCTAGCTCAAACCCTAACCCTAACCCTAGCTCAAACCCAAACCCTAACCCTAGCTCAAACCCTAACCCTAACCCTAACCCTAGCTCAAACCCTAACCCTAGCTCAAACCCTAACCCTTACCCTAACCCTAGCTCAAACCCTAACCCTAACCCTAGCTCAAACCCTAACCCTAACCCTAACCCTAGCTCAAACCCTAACCCTAACCCTAACCCTAGCTCAAACCCAAACCCTAACCCTAGCTCAAACCCTAACCCTAACCCTAACCCTAGCTCAAACCCTAACCCTAACCCTAGCTCAAACCCTAACCCTAACCCTAACCCTAGCTCAAACCCTAACCCTAACCCTAACCCTAGCTCAAACCCTAACCCTAACCCTAGCTCAAACCCTAACCCTAGCTCAAACCCTAACCCTAACCCTAGCTCAAACCCTAACCCTAACCCTAGCTCAAACCCTAACCCTAGCTCAAACCCTAACCCTAACCCTAGCTCAAACCCTAACCCTAGCTCAAGCCCTAACCCTAACCCTAGCTCAAACCCTAACCCTAACCCTAACCCTAGCTCAAAACCTAACCCTAACCCTAACCCTAGCTCAAACCCTAACCCTAACCCTAGCTCAAACCCTAACCCTAACCCTAACCCTAGCTCAAACCCTAACCCTAACCCTAGCTCAAACCCTAACCCTAACCCTAACCCTAGCTCAAACCCTAACCCTAACCCTAGCTCAAACCCTAACCCTAGCTCAAACCCTAACCCTAACCCTAACCCTAGCTCAAACCCTAACCCTAACCCTAGCTCAAACCCTAACCCTAACCCTAACCCTAGCTCAAACCCTAACCCAAACCCTAGCTCAAATCCTAACCCCAACCCTAGCTCAAACCCTAACCCTAACCCTAACCCTAGCTCAAACCCTAACCCTAACCCTAGCTCAAACCCTAACCCTAACCCTAACCCTAGCTCAAACCCTAACCCTAACCCCAGCTCAAACCCTAACCCTAGCTCAAACCCTAACCCTAACCCTAACCCTAGCTCAAACCCTAACCCTAACCCTAGCTCAAACCCTAACCCTAACCCTAACCCTAGCTCAAACCCTAACCCTAACCCTAGCTCAAACCCTAACCCTAGCTCAAACCCTAACCCTAACCCTAGCTCAAACCCTAACCCTAACCCTAACCCTAGCTCAAACCCTAACCCTAACCCTAACCCTAGCTCAAACCCTAACCCTAACCCTAGCTCAAACCCTAACCCTAACCCTAGCTCAAACCCTAACCCTAACCCTAACCCTAGCTCAAACCCTAACCCTAACCCTAGCTCAAACCCTAACCCTAACCCTAACCCTAGCTCAAACCCTAACCCTAACCCTAACCCTAGCTCAAACCCTAACCCTAACCCTAGCTCAAACCCTAAACCTAACCCTAACCCTAGCTCAAACCCTAACCCTAACCCTAGCTCAAACCCTAACCCTAACCCTAGCTCAAACCCTAACCCTAGCTCAAACCCTAACCCTAACCCTAACCCTAGCTCAAACCCTAACCCTAACCCTAGCTCAAACCCTAACCCTAACCCTAACCCTAGCTCAAACCCTAACCCTAACCCTAGCTCAAACCCTAACCCTAACCGTAACCCTAGCTCAAACCCTAACCCTAACCCTAGCTCAAACCCTAACCCTAACCCTAACCCTAGCTCAAACCCTAACCCTAACCCTAGCTCAAACCCTAACCCTAACCCTAACCCTAGCTCAAACCCTAACCCTAACCCTAGCTCAAACCCTAACCCTAGCTAAAACCCTAACCCTAACCCTAACCCTAGCTCAAACCCTAAACCTAACCCTAACCCTAGCTCAAACCCTAACCCTAACCCTAACCCTAGCTCGAACCCTAACCCTAACCCTAGCTCAAACCCTAACCCTAACCCTAACCGTAGCTCAAAACCTAACCCTAACCCTAACCCTAGCTCAAACCCTAACCCTAACCCTAGCTCAAACCCTAACCCTAACCCTAACCCTAGCTCAAACCCTAACCCTAACCCTAGCTCAAACCCTAACCCTAACCCTAACCCTAGCTCAAACCCTAACCCTAACCCTAGCTCAAACCCTAACCCTAACCCTAGCTCAAACCCTAACCCTAACCCTAACCCTAGCTCAAACCCTAACCCTAACCCTAGCTCAAATCCTAACCCTAACCCTAGTTCAAACCCTAACCCTAGCTCAAACCCTAACCCTAACCCTAGCTCAACCCTAACCCTAGCCCAACCCTAACCCTAACCCTAACCCTAGCTCAAACCCTAACCCTAACCCTAGCTCAAACCCTAAACCTAACCCTAGCTCAAACCCTAACCCTAACCCTAGCTCAAACCCTAACCCTAACCCTAGCTCAAACCCAAACCCTAACCCTAGCTCAAACCCTAACCCTAACCCTAACCCTAGCTCAAACCCTAACCCTTACCCTAACCCTAGCTCAAACCCTAACCCTAACCCTAGCTCAAACCCTAACCCTAACCCTAACCCTAACCCTAACCCTAGCTCAAACCCAAACCCTAACCCTAGCTCAAACCCTAACCCTAACCCTAACCCTAGCTCAAACCCTAACCCTAACCCTAGCTCAAACCCTAACCCTAACCCTAACCCTAGCTCAAACCCTAACCCTAACCCTAACCCTAGCTCAAACCCTAACCCTAACCCTAGCTCAAACCCTAACCCTAGCTCAAACCCTAACCCTAACCCTAGCTCAAACCCTAACCCTAACCCTAGCTCAAACCCTAACCCTAGCTCAAACCCTAACCCTAACCCTAGCTCAAACCCTAACCCTAGCTCAAGCCCTAACCCTAACCCTAGCTCAAACCCTAACCCTAACCCTAACCCTAGCTCAAACCCTAACCCTAACCCTAACCCTAGCTCAAACCCTAACCCTAACCCTAGCTCAAACCCTAACCCTAACCCTAGCTCAAACCCTAACCCTAACCCTAACCCTAGCTCAAACCCTAACCCTAACCCTAACCCTAGCTCAAACCCTAACCCTAACCCTAACCCTAGCTCAAACCCTAACCCTAACCCTAGCTCAAACCCTAACCCTAGCTAAAACCCTAACCCTAACCCTAACCCTAGCTCAAACCCTAACCCTAACCCTAGCTCAAACCCTAACCCTAACCCTAGCTCAAACCCTAACCCTAACCCTAACCCTAGCTCAAACCCTAACCCTAACCCTAACCCTAGCTCAAAACCTAACCCTAACCCTAACCCTAGCTCAAACCCTAACCCTAACCCTAGCTCAAACCCTAACCCTAACCCTAACCCTAGCTCAAACCCTAACCCTAACCCTAGCTCAAACCCTAACCCTAACCCTAACCCTAGCTCAAACCCTAACCCTAACCCTAGCTCAAACCCTAACCCTAGCTCAAACCCTAACCCTAACCCTAACCCTAGCTCAAACCCTAACCCTAACCCTAGCTCAAACCCTAACCCTAACCCTAACCCTAGCTCAAACCCTAACCCTAACCCTAGCTCAAATCCTAACCCTAACCCTAGCTCAAACCCTAACCCTAACCCTAACCCTAGCTCAAACCCTAACCCTAACCCTAGCTCAAACCCTAACCCTAACCCTAACCCTAGCTCAAACCCTAACCCTAACCCCAGCTCAAACCCTAACCCTAGCTCAAACCCTAACCCTAACCCTAACCCTAGCTCAAACCCTAACCCTAACCCTAGCTCAAACCCTAACCCTAACCCTAACCCTAGCTCAAACCCTAACCCTAACCCTAGCTCAAACCCTAACCCTAGCTCAAACCCTAACCCTAACCCTAGCTCAAACCCTAACCCTAACCCTAACCCTAGCTCAAACCCTAACCCTAACCCTAACCCTAGCTCAAACCCTAACCCTAACCCTAGCTCAAACCCTAACCCTAACCCTAGCTCAAACCCTAACCCTAACCCTAACCCTAGCTCAAACCCTAACCCTAACCCTAACCCTAGCTCAAACCCTAACCCTAACCCTAACCCTAGCTCAAACCCTAACCCTAACCCTAGCTCAAACCCTAACCCTAGCTAAAACCCTAACCCTAACCCTAACCCTAGCTCAAACCCTAACCCTAACCCTAACCCTAGCTCAAACCCTAACCCTAACCCTAGCTCAAACCCTAACCCTAACCCTAACCCTAGCTCAAACCCTAACCCTAACCCTAGCTCAAACCCTAACCCTAGCTCAAACCCTAACCCTAACCCTAACCCTAGCTCAAACCCTAACCCTAACCCTAGCTCAAACCCTAACCCTAACCCTAACCCTAGCTCAAACCCTAACCCTAACCCTAGCTCAAATCCTAACCCTAACCCTAGTTCAAACCCTAACCCTAGCTCAAACCCTAACCCTAGCTCAACCCTAACCCTAGCCCAACCCTAACCCTAACCCTACTCCAAACCTAACCCTAACCCTAACCCTAGTCCTAACCCTAACAACCCTAACCCTAACCCTAGCCGAACCCCAACCCTACCCCTAGTCCAATCCTAGCCCAACCCGAACCCTAACCCTAACAACCCGAACCCTAACCCTAGTCTAAGACCCAGTATACCCCCACTATTGGATATGTCATATCTCGGGAAGGGAAGGTCGTAGAGACTTGGGACAAAGACTGGCGTTCTCAGAGACCCCGAAAACCCCCAGACGGATGTTGGTCCCGAGTCTCTATGACCTTCCGTTCCCGAGATACACATATTCAGTATAGGTGCGCCAAGCCACATACATCTCCAATGAGAAAATAAACTTGAATATAACTCGAGAACCGAAGGTCGGAGCAACTTGTAACCAAGATCCGTCTGCCATATTTCGGGGGCGCTGAACACGCCGGACTTGTCCCCAAGTCTCTACGACCTTCCGTTCCCGAGATACACATATTGAGTATCCCCTCTACTGGATATGTCGTATCTCGGGAACGGAAGGTCGTAGAGACTCGGGACGAAGACTGGCGTTCTCAGAGACCCCGAAAACCCCCAGACGGATGTTGGTCCCGAGTCTCTATGACCTTCCGTTCCCGAGATACTCATATTCAGTATAGGTGCGCCAAGTCACATACATCTCCAATGAGAAAATAAACTTGAGTATAACTCGAGAACCGAAGGTCGGAGCAACTTGTAACCAAGATCCGTCTGCCATATTTCGGGGGCGCTGAACACGCCGGACTTGTCCACAAGTCTCTACGACCTTCCGTTCCCGAGATACACATATTGAGTATCCCCTCTACTGGATATGTCGTATCTCGGGAACGGAAGGTCGTAGAGACTCGGGACAAAGACTGGCGTTCTCAGAGACCCCGAAAACCCCCAGACGGATGTTGGTCCCGAGTCTCTATGACCTTCCGTTCCCGAGATACTCATATTCAGTATAGGTGCGCCAAGCCACATACATCTCTAATGAGAAAATAAACTTGAGTATAACTCGAGAACCGAAGGTCGGAGCAACTTGTAACCAAGATCCGTCTGCCATATTTCGGGGGCGCTGAACACGCCGGACTTGTCCCCAAGTCTCTACGACCTTCCATTCCCGAGATACACATATTGAGTATCCCCTCTACTGGATACGTCGTATCTCGGGAACGGAAGGTCGTAGAGACTCGGGACAAAGACTGGCGTTCTCAGAGACCACATAAAGCCCTAGACGGACATTAGTCCCGAGTCTGTACGACCTTCCGTTGCCGAGATACACACATTCACTATAGGCGCACCAAACCCCATTCACTTCAATGGGAAAATAAACTTAAGTATAACGCGGGAACAGAAGGTCGTAGAGATTCGGAACCATGATCCGTCAGACATATTTCGGCGTCTCTGAACACGCCAGACTTGTCCCCGAGTCTCTACGACCTTCCGTTCTTGAGATACAGCTATGTAAGTGAAAGGAAGTGACGTAGCTCCGGAACAGAAGGTCGTAAAGACAACCCTAACCCTAGCTCAAACCCTAACCCTAACCCTAGCTCAAACCCTAACCCTAGCTCAAACCCTAACCCTAACCCTAGCTCAAACCCTAACCCTAGCTCAAACCCAAGCCCTAACCCTAGCTCAAACCCTAACCCTAACCCTAGCTCAAACCCTAACCCTAACCCTAGCTCAAACCCTAACTCTAGCTCAAACCCTAACCCTAACCCTAGCTCAAACCCTAAACCTAACCCTAGCTCAAACCCTAACCCTAACCCTAGCTCAAACCCTAACCCTAACCCTAGCTCAAACCCAAACCCTAACCCTAGCTCAAACCCTAACCCTAACCCTAACCCTAGCTCAAACCCAAACCCTAACCCTAACCCTAGCTCAAACCCTAACCCTAACCCTAGCTCGAACCCTAACCCTAACCCTAGCTCAAACCCTAACCCTAACCCTAGCTCAAACCCTAACCCTAGCTCAAACCCTAACCCTAACCCTAGCTCAAACCCTAACCCTAACCCTAGCTCAAACCCTAACCCTAACCCTAGCTCAAACCCTAACCCTAGCTCAAACCCTAGCTCAAACCCTAACCCTAACCCTAACCCTAGCTCAAACCCTAACCCTAACCCTAGCTCAAACCCTAACCCTAGCTCAAACCCTAACCCTAACCCTAGCTCAAACCCTAACCCTAACCCTAGCTCAAACCCTAACCCTAACCCTAGCTCAAACCCTAACCCTAGCTCAAACCCTAACCCTAACCCTAACCCTAGCTCAAACCCTAACCCTAACCCTAACCCTAGCTCAAACCCTAACCCTAACCCTAGCTCAAACCCTAACCCTAACCCTAGCTCAAACCCTAACCCTAACCCTAACCCTAGCTCAAACCCTAACCCTAACCCTAACCCTAGCTCAAACCCTAACCCTAACCCTAACCCTAGCTCAAACCCTAACCCTAACCCTAGCTCAAACCCTAACCCTAGCTCAAACCCTAACCCTAACCCTAACCCTAGCTCAAACCCTAACCCTAACCCTAGCTCAAACCCTAACCCTAACCCTAGCTCAAACCCTAACCCTAACCCTAACCCTAGCTCAAACCCTAACCCTAACCCTAGCTCAAACCCTAACCCTAACCCTAACCCTAACCCTAGCTCAAACCCTAACCCTAACCCTAGCTCAAACCCTAACCCTAGCTCAAACCCGAACCCTAGCTCAAACCCTTACCCTAACCCTAACCCTAGCTCAAACCCTAACCCTAACCCTAGCTCAAACCCTAACCCTAACCCTAACCCTAATTCAAACCCTAACCCTAACCCTAGCTCAAACCCTAACCCTAACCCTAGCTCAACCCTAAACCTAGCCCAACCCTAACCCTACTCCAAACCTAACCCTAACCCTAACCCTACTCCTAACCCTAACAACCCTAACTCTAACCCTAGCCCAACCCCAACCCTACCCCTAGTCCAATCCTAGCCCAACCCGAACCCTAACCCTAACAACCCGAACCCTAACCCTAGTCTAAGACCCAGTATACCCCCACTATTGGATATGTCATATCTCGGGAAGGGAAGGTAGTAGAGACTCGGGACAAAGACTGGCGTTCTCAGAAACCCCGAAAACCCCCAGACGGATGTTGGTCCCGAGTCTCTATGACCTTCCGTTCCCGAGATACACATATTCAGTATAGGTGCGCCAAGCCACATACATCTCCAATGAGAAAATAAACTTGAGTATAACTCGAGAACCGAAGGTCGGAGCAACTTGTAACCAAGATCCGTCTGCCATATTTCGGGGGCGCTGAACACGCCGGACTTGTCCCCAAGTCTCTACGACCTTCCGTTCCCGAGATACACATATTGAGTATCCCCTCTACTGGATATGTCGTATCTCGGGAACGGAAGGTCGTAGAGACTCGGGACAAAGACTGGCGTTCTCAGAGACCCCGAAAACCCCCAGACGGATGTTGGTCCCGAGTCTCTATGACCTTCCGTTCCCGAGATACTCATATTCAGTATAGGTGCGCCAAGCCACATACATCTCCAATGAGAAAATAAACTTGAGTATAACTCGAGAACCGAAGGTCGGAGCAACTTGTAACCAAGATCCGTCTGCCATATTTCGGGGGCGCTGAACACGACGGACTTGTCCCCAAGTCTCTACGACCTTCCGTTCCCGAGATACACATATTGAGTATCCCCTCTACTGGATATGTCGTATCTCGGGAACGGAAGGTCGTAGAGACTCGGGACAAAGACTGGCGTTCTCAGAGACCACATAAAGCCCTAGACGGACATTAGTCCCGAGTCTGTACGACCTTCCGTTGCCGAGATACACACATTCACTATAGGCGCACCAAACCCCATTCACTTCAATGGGAAAATAAACTTAAGTATAACGCGGGAACGGAAGGTCGTAGAGATTCGGAACCATGATCCGTCAGACATATTTCGGCGTCTCTGAACACGCCAGACTTGTCCCCGAGTCTCTACGACCTTCCGTTCCTGAGATACAGCTATGTAAGTGAAAGGAAGTGACGTAGCTCCGGAACGGAAGGTCGTAAAGACAACCCTAACCCTAGCTCAAACCCTAACCCTAACCCTAGCTCAAACCCTCACCCTAGCTCAAACCCTAACCCTAACCCTAGCTCAAACCCTAACCCTAACCCTAACCCTAGCTCAAACCCTAACCCTAACCCTAGCTCAAACCCTAACTCTAGCTCAAACCCTAACCCTAACCCTAACCCTAGCTCAAACCCTAACCCTAACCCTAGCTCAAACCCTAACCCTAACCCTAGCTCAAACCCTAACCCTAACCCTAGCTCAAACCCTAACCCTAGCTCAAACCCTAACCCTAACCCTAGCTCAAACCCTAACCCTAACCCTAGCTCAAACCCTAACCCTAACCCTAGCTCAAACCCAAACCCTAATCCTAGCTCAAACCCTAACCCTAACCCTAACCCTAACCCTAGCTCAAACCCTAACCCTAACCCTAACCCTAGCTCAAACCCTAACCCTAAACCTAGCTCAAACCCTAACCCTAACCCTAACCCTAACCCTAGCTCAAACCCTAACCCTAACCCTAGCTCAAACCCTAACCCTAGCTCAAACCCTAACCCTAGCTCAAACCCTTACCCTAACCCTAACCCTAGCTCAAACCCTAACCCTAACCCTAGCTCAAACCCTAACCCTAACCCTAACCCTAATTCAAACCCTAAACCTAACCCTAGCTCAAACCCTAACCCTAACCCTAGCTCAACCCTAAACCTAGCCCAACCCTAACCCTACTCCAAACCTAACCCTAACCCTAACCCTACTCCTAACCCTAACAACCCTAACCCTAGCTCAAACCCTAACCCTAACCCTAGCTCAAACCCTAACCTAACCTAACCCTAACCCTAGCTCAAACCCTAACCGTAACCCTAGCTCAAACCCTAACCCTAACCCTAGCTCAAACCCTAACCCTAACCCTACCTCAAACCCTAACCCTAACCCTAGCTCAAACCCTAACCCTAGCTCAAACCCTAACCCTAACCCTAGCTCAAACCCTAACCCTAGCTCAAACCCCAACCCTAACCCTAGCTCAAACCCTAACCCTAACCCTAGCTCAAACCCTAACCCTATCCCTAGTCTAAGACCCAGTATACCCCCACTATTGGATATGTCATATCTCGGGAAGGGAACCACACGCCCCGGTGTGCGAGAGCCCGTTCAACGCTGCTTGCAGCTTTAATTGTATTTAAGTTTGTTGGAAGGTGTCCTACGCTCCAAATGCTCAAATAATCCAATATTCCAACGCTGTAATATGTAATTTCCCATCCAACGTTTTCGGAATACAACAGCTCAGCATAATTATTATCAGGCCTATACTATTCTGTTCAGTGAATGGGTTAATGCATTCTTAAATAGCCTATAACTCTTTTTATTCATAAACAACTCAATAAGTAACTCTGTTAGTCTGTTAATCTGTAAATCTGTTAATTAAGTACTTGTCTTTGGCAGCCTGCAAAGATGGGACAAATCAAACAATTTTAAAGTGACTGAAATATGCACAATTACAAATATTTGTCATAGTTGTACATGTCGTTCTTTGTTTCTTTATCTGATTCTTTTATATTCTCTATATTCTCTTGTTTGGGTATCTGTTTGCTAATTAATAACACTTTTAGTGGAGGGCATCATTCAAATTAGAAATAGGCCAAACAAAAGGCTATGAACCCCGAAGATCATCGACAACACAAATAGGAGCTCATGGGTATTGGTAAAATGACTAAGACAGAAAGGTATAAATCTTGAATTTGCTCCACAGATAATGGATAATGCAGACGAAAGCAGCTGTGGGGATTTTTTAGATGAGCAGGCCTATCTGATTCACAGGTCAAAGCTCTACATTCAAATTAAAGTCATTCTATACATTCTATACAGTAGGGTATCTCAAACAGAATTTTAAAGACCATACACAGAGAGACAGAGTCACTGAAAAAAGACAGACAGGAAGAAAAAATAATAAGATTGTCATTGAAAAAGATATAGAAATACAAAAAATGTAAATAAAATGAACTTAATTTTGATGTCTGTATTTTATTTTTCAGTGGAACTTTTTCAGTGGCAGAGGTTTCTTTTATTGCCAATGCATATATAAAGTTCCAATGCTAATATTCCATTTTTTAGTTCAGGCTTTGATTTCAATGCCAATTTATATTTTCAATGTCAAAAATTCTCTGTCACTCTTTTAGCCACATATTTCTAATCACCATTTTTGGGCCACTTCTCTACAAAATTTCACTAAGGTCTGTTGAGAACTGTTGGAGAAATTCTGATAACTAACCATTAGACAGAAAGTGGCAGAGGTAAATAGTATGAAAACGTCTCCTTTAAATCGAGTTCCGTTACGTCATGGTACCAATGCGGAAGTATATAGCCTCTGAAAACTAACACATTCTGTTTTGTTTACGTTCAGCTGGTATGCAATTTGGTAAGCGTTACAGAGTTTTTGACACATTGATACATTTCCATATACCTACTCTTCACACGAATCTACACAGAAACAGGTTTGTTTTTGTGATGTCGTTACTGATATTTGAATTAGCTAGCTTGCTAGGCAGTGCAATCCATGCTGCTAACGTTATCTGCGCTAAAGGTGGTTAGCTCGCTTTGTTTACTGCTTAATAAGTTTCGTTTTCCCCAGTAACTTTGTTACAATGGGTCATCATTACTTTTGGAGTGATGACTTCAGTAATTTGATTACCACAGCTGTTGTTTAATCGCTGCTACTAACAGCTGGATTGTTGCTTTTTTATTTCAGGAAATAAGCGGAATTGATGCTGGAGCTCTGTGGAGAATCTCAACATGTTCCCCCACAACGTTCCACTAAGGGGGCGGACAACCTACATTAACGTCCCTCACCCGCCACCCACTGTGCCCCCTGTGCCCCCGTACAACCACCAAAACCTGGCTGTTGTCAACAGGTGGGGGAGAAACGAACTGTACTGTTACATTAGCATCAGTAAAGTACTGTTAAACTTATGTGCTCGTCTTTTTGGTAGCTTTAATGATCATGATCTGGAGAGATTGCCTACTTATGAATGGAAACCCACACCATCCGCCTACCCTGCCCTTCCTCCTCGCACACCAACTACGGCCAATACGCGCAAGTATGCAATTTCTTTATAATTGAGTCATTACTGAATAATTTGTCTTATTCTTCTACTTCTTTATATTCACCCCGATTTCATGTAAGACATTTTAATGTAAATGTATGCAACCTTCTAAACATTCTGAATTAATGTAATGTGTGGGAGAAATCAATGAAAATGAAGAAATAGTTTGATTTATCCATTGACATGGTAAGTAAGCCCGAAAAGGGCACACTGTCCTTTACAGTTGGCACATATATGAGCACACTCTGGATGTTTGGAGGGAATGATGGAAATATCCACCTTTTTGATGTTCCTGACTCTAATTATAGTGGGCACCTGATATTGATCTGTATGATCTAGGGCATACTGTAAATGAAACTGAGCTAATGTAATGTTACTTTACGTTTTTGGTATGTATATGATACTTGATGTCAGACGTGTATGTATTTCAGGTAAAGACAACTTTCACTGAGCACATTTTTATTCTTTCATTCATTAAAATGTAAATTGGCCAGAAGAAAAAGTTTTGCCTTGTGTATATCAATACTCCCTGTATTCATAAATGGAGTCACTTTTAATCATTTGTAAGAGGGCCTGTGGGGTCCCTTTCCTGGTTGTATTGTAAATAAGTACATTACTTAAGACAATAGAGACTTTCCATAGGATTTATCTTGTCTAATCAAAATAGAGACGGACCTAAAACTACAATTTCATTCATTACATATCTTGTCACTTGCTCTTATTTTCTTTCTTCCAGGAGGCAGAATGATGAACACAGCCCCCATGTTGTGAAACGCCAGCGCCTTGACTCCATTTCTCACTCATTAGTCAGCTCTCCCTTTATTCGTACCCATCCCCCTCGTCACCCTGGCCAAGTGGTGGAGGGATCATCAAGATCTGGTTTTGATTGCTCTTATCCTAGCTCACACTCTCAACACCACCCTCACATGCCTGCTGTCCCACAAAGCTATAAAAGCCTAGAGACCTATGCTAGTGACAAGGTACTGTATATTCAGATGGCCTTCTATTTTAGCTGATATGCATTAAGTCTGAATACCGGTATGTGTGCATGCAAATATTCTTGGTTTAGGCAGTGTATATGTGTTTGTGCCCTCAGTTGAGTAGTCAGATGGTGGAACTATTTGAGGCGTGCCAGCAGCAAGCTTCAGATTTAGCCCGGAAGGAGATGTGCCGATCTCAACTGCAGAAAGACATACAGCGTGTCTATGCAGGTGTGTATAACGTACACAGTCATTCTCTGCTTTAACTTTTTGTTGTGATTCTTATTAACTTAGTGTGTTTCTGGCAGTGGCACGACTTTATTTAACTGGGTCTTCTATGAATGGATTGGGTTGCCGGAGCAGTGATGCTGATCTGTGTTTGGTCCTCAAGGGAAAAGTGAGTATCTCTGACTCTGCAATATGAATGTAATCCAAAATGTGTTTGTGTGTGTGTGTGTGTGTCTCTCTCTCTCTCTCTCTCTCTCTCTCTCTCTCTCACTCCCTCTCCCCATACATACATACACATTTTTTACACACACACACACAATCATTGATACCCTCCTCCTCTTAAAAATGTACAATTTCTTTCTGTTTCAGAAAAGACATGATTCTATTCACATACTTTCTGTCCTCCAAGGCCTCTTCAAATCCCTGTGTGAGTAATAATAAACAACTTTTTTGAACATAAAATCATTTAGAATAATTTCTTGTCCTCCTAACATGGTTGGAAAAACTCATTTATTCTACAGTATACTAACTAATCTCAATTATTATTTAGTTTTGCTGTATACAAACAATAATTTTTAACAAACACTTTTTGCATATTTTATGTTCCGCACAGACTTCACTAGGTGGAGCTATTTACACACTGGAAAAAGACTCAGGTTTATTCAAAGGAAACTAAAAATACAATAAATCTCACAATGTTTGTTTTGATCCATAGCATATATAGGGCAGACTCAGCTGATCAGGGCCAAAGTGCCGATCCTCAGGTTCAGAGAGAAAGGCAGGTATGAGCAAAACAGTTGTTGAAGCTTGTTTTTACAACCTCGTCAAAGTCAGAAGTGTTAGTACGAATGTTTCACTACTCCTCCCCTTTTCAGTGATCTGGAGTTTGATCTGAATGTCAACAACACGGTGGGCATCAGAAACACATTCCTTTTGAGGAGTTATGCCTATGGTAGGTGAGACCATCTTAGACCATCAATAGCACCTTGATTTTTTTAATGGTAGCATCTTTTTCAAAATTCTTAATAATTGAAATCAACTGTCTGAACACACTCCAATTAATCGAACAGCAAGTTGTGCATTTGTTGCTTGAACGATTCTTGTTTTGATTTGCTGTGTTTGTGTGGTCTCTCTCAGCTGATCTCAGGATAAGACCTATGATCCTTGTAGTCAAGAAATGGGCACGATACAATCAAATCAATGATGCTAGCAAGGGAACGTTAAGCAGCTACACCCTGGTCTTGATGGTGCTGCACTACCTCCAGAGTCAGTACATTCACACACTTTCACGCACAATTCTTTTTTCTTTCCATTTGGGCTTTTGACTCGTAAATCTCATCATGTATGTGTTGTTTTCTTAACAGCCCTTAAAGAACCAGTCCTTCCCTGTCTACAGAGGGACTACCCAGTAAGTGCCTCATTGTTTACAACAAAATCTTATTTCCACAATCAGTTAAGCTGTTTGTAATCCTCTCATTTTGATAAATCACAAGAGGTACAACTTCAAACTTAAGAAACACGCAACTAATAGGAAATAGAAGTAAAATGCTTCTTTCAATTCTTATGTTTCATTGTAAAAAACACATTTCTGCATTACTTAAACTTTGCTTTATCCATTACAAAGAAAAGTTTAAAGTCTGAGTCTTTTTGTCCTGTGCCTCAATTTTAAGGAGTGTTTTAATCCCTTAATGGACATTGACATGGTTCCAGAAGGATCCGAACACGTCCCGTCATACAACTCAAGAAACCAGTCCTCTTTGGGAGCGCTGCTTCTGGGCTTTCTCAAATACTATGCTGCATACTTCAGGTATCTCCCATGGACATCACATTACTGAGTCTAGGGTTTCAGATGCACCAATGGTTCTTTTGCCGGCTCGTTTTCTGCCTCCCATTCCTCGTTTCCTGCTCATCTCGCCAACTTCTTCCCCCTCTCCAGTTCCATGTCTCTCCTCTCCTCCTTCTATCCTGCATCCTCTTCTCTGGTTTCATGTTTCTGTGTAAAGGACAAGAGCAGGTGGGACCTTTGGCCTTACACAGCACTAATATGACATACCACAATCTCTGTGTTTGCAGTGTGTGTGTCACCTTGCAATGCCACAGTCACAAAGTTTAATTAAAACTCAACATGGAAAGATGCACTTATTGCACTTTTTTTCTTCATTTTACAGTATCAAACACTGAAACAGGCTCCACGTTGAGTGATCTTTTTATTTTTTTGCCTTTGACTGCCAACATTCTTCCACTTTTTGACAGACATTTGTTTCAAACAACTTTTGTCCATAAAATACAAAGTTGAACTTGCACAGACTGAAAGATAGACATTTAACATTTACTTCCAGGTTCTGTAAGTTTGAAGCATTCAGTGAAGGTCCAACATTTATCAAGTCTCAGATACATTTTAATTGTCCAGTAGCAATAAGGTCTTCTCACATATCAGATGCCACTATTGTTTCTTTGACAAAATAGAAATATTTCATGTTCATATTATCTTTCTGAAGCTAGTTTCTGTTTTTATACTGCACTGAATTAAACTGAAACCAATTGCACTGAATAAAACTACTGACCGGAAGGTGCAGAATCTATCTGAAAAACATCACCTTTGTAGGCAGTAAAGGTCGCATATTTTGTAGTTTATCAGCCACTGGTATGGTCCTTGAGTACTGTGGTCATTGTGTTTATTTTTAGTCTAATAGCACCAAATAATTTCCTTGTTTTTTTTCTGTGTCTTGCAGGTGGGATGAACAGGTGATCTCTGTTCGAGAGGCCAAAGCTTTGCCCAAGAATTATTCTCAAGAGTGGAGAAACAAATACATTTGTGTTGAAGGTAAGCAATTCAGTGGACATAACGTGCCACTGTCACCACTGCTTACAACTGGTGCATCAATGTAAGAAATGTCCCACTATTCATTTTAAAGTACATTTAATTAGTGACACCAATTCTGTGTGTGTTTCAGAACCATTTGAAAGAAATAACGTTGCCAGGGCGGTCCATGAGAAGATCAAGTTTGATGCCATTAAAGCTCAGTTCGTTGAGGTACACGACAGCCCTGATAATTGTGGTCCCCTCATATTTTCTTTCTGCCCCCAAGCTGCTGTGGACCAGCCATGAGTTATTCATAATCCCCCTGCTTCTCATCTCTGTCTGCACAGTCAAGCCGGATACTACACGCGAGGAAGGACTTGAACTCCATCCTCCCAGTCAGAACCATCATTAATGAGGAGTCAGTCAGGAGATAGGGGATTCTTCTATTAGGATAACATGACTGGAGTCTTCTACCTCAAGACAAGCCTGTCCCCATAAACAACAAAGAGAGAGACATTTGAAATATGCTGAGAAAGGAGTCCTGCTGCCTCTGCACCTCACAGCTAGACTCTGAGAGCCTGTTCAGCCCTGGTATTAAAATGCATCCCGAGTGACCCAATTGCAATTGGACAGTTCTAAGTTAAGATGTGAATGCACCCAAGGCACACTGAGAACCCATCTGAGATCTGATCGGTCTTGGCCACAAATGACCACATCCTCTGTGAGGCAACAAGGAGTCACAACAAAAAGCATAATGGATTTTACACTGTCTGGTTTTCATTTGGTTTACTGTAATACAAGTTACTTGTTTCAGCTTTCTAACCTGCAAAGATAAGAAGCAGATGTTTGTGAAAGCACTGTCTGTTTCCACTGATTTCACGCTTGAACTATCACCAGAAATATTCGCTATAATGATGCCAGACTCTCTTAAAAGAGAGGTGTTTATCTGGGAGAAGGAACTTAAGGAACCTTGCAATATTGCTTTGGCAAATTCTAAATCATTCATGCCTTCTTGTAAATTCTTCATTAAATGCAACACTATGTTTTTTCCTTCCTTCTAAAAACTCTAAGTCATGACATCGCTGCACCAGCTTGTCCACTCTGTCTGAAAGAGATTCTTACCTGTTAACATTTAAGAGCTGTTTATACACACAGTTTCAGTTGATTTCACCATTTAAGCCAAATTTCTGAGAGAGGATTGATTCCATTTGTCCTAGCATTCTGCATGTTTAATTTCATACCTTTCATATTGAGTAAGGAGATTAGAGGCTTAGAGATGTCTACTTGTGATCAGATCACCCAGGATGAACCACGTCTGAACAGACTCTGGGACTGGAGGCCCTGGCTGACTTGGCCATGCCAAGATTGTATGTCTTCTATTGAAAAGACTCACTTTATACTTTGCTGTCTTTGCCAACCTTTTGCAGTAATTGTAAATCAATAGAAAAAAATACAATGTGTAGAGGGCTGTGAATTAAACTGTGGTTACTGGAACTGGTGACAGAAAGCAGGATAATGGCCAGTGTCATTACAGATAGTTACTGCTGTTACAAGGCCCTCTTTCCCAATGCATATAGCATTCATTGGAAGAAGTTAAGTATACTTATCTATATGTAATAAGGGCTGAAACCTGCAGATATCTGAAGCTAGCTTAAATAGAAGCAGCAGTGTTGAGGGTTGACTGATGTCAACCAAGTTCATGTCCTCTAATCTCAGTTGTAGTTCTATCAATATTACTTGAGCCATATTGCACACACTAATACTTTGTTTCTTCCACATATGTACAGTTTATACAGTATATTGTTTTCTTCTGCATTGGACCAACTTGTAACATGAAAGATTTTTTTCCAGGTCAGCAGTGAATCTTTGATGGATTGAAACACTTTTTTTCTGCATTAAAGGCTCTCTCCTTTTTCTCTCTGAAAACTGAGTTTGTCATAACTAAAGTGACTCTGAGGTGATCACTAAGAGGGACTGGATATCCCCACAACAACCTGTTGTTGATGTGTCGAATAATGTTTGTATTTTTGTTCAGTATCTACTTGATTTAATTGGACATATATTGGTCAGATTTTCACTCATTCTAGTTCACCTAATATCTAAGTTATTTAAAGAAGTTGTACATGAGTGTGACTTTTCCTTTTTTGATTTATATTTTTCTTCAGCTCTTTCTGTACATTATTTGTAAATTACAGATTTTTAAATGTTTAAAATGTATGTCTGAAGATGTATGATTGTTTTCACTTGATATTTTTGAGTTCAATAAGAAGCCACCTTAATTCTTGGCTATACTAATACAAGTGCCAAAATCATAATAAATTGTTCACTGTTTTTCTTTTTTTTACAGCTGTCGTTCATGTTCAGATTTGTTCAATATATGACGAAGTGAGGTTTGGTGGTATTTGTCATTTTAAGCTTTTTAGGCTCTTTCTCTATGCAAAAGGGTATAATGATCCATTCTGGAGTATTGGATCTAAACAGAAATCAACAATAATCACTTGCTAATCCATCACACAATATATTAGTTTATCACCTTGCACTTAAAAATCAAAACCAGAGTTTATCCACAGGAACTATGCTTATTGTGGATCAGATATTGACTGTGAGCATGAACAAAATCCCATAGATCTGGTTGAGTCCACCTGACATTTTGAAGTCCGGTGTCATCTTTGGACCCCATAATAATAGTGGCTGCTGTGATAGTGGCTAATAAGGGATCCAAATAAATACATACATTTGGTTTCATCCAGGTAATGCATTTTGCCCACTGTGTTTTGAAGCTATGACATCATTAGATACATTATAGATTTTAATAATGTATGTATTACAGTAGTTACAGTATAATGTATTACATGTAAATAACATGTAATTCATAAGTCTTAAACATAAACCGAAGGTTGACTCCTCGATAGCCACATCTCCTGTTCCTGTGTTGATTGGTTTTTCTTCTGAGGTTTGCCACCTTATCACATTTAGTTTTATGACTTGTGCATAGTGCCAGTATCACTATGGGCTGCGTACCTTACATGACGTGTATTTGTGCATTTGTGTGTCCTTGCTCTGAGTTGCCACCAGCAGCAGGAGGGCCAGCGGGTACTGTTTCAGCACATGGCCTATATTTAACTAAGCTAGGGGAATTTTGATCTTAAAGCCACACTGGCTCATTCAGCTGTTAGTCACTGGCAGGGACCAAGATATTGATGATTTTCCCAAATCCATAACATTTATTATGATCAATTCAAAATCTAACTTCTTAGAGTCTGTTGTTAGTGTGCTTAACCTTAGACTCAGTGATCCCTACCCTCTCACTGCTTTGCTCCCTCTCTGTCTCCTCTCCCCTCTTTTCAGTCCCCATGCACTCAGTCTATTTCTGTCCCTCGCTGAGTCAGATGGACAGCTCCCAACTTAGAATGACACAAACAGGCAGATCAACTCTTCGAAATCAGGGTGGCTGAAAACATCACGAGGACTCTAAAATACACAGAAAAGAAGTAACATTGAGGAGCTGCAAAGAACTAGAGAGGGAGGATATTACCAAGATGGAGGAGTGTGAGAGTCTTGACTCAGAGATGACGGAGCTTCAGGAGTTTCAGGGTGAGGCTTCAGAGACCATCAGCCAGGACGATGAAGATGAGGTGGAGGAACTACGAAACAGGTGCTTTATAGCCTGGAACTTACAAGCTGAATAACCTCACATATTTATATTTGTATAAAGTAGTGTCCCATCTGCTGGGAGATCTAGAGACAAAAATGTATTGATTGGGGTCTGTTGTCTCTGGGCTTCTTAGTTCAGATACATTTTGCTCTAAAGAGACAAAAGAGAGGTTGGGACTGGAAAAGTTTCACCAGGTGACACAAAGCCATTACTTTCACTTCATATTTTAAATTGTCTTGTCAGGTAATACAAGGAATTGTCAGTGTAGCGCTACAGGCAGCTCCATTTTATTTTTTGATATTATTCATCCTGGTCCATATTATGCACGTCAATGATCATGTTTCATACTGGGTGTGCTGGCTTTCCCCTCCATGTCATAAATAGTAGAAGTCATTGATATGCTGAATGTATCTGGGAAGGCCTGGTGTTTTCTCTGTGGGACATCATTTTGTAACTCTGCTGTTACTTATCCGTAGCAGGAGGCACAGCTCAGAGCATATTTGAACATTACTTTTTCAGCCCATCACTCACGTTGGCAGCCTGGCACCCGATGCCTGGTCTAATGCTGGAGAGTAACTCTCCTCAGGTTATCATCCTGAGAATTGATCAGCAGGTGTTCCTCTGTTTTCAGCTTAGATTTGTCTGACTTACCTCAGGTGCAAAACATGACTGGGTTTTAGTGCTGGCACATCTTGTTAAGAAATGTTTTGATTTGATTCATTGGTTCGTTCTCAGCTTCTATTTCTGTGACCTTTGCCAAAAGAATCTCCTCTTGCAGTTAAACTGTTTAGTCATGCCCTTCTACTTCTGGTGCATGGCACAAACAGCCCGCTCTCCTTCCTCTAACTCTGTCCGTTCCTCTCTCCTCCAGTCTGCGAGAGATTGTTCAAGACCAGTCTGTGAAACCCAAACTCCAGTGCCTGCTTATGGATCCATCGTTCTCAATGGTAACTGTTCAGAGCGAGGACAGCGGTATTGTTTGGGAGACGGCCTCTAGTCGTTGTTCTACCCCTTGGGCCTCTGAGACCAGCTCTGTCTCTGAAGCCTACAGCATGGAGGGCTCTGGAGCCGCAGGAAAGATCACTATTGTCTTTGATGAAGAGAAAATAATCCGCCGGAGGGTGAGGTCTGGAGGAAGAAGCAGCAGGCTGGGCGACAGGCTGAGCCGACCTGGTAGTTCACGATCAGCTTCAGCTCTGGGAGTGGAGAGGCTGGAGATGGCAGAGGTTTCCATTCCCAATGTCAAACAGGAGAAAAACGAAACAGAACCAGACTTGACCGAAATAAAAAACAAAGATCAGCAACTGTTTAGTTTGATTTCAGAGGGTTATGAGATTCTTAACATCAGAGTCCCATCTAAACTTCCCACTGTGGATGAGGAGGAGAGCACAGAGCTGCAGGACAATTTGTCTTATTTAGACCAGACTCCAAAGATCAAGTCCCAAAACCACAATGACTGGATGTGGCAACAGAATCACGTTCTCCCAGAGGAGCGGGAGATACAGGAAGAGGTATTTACTGATTTATACTTGAGTGGATTTAATAATGAAGTTCTGGATTTCATTTCTATCAATTTTGAACATTAGTTTTGGCTTCATTTGCCCTTTTCTGCCACTTTATATATAATTTTCTCAACCTGTTTTATGCACTAAACTGTCCTCCATAGATTGATTCACTGACTGTGATATTTCTTCAGCCCTCAGAGCAAGACTCTTCCACGCCATCAGCTGACACAGGGCTCAGACACACACCCACTCAGAAAGAGAACACCATAGACTACTTCGAGAAGTTTACCCTGGTTGATGTGGTGGGTTCTGGGGAACAAGCTCTGGCGCTGCAGGAGAAGACAGAACAGCCTGCAGCCAAGCCCAAAGAAGAGGAGCTAAAGCCTTCGAAGGACACATCCACAGACAGCCTCTCTGCATCAGAAGACTCCTTTGTCTTTGTTGCAGATGTGGAGATAGTTGAGGAACACCTGGATGAGGTTTTCTACGGAGAAGGAGCTCCCGCTGATGCACTGCAGCGGAGAGGAGATGACGAGGCAGAGGATGGAGCAGGGAGGAGAATGAGATGGGAGAGTCAGAGATGTGTAAAGGAGAGTGGTTCAGTGTTGTTTGAGAGTGAAGAGACCATACTCACACCCATCTTTATCTCTCCTGGACCCCCTAAGATCATTGACCCCATCCTACTGGAGGAGCCCACTGCCATGTCCTTCATGTACTCAGACCTTTATGAGGATGCTGTAGGTGAGAGGAGGAAGAGCGATGATGAATACTCTGAGGCAGAGAGTGTGGCATCTGAGAAGTCTTATAAGAGACGTTTTTCAGATTCAGAGGAGGCAGACGGGTACCTGGAGAAGTTTATCTTGAAAGATGAAACTCCAACTGTGGAGGTTCATTCAGACTCAGTAGAGGAAAGGAGGGAGGGGAGGATGATGTGGTCAAAAAGTAAGTTTGAAAAGACCGGATGTCTAATAAGAGCGGTCACAGAAGAAGATGAAAAGACAAAGATAGAGGAACCAAAGACACAGGAGACCAGTGTTGAAAATAGAAGTGAAGATTTAAAATATGTGCCCTTTGAAACGAAAAGAGAAACAGATGCAGGCATAGAAAAGGAGAGGGAGGAAATAAAACTATCCCTGGTGACCGAGACTATCAAAGAAGCATCAGAAGAATCAATTCAGGAGTCTACACTGAAAGAAGATAAGATGGGGGACAAGCAAGTGAAACACGAGATAAATGGAGACCAGGTTGAGCCTCTTGAGAGCAGCACAGATGAAACACTTCCTCAACAGCTGGACAGTAAAGAGGACAAAACTGAGCATCAGAGAGAAGAGCTAGAAGAAACATTTACCATTACAGAACCTGAGCAACTGTGTGCAACACAAGATGCGTTAGAAAAAACAGCTCAGGTAGTTGTAAATGCCACAGACAAGACAGCTGTGATAGCAACGGTAAACAGAGAGGAGCCTCACATCACTGAGAAATCTGACATCCCAACAGAAACCAATGAAAAGAGCTTGTCTGAGGGGGCAGCTGACATTAGGATCATGTCTGCTGACGAGAAAGTAATAACTGAGGTCATAGCAGAAGCCCCAGCTGAGACATCTCTGTGTGAGAAAAAGGAAGCAGCAGGTGTTCCTGAAGATGTTGCACCTGTTGAGGTTGTCACTGACTCTGCTGACGAGAAAGCAATAACTGAGGTCATAACAGAAGCCCTAGCTGAAACATCAGCTGAGACATCTCTGTGTGAGAAAAAAGAAGCAGCAGAGGTTGTTCCTGAAGATGTTGCACCTGTTGAGGTTGTCACTGACTCTGCTGATGAGAAAGTAATAACTGAGGTCATAGCAGAGGCCCCAGCTGAGACATCGGCTGAAACATCAGCTGAAGCATCAGCTGGAACATCTCTGTGTGAGAAAAAAGAAGCAGCAGAGGTTGCTCCTGAAGATGTTGCACCTGTTGAGATTATCACTGATTCTGCTGATGAGAAAGTAATAAATGAGGTCATAGCAGAGGCCCCAGCTGAGACATCAGCTGAAACATCTCTGTGTGAGAAAAAAGAAGCAGCGGAAGTTGTTCCTGAAGATGTTGCACCTGTTGAGATTATCACTGACTCTGCTGATGAGAAAGTAATAACTGAGGTCATAGCAGAGGCCCCAGCTGAGACATCGGCTGAAACATCAGCTGAAACATCTCTGTGTGAGAAAAAAGAAGCAGAAGTTGTTCCTGAAGATGTTGCACCTGTTGAGATTATCACTGACTCTGCTGATGAGAAAGTAATAACTGAGGTCATAGCAGAGGCCCCAGCTGAGACATCGGCTGAAACATCAGCTGAAACATCTCTGTGTGAGAAAAAACAAGCAGCAGACGTTGTTCCTGAAGATGTTGCATCTGTAGAGGTTATCACTGACTGTGATTCTGCAGTACATGCAGTAGTGGAGATATTTGAAAAAGCAGTGGATGAAAAGGAGATGCAAACTCAAGTTCAGATTGATCTTCAAGAGGTACCGAGTGCTGAGACAAAAGAAGTTCAAACAGCAGCTCCTGAGGAGGAACATGAATCTCCAACAGAGGAAACTGCAGTTGAGAGCCAGTTGCCTGAATTTCTCACAGAGGCTGATCAAGAGTCAGACGTTAAAACTGAGATTTCAAGTGAAGTAATCGAACCTGTGATGCCAGAAGAAGTCAAGACAAATTCAGAAAAGAAACAGAATGAAATCCTTGAGTCCAAGCAGCATCAACAAGAGGAGTCAGTAAATGACAGTGAATCACAAAAAACAACCCTGATCCCTGAAGCCAAAGATAAAACCCCCATCAAGGACACTGAGACAAATGTTTGTGACACAGTGAACATGGGTGATGAGTTAATCCTCCTTGTCCCTAAAGGACAAGCTGTGGAGATGGACATAGAGATTAGTCAGTGGTCAGAGGAGAAGGCTACTGATACCTTAGCTTTCTCTGAACCTGACAGCACATGTGAACATCTCATAGCCTCTGAAACCACCACAATATGCCCAGAGACTCTTCAGAAACCAAATGAAGAAACGATGGCAGAGCCTGAAGTGGAAATGACACCAGAAGTTGTTCAAGAGGAAGAAGCATTGCTTAAAAACGAGTTAGACAATAGGTACTCTCCTTCTCCTTCCACACCTGTGGAGGAGGTCAATACAGAGGATCAGATGGTGGAGTGGGACCTTGAAGAAAATGAGGGCTTCTTTTCCCCTCTTAGGAGCTTTACTCCCCAGGAAGATTTGTCCGGGCTACACGGGGAGGATGTGCAGTCAGAAACAGCAGCTTCAGAACAAAAGGCAGAGACGCACGAGGTGGAAGATGCCAGTCCAGAGCCTGATCTGCACAGAGAGGACGTAGGGCAAAAGATGGAGCAACATGAGGCAGGTACAGAGACTCCAGACGTGATTGTTGAGGAGCTCGAATATGAGGTAATTTCTGAACAGGATGCGAAAGACATGCCGGAAACTAAAACACAGAGAGATGCAGAGGAACCAAAACCTGAGTCAGGTCAGGAAAAAGAGGAGAGGATGGAGATAGAGATGAAGATGGAGGAGGAGGAAACAGTTTTTGATCTGTCCCCAGAAGAAGAGCTCATTGAGGCTGACTATGAAATCATTGACGCAGAGGAGGAGAGACAGGCCCGACTGGCTGCCGAGCTGGAGGGGTTGAACTGGTTCTGTGTCACCTGTGGATGTTTGCTCTCAGAGGACAACTGTGTGTCTGGAGAGCACCATGAGGTGACAGCTGTAGACAAGGCCTATGAGGAAATCAAGGTATTGTACTTTGTGATTTTTTTTTATGCTTACATTGACGATTTGTTTAGAGGTTACAATGAGGGTTGTCAAAGCCTTTTCCATCCCATTGTTGTGTTGAGGGTGTTGGAGATCCCAGCCCCTCCTCTCCACATTTTATGAGAATCATGAATCATGAACATGTTTTTGAAGAATGACATGTTTCAGTTCAATTTCCTACGGGAAATTACTTATCACTTCTGTTTGTGGCAGGAAAACACAATTAAATACAATGAATTTTATTTATTTATTTAAAACAGAGAGATCTTCTAAGGAGATAGACGTCTCTGTTTTATAGTTAAACACAATTAATGTCAGTACATGGGATAACATGTACTGTACATGTACATTTCTTTGTCTGTGTCTGAACTATTTTATGGCAAACAAAAGGAAAATACACCAGACTATTAAATACACCCATCTAAACTGATAGTAGGTAGATTTATGTAACAGTCCTGTAATAAGACCCACCATCATGAAGTTTATTACGTCTGTTTTTGTTGAAACAGTTTCAGAGAAGTATTGATTCAACTGTAAGGTTATTTTAGAAGCTGCTGTTAAATTGTATTGCATAATATTGACTGAGGTATTTTCATTATTCTGTCCACCCCATTTGTATCAGTGTAACAATAAGTAATAGAAACACTTATCTGTAAAATGCAGTACAATTCAGCAGCATCTCAAATTGCATCATTCAAAATTATCATTTAAATACATAAGATATGCAGTACATATATTGGATAAACTGGGAAAGTCATTAGTAAATGTAATTAACCACTACTAGATGTTAATTAATCGATCACATTCAGTTTAAACCCTTTAATTGACATTTAAAATAATTGATTTTCTCTGAAATATATAGCTTAGCTGAAAAAAAATATGTACGACTACTAGAAGCACAGCATTAAAAGAAGTTACTATTAACCTCATTTAAAATAACAGTTAAGTTTATCACTATGACATTAACAAACAATATGCAAATGAATACTATGGACAGGTATTGTAGATTGCAGAAACCTGTTAAAATAGATTTAAAGGATTAGTTCAACATTTTGGGAAATGCTTTTATTTTCTGTCTTTCTTGGAAAATATTCAGATTTCAAGAATTGTTGAATTATTCCCTTTCAGATCAGATAACATGTTTTTCTTGTTATTCTGTCTGTGGCCTCAGACACCTCACAGTGCCTCTTGATGGTTTTAACAGGCTGTTGCTGAAGTGACACAGTAGCTGTTCTCATGTCTGCTGGCAGGCTTTACTCAAATAGCAGCTCAGCATCATGACTTTATACCATAATTATTGCAACACATGGTCATGATCATTACACACTTTACTGTCATTAGTTTGGGTTATCATTTAATAAAATGATCCTAAATTAGACAGTTATTACTTTTCCATTCATGCTGGCAGGTTGCAGTTCTCAGGCTGCTGGCAGTCTGCAGCCAAGTACATAGAATTGTTGTGATGTAATGTTCAGCTTTGATCGGTGGAAAGATCCAGTGTGACATCATCAAGGGGAGACTGATTTTTGATCTGTTCACAAACTGTTCTCCTTTGCTGTCCCTATGGATCAGCACAGGGCCAGCCATCTGCTTTTTTCCTTTTATATCAATGTTATAGCAATTTCAAGAAATCTAAAATCATTTTGTTCTCTCCCACCTGCACTTTTTCTAAATCCACCTGTCCAGCTATTAAAATGATTAGAGAAAGCTCTTCACTCTGCTATGAGGCACTTCTTTCACCAGGAGAGACAATATTCAGTTTTCAATTGTTTTTCTGTAATCTGTGAGGATGCATTCGACAGCGTGAGTGAGTAGAGTATCTGGCATCCAAATCAAAAGAAAGCTGGAACAAACTGAAAATGATCCGATTCAATTTCCAGATGATTTTATAACCAGGTCTTTTGCGTGTGTCAGCTGTTTTTTATATGAAAGCCACAAACAGCTGGACAGTAAATAAAACCAAGCTCAAAGCTATTATGCAGGTCTGACTTCAGCACCAAAAACTGCAGTCTATCCAGATGTTCCACAGAGAGGAAAATCAATCCTGACAAGTTGATTAAAAAAATTTAGCAAATCTGTATCCAGACTTTATTGTCTGAGCTAGAATGTGCAATCATCCCTACATTTCTTCTCACATGCAAACAGATGCACACACACACCTGTTTTCTGCATAGGCGTTCAGAGCAACAAGTGTCCACAGTTTGACCTATTAAATGTGAGCTGGCCGTGTTCAGGTGGTGACAGGGGATTGCCGCCACTCCTCCTTCATGAAGATTACCCTTAAACTGCTCTTAGCAACATTTTAAACTCATTTTAACCAGCCTTATCGGGGTAAATAATTGGAACAGAAAGGAGCTTCCATCTCCTGTCACCTGGGACACATAAGATTGCCTTAATAAAATTCTTTTTTCAGGTATTGCCACTGGTAAGAAATTTTTAACACCTAGCAAGCGATGAATTGAATCTTTGGAGTAGGTGAAGACATCATTTCAGAGAAAGAGAGAACATTTGAATCTCTGACGTGAATGTTGTAGGGCAGAAAACACTGCTGCACTGTTTTTAATGAATGCAGTTGTGCTTTTAGGTCAACCTTTATTTTGGTGAATGAAGTAACAGTTACATACACAGACCCCACACAACAGCAGTGGAATAGAGTTTGCTTGACAAACAATATTTCCAAGAAGAAGAAGATCCAATAAAACAAGGTCATAAGTGGTGGTGTGCATGGCTCTTCTTAACATTGCATTGTATTGATCATCTATTGCTCAAAGGGAAGGTCCACATTTTTCAGGTCTGTCTTAAAACAAAGCTCACATGCCCATATGCACATTTCAAGAGTTAGTGTAAACGTTGTTTGTTCTTCATCGCCACAGAGGCCATAAAGAAATTCTTTCTGATTTCAATTTAAGTGATTAGGGATGACATTTCTACACTATTTGTATAAATGCATTCTGAAGTTCAGATTAAACTAAAACGAGGCTTCATCTTATTGGCTAAATCAAATTGATATCTTTCAAGCTTGTCATTATGGAATTCATTCTTTTTTATGACCCCTCTGCCGAAAACTACAAAAAATGCAGCTACAGGTATTTTGTTTTGTACTAAAAGTATGTAAATATTTATGAAAAAAAGAGGGCTGTTTCTCATCTCTTCCATTGAAGACACGTTAGGAAGATATCTTCATGGGCAGTGCAGAGATTGTGAGGAATTCCAACAACTAACAGCAATGTCAATAAACACATGGGCATGTGAGTATTCTTTTGAGATAGAAAGGGGAACATATTTTTAATCCCAGCTTCATCTTTTTGCAAAGACTCATGTATATAAATGTGCTATTTTACCTACAATTGAGTGTTTATAATTATTATCATTATTATTATTGTTAGGAGAAGCTAAGTGACTGGATCTCAGAGCTTCAGGGAAGATCAGAGAACATTGAGGACCTGGTGTCAGAGATTGAACTGGCCTACAATTCTATAGAGGTAAAACAAGCTGACATTATGTGACTCATATTTAATAGTAAATGGGACTGTACATGATATAATATTTGTGAAATAATATTTCTGTTTTCTCTCCCTCTCCTCTGGTCCAGGACCAGTGTGTGGAGACTGAGGCAGCGATGCAGATGCAGAATGAAGAGATGATGGGTCTGGTGATGGAGCAGTACAATAACATGTCCATCAGCCTGGAGGAGGAGAAGAAGGCCAAGCTGGAGCAGCTGTATGACCAGATTGTCTCCTTCCAGGACAGCATCGACTCCACCAAGGCCACTTTGGAGACCACAGCCAGAGAGGCTGAGACTGATGCACGGGTGAGGGTCTCATTTATTTACCAGTGGTATCCTATTCAGCCAATGATGAAATATGTGATAAATCCCTCTTCAATCTGTTCTCCCATTAGTCACCTGAAGACATTCATTCAAGGTAATTGGCTTTCAGGGAATGGAGTGTGAGACAGTGTGGTTTTTCAACCAAATTATAACATTTTAACTAGTTTATGACAACCAACACAGTGTGCTTGACCTGTAGAGTGTTAACCTAGGTGGCATGTCAATATATTGAATGTTCAACTGCAGCTGTAGATTTTGCATTTCAAGTTTAGACACCGACTTGTGGTTGTGGTTGTGGCCAAATATTAAATGTGGTTGTGTGATCAGGCTTAAGGAAGCTCTGGACTCAGTCATGTCACTGGAACTGGGTCCCAAGGGACTGCTGGTGTTTGAGGATTACGCCAAGGGCAACGCTTCCAGCTCTCACCTTGCACAGCGCAAGGGAATCCCAGGTAGGCCTGATACAAACATATGTTTGCAGCTTCAAACACGTGGCAGCTTCAAAAAGGTCTGTGTCATGTGCACGTATGTGGCAGTCATCAGTCTTGTATGCATGTGCCTCAGTGCCTCAGAGGCCCACTCTGCAGCCTCAGGAGCCAGGCTCAGCCACCGGCACCAGTGTCACTGTTTACTGGAGAGTCAACCCTGGAGATATCATAGACTGCTTCCAGGTCTACTGCATGGAGGACCCGCAGGGAGGTAAATACTTTCAGGATGGTGTTTGAACTGAGAACTGTGGTCAGTGATTTCATTATACTGTACATTATTCAATCGCCATTATTACTATTATATCCTTTATTTCTACCAAATTTTCTGGAACAACTTTAACTGTGTGTGTTCCTAAAAAACCTACATGTGTTGTTGCTGCTGTTTTCCACAGCAGTGTCAGAGGAGTACCGTGTGACAGTGAAGGAAAGTTACTGTGTCCTGGAGGAGCTGGAGCCTGATAAGACCTACAAGGTGTGGGTGATGGCTGTCAACTATACCGGCTGCTCTCTGCCCAGCGAGAGGCTCACCTTCAGAACTGGTCAGTCCACACTCTGGAGCTTAAGTTAGTAAAGACAATAATGCAACAACTTTGTCTGGTTAAACTGAAAAGCATCATTTTAATTTTACTGGCATTATGAAGGAAGTTTAGACTGGATGTTGCAATACCTGAATTTGTGGGGATCTGAAGAGACGGCCTGACAAAAACCAAAAGCGAATTTCACACTACTATGGATTGGTTGTTCTCTTTCTGACAGCTCCATCAGTACCAGTGATTGATACAGAGCGCTGTACTGTCATGGGGGATTCAGCCACACTGAGGTGGAGCTCAACAAAAAAGAGTTCCAAACAGAGTCACACCTTGGAGTACTGCCGCCAGTATGAACTGGAGGGAGAAGGGCTTAGGTAGGTGGGGTTTTTTAAACCAGATACGCTCCTGGATCGACAGAAAAGGCATTTAGACCCATTTGCAATTTCTGACATGAAGTAGTCAGTGCCGGAATTTACACTGCCACTAAATCTAGTTTCAAATGAACTAATAATAAACTGCATGTGTCTTATATGATCTACAAATCTACAGAAAATATTTTATATACTAACACAAGCTTATTAATTAATGTGTGTTCATCTATGTGGGTGTGTGTAACACACTCCTAGGTCCATCACGGGGATCAAAAGCTGTGAACAGAACGTTCTCCTGCAGCCCAATGAGAATTATCTGTTTTACATCAAAGCTGTGAATGAGGCTGGAGCCAGTGAACAGAGCGAGGCTGCACTCATTTCCACCAAAGGTAACACAACTCACACCTAAACTCCCTTTGTGCTTCTATTTTTGTGTGACATTGAACAAATGGATTTTCATTTTCTTTTCTCCGGCCTGTCGCTGTTTTCAGGGACGAGGTTCCACCTGCTGAAGGCCTCAGCTCACCCTGTTCTGGAGCTGTCAGTGGACCAAACCACCCTGCACTACGCTCATGATGCATATGAAAACACACCATCCACAGACACACAGTGAGCTTCAGTCAGCTCCTTCCACTCTTTAGACCTCTTTTGAGGAGTATGTGTAAACCAGAGTTTCTGCGTTTTCTAGGTGTCCATCCATCCTTGGTGAGTTGTTGCTGGCACAGGGACGTTACTACTGGGAGACCATTGTGTCAGGAAGCACAGCATACAGGCTTGGGGTGGCATGCAGCACAGCCAATAGACACAGCCCACTGGGGGAGAATAACCTGTCGTGGTGTTTGCAGTGTATCGCTACGCCATCAGGGTATATAAAGTATATAAAGTATATAAAGCATTTTCCTCCAATTGACTGGATTTCCATCACTGTTTTGTTCTAATCCCTCCTTTCTTTCTTCTCCTCGTCTGCCCAGCTGCAGGTATCAGTTGCTCCACAATGACATACAGTCCAGTTTGGTTGTGACTGAGATGCCTGAGCGAGTGGGTACCCTCCTGGATTACCAGCTTGGTCATCTATCTTTCTACAATGCCCAAAGCGGTCAGTTGTTGGGCACGTTCTGCCAGCGCTTCACCCAGCCGTGTCACCCTGCTCTGGCCCTGGAGTTGCCGGGCAGCCTGGAAGTCAGAATGGTGCCGGAGGTGCCAGAGTTTACCAAAGACAGCTAGCTTTACTATCTGCCTCGCACACTGTTCATGTTGGACATATATTAATTTTAAAGATATATAATGATTTAATGATGCTTTACTAAAAATGCAGATATGTTAGAACATAAAATATACAGATTACCACTGTAAAAGCAGAAAACTTCATCATCACTGATGGGTTTGTGTGTTTTTAGTGAGATCACAGCAATCCTTATTAATGTAGGGCTTGCAAAACCAGATTGAACAGGACTTCTAATCAACATTTGTTTATATTGGTTTCATTAACAAATTTGTAAATAACAAAACAGAGGCAGTGAAAATGAATGACGACCGACTGGACTGAAATTTGGTCCCTTGGATTTTGTTGCACAGGCAAGTGTCTTATTTGTTTTGTCGAGGGAGAAGTGTTGTGTTGTGGATCATTTTGTAAATTTGACCATAACATATGCTGATGTGATGAAAATGTTTTGTACTGTTTTGTAAAAGTTCAATGATTTAGTCATGTTCATTATTCTCCTCTTTATTTAAGGACTTATTGACAGGTACAGTGAGGAAAGGGTCTGAAATTACTGAAACAAATAATAAATCATGTCTTTTGTCAGAATTTAGATATTTACATATAGAAATATACTGCAGCACTTTTGAACTGTGTTTCATATTATGAATTTGTGTAAATACCTTTTTAAGCAGATGCGATCACTTCTATATTTTGTTATGTTCAACTCACAGCAAGTGGAGATTAATTGTTTTCCTTTTTCTGTCTTGTTGGCTGATTTTCATGACTGAGCTTAAAACATGCTTATTTTTCTATTTGCACAAAGTGACTGATGGTACATTGTTTTTACTGTGTTCACTAGCTTTCTTTCTAAGATATATCCACCACTAGAGGGTCTCAGCACTCCAAATTAGTCCATTTGGCTCAAAATTATCCAAAAATGTATTTATTCTCTGTAATATTTCCAATATTTTTTTCAGGAAATCAAATTAACTGAGACACGTCATAGTCAAGAAACTCTCAAGGAGCAGTGCAGTGTCAAATAAAATGAATCCTGAGCTATTCAGTTAATAATGGTAAACCAAACAACCAGTAAGATAAGCAGAAATTCAACATATTTATAGGAAAGTTTTGTTGTTTTTGTTTACCTTAATACACCCTATTCCCATATATATTTAAGTGCTACTTATACTTATTACAATGTAATAAAATATAGATTTTATCAATCTGAAAATGTGTAAACTGATTCAAATCAAATGTGGGCAAAAATGTGAGTTGAACCTAAATTACAAATGAAAAAGCCTAAATCAATCTAATACATTTGCTGCTACCAATATTCTGCAGAATCCTCTGCAAAATCTATCATGCTGCAAACTTCAAGATAGCTTTTCATGACTTACTGCTACTGTAGATTTGGGAGCCAGATACTTTGCTAAAAAGGCTGCATGGTCCTCCAGAGGTTGTAATTTCCCAATTATTGTAAAATTTTCCACGCACTCATAGCTCCCCCCCATCTCTGACACCTTTTCTAATTTCTGTGGAAACGGAGAGGAGGAAACTGAGAAATAGAAGAGGAATGCGCTGCAAACACATGCACATCATCAAGGAACAGCCTCTGGCTTCCAAGCGATCTGTTGAACTGCTCATTTGGAAGCTGAAGGAAGCTCATTGAAAGGTGAAAGCTTTAGTTTACAGGAACTACTCTTCTCTGCTTTCCTGCAGTGGATGACACTGGGTTGTGAAGTTGTAACAAAATTGGTTGTGGCTAAATGGTAAGGAGTAAAAAAAAAAGGATATTATTATATTATATTATAATTAATAATAATAGCAACAACTTTATTTAGCATACATAAATCAGTCATTCAACTACATATTTTTTCTTATATGTTGTGAAACTGCCTGCACCCCCAGTTTGAGAAATACTGTCTTAGATGATGGAGGAAAAATCTATTAAAGCTCAAAACAAGAGACACACAGCTCTAATGCAATTTTCTATCTAGTCTCCAGTTGACTGTTCACAGGCATATTCAATGAAATGATTAATTTTGCTTGAAAAAAGGACAGTAGCCATGGTTGGATTATCACATTTTGCATTTCAGTAATATGAATGTAGTTGTTACCAACCATCCACAGAATGAACAACTGCAAGAGAAATTGGAAAGATAATTTATGAGTTCTGCCACAGAATTATGAATGACACAGTTAACATTTGACATTTGTACAACACATGCTGGCAAGAAGGCACACTGTACCCATGTGGACCTCCCAAGCCTGGTTTTAGTCCAACAACATTTTGTAACTGGCAGCAAACACACACACACACACCCAAAAGAAGGCTTTTGTTTTATGATATGGTGCTTTAAAGGGAATGTAACAATGAAGTGATTTTTTTAGAATTGCAAGATCCCAAGTATCTTTACAAATATCAAAACTATTAAGCTATTACGCGGTGAAATCATGACAGCAATCACACAGTTCATTAATGTGAGGATATTAGATTACATAATAACAAAAACCATCGCAGCTCATTTCAGTCCAAATTCAGAATCAGAAATTTAAACAGTAAAAATATAACAACAAAAAAAGGCAGCTAATGAGACTTGCCCAAATGGGACAGACACTTCAATTTCAACAAGGTGACACTTACATAGGCACTGCAAACGATGACACAGCAGAAGAATCTAAATAAAATGTTGTTCGAAAAAATGGCTGTGGAAAACCATGGCAACAACATGATGAATGGACTGTTGTTCACACAGAATATCTAAAAGAAACAACAATGAAAGACACACTGGTTTCTGATGTAAGGTCCTTCCTTTGCCTTAGTGTACTATATCTTAGACTATGAACAAGTTAATCAGCCCTATGAGAGGAAACTACAAGTAAATTTGTATTGATTGTACTCAAGACTGTATTTACAACTATACAAGCAATATTTTATATTACACTAATTCAAATGTAATTAATTTACAGATCATTTTACAGTGGATATGAGGAAGGACTCAGTAGTGGCTAGTTCCTCTATGATAAAAAAAAGTATATAAATTAGAGTAACATAAAATAACTAAATATGTTATAAGGTGCTCTAGCTGAACCCAATCAATATCATCATGAGGCACATGATGGGGAGATGACATGATGGGGACATTTCCACATGTTGGCTATGATGTCTCATCTGTAGTGTAATGAATAATGGAGAGATTTATACAGAAAATACATATTCAATACAGATTCCTTAAAGAAGACAAAAACGCAAGACGAGGTTATAATAAAAACTGACAAGTGGCTCACTCAGAAGTCCGTGTCACTTCTCATTTTGGCTTTCCTGTGAACTTTCTGTGTCCTTCTCATCCAACACAACTTCAAAGCATTACATCCTTAACCACACACATGCACTAAACCTTTTTAAAAAGCTCATACATGCACTTTTCCATTGCTTTCAAGCTAACATCTTTGAAATCTATCATCATCTTGCTGTAAAATAGTCTCTTCTATAATTATAGTCATACTTCCATTAATTATTTGTCATTTAAGTTATAGTTCAGATGGATTTTTTCTATTTCAGGAGGTTGAGTAATATTCAAAATTGCACCTTTTGCCTATAAGCTGTTTGTCCTCCACTTATAAGGCTGGATTAGGGTTGACAGGACCGGGTTAGGCTGGCGTAGAGCTCTTCTCACTGGCCAGACTGGGTGTGGGGTCTGGTCTGTGGGGTTTGTGCTGAGGGCTGCTGCGAAGGTTGTCATCCATCTACAGTATAGGATGTCCAAGTTAGTCAGAGCAAATATGCACAAGCAAAAAGAAAATACAGTAGATATAACAAATATAAGAGTGGAAAGAATCCCTGTATATATACACCTTCAGCACAGCTGACACAGTACCTGCAAATGGCAACTACCATTGCTAACCATGCAAAGAAGATAAAAGGAAAGCAGAAGCACCTTCTCTATCAAGTTGGACTCTTTATTTACAAGTTGAGTTAGTTTCTGGAGGTTGGCATCCATTGTTTCCTGAACAGGTGGGGGAGGACCTGGAGACAGATGATGCAAGGGAACACGCAAAAAAAAGGAGATGGCAGAGAATCAGAAGAATAGGAACAGAGTTAAGGCAGAAACAAAGAGTGAGCATGCAGTAAAAAAAAAAAAAAAAGAGGTGAGGAGAAGGAAAATACTGATGATGTTAGTCGTTATGTTTGCTTGAAAATGTCAACCATACCCTGCACACCTTTGTGTGTATCATTCAACAAGCTAAGGCTCCTAGAATGTACTTCCAGCGTGTGCAGTGATCTTACTTGGGTGGTCCACGCTGAAGTAGACTGAGAGAATGTTGTCGCAGAAGCGTTTGAAGTTCTCCAGCTGACTGAGGTGGCTCTGCAGAGGGCTGCTGGGAAGACTGGCTTTGTAAAGCGGAGCCACAAAACCAAACACAAAGGCATCCAGACTGGTTGGCCTACAAACACGAACATAAATCATTTACACAAAAATACATCTAGGCCCACAACGAGACAAGGAACAGAGAGCTGTGAGACATCAACAGTAGGATAACTCATTATGTCAGCACACTGTGAGTGTTTTATAAATCTTGAATTATCATTAATGATTTTGTCTTAATAAACTCTGCAAAGCATTTTCTAAATAGGATTTCTCCCAGAATTATGTGTGAAATACACTTTAGATGACCCATTCCTCTTACAGTAATCATGTTATTTTCCACACTTAAACTGAAACCTCAATTTACATATCAGAATCTGGCCTCCTGCTTTTTGTGATAGTTCCCTGTTATCATGCTATTCTTTTTCTTGTACCAGCAAACCACAAACAAAAGGCCAACTGAATATTTAATGAAAAAACTTGAACAGAAACTCCTAGCCACATGTTATAACACAACATTTCCATCATATTTTTTCCATCTACTCTGTTTTCAAATAGCTTTGAACCTACATATATTCGTGGTATATCAAATGAACATTTAAAATATTAAACATTAAAGAACTCACGAGTTGCCAAAGAAGTAGTTTGCTGATCCCAATCGATAGGAGAGGAGATTCAGGCATTCTTTAGCATCACTGTAGATCTGAGGCAGACAGAGACAAAGATTTACATTTCAGTCACTACAACATGTCAACTACACAGAGCTGACATGTTGACACATCATATAACTGATCAATATTTACCTTTCCCTCCACCTCAGTTATTCTGTGTAGTGGTGCCTCTCCTTTGGTTAGAAGAATGCGAGATAGGGCGGTGTTGGCGTAGCGACAAGGGACAACCAAGTTAAGAGGGAAGGGTGAGCGTGAAGCAAACCATGGCCGTGTCACATTGGCATAGTTTTCTGCATCCACCCAGAACGTGTGCAACTGTGGAGCACAAAGCATCTCTCTGCATAAATATTAACATTGCTCACAGATGTGTCGGGCAATAAGCAGAGGAGAGGTGGTGCTACCAGAGCTGGTCGTAGTTTCTCTTCAAGTAGAGCGATGTACGCCATGGTGTCTGCCCCTTGTCTGGCTGATAGCTCATAGTCTGCATTGAACCTCTAAAAAAAAGATAAATCACAAACGCTATAGCAGATCTACTGATTATGCTAAATGTGTTATGTCATGACCAGGTGATGGACAGTGAGCAGGCTTGGCATCCGGTCTGACCTGTTTCCTCAGGAAGTTGAGAATCTGTGTAGGTTCTTGAACTGCAGAGTCTCCACAAATTAACTCTGGAACGGTCGCTGCAAGGTGAACATCAAGAAGGAAATTTTGCAATTAAAAACAAAGGTTTATTTAAGGGATGTGTTGCATTTTCATTTGCATGTTATAAAGGTCTACCTAAAAATTACATACATTAATTTCACTTACGAACCCAACCAGATGCATAAAAACGTAAACGCTTAAAACTGTTTTTAGTCTTTTATGACATCTATTTAGGCCCACAAAATATTCATGACTGTGGCAATTAAGAGTGTCAGAGCTGCATTCATGCTGTTGTAGAGTTTTTGTGAGCACATAAAGAGCTCTAAATGGATGATATGCAAATATTTTTCAAGTGTGAATTCTGCAAAATATTCCTATACAACCCATAGAATTCTCAGTTGACCAGAAAAGCATATTAAGTAATCACCAGTGTCTAGACCAGACCAGCTGCAGCCCACCTGTTAGAGTTTTCCATGTCCAGTCTATAGGAGAAACTGTGACTTTCGCTCCAGAAAACTTGGTGTATGCCTGAAAAACAAAATCCACACTTGAATCAGGAAAGATGGCAAAAAACGCAACAATCAATCAAAGTCAATAGCAATACAGGACAGAATGATCAGAAGAATACTTAATCAGCTGTAAGCAAATTAGACCATGTATCCCATTTGATAAGATTTTCTCCCCAATTTAATACAAATTTCACTTTAAGATCTTTCATAATAAAACGATTATGAAACCTATTACTCAAGTAGTCTTAAATTCTGCCACTGTGTTACTTATGCATGGAATTATGGTGAAAATTAATCATTTCCTGTTCTGATGGGGACCCCTTGGCATCCCTGAACCACTGTATTAAGACACATTTTCCCCAATACCTCCCCACCTGTTCTCTCCCCACCTGTCCACACTGATGCCAGAATCACATACATGAAATTAAAAATGGAAGGGTGGCAGAGGGCTGAACCAAAGGTGGAGGGGAGATTTTAAAGAACCCAAAATGATGAGAATTATGATTAAATGCGCATCTGTGAACACGATGCATGCATCTGATGAAATTTCCTAATCTGTTGATATTACAGTGATTATAGCAGGAAATGAGAGTGCCATTTTTCCAATATCCTTGTACCTACTTTTCAAAATGCATTAATGTCACACACTGACACCTGCTTTGGTTGGTGAAAACACCAGTGACAAGGATGGACAGTCTACGTTAAAAAAAAATCAGAATGAAGTCAATAAACCCACACAAAAACGCATTAATATTACAAAATAAAATACATGCTTTAAGGGCGACGTGTATGTCATTTTGGTCATAAAATTGGTGTCACCTTGTGGCTAGAGTTGTAACTGCCTGGTTTCACTGAGGCACCACAACATGACGCAAAGCCAGCGAACAAATCAATGTAAACTTTCAGACAAGGCCATAACGATCTCGTCCACGATCAGTGGCTGCCGAGGCAAATATATGACGTCACACAAATTAAAATCGGAGCCTCAACAAACTGACCTTGAAAAACTCGAATTGATTTGCTGTGCCAATGACTTCTGACAACCAGCCATTTATGATGGACAGGACATGCAGTCACAGTGGTAATACAGCAGATGACTAAACGTAAAATTCAATAGGTTTACATCCTGCACATCGAGCTGAACATTAGCAGCTACAGAGCCAAAAGGTAGGTAGGTTAAGTTAGCAAGGAAGCTAACCAGATATCCACAGAGCAGATGCAAACAAACGGAGAAAAACATTTAGCTATGTAGTCTGGCCTGAATATGGTAACCCTTTTTCTTTACAAGCAGACGATAACGTTACCAGAACTATTAGAGACTCGGCGTGGACAGAAGGCAAACCCCAGTCTCCCCCCCAGCATCTCAGTTCCATGGCAGCCGCCATGTTTTGATTCATAGATGTAGCTGGTGACGTCACCTGGTAAGGCAAGGGCAAGGCAAGTTTTTATATTTTAGCACCATCCAGACACAAAGCAATTCAAAGTGCTTTACAGCGGCACGGATTGAATGAAACATATTACATTTATAAATAAAAATAATTTATAGTAATAATAATAATCCATTTAGAGCATGAGAGACAAGTTCAAAACAAGACATTAGAACACTAAATAAATACAAAATGCAGAGATTAAATTAAGAGAGATACATGAAAATAGATAAGAAGCATTATGAATTTATGGTAAAGCTGCAGTATATAATAATGTTTTAATACCTAAATTAAATGAGCTGACAGTTTGAGCAGACCCCAGATACCTGGGTAGGTTGTTCCACATGTTAAGGAGCGTAGAAACTAAAAGCTGCTTCAGCTTGCTTGGTTTCTAGGAAAACTAACCAGTCCCAGAGGACCTGAGGGGTCTGGATGCCTCATAACGTGCAAGTAAAATTTGCTCTGTTTTTCTGAATTAACACGATAATTATGGCATAGTTCTGAGAAAGGTTTTCATGAAAAAAATTAAAATTATTTTTCTGTGTTTTTTTGTTCTTTTGTTCTTTTGATGCTTTCCATCTCTGTAAATTTCATTCAGTGATGGCAGAGTTAATCCATCCTGGCAACAACTCAGCAGGATGCACCTTTTTGACAGGGGGCACAAAAATAGTAAACATACTGAAAAATAATTTCAGTGTGTTTGCCCCCTACATCTAGGGGGCAAACAATAACATCAATGAGAAATCAAAGTGGTCAGAAAGAAATCTGAACATCTACAAATCCATCATAATGGACTGTATGCTGAGGAGGATTGTGTGATTCAACAGAGAGCTCCAGATCAGCTACTAATGAGTCTTGTGATGACACAACCACTATTTCAGAGGTCAAGAATACATTCACAATTTCAAATGCATTATTTATTTTTTGGTTCAGAATTATTCAAAAACAATTCATTTAGAAAATGTGCAGAATTGGAATTAACTCTTACAAACTGGTTTATTTAAGTCAACTAAATATTATTTATGTAGCCCTTATATTTCCCTTATATTCAACACTATCTATCGTTAGATCCTCCATTTGGATTTGAAAAGTCCACACAAAAAAAACAAATATACCTGAGGCCTAAATCTAACAGTGCTTTAAATTATCAAAGATCCTTAAAGACTTATTCAGGGTATCTCTTAGCTAATATAACTTATTATTATATTTCCTGATTTGGCCCTTACTTGTTTCCTACTTCTTTCCTTGATTAGAGATAAGGGTAGCCATTGTAAATTGTTGCCAAGACAGCAGATGTTTGGTTAATCATATTTTGATTAGGGCTTACAGAAATTAAACTCTGTTGTTCTTTTATCTGTATTAAGTCTTGTGATTGTTTAGAGTGATTATAATCAATGTATTATCATTATTTTGACAAAAGTTCAAAGCCTTAATTAGTTTAGAGATACCATGATCAAATAGTCCGGCTCAGTTTCTCGTTTTTTATTGACTCGTTTCATACATGTTTACACAAGCAGTAAAAAAGACCTCTCTTAACATAAACAGTGATATACTACTGTATATGCCTCCATGTACATAGAAAGTGACTACTGTATAGTAGGAATTGAGGAAGTTACAATTTCATTTTTTTCATGTAATTGTTTTCAGTAACAATAGCATGATATCTGTCCATGGGCTGTTAATCTGACCGGTGAAGGCTGCCAGGTTTTTTGTCAGGGACCAGACAGACAGACACAGACGGATGCACAATGATAAGGCTCTGAGGGATGGTAAATGTCTTTCTTTGGCTCAGACTAAAGGCTAAGATGTTGAAATGTACTTGAGGCTAGTAGAGAAAGCTTTAAGACGAGTTCCAGACATCTATTATGAAATGTTTCCAGGGTCCCAAGTCAGGCCTCTTTGTCCTCACTTTTCCACATTCCCCAACACATGGAATTAAGAAAACGTTTTCAGAGGCATGTTGAATGAGCTGAATTAAATTGAATTTGAAAAAAAAACATCTGGTTTAGAGTTATACAGTTTAACTAGCTTACTGGAGATGACCTAGAAAATCAACACGTATGTAACAGGTTAATGATGCTTTTGAAGAATAATGGCCAGCTGGAATCCCTTCAAATCATCCATTTCAGATATTGTTTAGAGTTAACTGTATACAGGCATATTTAGTGTAGTGTTTTTTTTATGGTATTATATCACCAATCCCCAAAAGACTTCAGAGACACAGATTAGAACTAAGAATAAGTTTTATCTTGATCCTAAACTAAATACTCATAAATAAACAACCAAACAAAAAAACTTACTTTCAGGTCAATCCTTTTTTTTAGATTAATATTATGTTTAATACCTTATTTTCTGTTATTTCTTAGGTAATATTGTCTCTGGTAAATAATAGTACTACCTAAATATACCGCTTATACAACATTTGATAAAACTATAGTAGTAAGGGGACACTCCCACAAACAACAGTCCCTACACTGTGCCACTTTCACAGCAGTCAAGCATAAAAACCCTCCCCTTTGCTTTAAAAGCTGTGGCTGTGCAACAAAACCATCTCACCTCTGCTGAGAATTTACTTCAACATCTGAATGTGTCCCCTACTCTGCTGGACCATTGTGTTAAATAGGTGATTGATCTGTGATTCTCTTATTTGTCCAGTACTGAAGCACTGATGATGGGTGAGTGGGCCAGAGCAGCGGCTCTGTATCTGGTGCTGCAACAGCTGGTGCTCACTGTCTCAGCTCAAGGCATTGGTAAGTACTCTTCACCACTCATGCCTTGCTGGAAAACATCACAAATGTGTCTGCAGATCAGTGCATGTTGTTAAGAACTTTTTTTCATCACCTTTAAATAATATTTCATTAAGAAATCCTGGCCTTGCGATTTGTAATCTGCAGCAAGATGCAAATAACAAGGGTAATTTTGTTGATTTGGTTGGCATAATGTTGGATTTTTTTTTGTAGCTTGTACAACTTGACATTTGGAATATAGTAACAGTCTGAACTAAATAAGACCAGCCTTTGATGGTGGAACACTGAAGTGCCTTCTGAGAAGGTGCATGTACATAACTTTGCTGTCACTTCATATTATTCTTGAATTCAGCTAATGGGCTGTGTGCAAGTGTTACTGTGCATGTATGTGAATGTGTCCGTGCATGTGAGTGTGAGGCAGTAGGTTTGTTCCAGTGGAAAGAGTACACTGCTGCTCCCTTCTGCAATTCCTATCTACCACTCTATAAAACACAGCAGGATGCAAACAGGAACATGCACTTGCACACACATGTATGCATGTGCACACATACTCACATAAACACATACAGATGCACCATCACACGTAATAAAGTACCATGGGGATTGACTCAACAGTAGCTATCCACAGTACTCTGCTGGCCAGCCATTAAGACACAAACACAGAACGTTCGCTATTAAAATTAACAAAAAAAAGGTCAGCACTGCTTATAGTATACCAGCTGGAGTGCTTTCAGTTGATGTGGTGAATATTTCTTAAGTTCCTTTCAGATTTCTGACCGACCACCATACTGTTTTTTTTCGTGACTGTGTTAATTTGTGTCTTTTCTCTGGACTTTTTTTTGTCATTATTATGTTACAATGCATCTACAGCAGTATAATGCAACTTTTTTTTAACAATCCTCTCCTGTGTTAGTCTATGACCTCCTGAAGTCTCCAGATTGCCTGCCAGACTTGCTCCAAGGAAGCCTGAGGAGCAAAGGGCGAAATGAGGCTTTCCTCCTCTCTTCCTTCAGGCTTCACAACAAGGCCCCCACCTCTCTCTACAGTGTCATCAACCCCAAAGACAACACCAAGTACCTGGACGTCAGCGTGCAGGCCAAACTGAACAAGGGTGAATTAATATACTGACACATGTAACAGTGTCTGTGACATCACTACAAAAATCTATAGAGTCAGCAATCTGGTTTAACTCTTGTCGTCGCCTCTCTCCACCTGTAGTGACCATTCGTTACCAGAAGACTGACGGCAGGTTCAGTACGACCAGTTTTAACCATGGCTCGCTGGCTGATGGCCGAGATCACCATGTGATGCTACATGCCAGCGGCCTACAGCGAGGCCCACCTCGCCTCAACATCTATATAGACTGCAGACTGGCACACACTTTGAATGATCTGCCGGCTGCATTTGGGTCTCTCCCACCTGGTCCCAACAAGGTGGCACTTAGGACCCTGCAGTCAAGGGGACAGGTGAATAAGATAATAATTATGTAATCCAGAAATATGCTGAATAGAAACAAAAATAGTAAAGTCCCAACATTAGAACTTTATGCAAACACTATTAAATAATTAATTTCTCTGTGTCTTTAATTCCTTTTTAAGGATAACTTGACAGACTTGAAGCTAGTGATGGAGGACACCATAGATAATGTGGCCACTCTGCAGGAATGTAACATGGATCAGGATGAATCTCTGCAGCTGCTGGGTGAGAACAGATGGCAACTGACTATCTGGCATCACCTGACAAGGTCATTCACTCATTGAACCTGAACGATCTATTATGTATTTGATTTTCTAGTTCTGATTTGTTAAATTCCCATAGGTATCCACGGAAGCAGAACCGTACATGACCAGGTTACCATGCTGGAGCTGAAGAGCCTGTTGTCTGAGATGAAGGAGCTGCTTCATCTGCAGGTAGCCTTTTCTTTCCAGTCCCATTCTTGTGCATTTCACAAAGGTTACTCTTGATGGAATATAGAAACTGTTCAAAAATGATTTGGAAAACCAAGAAAAGATCTACACACTGTTTCCACATAGAGTTATAATATAATTAACAGTCCAATATTGTTGATTGTTGACGTTGATTTTGTTTGCTCCTTTTTGGTTGTTGTTTTTTAAACCAGATTGATGCTGAGATGATATTAAATGAATAAAATTGAACTGATCAAACAAAGAAAAGATTTTTGGAAAGCATTGGGTTGCAAAAAATGTCCCTGTTTTTTTTAGTTACCTATTTTTAAAACTGGAGGAATGCAGGTTGATTCACAACCATTTGGAATTTCGTTTTTCTTCAGTTCAAAATGAGAATCCAGACTGCAAGGACCTGATTTTCTGGAGCTCTCTTGTTTCAAGACTTTATTTAACCTCAGCAACAGACAGCTAAGTAAAAGGGAGCAGCAGAGGGAAGTGGATTTTTTTATTTGAAGTGGAGGATTTGTGAGAGGATCAGGCATCAAACAGAGAGCCTGAGGCTATAAAGTGCTTGATATATAGTTCAGTATCTCAGACTTGCCAGACACACAAAGAGAATCCTTTATTTAAGGAAACAGATAACTGGGGCTTATCTCAGCAAACATACGTTTTATAGCTTTTAAACATTTCTCAGTCTCATTCAGATTTCAAAAGTTATTGGAAAGACAAAAGTTTGATCTGCTTGTATTCCTATAAGCTGAAACAATTACACACATTGACCCAAGCTGCACAGTTTGTCCCGACTAACAGTTGTACACTCTGCTTCTTTCTGGCTAAGATTAAGGAGACAACTTTTTTGAGGAATACCATCACAGAGTGTCTTGCCTGTGGTAAGCAGTACAAGAACTATGATCGGACTTTTCATTTACACAGTATTTAGACACTACTGACAAAGTGACATTTCAACAAGGTGCTTTCATATCTGTCTATGTGTGCCCACAGATTTCAGAGGCAATCCAACCAAATCGGGTCCAGCTCCGAGTCCTGGGACGTTTGTCGAGAAGCCTCAGCCTCTGACTCAGTGCCCCCCTGGGACCTGTTTCAGACAGAACATGTGCATCCCTACGGAGTCGGGGGGTTTCCAGTGTGCCCCCTGTCCAGATGGATATACAGGAGATGGGGTGCACTGTGATGACGTAGATGAGGTAGGAATTATAAGCTTCTTAGTATGTATGTGTCTCTGCAATGTGAAAGTAGTTGTTAGCATTTCACCATCTTGTACTTTTTGTGGGTTTTAGTGCCAGTTTAACCCGTGTTTCCCTGGCGTCCCTTGTGTGAACACTGCCCCTGGTTTTCGCTGTGGACAATGCCCTCTTGGATACATCGGTCCAGAGATAACTGGAGTGGGAGTGTCCTATGCTAAGACACACAAACAGGTACAACAACAACAAAAATAATGCACTGTACATAAAACATTAATTCTGTTAGATTTATCTGTACCTGCTGACATGAATCTTTTCCTTGACGTACTGACTTTCAGCTTTTCTTCCCAGGTGTGTGAGGATCTAGATGAATGTCGGGGTCCGCCTGAGAATGGAGGTTGCGCTACCAACTCGCACTGCTACAATACTGTAGTAAGACCACTGGGACTGATGTATAAGTATTATCAAAGTCTCTTATAGTGGAAAGCCCTGGTTTCTGACACTGAGCTGTTCTCACCAGGGCTCGTTCCGCTGTGGAGAGTGTAAAACTGGCTTCACTGGTGACCAGGTGAAAGGCTGCCATGGTGCCAGGCTTTGCCCCAACGGTCAACCCAACCCCTGTGATGTCAATGCCGAGTGTGTTGTGGGGAGAGGCAGCAGCATTGGCTGTGTGGTAAGAATTTAGGAAATACTGACGTCATACTTTATGAATATCCCTGGATCGTGAAAGTGAAACACAAACTGTTCCACTTTTCATAAAATGCTTTTCCTCCTCGCGTGCGCGTGCGTGTGTGTGTGTGTGTGTGTGTGTGTGTGTGTGTGTGTGTGTGTGTGTTAGTGTGGCATTGGTTGGGCAGGTAATGGCTATGTGTGTGGAAAAGACACAGATATTGATGCATATCCTGACAGCAAGCTCAAATGCAGAGACAACAGCTGTAAGCAGGTACTCATGTCTACACCCACTCTCCCCTCTCTTGCATTTAATCCATGCTTGTATTAAAGAAATAATGTTGTGTGTGTTTTGTTGCATTGTTTCCAGGACAACTGCATGTTTGTGCCAAACTCTGGCCAAGAAGATGCAGACGGGGATGGTATGGGGGATGCCTGTGATGATGATGCAGACAGTGATGGCATTATTAACATAGATGTAGGTAACTTAGCTCCACAGGATCAGATAGGCTTTAACATTCTGTGAACAATAATTAGCTTTCACGAAGCCCATACACTATACAGTGAACCTTGTCTGTCTGTCCCAGGACAATTGCTGGGTCATTCCTAACGTGGACCAAAGGAACAGCGATAAGGATGTCCATGGCGATGCCTGTGACAACTGCAGAACAGTTGAAAATCCCTCACAGAAGGATACCGATCAGGACGGGCTGGGAGACGAATGTGATGATGATATGGACGGAGACGGTAAGTGTGTTTATTATTCAATAGTCAGATTAATATTATTAACTACATACATAGTGGTCACATACAGTAGACCGCTGACCATGACTAGGTATAATTAGAGGGATATATGGCAATTTTTGTCACAGTGGCTGAAAAGGCTGGATGAACACTACTGTGAGAGGTGTTTTTATTGCATCAGTTTGAGGTAATTTAGTTCGGAACACTTTGTGTGAAACCTAATGACTGATAATCCCATTAAAAGACTTAGAGGGTTATTCAAACCACATCCTGTCTGGATCGGGCTGTCTAGACAAGAATACCGCCTTTACAACCCTGTTTGGTGGAAAGTGTGGACTGGCACCACTTTATCTGTTCAAATATCTTCCTGGTCTTGTATCTGCTTCCAATTCACATCCTCTACCAGTTAGATCATTGGCTTTCAGGGCAACAACTCAAGCGGCATTGAAAAAAAACAGAAACAAAAAAAAAATCCCAGTAGAAAAAATGTGAAAATGTCTCAACTGGAATCATCGGTGATGTCTCACAAACCTTTTTCATATGTTTGCCCTTCAGAGCACCTCTCATTTGTTCCACTGCAAACACAGTTTCAGTGTCTTGCCTTTGTGTGTGCCCGCATGTTTACCTCTTTATGCATATGCATGTTTGCCCGTTGAGAACGTTCAGTGACCACTGTTCACTCCAACTTCTTGATCATTTGGTTATGTCTTTAACTCCGAGGCTGGATTGCTACGCGCTTGGTCATGTCTGCCTCCTTCCTAAAAGCATTTTTCCACGGTAAGCCTCTGCCAGGCGTTAAAGGCCACTGGAAACTATTTCACCGACGTCCCACACAAACACTGCCATCTGGTGATGCATTTGACAGACTGTGTCTATGGGCTGCTTTCTGTCATGCTTCCCCCCCCTGTTAATGCTTTCACACATGACACAGAAATTAAAGTACTGTGGTGTTTATGTTCTCAGGCTTTAATAATATTCTTGACAACTGCCAGGGAGTGCCCAACCCAGACCAAAGAGACAGAGATAATGATGGGGTGGGAGATGTCTGTGACAGCTGTCCTGACGTGGCCAACCCTAACCAGGTAACAAATATTACAAACCGCAACCTGAAAAAGATTCATCTGTTGCCATAACTCTGACTAACAGCTTGTTTGTCTACCTGCAGTCTGACTCAGATGATGACCTTATAGGGGATACCTGTGATGACAACATAGACAGGTAGAGCCCACTGTTGTGAATAATGATGTATTAAGTTTTGCCATCTTGCTTTACCTGCCCTTCCTCCTCTTTGCCAGTGATGGTGATGGCCACCAGAACACAAAGGACAACTGTCCCATGGTCATCAACTCCTCTCAGCTGGATACAGACAAGGATGGAAAGGTTTCAAACTGTCTCCTCCTTCATCCTTTCCTCGTTTTTTTCAATGCATGATATTTTGTTAATTCATCTCATGTCATGCTGACATATAGAAGGGTGTGTGTGACACACATCCACATCTGCTCTTTTATCTGGATAGGGAGATGAATGTGATGATGATGACGATAACGACGGCATACTGGATGATGACGACAACTGCAGACTAGTTGCCAACCCAGACCAAAAGGACACAGACAGTTAGTATCACTTCATGTTTGATCCCCGGTGTGTACATCCATGTGTACAGTACACATTTCTGCTGTGTGGTTCCTGAGTGGCATCGCTTTATTTCAGGAAACGGAATTGGAGATGCATGTGAAGGAGACTTTGATAAAGACAGTGTCATTGACATCATTGACCAATGCCCAGAAAATGCTGAGATCACCCTGACCGACTTCAGAGCCTATCAGACTGTAGTGCTGGACCCAGAGGGGGACTCTCAGATTGACCCAAACTGGGTGGTCCTCAATCAGGTAAACAAAATATAAATATCAACCCCCTTTCTGAGGTAGCCTCTGTTACAATTTCAATCAGTCTTTATATAAAACTTACTTACAAACTTATTCCACATTTTCATACAGGATAGTAAAATGAGGTTAACTCATTATTTTAAACTTTTTTTTTTAAGAATTCTACAACAAATAATCTTATGAGTCCTATAATAGTACAAATAAATGAATCTACTCTCTTTGGTCCTGACAGGGCATGGAGATAGTTCAGACCATGAATTCAGACCCTGGTCTTGCTGTAGGTAAGCACAGACCACCTTCATACTGTCCTACTGTCCCATCTGTTTTCATGGAATTTTCCTATTTCTTATCAGTGTTTTTTTTTCTCCACTGTCCAAATCTGTAGGCTACACAGCGTTCAGTGGGGTTGACTTTGAGGGAACATTCCACGTGAACACAGTGACCGACGATGACTATGTTGGCTTCATCTTCGGCTACCAGGACTCCTCCTCCTTCTATGTGGTGATGTGGAAACAGACAGAACAAACATACTGGCAGGCCGCTCCCTTCAGAGCCGTTGCTGAGCCGGGAATACAACTCAAGGTAAATGTGTTTAATAGCTGCATTCTATAGAACCTTTATCTGACGCGCTCCATAATTCACCTATTCTAGTTATCATAGATAGTATTTGCAATCTTTGTTATAGCTGTTATTATTGTTGTTGCTATAAATGTCTGTCCCTCTTCCTCACTCAACATCCCCCCCCCCATCTCTAGCTCTTTCTCTCTCAACCCAACCAGTCAAGGCAGATGGCTGATTTGGCACTATATAAATGAAAATGGTTTGATTTGGCAGTACCAGTTTTTTCCCTCTCTTATGCTCAGTGGCTTTTTATCACTAGGTTGTGAAGTCGAAGACTGGTCCTGGTGAGTATCTGAGGAACTCCCTCTGGCACACAGGAGACACCGCCGAGCAGGTCCGTCTCCTGTGGAAGGACCCCAGGAACACTGGCTGGAAGGACAAGGTCTCCTACCGCTGGTTCCTCCAGCACCGACCACAGATTGGGTACATCAGGTACGAACAGAGCACACCAACACTCAGAGACACACTCACTCACACTGCGTGAACTAATTAGTTTCACTTCATGTGTGAACCAGGTCTCGCTTCTTTGAGGGTTCCGACCTGGTGGCAGACACAGGGGTGATAATTGACACCAGCATGAGGGGTGGGAGACTGGGAGTGTTCTGCTTCTCTCAGGAAAATATAATCTGGTCCAATCTGAAATACCGTTGCAACGGTAAGTGTCTGCAAACTTAAGTCAGTCCAGTCAGCTACAGAGTCCAAGTATGCTTATGAGTTGCTTTTCTTTCTCATTCCCACAGACACTATTCCTGCTGACTATGTCAATGCCTACAGCACACAGTGAGGGCAGACAATGGACGTGGTCCATCAAGGAAACAACATGAGTCCTAAAGAATACGTGGATGAAAGGAGCAGAGCGGCACTGCTGGCAACAAAGAGGGAAGACATGAGTAAAAGAAAAATTAATTTGAGAGAACATGATGGACAGTTTTGGTGAGAAGCATTGGTGATGGTCTTAGGAAAGCATTAAATTAGGCATTATATACCTTAATTCAGTGTTACTGAAACCAGTACATTCTTTCAATACCTGCACCTTCTTTTTCATAAGCATTTTATGAATATTGTTCAGGATACCATACTTTTAATATATTGCTACTAAATAAAATATTGGCATTTCACACAAGATCACTGCATGTTATTTATCTACAAGGAGGAAAACTCAATTTGCAGGTGAATGCACCACACGGCATTCAGTGGATGTTTTATTAAGAGCTGAATAAGGTAAACTGCAATGACACTCACTATTTAAAACATACAACTAGGCCAAAATATGTTCCTGTATGTTAAGATAACACACAGCCTTTACAGTGGGTCCTGCTAATTTATTTAGGATTCTCTTGTAGCTTGGTATTAAAGATGAAGAGCATCATTCAATTTCAACATTTATACCAATAGTTTAATGATTTAATGATGAATGAGAAACATTAACGACTTTACAACGAGCTAACAATGTGCAATATATTGAATTTTCATACAAAAAAATCTACACAGGTACCAGGTGAAGGTCTTAGTGGAATTTTAATTGGGCAGTAAACTCAACATCCAGTGTTGAATAACTCACTAATAAAAGCACTCATGCTAACCTTACTCTGACCACCATTATGAGCTAACACATGTAACAATGCAATAAGCCTTTATAACTACACAGAAAACAGCTGATTTACATGTTTGCATGCAAATACATAATGTTCTCAGTTATATATTTCTCTGTGGCTGACAAAACCATCTGATAGTTGTTTTTGTTTTCTGACATCTACCTTTGGCAAACGTTCCTCATCGATGTCACTGCAGCTCTTCCAGAGAGGCAGCGCTCCACTAACATCTCCATTATGTAAGGCAGGTTTATTTGAAGAGCATTGCCCTTTACAATGACTGGAAATGTTATACAGACGTGACTTTTCCTAAGAAAAGATCTGGCTCAAAAGGAGCACTGACGTGAATAAAACCTGAAACATTATCCTTGTGATATATGTGGAAACTTCACAACACTGGGTGTCTATAATATCGAAAAGAGCTTGTTCTGTTGCATAGAAAACTTCTACAAAAGGGCGCAACATAACAAAGCCTAAACATGTACAACTTAAATTTGAGCCTGAGAGATGAATTATTAGACAGAGTTGGGGACAAATCTAATCCCGTCCACACCTTCACAAAATGATTTGTGATTACTTAAACAATACAATAAATACATCCTGTAATATCTCTAACTGCATATAAATTTGTCCCTAAACTCTGCTACAACTTTATGGTCCAACTTTACACAACTGAAATGCCTTGCTGAGAGTAAAAGCGAAAAACCGACACACACAAGTAAATACAAACTATAATTTCAAATCTGAGATCATCAAGAAATCTGTAGGGGCTGAACGCTTGACATGTTTCACAATGTAACTCAAGTCCCCTTTCAATTCTTTCTGTAATTACAAAACTGTAAAGGGATACAAAACTCCAGAAGTAAGTGGCAGTCAAAGATAACAAAATTACCATCAAGGTATTAACAGGTTAACATTATAAACAAAGTAAAAGAGACACTAGAATATTTTAAAAAAAAGGAAATGGATAATCCTTGATTTTGAATGCTGAGGATAGGGTTGTGTTTCAAGGTAAAGGGTGATTGTGGTGGTCCATTGGCTCAGTGTGAGAGCTTCTACCTGGCCACATCCCAAGAGTCAGAGCGGCCTGGCTCTAGCGTAGTGATGTGCGTCCTAGGCCTCAAAGCGCTTTGGGCAGATCATGGGAGCGATGAGAGTCCACATGTAGAGGACGAGACAGACCCAGCAGGAGGCCATCTTGATCCAGAACACTGACCAACTCCCATCCAACAGCTTCTCAATCTTATGGTCATCATAACTGCAAAAGGACATACACAGTCAGAGAACTGAACAAAGACACAATGAAAGACTGGTTTGAAATCTTAACCTCTATTAAGAACAGAGCAATCACAAGCCTGCACTAATTTTTCTTTGCCACTTGGAGGCAGCAAAGATGTAAAAACAACACTCATATCACATTTTTAGGGTTAATACAGCTAAATTGTTTGCATTGAGATACTGATTTGTACATCAAGCTGATATGAGGCAAAATTATTCATTTTAAGTCAAATGTTCACACTCTTTTTAAGTCGGTTTTGTTCTCAACCAACTTCTCGGGTAAATATCCGACTCATCAGTAGCTTAATCCTCCTCTAAGAGCATCAGCTAGCTTCTGACTTACGTCTGTTTTTTGGTGTTTGACAGGAAGACATTTTTTTTTCTTTGAAAAAAGTTGCCTGCTGCAACCAGTAACAACGCTAGAGAGTGATAAGAGGCGAACCTAATCCATGGTCTAAAAAACAAAACAATGAGTTGAAGAACGCTATAAAGCTTCACTGAGCAGAGGGTGTTTTAGTCTGGTGATAAATCCCATGTGTTCGATACTACGAGTTGCAAGCCTTCTGTGTAGTAACTTGATCCATTCTTATTATGAAAATATTCATTACAGCTGCTTTAACCCAATTGTGCATAGGAATACCCATATATATACCAAGGCACTGCACCACAATCAGAAAGTACGTCACACTATGACTTACTGGAACCAGTTGGTGACGGTCATCATTACATAGAGGGATCCCAGGGAGAAGACGAAATGAAAGTAGGAGTAGCTGTAGATGGTCTCCTCTCTCTCATCATACAACACATTCTGGCCTGAACCAGTCTTCTCCTCATCGTATTCATCTAAAAATCACACATTAAATAAAGTGTAAAAGCAAAGTGTGGATGGATGTGGCTCAGTTACACTTTTAATACGAGAAAATGTGTCAAACATTGATTTCAGTTGAGGTGATGTGAGCCAGGGGAAAAGATTAGACAGAAAATCCAGTGTCATTCTGGACTGTTAACTTTACATTACATGTAACTCACAAATAGAATACGTGTACTTGAGGTGATATACAGTACAGTATTTCTGATTTCTTTTCCAACAGGGGGCAGTGTCAGCCTACCCACAATTCTACTTTGCAGCTGCTTCACTGTGTTCTACTAACGTCCTAGTAACAGTGACATCATCTGTGTTTGCTGACCAATACTTTGTCACCATTCTCAATCTTGCTGAGGAATAGCAATGAGCATAGCTCCTCTGAGAGCAGAAACACTAGAGATGGAGACTTCTGCGTACACACTGAGCAGACTGGAGATGTGGGAGGGGGGGTAGAAAGACGTGACAGTGCAGAGGACGAGTTCTCTTACCTGTGTCATCTCCAAAACAGAAACAGCAGCGAGCTCTCTGCAGGATTCAGACAAACATAAAGGTTACCGCCTAACTGGTATAGAAAAACTCACTATGTCTCTTGGGTATAGATAAGAAGCACCTGGTCAGCAGGGTCTTCAACTCATGTGAAGTCTGTATATTTCATTAACTTACACACCTAGTGAGATCTGAATTATTGTGCATTTACCTCAGTCTCAGGCTCACTGTTCCTACACACTCTGAGCGCTGCAGAGCTTCGCCTGGTGGTAGACGTCAAGCTAGAGTGAGGGTGGAGAAAGAGAGGTAAAGACAGATGGAGATAGAAAGGCTGTAATTCTGTCACTCTGTATTTTTCCAATAACTAGCAGGTTCAGATTGCTGCAAAGTCAAACTCCCTCTTCTCCAGGGAATGACCACAAGAGACATGATGCCTGTACTTGATGGGAAACACATGTGAACAAATGCAAAAAGTCATAATTCCTGCGTCTCACACCCTTCGCTTATCCACAGCCAATCAGGTACGGTCTCTACGGAGTCACAGCCAATAAAAGCAACACTCTCTGTCTCTGTCGCTACGGCCTCTCGTAAAATACATTTATTCCACACCGCCTCTCACACAACTGCCTTTAATGGATTTGGATTGTAGCTTTTGCTACAATTCTCTCAACTCTATAAATTCACTAAGATATATAATATTAAAGGGAAAGAGAAGGGTTTCTAATCACAATGAGATTAGGAAAAGGGCAAGTGTGTGTGTGTGTGTGTGTGTGTGTGTGTGTGTGTGTGTGTGTGTGTGTGTGTGTGTGTGTGTGTGTGTGTGTGTGCGTGTGTGTGTGTGTGTGTCCTACCAGGAGTAAAGGACGCAGCCAAACAGGATAATGGTTCCCACAGCAGTGACAATTTTCTTGTCACTCTCCGTCCCAGAGTTGAGGGGAAACACGCACACGGTTGTATTCACACCATCTCGCTCCACCACTGAACAGAAGTAGTGTGCAGACAAAGATGGATGAGGTGATAGATGAAATATTGAAAGCAGGAGGGGGATTGTGAAAAGTGCAGTGTGTGTGTATGTGTGTTTGTGTATTTTGGCAAAGAATTAGCAGTTGAAAGAGGAGAGGAAGGGAAAATGCACATACAGTACAAAACACAGTAAGTAGTAACTTTATGTAGTGTGCTTGTGTGTGTTACTTAGCAGGCATGTGCTGATATTAAATATTTCTGGTGAGATTATCTTTGGAATAGTATTTCAGAGTAGAACATTATCTTGACAGCTACTGTAGAAACAGGAGCCCTGTAGAGATGGACATGCACCTCCGTATCTGCATAGTTATCACAAGAACCACAGCTTTAAAGCCGTCAGTTAAACAAACTTATACAGCTCTTAATGCCTGGGAGAGGACTCTTTATTTTATGTTTAGTTTAAGTTCCTTACTCTTGAGTCTAAAACCTCTTTTGACTGATGTGCAAAATTTCTCATCAGTTGCGACATCATTTAACACTTGACTATCAAATCGGTGTCCTTATGTATACTTTTCTATGTGATGTACATATATATCACTTAATGACTGAAAAAAACACAAGTGTATATTCTAGTGTCTCCATTATTATTGGTTTATTCTATCAAATTACTTAAAAATTACTTATAACCAATATTAAGATTGTTTGGATCACATTTAAAGCACTTAATGGTTTAACTACCTTGTTGAACTGCTGCTTCCCTACGAGCCAGAGCTCAGCTTTAGAACCTCGGCCAAGGCCCTGTTGGCTGTTCCAGAGTCCCAGCTCAAGACAAAAAGGGGAGCGGGCATTTGCAGTTAAAGACACCCAGCTCTGGGACTCCCTGCCTGGTTCTAAGCCTTGCAGAATCATTCTTTTAAATGACTTCTCGAAACATATCTCTTTAAAAAAGCTTTTTTATTAATCCTAGCACAATTTCTATTATTATTTCTTATCTATCTTTATTATTTGCTGATTATTTTCATTGTTGTATATTGGGCTCCATCCTGTTTAATCCTGTTTTAACTGTAAAGCACTTTGTAACTCTGTTTTTGAAAAGTGCTATATAAATAAAGTTTACTATTATTATTGCTATAAATGATGAAAACTTAAAATGTCATTATATGAACAAAAAACATTTTGCAGTTTCTCTTCCAAGCAGCAGTTTGAAAAAAAAACCTGTAAAATCACTGTTGACTTGTTCTAATATTTTATTACTACTAATACATGAAATAAATGATAATCTCAAAACACCACCACAACACAGGCCAATAAATCTACTAATGTTTCTCTTTTTCAATTTAGAAATGCATCCCTCAAAACCATAAATGTGCACTTTGTTTTGTGGTCATTTTTTTCTGTTTAAGCTTCTACTACCATGCAACTATGTCCAGTCCACACTAAGCTCGTGGTCATCGTTGGATTTTGTTGTAGTACTCTCGTGTTTGCAGCATTGATAGGCCGAACTCTTGACTCAGCACAAGTACTACCTGTTGATGCAAGCTGATATCAAAGAACGGCTGTGACTACTAGTGAAAGGATATATGTTCATACTCACTTTCTTTTGGTTTGCTGGTGAAGGCTGAGAAGGTGAGGTACATGACGTACACACTGATGACTCCTGGCTGAAGCAGGCCTGAAGTGGGCTGGACTGCAGCAAACAAAAGTGAATACAGGAGTGCTACATATTGCTCTATCACTGTACTATGTTTGATATTTCTCAAATGTGTTTCTATTTTTGAATATGTTCATTTCTAATATACAGTCAGATGAGATGATGTTCTTCTGAGAATGGGTCCTCACGTTTTTGTATGCATGGGGAGATGGCCAACAGGGAGACGATGAGGCACAGGCTGCCATTGATGCCCAGGAAGATCTTGTTGAGTAAACAGGCCTCTGGGTCAGTGTAGAACAAACCCATAAATACAACGGCTCCTACTGCAGCAGTGAAAAGCGTCAGAGTCACTAACGCCAAAGCTGCATACCACAGACGATTATATTTTACTCCTGAACTCCTGCAGAAAGAAAGAGAAGAGGGGGAGAGAACAAAAAGACGGAAGAAAGAAAAAAATAACATGAACAAGGGTAAAGCAAATTAAATAAGTAAAAAAGATCAGGGGAGTCAGGGAAGAAGCAAAGTAAACTGACACAGGAGAGACTGGCCTAAAGTAATTTGTTATTAAAGGAATTCAGAAAAATAGAAAATTATGTTTGGCAAGTTATTCTTAAACGAGACAAGAAGATTTGGCTGCTTTCACATCATTTTTACTTCATCTGGAAATTCAAGGTTTTACTAAAAAACTAAATAAATGCACATAAAAACACATATTGGGAAGTTTAACTTTACTGCATGGGTTACCAAACAATAAATGTCTACTGTATTGGTGTGTTTGTGTGGGAAGGAAGAGGAAACTGACTGCTTATGTTCTTAAACCATACACATCCTGTGAATCTGCCCCAGGTCAGCCAGCTGCCAAGCCTGCCCTCCACCCACAAAAACACAACGCTACACAAGACTCCTCTTTCCAAGATTTTTTTTTCATCCAAATAACCCCACAGAAGAACACGTCCCACCCTTTGAGTTTCTCAAGAACAACTGAAAAGAACTGCACCCTTCCTTTTGCTGCTGTGCCCATGCTTATGTAAGGGAGCAAGAATCCGAGTTACTAAGTCCAAAGAGAGACAGGAGGAGGAAAAAGAAAAGTTGCACTCACCAATTTGTGTTCCATCTGTGTGCAAACTCCACCAACAGCATAAGCTGGATCACCAAGAAAATGAAGCCGCCAGCTGCTCCTACGTAGCGCCACACTGGTATTGATCGCATGGACAGACAGGGAGATTGTTTCAGAGAAGACTTTACAACAGACAACTCTAACTTACTGATGGATGGTAAACTTTCATGCTGTGAAGTCATATTCACACTACAGAAAAGACGGCAGTGGATTTTTTTGTAACTAACTGAATGACAGTTTGTAAGTTTGTGCAGAGGGCTGTTGTTTATTTGAATAAGCTTAAACAATGCTGCAAGAGAGGCAATACAGCATACATTATTACCTCATTACCTCCTGTGTCAACAACTTTTTGCATCCATCGTGGTGGACATTAATGTTATGTTATCCAGCAAAACATCTAAAGAATACCAGCATTAAAAACTATTAAAGCACCGCAGCTCTGCTCTCTTTACCTTCCAGAAAGGTTTCCTGTTCTGGCAGGAAGAAGCCTCCAGCACAGCATGCCGCCAGGGCAATGAACTTCAGCAACCAGAACCTGAAAATCAAAGCAGTGGTAACATTAAAGGTTGCACATGAGATAAGTCAAACCTTGGGAAAACATTTTGAGTAGCACAATAGTGTCACTGAGTTCACATGCTTTCACACCACTTCGCTTAAAATATGGTCATTTACCAACTAACCGCCATATCAAGTTATTCAGCAAATAAATCAGAGAAGAAGAAAACAGTACAATCATATATTCTTGAGAAGAAGTCTTAATAAAAAGACATTATAACATTGCAAAGGAGTTATTATTATAGTACTCATCTGTCAATGACCACCGACTGAACCTAGCTCCTGGCCGAACTCTTCTTCTGTTGCTTTTCAGCAGGCTAAACGCTGCTGCCTCTTGTGTTTAGAATTAAGTACTGCATGTGCACTACTGAACTCACTGCCTAAAAAAGCGCATCAATGTACTTTGATGTCAAAATGTGTAGCTGCCATGCAAAATGGCTGGTCGTGACAAAGCAGCCGAATTTTGATAGAGTAGAAAAATGCAGGAAATATAGAATATGATGTGTAAAGAATCAAAAAAATACTTGTTTATAATTGAGCTGAACAAATCTATCAAATGCCAGCATTAATGGAAACCTGTTAGTTTGTATGTACCTACCTTAAGTTAAGACATTTGTTTGACTTTTACCTTTATGTTCACACTGAATATAAATTTAGGGATCCCACAAAATGTTATAGATGAATATCTTTTCTTTTTTTTTTAAATTTACAGACAGGGCAAAAGATGGACAGAAGAGAACAAGGCTTTCTTACCCATTATGGACAGCTGCCCTCCAGCCTGTGCTGTTGTTGACTCGTATGGTGAAGAGACAGAAGAGAAAGAAGAAGCAGGACATGCCGAAGCACACCTTGTAGACGGCAGAGTAACCAACCAGAGTTTTACAGTTCTCCCCTGCATTCATCTTCTCACACAACTCACTGTAGAACGGGATCTGAAAGAAAAAAAAATCAAAAACCAAAAAAACTTGATTAGATGATTATGGTGATGACAAAAGCCCCACCGCTGCTCATGTTTGTCTAGTGCGTGGCCCCAGAGAAAAGGACCCAATAGCATCCATATCCACCGTCACACCTCTAAAGGAACAAAAAGACAGAACAGGCAGCAACGACAACCCTTCTTTCTCTCCATGAAGCCCTCTTTCATTCCTCGTTCTCTACAGGCTGTTGGAGGCCCCTTACAACCAACTGTCAGTGTACCCAAACAAAAGACACAGATGAATAAATTAAGTGCCTTTTGTCAACAAGTCAGAGGGACCGGGAAGAGCGAGAGAGCAGAGAGAGCACACGCAAGAGAGGAAGGCTGACAGACCTTTCTTAAAATAAATTTCCAAAATTTATTCCCACCTACAGTGAGCTGCATTAAAAAAAAATAAACTAAAAAAAACAGGAGAGTGAGGCCAGTGTCCGTAAATAGATAAGGACTTTGCTGTGACTTTCAACAGGATATTGGAAGTGCCTCGGTGGCTCAGAGCCAACAGTTGAGACAGCAAGAGAACTGATGACCACAGAATGGAGGCCCAAATGTCTGGTCTCTTGTCTCATGCCCGTGACTGTAGAGATGAGAATCAAAGTCAAATACAAGAGCTGCTTTCCAAACTGAGGTCATTTTTAAGAGAACTACAGATCTTTACTTTCATATAATAAATGGTTTGATCCTCAGTCCTTCAAGATTCAAGATTCAAGCTACTTTATTTATCCCCGTCGGGCAATTCAGTTTCAGTCTGCCAGTCACATAAAACAAAACAGAACAACCACAATCAACCAGACATTCAGACACCTTGTCAGTACTAACAGCACCAGAGCAAAGAAGCGAGCACGTAGGTCGTCATGCATGGACCATAGTTTCATGAGATGAATGAAACTGAGGTTGAGGTTGTACATATGGGTGAGATGCCAGCGGATTGAGTTGTCATCACCTTAGTGTGCAACACAGTCCAGAGCCAGACCACAACACAGAATAAAAAGCCCATTTTGGAGCTTTTGTCTCATGTTGAGGACCATATTAGCATGTCCATGGTGTGTAGTGATTAAGAGGGGAAGGGGCCGACTGTTTCAGACATCTGTAAATCTCTTGAGAAAAGACCAGCACTCTCATACGCACAATGGTTGCTCTCTTAGCTGGGACTTCTGAATGTCCTCAGTGTGTGACTGTCAATATTCACGTATATATGCATATATGTGCGTGTAAATCAGCAGACCTTGCATGGGGCTATCAGATGCCTTTTTTTGAGTGTTGACTGGCCTTTTATAGGGTTCTCCTCTCAAAGGAGACATAGAGCAGGGAGTCATTTTAAAACTGGCAGAGAAAGAGAAAAAGAGCTAGTGCATCTGTGTCCAAGAAAACAGATGCCTCCATTAGTAGAAAAGCTCAAACTGTGCTGATGTGGAATGTGAGCAAAATGACAGGAAAATGGTCTAAGTTCAAATACGTCTAAAAATGTTTTAAAAAATAAGCTAATTATAGAAACAGATTACGAGATGCACAACTTTAGGGCCCCAATAACGCATGTGTGAAATTTCACTGAATTCTGTCCAGCGATTTTTGAGGAGATCTGGATTCAATATTTCCAATTATGCACAGACTTACAGATTGGGGAATAATCTATAATGCGCCGTTTGGTTGGAGCATAATAAAAACAGAGGATTGATGCAAATATGCCACGGTCTTCAAATAGTGCTCTCGGTTGAGAAAGCTTGCATTCATAACTATTGTAACACAGTCAGCTGATTATTCTTTCCGGATATAGAAACATTATTATTCCATGTTTACTCTTTTACACACTGTACACATTGTACATACACTGTAAGTACAGTGTAGACACAGAAGGGGTGCGTAATAAAACCAGTATATCAGTATACTGTATATCGGTGTAGAGGACGCACCAGTCAATGTGTATTGCCTTATGTTTCACGAAAACCGGTGCATTCAAAACATTCTGTAACTTCCATCTTTGCCCAAGAAGTTACGCAATTGTGATGTTGACGTGCAATTGGAAAATACTGAAGCCTACCGGTTCAGCTGGAATGTCGGTCTGATAATCATCCTGTGTTCGGATGATTCAAAGAGCCAATGCATGGGGGGGGGAAACACATGAAAGCTGCAAAGATCAAAAGACAGAGCTGCAGCCCTCTGTGGATCTTCTCTCTACTTCAGAGGCTAGGTGGGCAGCTAAAAACAAAGAAACAGAAAGCTACCAGCCTGAAATCCGGCTTTTTTGACTGCAGCCTTGGCCTTAGTACTGAGAAGATACACATGGGATCTCCAGATAAAATAAAAGGATGCCTGCTTTGACTGTGGCAGTGCTACAAATCTTTAATTCTATCTGGGATAATATACTATAGCCATACTAGTTTATTCCCTAACATTCGGTTCTGTTTACAGCAGAGAGCCAGACACAAAGGTTGGCTCACGTGATTTAAAAAGAATAAAAATATATGTGTCGAGAGTGTGTAACTTATAATTAGTCTATTCTATTACAGAACTCTACTCTCCAATCACACCCAAGCCTCATTTCATGTACAGTTACAGCTAACGTCTGCAAAGTGGGGCCTGCGGTGAGAGTATATAGATGTTAGTGGTAGAGCAAACACTGCAAAAGGTCACAGCATTGAGGCGACTGTTGGCTTGGTTACTAGAGCATACAAGAACATCCCCACGCTCCTATTCAGTCGACTAGGCCACTCAAAACAAAAAAACAAAGAGAATCCCATTCCTCAAACATAAAAATAGCACAGATTCTCATTGATTAGGGCACAAAAAGAGAAGGCTCAATGTATCCCCGTCATCTATGCTGCAATTTGCTCCAAACCTTTAAAGTCATGGATGAAAAACAAGGCTTGGGCTAAATTGGTGGGTGGTGGGAGGCTGAATGTCTGCCAACTCCTCAAAGAGCACTGGAAATGATTGAGCACTATAAGGTCAAGGTGGACTTCGGATGGCTCAGCTCTGACACCAAGATGAAATCGATTATAAGGCGTTACACTAATTCACAACACCATGCAATGTTCAGTTAAAAAGTGCATATGCATGTGTATATATGCTGTGGGGGAATGATATTTTCCTGTGCATGAAAAGTATGATGTACTTACACGGTCTCTCAACTCCTGCTCCACAGTCGGGGACATCATGATGACACAGATGATGGTGACCAGCAGGAAGTACAGGGCATACATGACTCGGGTCCCTGTCGACTGTTTGATCTTAGGGCAGCAATTACAGCAGCATGAGCAGGCTGCTGACCCGCAGCAGCAGGCCAGCTGTACACAGAGAGGAAGAGGGGGAAAAAAAGAGGGAGATGGGGAGAATATTAGCATCACTTTCAGAATTTTGCACATCGTTATCAAAGGCATTGAGATAATTCACGTTATAGACACTACCACTGACCCATTTGACCCATTTTTGCACTGAGCATATGCGACCCAGCCATGCTAGGTTTTGACCAAGTCTTGTTTATATCTGCTGGGAGTGTGTGTGGGGGGGGGGTAAGTGAATCAGGGTGTGCAGTTACTCTTTGATAAACACGTAGGAGTCACGTCACATTTGGGGCTGTATAAATATAACCATAACCTGAAAAAAGGATCCATCCTCTATCTGAGATCCTCAATTTAGTTGAGGCAAACTCCACAAAGAAAAAGGACAAAAATGGAGGGACCTTGGAGGAGCAACAAGGGCGGCATTGCTCCTATTATATGGGTATAATATGGACAGAAAAAGCAGGAGTAAAATGTTACAGTTGGTTAAACCTGAGATGATAAAAACAAGGAACTACATACACCTTACAGTGGTGATTTATGATCTGCCCTTTTCATGAAACATGCTTTAATTCAAGGGTTAAAAGATTAAATGCTACAGTACATCCCATAGGTGCTTTGGTGCTCATGCACAGCTGTCGTGACAAAATGTTATGTGAGGGAGTATCTAGTGGTGTCTGGAATGTTTTCATCTTTCCAGAGCTTCAGCTTTCACAATGCTCCAACAGTTAGGAGATACTGCAGGACTGAGTCAGTGGAAAAAAATAAAAGCATCTTACTAGACTGGGTAAATTTGCAATAGAGGACACTGTGATAGTTTCTATCACAATGGATAAACACACACACACACACACACACACACACACACACACACACACACACACACACACACACAGTGTCATAAAGATGGGCCCTGTGTTCTATTTAGGAAAGAGGAGGCGCTACAATTATACAGTATGTCTTTATGTAGCCACTCCACCCTACTTGGAGAAGCCTCCCTCTCGTCTGCCTGAAGACCACATACAGTCCTGGTGAGAGGTGAACTTCCACTGATGTGGTCCACGGGTGAGGTGTGGTACACTGCTGGAGGGCTGGTCATGGTGGAGTCTTTTTGAGCTACGGGGAAAATGTGTCTCTAAGTACTGTTATTATGACATTTGGTGAGAGGTGGGAAATTATGGCCAGATGGGTAAAAGACCCGCAAACAGGAGGGTGTCATGGCTGTGTGGACAGAAACATCTTATTAAAGTTGCATACAATCTGTGACATCTGCATTTAACTGAAGGCCACAGTTACCTCATGCTTTAACAAGGTGAAGCACCATACACATAAAAATATGTATGGGCAAGACACGATGCATATTTCTTCAGAATGACACAGAAAACATATGATTCACCCATCTCCTTATTAAAAATCTAATCCATTGCCAATTTTTCACCACTACAAATAGATTCCACCGGGTGAGATATGGGCTTATCTATATCCACCACCGAATTCACTCCAATATAATTCAGTCTGTTGCCCTCATTAAAGAGACTTTTATTTCAGATATTTACAAATCAGATCATTTGCCCCATCCGTGACAGGACAGCACCTCATTGGCACGTTACATTAAAAGAAAATGGGAAGCAGAAATACAGCCAGAGATCTCTGTGGAGGCTTGGAAGGACATCTGTTCTGTATCGTGCCTTTGTAACTCACTCTTACAGCTGGAGAGAACTGTAATAGAAGCCAAAAGTGAGATGTTTCAGAGCACCACACATAACAGAAAGGATTAGGCCATCATCTGGCTAGAGTGTACTGTTCTAGTGAAGCCGGAGCGCTCGGTCTGATGTGTTACGTTCCGGTCCAGATGCGAGTAATGTGTGGTATGCTGCAGACTCGTGGATCCAGGCAGGCACATGATCAGTAGGATCAAGCTACTTCTCGGCCCACATGGCTCTGCCACCCGGCTCCCTCTGTCTGGGTTTCCATGCTAGTCTCTTCTAGACGGCCCACTTCATTGTTTGTTGGGGTTTTTTTGCCTTGAGGTGAAGAAAGGTTATTTATAGCTGTTTTTTGGTAGGAGCTGTGTGTGGTGGGTTTAATAGTTCCCTAAACAAATCCCCATGTGAAACCAGCCTCTACAATGTTTCCACCCAGACAGTTATATTTTAAGAGCAGAGAAAAACGTTGCAGCCTCTGCAAGTCTTATTCAGAAGGGAGATTTGGATTTTTCTTAGAAATAATACGGTGTAAAATCATCAATTTAACTTTTATCAAATCGTGAACAAAACACTTAATCCTGAAGGTGGGATTAGAAATCAAGAGGATGGCATAATAAGCAAGGAATATGTCATCAAAGTCTGGGTTCAAGCCCTTGTGATAGATGTACCACACCAACCTGGTAGCTGCACTGTTGCTAAAACATTGTGTTCATTGTTTGTTTAGGATGTTTGCCGATTACACTGTTTGTGTTTTTACTGTTAAAAAGCAGTTTGTTTAGTGTGTGTCAAGATGAGCGCTATAAAGTTATCCTTTCTGATATTTAATAATGAGGATTGAGAAACCCCTGCAATGACTGTTTACAGATACACGTGATGTATTATGGGTACCAAATAGCCACAGTCGTGCGAAATGGTCACATACTATGGTGGCAGCTGTTCTAATGCTATATGGGAGAACCTCACAGCTGCACACACAGGTCAACTCTTATGGAATACCAGTAAGTCCTATACGGATTTTCTACATTTCGAAGTCCCTATGGAAATTCATTAGATTTCTTAATGGAAAATATATTTACTGCCCGCATTGTCAAAACAATTAAAAGCCTTAATTTAGTCATGTGTCTGTGTCACACAGGCTTACGATGTGAGTTCGTGTCCCGTAACTTTTTCATTTTTCATGTCAAGTCTAACAGGTAAGCAGCATCTGTTGAGGTTGACATGTATAAATTAGCACTTCTTATTTGTCATTACATCTATTTATGGCAAACTGTGGAACTGAAATGATCCTGTCGTGCTATCTGGTTAATGGTTGTGGGAAACAAACACAAAAGGCCAATCTCCCAATCAGATTTGAAGGGTTGTCTTAATATCCATTGTATTGTATTGTGTAAAAGAGGAAGAAAGCATTCAGCTGATAGACATGCACACAATTTACTGATGTCCGAGATACGTGTGTGTGTGTGTGTGTGTGTGTGTGTGTGTGTGTGTGTGTGTGTGTGTGTGTGTGTGTGTGTGTGTGTGAAGAGGTTTTACATTCTTTCCTCCGAGGCTGCATGTGCTTATTTTTGCTTTAACACATACACAGATGTGTAGCCTTGAATCTAAACCAAGTTTTTATGCATGTGGGCTCTGGTCTCCCTTTGACTACACACAGCTTAGCAGGATAAGACTTCTCTTTGTCTCTGTTGCACCCAGGTCTTTCTCAAAGGGCGATTAATTAACCACAACAGACTGCAAGTAAGCAGGGGGGGAAAAAAAGGATAATTTAAGTTGTGAGGGTATTTAGATTTCATTAGTTAGGGGGTGTTTCACCAGCAGATCGCACACAGTGAGGGGGCCAACAGCAAACTTCAGCAAAACCGATGGTGGGGAGGGGGAGTCGAGAGAAGGGAAGAATGTCTAGGGGAATTCCACCATACAAGGATACAAAAAGAGTATCCACGGTAACCAACACTGACCCGACCCACTTCAGGGGCCATCCACCCTCCTCTACTGCCCGCCTGCCCCACCAGCATGTTAACAGGTGGCTGGTGTGTCCACAGTGTACACCCCTATTTCAATATCAACAGCAACCCCCCACTAGCTTGTCATATTACTCGAGCCATCTGTCCTAAAAACCATCATCCCATGCAGCAAATATTGCCCTTTAACTTTAGCCCCTTGCTACGGACATCTTGGCCTAACTTTGCCAGAGTTATAACAGGCCAAGAGTCGTTACCCTCCACTGAAGACTCACTACAGTGATTGCGGGGCTCTCAAGAGACAAAGGCTTGTCTCTTTCTCACTCCGCCTGAAGCTCTGTTTTCTCTCCCCTCATCTCATTTCCTTCCATTCTCCCCCACCCTTCTATTGTTGTCGATTCTCTTTTCCTCTCATTTTCTCCTTCTTTGTTCTCTCTCGCTGCCGTTTACCCTCGACCAATCACTCTCCAATGTTGAGCTACCTTCCAGCTGTTCGAGGGGTCAGGAGAAAGATGGTAGTGCTAAAAGCGCACATATACACAGGATGAACGGGACACAACAGCGAGAAAACCCTCTGGAAATGAACCCAAGAGCCTTTCAGAATGAAGCAAGTGGTTGCAGAAACAGAATTAGTCTGTATGACCATGGAGTGATAAACCATGGCCTACATTTGGATTCTTAATCAGCAAATATAATACACACCTAGGTATGTAGACAATCCTGTGTGTTCAGACTGTGAGCTGTTCAGCAGAGCTTTGGAGATAAATACCATGTTTGTTTTTTTCCCCTCTCTACTGCGTTATGATCCTCAACCCTGCAGTAATGAGTAGGATTGTGGAATTTAATGAAAAAGAAGAAATGTTCAAGGATAGCCCAAATCAAACACACAGGGGTAAACTCTGGAGCACATAGTCACACTGACACAACCGCTGACGCAATACAAACAGACCATTTGCAAAATAGGTCACTCGCTATATCACAGTGAGAACAGAAAGAGAGAATCAAGAGACAGTAGATGGATAAAGAGCAAAAATAAATAAATAAATAAACCAGCAAAGCTTCCACAGGTTAGTGAGTGAGGACATCTGATCAGATCAGGATGGAACACTGGAAGAAAAGCAGAACATCACTTAAGTATACTGTGGCAATCAGAAAACGCTGAAGAGTCAACCCCTATGTGAGAAACTGACTGAACAGGCACATTACATTTATACTGGGACACAAACGAGTTACAGACACGTTTTTCCTGCTCCTATCTTTGCCCCACTTATTCAACAAGCTCTGCTTTATATAACTTAGTGATTAGTGATCAATATTGTATTAATTGGCTACTTTGATAGCAAAGTAATCGTTTCAAGATTTGCTGCTTTTCTTGACCTTTTATGATAGTAAATGAAGAGTCTTAAGTCTTTGGACTGGATTTGAAGACTTTAGTTTTGAGCTCTCTGGGAAATCATGATTGTGATTGTTTTTCACAACTTATTGGCATTTTATCAACTAAATTATTATTGAATAAGTAGGGTTGCAAAGGGGCGGGGAAATTTTCCACGGGAAGTTTAGCTCGGGACTTTTGGAAATTTTGAAAAAAAAAGATTTATGCTATTTTCTCCCCCAAAAACATTGTATGTGTCCTTGTGGTCTAATAAACATGTTGAATGTATTTCCTGCCTCATAAGTCATTTGCAAAGTGTTCTTTTGGGAATATGTTATATGTTTACAATGTAAACTGATTTCTTTATTTATTACTAATTGATTTTGCATATTGAAATGCCTGTAAGTCTCGGCGACATTGTAAATGAGGGTAGTGTTTTTCACAAGCTTTTTTCTCAACTTCTTCTACAGAACAATGCCACGTGCACCATCTGACGTGTGGAGACATTTCACCCCAGCCAATGCAGAAGGAACTAAATGCTTTCATTTTACATTTTGAATGGGACTCATTTGGGGGGAATGAATAAATTAATTTTATTCAACATTCATGTTTTTTGTTGTTCCACAATCCATTAAAGTTCTACTCACAAATAGACTTGAGTCAAAAATGTCATTTTTATAATTTGTATTAGGAATGTTTGCATGCATGTGTGCTTATGACAAAACAAAATGTTTATATTTATGTCTGTATATGACAAGGTAAATACAGTAGTATAAATTACCCCAAAATTCTCAGTTTATTCCCATTAATTCCCGTTAATTCCCATTGAAAGTTTCCAACTTTGAATATTCCCGGAATTTTGCAACCCTATGAATAATCACAAAAATAATCAGGTTAATCAATAATGAAAATGATCGTTAGTTGCAGCCATACATTGATGCATTAAACTGTCATCATCTCAAACATACATTCTCATAGATGCCACTTCAGCATATTCCCCTTCTCTAGCCTTTACATCCTGATGACAGAAGTCAGGTACATTTAAATCCAAACAACCCCTTGTTGCAGAATTGTTCTTTTCCTGCTTTGGCTGACAGAGATTTCCTCTCCTTAAGTTTGTACAGAGGGAAAAACTCTTTGAAATGTTGACTTTCAAGTATATCAGTCTCCATTAAATCCCCTTTTGTCAGTGGAAATATAAAGCAGCACAGGCAGACATGACTCATGATGGGAACGGTCAAAACAACATGACTGGAAGAATGTAGCGTGAGGAGTATACACCTCAGGTTAATTCAAACCATTGGTGTGGTTGTCCACTCATTCATCTCACCGAATGCATTCATTCTTCATTCCGTGTTCTTCTCTACTTTAGTACATTCTACATCCCAAATGTTGCTGTAGCTGGCTGCTCTATTCTGTGATGATAGTGGCCACTGGATTAAGTCGACTACAATGAATCATGACAAACCAACGACTCGGACAGAACTGTAGACACACCTTCTTATCTCAAATTACAATAACCCTCAATGTTGAATGGAGTGAGGAGAAACCAGCAGAGTGGAAAAAAGGAAAAAGAGAAAGTTGAAACAAAACCCTACACAACAAGTTAAAAGCAGAATCTTTCTCACACACAAGTTTCGGTGGCAAAAATTCCAACTCCAGACCTACTCCATCTCCACTTATATTGTGACTGACAGCTCCACTATTGTCTGTATAGCTAGGCAGCTGTAAAAAGACAGAAAAATGTATCACTGCTCTGTTGTTTCGTGGGAGGTCTGAGCTTCTCTCTTGGCAAATACAGGCCTTAGTTACAACCAACAGAGAGAGAGAAACCTTTTTCCAATGGCAAAAAAGAAAAGAAAGACAAAAGGAGAACTGAGGTACTGAAAAACAGAGAAGAAATTCAACAATGCATAAAGACAGAGCAGTCCATCGCAAAAAAAAACCCTAAAGGAAACAGACCAAACAAAAACAGGAAGACAGTAGGGACCTATCAGATCAACAGGCTAATCCAACATCATGATGTTTTTACCAAGAGACCTGTTTCAAGTGCTACGGCTTCACTTATGTAGAATTGCACAAAATATCATGCGGTTCCTTGGCACAGCCTTACTCCAAATCAAGTGACACTGCTGACAACGTGAAAAGTTAGCTGGCAATGTCGCATGGTTACATCAGAACATTCAACCCTTCCAAAACTAAAATATAATAATACATTAGAGCGTCAGGAAGATGAGAGAAGCGGGTGGTTGAGGATGACAGTATTGCTGTTGTATGTCAGTTCAAAGGGAGATATAAGAGATGAAAGGGAAAACAAACTCCTGCTGCTGCTGCTGCTGACCAGAGGGAAATTCCTGAGAGGAAGCTGAAAATGGCAGACATGCCTTTAGACACAGGGGGCCAATAATTCTGACCCAGAAATTTCTTATGGGCGGGAACGCTGCAGATGTTTGATGGCTGTATTCACACTAGCTATAGTTTTACAAGCCGGCTGATTTTACAGTTCATAAACACCTGTTTTTATGGTCACCTGCTCTTCTCTACACCAGCGTCTGTGCTGTGAGCAACAAGCCTTCAAAGTGCCATCTGATGGCGACAGCTGTATTGTATTGTGAGAGTCGCTGGGCTGCAGGTTAACACTTAATGACAGTTCAGGAATCCACAGTATTTGTTTGTATATGTGAGATCGCGTTCCGCTCCACTGGCATGCTTAGGAAATGCAGACATATTTTTTTCCTGAAATGTAACATTACTCTTAACCTGCAACCTAATACAAAACCCCCGCACAAAATGATTGTAATAAATAGGAACAACAGAGCGCCAACCAATCCCCATCATCTCACCAGATGCTTTTGGTTATCTTGCACCACCCTGATGGCAAGATTGTCAAAGGTGCAAAACTATTTTTGTGGTTGCACATACACAGAGGTGATGGTGTAAGTTCAGTGCTTGATGTCTTACTCAAGGATACTTAGTCCAGAGGGATGTTTACTGAACTGAAGTCTTTAGTATCCTCCAGGTCCTCCAGACTCATGTACCCCACCAATGTTGCTGTGCTGCTTACAGACACCCACATGGTTTCAGTCCTGTCCCACACTCACAGCCAAAGCCTGCAGCACTTGGGACAAACCTCAACATTGAGCTAAAGCCCATCCCCATCCCATCAAAACATGGCATGCATCCGATCCCACTGTGAGTGAGCTGCTCCCACACCATGCCTAAAACTCTCCAAATCTAACCCAAACAACTCCAGCCCTCCCTTAATTTCCACCTCCGAGCCAAAGAGGAAATTAGCACACCACATATCAATTTAGGCCACTCTAAACCTCAAGAGGGCCACTTAGATGCACACTCAAAAAAAAAATTAATTACAAGTATACACATGAGTAGAGATTGCAAAAAACCTAAATGGGATATCTGTGACAGGAAGTAGCAGGCCCCAACACAGCAACACTAAACTGATCTTATTATTTCTCCTTCATTTTCTCTCAATCATTCCCGTCTTTGAAAAAGAGCAGGAAATAGAAGGTAGCTCCCCTTATGTCATATCCAGATCAGCTCAGCAGTGGTGACCCTTTTCTCAAACAGTTAATTTACTGAGATAGAAATGAGAAATAAATCAATTATCAGAATAGTTGTCAGCTAGATTTCAGTCAACACAATATTAATTGAACACTTGTTTAAGCTCTTACAGTAACCATGATGTATACGAGTAAATACTAGGCCCTCTGGCCTATTATAAATAAGTCTGCTATTTTAAATCTGACCAATATACCAAACCATATACTTTGTACAGTGGGTATGGTATATATAATGTAGTTCATTTCCAATAACAGTCTGCCTTTTTACACATAAATCTGCAACTATAAAACACAACTTATTGCTCGTAATCAATTCAGAAACACAAAAATGAAACCAAAACATTTGTACCAAGACAAAAGTACACAATATGTGTGGAGGAAACATGCTATGAGCTGAACAGTAACAAATGTTCCATAGTGTTTATAAAAGTGCAGCTGTGGAAAATTTAAAAGTAATCAAGCAAACAAACAAAAATTTGCATTTATCACCACATATTTATACGGAAACACATCTGGATGCATTCAGCTAAAGAGGTTTCACTCTTTCCATCCAAACATCTGTACAGACATTCAGAGATGATTTCATATCAGCCTCTATCGCGTCCTTCTCGTTGTGCTGTGGCGGACGGTTTAGCTAGTTGCCTCGTCTCTCTTTGTCTTCCAGCGGCTCTTGTCAGCGAAGTTATTCAATATTTAGGTGAGGGAATTGTAATATTTTCACAATGTTAATGTATTAAAGGAACTGACAGCGATGACGGAAGTCACCACGACAAAGACAAACCGCTGACTCGCATTAGACGGCGGTGAGAGGTGCGACGGATATCGACAGAAATCGTAAATAAGACTGAACCAACAGTCGACCTAGCTTTACGCGTTACAGTAACATATCATTGTGTCGTAAACAACTAACAAACGAGGGACAACAACAATAAAAAAAAAAAAACAGCAGCAAGTCGGGAGTATCGTTCCTCACCTGTGAGATACAACATGGAGTGCACATTTTGAGAGGAGACAATAAATAGAATCCGTTCCAGCGTAGGACGAGCTAACTCAGCCGCTCTCTCCTTCCACATGAAGTCACTGCTGGGGAACAACGCGCCTATCCTCCTCTCCAGTCCTCCCTCCTCCCTGCGTGGCCGCTGCCGCCGCCGCTGTCTCTCCTCCCCCCCTCCCCTCCCCTTCTCTCCTCCCCAGTGGCGTTGCTCGACGTAACGCTCTACAGGGGCACAGGCCCCCACTACTCAAGTCTATCTATCTATCTATATATCTGTTTATCTGTTTGTTTGTTTGTTTGTTTGTTTTTAATTCGGATGTGTTCCAGAATATAATATTGTATGAAGCTAAGTGGAGCGTGACTGAACACTGTGTGTGACCAACTGTGGAAAAGCACTGAGTATAAGTCACCATCAGTTTCCAGTAAACATCTTATGTTTGAATTATAATCACATTTTGTCCCTAAAGAATAATTATTTCCTTCTTGGCATTCAAGGCTAAGTTGCAGAAGGACACCCTCTCCTCACCTACGAGGACTCTTATCGGTGGGAACTGTTGGGGAGTGAGAGGAGATAAGTTTCAACAGAGACAGATTTTTAGCATTTGCTTGTTACAGTCTGATGCCCTGCACTCTTAAACTCTTTTGAACATGAAGTCAGCAGCAAATGTGAAAGGAAGGATTGAAGGTGGGAAAGTGGTTGTGTGTTTATCATCTGACCTCTGAGGAATGCACACTAGATACCACTGTGTTCTGGCAAACAAGACTGATGAAATGAAACATCCAAGGTCAAGAAAAAATGTTTTGCAAAGCTAGGATAATTTTCCAGAATGTCTGTGAATGAATAGTTGTCAGGGATCAGGCCATGGGAGGAGTGTGACATGGTAAAAGTGTAAGTTTGACTGTTATAATTCAGTCGCTCCCTGCCTGACTTGATTTATTATTATACTACGTTTTTGTGCATCAATAAACTTGTTGCATTTCAGACTCTCAGACTCTCTCGAAGACTCCGGATCGTGTAGCAGAAGATCTGAACTCATCTGGTCCATGGTGAAGATTTTCTCCTGCAACACACAAACTAAACAAGCAATAAAATCCTTGGTGAGAAACTTGTACACATCATAAGACCATCAAGTAGTATTAACAGAAGATAGAACAATTTTACACACCAAGGCAGTTAAATGTTACATGTTGGCCTTTTATGTGATTTTAAATATTTTTATTTAATTTTATTTCCATTTCCCAATACAGACAAAGGAAAAAGATGATCAACTCAGCAATGCAAAATAAATATTAACATTGAAGAATATGAAAAAAAATACATGTATGATCAGAAAATCTAATGAGAGAGAAATAAGGAATGATTAAAGGGGATCTAGTTATACTAATGACCCACATAATGTTAATCATTGACACCTATTGATAATAGACAGTATATTTCTTATAACCACCTTTACAGCACATTCATATGAGGCAATGTCAGTCATTGAAGTTACGCTCCCATACATCTTCCACATGTAAATGTGGAAGATGCTTTTTATATGGTTGCATATAATTAATAGCCTATTTTCCCAAACTGATAAAGTTAAAGGCTATTTCAGATTGGCGAGTCCTAAATGACCCACTTCTCCTCTCACAGCTTGATGAGGGTCAAACAGTATTCTGCCCACTCAGACCTGGAAGACACCAAAACATATTGTTGCAGTGATGAAACATTTGCCAGGCGTCGTCCTTAAGTCATGAGTAACAAAATATGAAATGGCCCCAATATTCAATAAACTAAGCTCACTGAGATCTTTGACTTTTAGTTAAATCATGCTTCACATAAGACTCAAAACTGCATTCTTAATTCAAGGACTTCATTGTTCCCCCTCAACTCAATCTACATGCACATCTTGGTGACTCAGACATATGAGCAAGTACCACTTTTTCCCACAAAGTCCATGCTCATATTCTGCAACAGCATGTGGACAACAGTGTGTTTGTTCCAACAGTGGCTTTCCAGGCCCATGAAATGTCCTTTAAAAAAGAGCCAATAGGATTGATATTGTAGGTCTCTATGACTGTGCTGCTATTTGCCAAACCTGTCATCTGACCCAGTTACCAAACACAGACACACAATATAACCACCACCAACTTGTCAATGAAAAAAACATTTCATACTGTATTGTGGTCATTTATTAATAGGTATGACTCGCACAGGGCACCCTGATGCTCTCTAATCCAGACTGTGGCCACATTAAGTAGCAACTTAGCATTTGAAATGAGGGAAATTCTGGCATGATCTCATTGTGAACTCTGGAGCACATGACGATTTATACATATCTGCACTGGCTTTTGTTATAGAGTATAAAATAAATGTGATATGAAGACTGATTTTTTTTTTCAACTGTGACATGCTTTCAGTCTCTTATCAGTGGAACAAAAGGGCAACAGAAAGCCTACTGGAGCATCATGACTCTGACATGTCGGACTGTGTTGGATCAGTCATGTTGAAGACAAAGGACAGGAAGAGAAAAATATTAGTGGCACATTGTTTCTTGACTCTTGTCAAATCTAGCATCACCCTGTCTGCTCAGAAGACAGGACTTATACCACATAAAGCCCCACACACACACACACAGTCAGACAAATACAGGACTTTCCTTCTAACTCTCGCTAGCATGCTAAGTAAATTAACCGCAAGTATATTTCTGCACATGCATTTAACATTCATCAGATGAAAAAGTAGACTGAGATCACTTGTAGCATGAAATCAGCCTGTAATCCATGAACTGTACAGGTGTTATTGTGTGACTTTGTAAACTAGCAGGGACGTAGTCTTTGTTCAGTACTATTGCGGACAAATACTTCTCAATAAATTATGTATTGCAATGTAATGTAGTTTCATTGTAAGTTTAAGTAGTCAGCTTGCAGTCCATAGCCACATAACACCAGGAAATTCCCATTTATGCATATACACCATTTATTGGCTTTACATACAAAAAAAAAACTTTAACATGAAATAAATCAGACTTGCTAGTTTGGTTGTCAAGAGTCAAATAAATAGGCATATTCCAAGAGGCTCCCAGAGCTTCGGCATCAATGAAATGAGGAAAGACCAGAGCCAACAGTCTGATGTACATCATTCAATGAAATCCTGAACACAGTAGCACCTCAGAGACTTCAAGCACAATTCTCAACAGCTGCAATCTCTAAAATGTTCTGAGGTCAACCACTTCTGTGCCTTTTTCCCTCAGCTGGTTCCAGACTGTTTTTTTCTTTCCATTGGACAATCCTGAGCAATGCAGGAAAGCTGAGCCATGCCGTGTGAAGATGGTGATCATCTGATTTACTAGGTCTCATCTCATCAGAAAATTAGCTTCTTCTTCATCATTAAATCTGAAAATGACATTAAGACCATTGTTACAAACATGATAAAATGGCGTTTCAGAAAAATACACGCAAATACTGTACCAATACTACATGTACGAATAAAATAAAACAAGCCTATAAAGAGCAATCTGCCAGTCATTTAAGTTTCCATCTACTGTAACTATTTGGAAAATCTCTCTGTAATATACTGTTGCATAGAGCGCAGCGTATAGTCAACCCCTATATTTTCCAAACCACAGGAGCTGGAGAAGCTTTGAACTTGTTACCAACACCAAATTCTCCTTGAGTAAAACATACCCAACTACATTCCACTAAACTGTATCTGCTTGTGTGTGTTCAGCTTTACTATATCCTGAATTTCTAACTGTAGAGCAGCCAACCCCTTTTGAATTGCAAAGTTCAATTAAATGGTATTTTAGATTTAGGACGGAAGTGTGCATAACCATGAGAGAAAAGGAGGAACCGTTCACAAAGCTTAAATTCACAACATGCTATGTGTACGTTTGGCCAGAGTACCTTTCAAAAAGGCCTCAAACATTTTTGAACTTTCTATTTTTGATGCTCAACCCATAATTTAAATGTTTTTTTTCATAATACTACTGACGTGCTTTCTTTGACTATAATGGTCAAAGTGGTACTTGTATAGCAAATTTATTTTCTAGATTATGGGTACATATATTCAATTATGAGCTAATATGTGATGATTACTTGTGTCCAGGCCCTCAATTTTCCTCTTAAGCCCGATCGTTTCCTTCTCCCTCAGAGCCTCGACTGAACAGTTGGGTCGGGGGAGTTGGGGACCAGGAGTGGGCCCAGGTCGACTGCTGAAGTACCTCATCTTCAGAGCCTGGAGAACAAAAGGCAAAACTATAAATATATCATCATATGCGATCTGCAAGTATATGTATTTAAAAATGAAAGAAGTCATGTGAAACAATGGTTAAAACACCTAGAAATTTAAACCAGGCATATGCTGTTCTCTCTCCTCTGTCTTACTCTTTACTGTATGTTTTCATAAGTGCTCAAAAATGAACAATACGTTGATTACTCCAGAGGAAAATCTGTTGATTTAGTAGCTGGTGGTGGTCTTCTAGGCTACATGCAGTCTCCAATATCTGCACACGTGAAAGTGACAATAGGTACAGCGTCTTAGTGGTGTTTTACCTGTGAAGCTGTGGTCCTCGTCAAGGGGCTAAAGGTGAAGAGGCCTTGTAGCAGCTCTAGTAAGTCGTCTCCAGCAGCACTAAATATATGTTCCAGAGGTGTGCCCGGGAATATTTTGAAGCACACATAGTCTGGTAGACTATTCATTCCCTGCGGAGATATTTGTCAAATAAATGTATGCGATGACCCTCACATATGAGCAAAGTAAACACTGCACAAAAACAGATACCAACAGGCCATGTTTCTTCTGTAGGTGTTCCAAGAGCCTCAAAGATCTTAGTTAGCTGGTCAAGATCAGAGTCTCCTGCAAGGAATGGTATCTACAGCAAAGGAGACATGCAGAGACATTAGCAAGGATTCAAAACTAGGAACATCCCCAGTTACTGTCCGAATCTCTTTTAAGTGAGGTTTGTGTACCCGAAGGAGTAACTCTGCCAGGATACATCCCACTGCCCACATGTCAACACCAACACCGTACATCCTGGCACCAAACAAGAGCTCTGGGGAGCGGTACCACCTAGGAAAACGATCGATAACGAAAGAGACAGATTTTACAACAGATTATTTCTATTAAACTACAATAAACAATGTCTTTGACTAAGAGGAGACAAGGTTTGCTGCTATCCACGTATACACCAATTTATTTTTAATATGTGCTATCATACAGTCTATACCAGTTGCACATTTAACGGTTAACTAATATTAAGGAAATTAAATCACACAGGAATTTATTATTTAAATTGATTTAGATAGGCTACTGTAAGATTTTGAGTGAGTGTAACAAAAAAAAACATGTACAGAAAAGTCTGGGTTTTATTGTATGTATTATTACACAATAGGATAGGACCGACAATTTGATGGACTAAAAGCACAGACCTGGTAACAACTTGATGTGTGTAGACTCTGTTGGGGCTGCCAAATGCTTTGGCCAATCCAAAATCAGCCAACTTCAACACTCCATTGCCATCTAGCAGCAGGTTATTGGGCTTCAGATCCTGGAAATACACCGGAGCAAAATGCATGTTACTGACAGAGTGTGTGTGCAAGTGTGTGAGTGTATGTGTGGAGTAGAAGTGCTGTTACCCTGTGCAGGACCCAGTGTTGGTGCATATACTCTAATCCCTGTAGAGTCATGAGGATGTAGGCTTTAATGTTGGCTGGAGTCAGGACTAGACTGGTGTCTTTGATAATCACCTTAAAAAACAACAACAAAAAAAACAAGGAGTATTAAGTGAAGCTGGATATCTGAAAACTAATTAACTTCATCCATTACTTAATGTTTTTACATAACCGTAGGCTAAATATATTCAAAATGAAGTCTCTGGGAAGAAGTGGATACCACTGGAGCCAACATAGACAGCACATTTCATTATCGTCCTCTCACACAGAACCTCCATTATTCCAGCCGCTCTAAAAAAAACTGGCTTCAGTAACTTTCTCCTAATGTTACTGGAAATAAAAGCATCCAACATCTGTTGCTGATAAGCACATACGATCAAATCTATGCATATGGCCCAACAACAGTCTTGCAGCACTGGTAATAAGATCAGTGTCATATTTCATCCTGATGCCTGTCTGCTGTCTGTGAGCCGCAAATAGCATCAATTCACTGTGAGAGCCAAGAGTAGAGTGGTATTGATTTTTCAAAGTGTTCTTATCTTGTTTTGCATTGTTCTATTAGAGACTGATGTATTGGTGGTGGGCGCCCATCTGGAGCCTTGCAAGTTAAAACAAACCAGAGGATGAGGTGAGGAAAAATGGAAAAGGCTTTAGCAACCTTGTAGAAACACTCAATGGTTAGATGAGAGCTATCATGTGGCTAGCTTTGTCATCATTGGCAAGTAATATTTTCTGTGCTACTCTGCATCTCATGCCTCTCTATCATAATTTCTTCATTCAGTTATTCTTTGGCTTGCTCTGCCATTCAAAATAATGGAAGCTGAACACACCAGCAAATAAATTACTATCAGTTTCCACAGGTCTTAAGTAGATATTTGTCAAAAATGATGAAGATAATACACAACACTTTCTCCTTGATCTTTGTGAAGGGAGGAGTAATAAAATTTCCACCCAGTGGCCTAATAATGAAATGCAGCATAATGTTCTTTAAATCTTGATGACCTTGATTAGCAAGGAAGATTGATGCACATCTCCATCAAGAGCCTGCCATGTGTATAAATATAATAGAAAACATCTGTACATAAGGTAATACAATTCAAGTGGTGAAAAGACTGCAGTTTATAGTATTGTTCTGCCATCTCCTACAGCCTCCTGCCTATAATACAGAAATAGATCTAGACTACACATACTTAGGAGCATGGAGACAGGAGGGAAGACGGAGGAGCTATGAGTAAGGATGCACAGGTGTATCCTTCACATTTGTTTGTTAAATGAGGAGAGGAGGTGAGGAAAGGAATCAAGGATGTGCAAAAAGAAAAATGAGAAGATGGGATAATATTGTACAATTGACCAACATTATATGGTAAGTTGCAGTTAGTTAAGCTATTTAGGACGAATTCAGAAAATATTTGTGACATTAAAAGTTCTAGAAAACTATAAATTAAACTCCTGTCAAGATGAATTACTAAGGAAATGTGAACCACCCATAAAAATGTATTATTAAATAAATCAAAATTCACACAAAGTCCTCCATAGAGCTGCTTTAGAAGACTGCACGATATAGTATCAGGTTAGTTTGTTTATTTATTTATTATAAAGACACAGACAGACAGAAACAGACGTTAAACAAATGAACTGTCTCACCTCCAGATCTGTTTCCATGTAATCAAACACCAGGCTGATGTTAGACTTATGTCCAAACGCATCCAGCAGCTGGAAACAGACGCCACATGAAATGTTAAATTGGGAGAATAATTACAATATTGAAAGCTAATTATTTTTCCCCCTCACTGGCATGTTTTACTTACACCAATGATGTTTGGATGATGCAGTTCCTGGAGCAGTTTGATCTCTCGGAGAGCAGTCCTATTAATGCCTATTGATAAGAATATACAGTCATTAACAGTTGGTTGACAGTAAATTCCATTTTGTGGGAAAGAATAATAAAAGTGCTGCCACTGAGCAGTCATTATTTACCATCTTTAGCCTCAGTTCTGTGTCCAACCTTAATCTGCCAGAGGAATTGGAAAAAAAATTAAACATCGGTTTAGTATATAGATGCTAGCCAAAATTAAAGCTAGTTAAGCTAATATCTTGTACCTTCTTGATGGCAACTATGGTGTCAGTCGTTTTATCTCTGGCTTTGTACACTGTGGCAAACTGGAGAAAGGAAAGAGAAAACATTAAATAAAATCAATAAACAGAGGCCAAAAAAAATCGTCTTCCCATTGTCACTGGTGCTGTGAGCACAACAGCATGAAGCAGCAGGGCTTTGTTGACATTAACAACCAGCTAACGCTTGTTAGTTTCTTATCAGACTTCCCTCATAAATAACCAGAAAGTGTTGGGGAGGAACGTGGACGGATATAAAGACCGAAATCACTGATGTTTGTCTCACCCACCTGACCCTCTCCGAGGAAATCCAGTTTTTCGTATCGTTTGGATCTGGACTTTACATCATGCGCCATGATCGCTGTCAGTATGATTAGAGGACACTTCCTGCTTTGTTAAAGGTCCTCAAGTAGTTTTTCCGGGTTAAGGAGGTTTAATATTGACCAACACCGCCACCTACTGGTTTAATTTGTCCAATACTGAGAGCACCATGCAGCTGAACCACCATGCCGCCCAGTTGTAAAGCGGGTCGAGCTAATATAAATAATTGAATATCATATATTTTATTTTCACGTTTAAAGGGAATTGTTTTCCCACCTAAAGCATGGGACTAATCTGCTAATAAAGACTGTTCTAATATGACTTGTTACAAACAATACTACACTACCAACAATTACCAGTTTATATTATATTATATTATATTATTTTATATTATATTATATTATATTATATTATATTATATTATATTATATTATATTATATTATTTTATATTATATTATATTATATTACAGTATATTATATTATATTATATTATATTATATTATATTATATTATATTATATTATATTATTTTATATTATATTATATTATATTATATTATATTATATTATATTATATTATATTATATTATATTATATATTACGGAAACAGATTTTCATAATACACTTTGTATGAAAGACAGCCAAATCTCAACAAAGGTCTTAAATTCCTCAGGAATCTTAAATTCCTGTAACATTTCAAAGTTACAATGCAATATGCTATATTGTCATGATCCAGTTTGCCTTTTTTCTTTCTTTTTTCTTCTTCTATTCTTTTTTTTATTTATTTTTTTAGTACTTAGCAGTTTGACATCAGTCTCCTGGGAGCCTCTTCTGTCAGTCAGAAAGGTTTTGTGATTCATGCACCACTGAACACATCTCTACATCCCATCTCCATACACAGCAGATACCCTCACATCCCACAGGATTAGGCATGGCTTCTCTCCTTTGACCCTCCCTGGCTCTCACGCACAAACACACACTAACACACACACGCCACACACACACGCATGCACACATTCACACTCTCTCCCCCTCTCCACTGACTTTCATTTTCATGTTAAGTTTGACAAGAGGAGTGTGAAGGATCAGCGGGCCTAATACAACCCTCATTGTCCCCCCCCATATGCATGCACATTCTTATCCTGACAGCTCACAGATGTGACTGACAGGACGAGAAGAGAAGAGAAGGAACTCTAGCAGCAGTCTTTACTGGCATTGTACCATCAACCTTTAGGGACATACAGGCAGGCTTAATGCATAACATAAGTGTACAGTGGAGGACATAACTCAGACCCACTTACATCACTCCCTCTAAAACAAATGTGACACATTGATGTCCTCCTCTATTCCTGATATGATTTGAGGCCATTCTTGTGCTCGTTCCCCTCAGTCTCTCTCCGAGGCTGTGGATGAGGAGAGCGGCAGCTGAGTTATGGACACATAAATGATCGCAGTGGCGTTTATACAGTTTGTCACAGTAAATCTGTTACACGTTACCCATACTATCATGGGATAGCATGGGTAACATTATGCACAATAACTCTCACTGGTTGTGTGTCACATTAGCAGATGGTGATGCTCTACTGAGCTAGAGTGTGTTTGTGTGCGTACCTCTGTTTGACAGGCAGGAGGAGAGTGAAACCACAGGGCTGTTTATCAAACTCATAGGAAGTGGGTGTTGTTGAGTGAGGACGTGTCGCACGACCACATCCTGCTGCTGGGAAGCAGCTTTAGATGGGACAGTGTACAGTAAACAACAAATGTAGGGCCAGGTGTCTTTTTTCTGTGGATGTGTTTTTGTGTGTGGTATGTGGTCACTTCATTCTTTAATGAGAGACTGAACTCTGATTGTAAAGTGATGATCTTCCCAGTCTTTAAAAAGAGAGAGAGGATGGGGCCATTCAGTACCTGAAGATGTTCTTTCATTGCATTAATCTCATCTGTACACCCCCCTACCAAACACACATTCTGTTACTCACACTGGCAGGCAATTAGATTTGTTTTAGGTTACCCCCACCCCCACAAACCATGCATGTCACACCAAAATGCAGAAAACAAGATCTAAAAGTCAGATGAAAGTGTGAGATCCTGAGAGGAAAAAGCCATTTCATATATTGCTCAATATGATGTTTTAGTCATGTATTGTTCCATTTGACACTTTGATGCTTCAAGTCTTTACATAGGGAAAATAATGCTTAAAAGCAGTTGCATGCACTCACTGAATGTGTGACAGAAGAATGAATCAGCATTATTGTGGTCAGTGCTGTATCATACACTTGCTGCATGTTTCTGTCTTTGTTTTACTCACAGCGTCTCTGGGGAAGTGGCAACGTTCTGTCACCAAGGGAGTTTTCCTCTTTGTTTTGTTTCTGACTCTCTCACACACCCCACCTTCTCCAAACACACACACACACACATACACACACACATGCAGCTATATCTAACCACATGCACAGTTATAACACGACAGGATGTTGTAGGGTGGATGTTTAAGGTGTGAATGTTAACACAATCCATGACAAATAATATGTTCATGAGAACCATTTATTTATCACTCATGTGTCTAATAAATTCTGCCTTCCCTTAATTTGTTGCATGTTTTTTGTCATATTTTTTCTGCATGTATATAAACCAGGTGTTGACCAAATGTGTCTAACATTTACTGAAACACATTAACCATTCACAGTCCACAACATGATTCACGTTGCCTATTTCAAATGTATTCTTTGCAGATGTCTGTAGGAACAAGGCAATAAGAAAGCAGAAGGACAAACAGAAGGACAACCAACATCCTCCTTTCTGCTGTTTGTTTACAGCCAATGCAGAAATTCGTGAGATTGGTGCTGTCAGTCCTGAGCTGCATTGTTAGATGCCAGAACTGTCACTTTGAATAAATATTAGGGCAGAATTTGTTTTGTTCACCACAGTCGTCCCTCAGCATCTCAGGCATCAGCGTGCAACGGGGGCTTGTGGAGGACCTCAAGATGCATCCACTTGATAGGCCGACTCATACAGAGACAACATTATGATAATGTCCCTATAAGTAACAGGGGGATGGGCCCAGTGACATCTCTTCATGTAGGCAGAGCCAGCAGGGAGTCCACAGTCAACTGCATTTAGGGCTGTCTTTGTTGTTGTCTCAGCTCCCATCTGCGTTGTTGTTTTGTTCTGGTCTGCATCTCCGCTCAGACATCGTTATTGCTCTCATTAGAAGAATGTCTGTTTCAGCCCCAAATGATGAACAAAGTCTTGCAATAACTCTTTCTCTCCATTTGTTTGTGTGTTTGTCCTGCATATGCAAGTATGGCTGCTTGTGTAAACGGCATGTGGCCACTTTAGTCCTTCAGACAGACTGTACACTGTGTGCTGAGCAGCTCTGTTTTAATTAATTGCTTGTAGCCTGGATGTACAATTTATTTTAGTCCTTTTTCACATTCTGCATTGAGAAAATACATAAGTATCCGAACATTAGAAGTACAGGATGTGTGAAGTATCTCAGGGTTGATTGAAACCAAGGAGGCCACAGGTGCACTGAATCTGTCATATGCAACTAAGGCCAGCAGGGTGTTCAAACCAGTCGTCTTTGGAAGATAAATGAGGTAGACGAGCCCCACTGGTGTGCTATCCAAGAAGTCATTTGGTTCATTAACCCTGCCAGATCACTGAGGTCTCAGTAATCAACCTTGTCACATGTGCCATTAGCTTCTCACTCTATCAGCATGGCCCTCGCTCCTTCTGACGTGCACATCTGCATCTGCAACACACAAGTGCACGTCATCAAACACAATTGCATGCTACTTGCACACTTTTACCGCCTTGCTCACAACGAAGACCATTTCAACCTGCACACACACACACACACACACACACACATCCTCTCTACCTCTCTTTTTATGCTAACCCCATTACCCCTGTCAGTCCCAGGGGTCTCTCAGCTCTGATGAACCCTCTACTGCCCTGTGAGATTAGTGGACTCCCTGAGAAAAGCCCTTCATTGATTGAACGTGAGTCTCTCCTGCTTGCAATGTCAGCTCAAGGTTACCACATTGACTCTCACTGTTCTCTTTCCCAGTGCAGTCAAGTGCTTTGTATGAATATCAGTGTTATTATCCCAGCTCTGCTGACTCCACTGCTTATATTATTCATAAAGACAGCAAACATATTATTGACATTGTCTTTCCGAGTCTCTCTTTTCTTCCTGCTGCAATTTTTCTCTCCAGTGGCCCCACTGAAAAGATTCATTAATTGTTAAACATTTTTTCCTCCATATACCACTCCTCATTTCTCAACTCTCTTTGGAATCTCTCATAGGAGCTGGTGGCACAAACAGCTTTGCCACATAAAGCTTGAGTATTTATCAAAGTAGTCAGGATGAGATTCACTGTTTAATGTTGCAAATGTGGCACAGGGAAGCATTTACTTTGCGTCCCACTTAAGGATTTCTTCTATACAAAAAGGCAAGGAGAGATGAAGGTATGGGGGCAGCGCTCATTCTGGGATAGAGAGTGAGACAAATGGCTGGATTGGGAAGACAGTTTAATCTTTTCACGATGAACCTGATGAACATGAATGATGCACATGATTTCCTGTAGAGGTGAATAGAGATGAAAGAATGATCTTGATATTTAGATTATTCAGGCAGGAACATTGCCCTGCACTGGTGTCTCTTTCCTCCCCATCATAATTCAATATTTACAGTTTAAGCTGGAAAACTGCTCCCTCTTGGCTGCCTGTATCTTGTATCCATGGCAACAGAGTTGAGAACAGTGTGCTGTCTGCATGTGTGTGTGTGTGTGTGTGTGTGTGTGTATGTGTGTTTGTGTAAGTGCATGAGTGTCTGTGTGTAATGTTTACTGTTACACTGCAATTGATTGGGTGTTGGGGAGCAGCTGTTGACCCCTCACTCTCAGGGGTCTCTTTGTATTCTTGCACACATCCCAAATCAATAGACACACATGAATCTCAACACACACACACACACACACACACACACACACACACACATGCATGTAGTATTTTGTTATTCTACATTTGTGAGGTCTTAGAATTTATTTCATCTCTTAGTAAACTGAAGCCAGATTTAACTTAAAACCAAGGACCAACAATGTTGCCATTTGGATCATTTTTACTCAACTTACTCCACATTTGGTCCTCCTAAAGATATTAGTAAAATGCACATATACCAAACACACACTTGCAAAATGAATCTCAATCAAAAGTTCAGTGAGGAAGTCTCTTTGCACACTTAAGCGAATGTTTATTTCTCATGCCATTCTGTCATTCACACCTCTCATGGATAATCAGGCTTAATTTCCTTCTGTTGTTGTCTGGGGTTTTCATTGAGATATCAGCTGTTCCCATTAACTGGTCACATCTATCCAACAGCTTAGTGACACACCTTCATTGGTAAACTGTCATCTTGCTACTGTCTTTCTTTCTTCTTTTTAAAAAAAATATGATTGTCTCCGTGCCTGTAGTTATTTCATGGTGCTGTTATGTGCACCCTCTACTGTACCTCCCCATCACCACCCAGTCTTTGCAGATTCACCATCTTCATCATTTCATCAGCCTCTGTAGAGTCATCAGTCACCACCACCAGTGTCTGCACTCCATTGGGGAGGAATCTACTGTATCTTGCTGCTGCTCAGGGCAGACTCCTGTCAATCACAATCTCCTTGAAGCGGCAAAGACTTTTTGACAGACTAATTATCACATATCATCTGCAGTAATAAAGAATTATTTTTACTTCATTCACTTGTCTCTCTTGATTGAAATACAATTCTGGCCCCATCATGCTCACAAGAAGAGAAATGAGCAAATGGACAATAAAGATTTGCTGTGGCATTCTCCTCAAAACATTCCAAATAAAATGGAAACTCTGAATACAATATACACATACAATACTTATCCCCAAGTGCACAAAAACACACAAACATACACACACAAAACATGTTTAGGAATCAAGTCGATGTAAGACAGCAGGGGAAGTGAAAAGAAACAGCACCCAAACCACTGATAGTGGCGCAGATTTTTAATGCTGAGTGTTTACATGTGACTGAACACATAATCACAAATATCGTCACGGCTAATGAAATACCTCCTAGTGGGTGCCCTACACATGGGCATGCACACACACATCCAGGGATGAGTAACAGCAAGTAACTGTGGGGTACCAAGAGAAAGGTCATCTCACATCATTTGCATTGGTTGTAAATGTTAAAGGATATTTTCAACACAAGGAAGGTCAAAGTTTGCATGAAGACACAATATGAACGCAACTATGATGATTTAATGGAACAACTGTGGCATGTTCAGGGTTGGTTGATGTGGGTTTTCCACTGAGTATTTGACATATTAAGGGGAAAGCACCACTACACAAACCTGAATACACACACACACACAGAGAGAGAGAGGGAGAGGCAGAGAGAGAGAGAGAGAGAGATTTACCCTTTAATGTGTGTTGGCTACAACTTTTGTCTCACTGAACACAGTAAAAGCACAGAAACATCTCAAGTTGTCCCAGTAATCGTAATTTATGGGCAAATCATTTCCTATTTAGATAAAACTTTATTGATAGGTTTGCCCACATTTATAAATGTTTCATGTCAAAACTCCATGGAGGATGTGAACTAGAACATCTGATAAGATATTTAGTTATGACTCAGCAGAGGTTTACATGGCTGTCTATTGTAGACAGACACATTATTCATTTTAGATTTAAAATCTATTCTCTCAGTGAGCAGAAGAGATGTCAGGGTATAAAGTTTTTTCTAGAATAGGATAGGCTGAGTAGAATTTTTGATTTAATGGGTTTGTGTGTCATTATTCTCTTCATGTTCCATTTAATTCATTGTGAGTCTGTGTTGTATGTTTTGCAACCTCTTTGTTGTATGTTACACATGGGACTGCTCCTGTAACAGAAATATAAATCTGAATTTAAGTAAGCCCCCTTTGAGGTTAAATAAACAGTATTTAGACATTTAACTAAAAACGTAAATTTTCTTTTCTTTTTCTGGAATGTGTCTGGGTCTTAGCGTGAACATTGTGTTCAAACAGACTCTGGCAATCCTAATCTCTCTGGGCCCATCAATCAAATATCATTATTTATTTAAAAAATAATAACACCACACACATCCGAATATAAAACAAAGAGGCGCAACATGTAAAGGGGGTTTGGGATGTTGGCAGTGCACAGTATAGTGCCTTCAGGAGGTTTATGGGGGTTTATAGTTGTCATGTCATCTGCAATAATGCCATACATGTTTTAAACCAACATTTAAAATTTAATATCAATACATGCAAATTCATCCAATAAATATCCATGATAAAAGTTCTGCATGCAGTCGTGTAGGCAATAAGAACTTGGGAAAAAAAAGTACAAAACATCACTCTGTCCTTACAGAAGTGACTTAGTCAAAACAACAAGCCTTTTGCCAGAAGTTGCTTCTCTTTTTTGCAGTATGCTACAGAAGGCTATGGGAATTTGACAAAAGCTGCAAAAGGAGACGCGTTACGCGTGTGCGCTGCCAGGTGGCGGCGATGTCGCTCCTCCTCTTCCCTCCTCTGTCCTCTGCGCTGCACTGCCAGAGCTTTCAGTCTGCTGGGTGAGATCATTACCAGACACCAGGCTCCGGGACCTGACATTCACCGATCGGAAAAGCAGAGAGAGAGTGAGACACGCAGAGAGAACACTCTGATCCTATGTAACCGGTGAGGGAAAGCGACGTAAATCGGTATCTCCTGCCTCGGCTCCCCGGTCTCCTGTACTGACGACTGAAAGCGCGGTCTTGTTGCTGACATTTTCCCGCTGGATTTGGGCTTGCAGTCGGATGCGGGCTTGTTTTGACTGCGGTATTAGTCCTTCTCCCCCCTCTTCCCCCATCAACCGAGTAGCGGATTTGCGAGGGATCTCAGCGCTGTGCAGCTCAAAGGGTGACCAGCAATCCTGCAAGGCATCGGAGACGCACTCTGCACCGCCGCGGCTCTCCGCCACACGAGCCAATTGACAAGACCCTCTAAAGATCTTATTTCTATGAGGAATTGGACAGAAGGGCCAAGTTTCCGATTGGATTTTTTTTTTGTGCCTCTGCGGCTACCTCGCGTCTGTCATCAGTTCGGCTGCAAATCCGTTTTCGCTTTTTTTTTTCTTTCCAAAGCACCGCTGACGCCATTTTCCTCGGGGTTTTCTGTCAAAAATATTTACATAAATTCTGTCCCCGTTTGACAGCTCCCCGGGAGGCTGTCATCTCATCCGTCGCTTGTGTAAAATGTATCTAAATGGATTGTAAATGATCTTGATAAAATATTTACACGTTAGAGCCGACTGTGTGACAACATTAGACATGGGTAAGTAGCCCCGGTTGACTACCCACATTCCACACCTGAATACACCTCTCCTGTAAATGTGTTGATGGTTTTTTTTTATTATTAACATCATTACTGGCTCTGTATCTGCTTTTAAAATGCTACTTTAACTGATGCAGCCTTTTATGTTATGTCTGTGCCGGTTTAAGTTTATAATGAACATGAAATATGTGAAAATGCTTGTAGTCACATGTCATTAAATCCACCGCACAGACCACCCTAAATAATGCTGCACCACTCAATCTCCATCCATTATTACTGTGTAATATCTTGGCAATTAGTTGGCAGTAAGCTTAAGCAGATAATTAGGACAATTGGATGAAGTGTCCACTACACACCGACCAAGGAGCAGCTCAACCACTGCTGTCCACACTCCAGTTCAAATGTTTTTTTCTGCTGGGGTGGACCTCCTGTTATCTTAATTGACATTGATGGTCCATCACATAGCATCACAGTCTGTGACATGCTGCAAGCAGTTGTTTGTCACTCTGTAAGTCTGTCATGAGTTCTTTCACATTTAGAAGTCATTTAGAAGAGTTTTTGGTTTGATTTGGTTTTTCTGCTTGTTCTGGTGGAGTTAGTGAGGCTTCAGAGGGAGTCCACACACGCTGCCTTAGCATCAGCACAGACATGTCAGCATATATGGAAATGTGCCTTCCACAGTGTATTCAGCTGGCTTGGTGTAAGTCAATAATACAGCACTTTGGCTTCATTTATCAATAGCTGATTGGTTTCCCATAGGTGTCAGAAATGGCATGGCCAAAGGTGATTGTTATGCTTGGGCTGTGGGGAGGAAGGTGAGAGCTGAAAGTGAATGGCAGTAAGCCACTATTATTAGCAGCCCCCAGAAACCACAGTTCCAAGCACAGCACCAGAAGATAAATAGACAAGCCTGAATGACTTAGGGAACGTGTGGAAAATGGTCATGTCTCTGGAATATATGGGAATGAAGGCGTGGAAATAAGCACTGAATAAAAAACAATAACATTAGAAGTGAAGTAAGAGAAGTGCACGACTAGGAGTCAAGAAATGAGGTAGGGGATGGATAATGGAGGTGATTCAGGCTCGGATTGAACCATCAATCTTGTCTTGTTTACAGGTTTTGGGGGAGTTGGAACTGGCAGCGCTTTTGTGGTGTTAAAGCATGAAGTGGGTTATTAAAACCCCTATTAGGTAGATACCCATACCACCTTTAAATTAAAGCATGAGAAATCGATTAGGTGTTCCCCTTCTGAGCTGGATACCTCAGGTCGAAATAAGATCACAGAGAGAGAGAGAGAGAGAGAGAGAGAGAGAGAGAGGAGGGAATGTGAACAGGATCCAAGGACAAATCTAACTGTTGGCAGGCACTCTTAACAGAATATCAGCACTGGAGCACCCTTTGGCAGAGCACACAGAAAGAGTGAGTGAGGGAGGGAGGGAGAGGTAGGAGGTGGAGGGTAAAGGAAAGAGGTAGCACAGATGAGAGGGGAGAGAATAGAGGCTGGGGGGGGGGGGGGTGAGGTGAGGGAAAGGAGGAAGACAGTTGGGGAGAAGGGGAGGTGTTTTTGCTGACAGCCATTTTGTGGCTTCTGCTGCAGTTAAAATGGTTTAACATTCATCTGCTTGTGTGGGGTAGTTAGGTGAGGATGGTTTCTGTGTTACCTGGCATATGGCTCAGCCAGAGGACTATGTGGATGTGGGACAGCACAGAATGGCTGCAAGGCCATCATTTTCTATTATAGCTGTCCCATATGTGGTACTTTATGACTGTCCTTCGAGCTGCCCTATAGCTGAACACGTATTCTGTATTTCATATCCAAATACAAGTTCACAATGTTAGCATAAAAAAAAGAGAATTTACTCTTTGATAAGAGCAGGACAAAAAGATGGCTTCCCTTTTCTTTTAGTCCTTTTTTTTCTTCTCCTTTTTTGTAGTCCTCTGAAGCAGAGGACTAATAGACTTCCAGTTTGAAAACTCATGCTGGTGCCCACTGGATTTGGAGGTACCAGAAGGCTGGGGCCAGGCTTCTTAATGTGTCTCCAACCAAAGGTTGGATCATTCGAAACATTGGTTTACATGATTGCCCCATTCACTAGAGGGCTGGAATAACAGAGAAAAAGAGGTAAATGAAAAATGAAAATGGCAGGCAGGCAATGTTCATCATTCCTGTGAGATACTCATCTACAGTCAGGGATGGCGACCCTGTACTACCCTCACATCAAAGAAAAGGAGAAAAAAACTACTCTTCACCTTGCGCAATCACATGGGCATTTGGTGTGTGTGTCTTTGTGTGTCTCTGTGTGTGTGTGTGTGTGTGTGTGTGCATGCACACATTTGTCTGCATGTGTGTATGAGCTATTTGTGAGTCCACCTCAGGCTCTGGGCGGTTGGGTATGCAGCCTTAAAAGGTTGTGTTTCTGCTGCCATCCCTCTCCTTCTCTTTGTGTTTCTTACTCACATTCAGACGCTGTCTGCCTCTGTTTTGTCTGTGCGTCTGAAGCGTTCACCGTCTCTGTTCTGTCCATCTTTATAACTTAATGCATGCTTTATCATAATTGTTTTCAAAGGACAAGGCAAAATGTTGGAGTGTCTCGTTCGCAGCCTTTCACACCCTGCACAGGGAATGAACATATGCCGTTTGAGAGGGAAGCTGTTTAGCGCTGGTAGTTTTGAGGACATAATAAAGCTATTTATGCAGTGAGTCTGGCCACTCACAATCACCCTGCTGTCTGAGGCTAGGTGTGTGTGTGTGTGTGTGTGTGTGTGTGTGTGTGAGAGAGAGAGAGAGAGGAGACAGTGAGGCTCAGGCTAGGCAAGGGAGGCCCGAGGAAGGGTCAGTCTTACATAAACGCTCAGCCCGTCTTCCAGTAACGGAGATCCAGCACAGTTTAGAGCACCAAGCAGGGGATAAGGAAGAATAGTCATGACCCAGCTAACTAGTTTATATAGTAATTGCCTTGAATGAAGACTATAAGAATGCATGATGCCATTTTGTTGCCATACTGGAAATAACCACACAGCACAACCCAGAGTGGTTACTTTTTGATGTGTGTGTGTGTGTTTGTGTGATGTTGTGGTTGGCAGCTGTCTCTTTTTCCTGTCATTGTCCACAGTCACATGACAGACAGGGTGGCTTTCATACATGCCATGAGGCCGAGTCACCAAGCTGACATTAGGGACTGGGAGGTTCCTGGAGTACCAAACATGGCCATGTGAACACCACCAGGTTATGAGGGAGCCTGGATTCGCTATTTTTCAGTCATCCATGCAGAAATTTTAATGCTTAAAAAGTTATCAAGGGACCACAGTGGTGGTTTTTGAATGTTTTAGAACATTCAGTGCAACTTGCATGTCTTTCCTATAACTTCCTGGCCGCCAGTGGTTTCCATTGATTTTTGATGATCTTCAGAAATTATCTAGCAGAGACTGTCAAACTAAACGTTTAGCCTTTATGTGTCAGTGTAACTGATTGTAACCCTTGCTGTCGTGTGGTCATGTAGCGAGCAGGGTCTGTTTTAAAGACGCTTTTTAGTCGCTTTAACATCTCCGATTTTAGACCGCCGATTAGCATTGCACTGAAAAATCTCTATTGTGTGACATTTGGACATAAACCCAAAGCACTAAAGACTCCATCAAGTTTGGCGAGTTCTATTTCATACTGCACTTAATGAATGAAAATCAATGACTTCCAGGAAGGTAGAAAATCAAATCAATACGAAAACCTATTTGTATGCTTCGGAAAATGGTTCGGAATATAAAGTTGACTGTGTAGAGTGTGAGTGACTCGAGATCGTAACTTAAACATGCAAATTCACGATTATGGTCCTTTAAGTCTTTTTCATACTAAACACCGTGGGCTTCCAGAAACTTCATCATTAACCCTTATGACTCAGCTTTGATAGATTACGGTTTTAGATTGGCAAAATTCACAGTTAAAGAGAGGCTTTGTAGAAACACGCATTTTTCTTTTTTTTAATTTAATCTGGAAAACGCAGGAAAAAAATGCTCAACCATTGACTTTGACCTCAGGATTGGACACTGTGTGCAGTCTCACACTGACGAACGTGTTGAAATACCACTGTGGATTATGATTGTTCAATCCCACTGTAAGCATGGGGCGGCACGGTACTGAACTGGCTGGCACTGTCACCTCACCGTGAGAAGGTTCAAACCTGCAAAGCATTTTTCTCCAGGTGTGCCTTTTAACTCCCACAGCCCAAAGACATGCAGTGTAGGTTAATTGGAGACTCTATATTGCCCGTGGGTGTGGTTGTGGTATGGTTTGTGGAATTTTGGAATGGTCTGTCTCTGTATGTCATCTTAGTGATTGACTGGAGACCTGTCAAGGGTGAACTCCCTGCAACCTAAAAGGATTAGCAGCTATAGCTGTAAGCATGTGCTGTGAGGCATTATGATGGGGATCAGCTGTTAGTACAGTAACATGGGCTGGTACAAGGGTCACACACACACACACACACATAGTATTAAACCATGTCTATTAGAAGGTAGGAGGTTAGGTAATAATACCATATACAGGTTTATATGCTATAAACCTTTTGTGCTCTCAGGGTGTTGTAAGTCTGCAGTGAGCAGTAAGCTTCTGCTTGAATCATGTCTGCTGGTAGTGAACTAGTTCACATGAGTGTAAATACTGTCAATCTAAGCTCGGTCTGTGAGACAGCATTCCCCACTTCCAGCTCAGTCATGCCTCATGTCATATTGACTGATGGAATTCCCTGGAGCTATAGTGAGAGGCTCAGTCCAGTGTTTGTTGTGGTTGCTTTCTGTGTGTACACCTGTGTGGAAGTGAGCCTGTGTGTACTGATGTATGTATGTGATATATACGTATCTGTGACTGCATGTGCAATTATCCAAAAAGGAAAACCTAAATCCTCTAAGAAATGGCTACCACAGCCTTTTCTCTTCAGAACAGAAATCTCAGCAGGTGTAAAGAAGTGTTTGGGTATTTATATAAGTGAATGGGTTTTTTCATGCATGTGTATATCAATGCCACTGCATGGCGTGTGTAAAACAGTTCAGACACTGTGTTTTCCAGACAAGCTCGTAAACCACATCTGGGTAAAGAATTTAGATTCCTTCCCTCCGTCTTTCTCTGCTGGCTTCCCTTTTCCCAATGTGTGATTCCCTCCCTCCTTCCCTGCTCTGGGGAGAAGAAGGAAAAAAAGAATTCTTTTTTTTCCCTTTCTGTCGTGTGTCCTCAGGCTAACTTCAGCCGGTTTTGTAGAGCAGAGAAGAGGAATTGCTTATTTTGTACACTTCATTCTAGTGTTTGCATGGGTCTGCTTTAGATCGATTGCAGGGATTTAAAGAGGGATGAACAGAGAACATTAGCAAAGAGTGGGTGAAGAAGGGAGAAGAAGGGAGAGAGGAAGGACAGTGATGGAAGGTGTCAAAAGTTTGCTTATGCAAGGTACAAAATGCAAATGAGAGTAAGGCAGCATGCCTCCACAGCTCTATGATGCGCTTGTGTGTTTGTCTATACATATCAGGTAGCTAATGATGATAGCGGACAGGCCTGTGTTGAGAGGTAGCACTGCAATGGAAGCCATAGTGATGACAGGACTCTTCTTTGTCTAATTTTATCATTCACCTGCTGTCTCCGCAGACTGTCCCTGGCTTTGCTGTGTTCCTGTGGCACAACCAAACCAACCCCAGTAGCTGATTGACACAACCAACCAGCCCGACAGACAACTGTTCTCTCTCTTCCAATTGGCTGGCTGCCACAGCTTCCCCCATCCTTACTGGCTCTGGCGGGAGAGTGGATGGATCCAAGGGATCTGGTTGGCTCGGCCCGACCCAAAGAGGCGGAGTTACAGGGAGGCAGGGTGGGGCCAAATGAAGGGGACCAGCAAGCAGCAGCGGGGATTGGTGTGGAGCGCAGTGATGATGTGATTAACGGTGCCATCAGCGAAGGGGAGGGGCTAGAGGAGCAGGGGGAGGGGCTTCTGGAGGAGCAGGAGTTCTCCATCAAGGAAGCAAGTTTCCAGGAAGGAAGTCTAAAGCTGAAGATCCAGACCACCAAGCGCACCAAGAAGCCCCCCAAGAACCTTGAGAACTACATTTGCCCACCAGAGATCAGGATGACCATCAGACCTCCAGTTGGAGAGGGTAAAGGTGGGCGGCAGGGACGAGCAGGAGGCGGGGTAGCAGCAGGTCGCGGCCAGAAAGATGAAGAACGAGGACCCACCAGAAAAAGGGTAAGGCACCTTGGAAATGCTGACACTTATGGTACTTTTAGTATTTAGACTGTGTCATGTACAGTGTGTTTTTCATTAGTTTCGCAGAGAAAACGTCTTTCTACTCAACATCCCTGAATCTCACACTCCACCTCTTTCTGTACCTCTCTCTCTCTCAGTAGCTCGATTCCCTGCTTGGTTACAGAGGGTCAAAGTTTGCTGTGTAATTGAAACCAGTCATGACTAGCTGAGATCACACAGTGACACACACACACATACAAGCACAGGACACACACACACATGCACAAGCTGAGAATAGGGCCGACATAAGCAAGTGACAGCTGGTGTCTGCTCTCTCTATTTGTGGTGAAATACATAGAGACCTCTCCTCTCCTCTCCTCTCCTCTTCTCTCCTCTCCTGCACTTTACTTTAATGAAATCAGCTCTTGTGGGTCATGCACTCTTTACCCCCTTCCTCCATCACACCTTTTACACACTACACTGATGTTTGGTGTGTGTGACACCGTGTATGTACAGGTCCTTTGGGAATCTAGTGTTTGCAGAGTGTGTTGACCTACACAGTGGTGTGTGTGTCCAAACCTGACAGCTATCTCGATGACATGGAGCTCTGCAGGCCCAGCAGGAGAGAAGGCGTCATGTTGTCAACATGATGCTGGGTTGTGTTTTTTTTTTCTGTTTTGCTTTAGTCTTGTGGCCTTAACTCACATTCAAAGGACTCCTAATGTAACAGAAATGCATTATTATTATTATTGACAATAACTTAGACTCGTATGATCAGATAAATCTCAGTGTCTCTGTTGGGTCAGTTGCTGTGTGACCTGTTAATTGAGTTTTTTTTTAAAAATCAACATAATCAAGAATCTGTTTGGAAAATTCAAGTTGAAATCTGTGCACGCTTAATCAATTGTATAAAGTCACCCCGTGTCTCATTTTCTCAAAGAGATGGGCTCCCTAAGTCAGGTAGTCAGGTGTTGAAAGTAATGAATACAACAGCCAGCCAGCTGGAGGCCACTGTACATGCAGCTCATCCTCTCATTTAGGCTATTTGTATTTGCATAAAGTTGTATATGGATGCATTGTAAACACTTAACATTACTATCTGCCAGTTTGGTGCCTGGGACAAAAAACATTTGCAAACTGGTGTCAAGGCCGTATGTTTTGCGCTGAGTGAGCTGAAACCTGCACTCCGATGTTTGGGCAGCCATTCCTAATCCAGCACCATCCATCCCATTTGGAAGCCCACTGCTGCAGTATGATTGACAGAGGTTGTCATAGTGACAGGGGCAGCAAGCTGGTCTCTATTGAGAATTGAGGTTTGGGGAAGGGAGGGGAGAGGAGGATGTGTTGGTGTTGATTCAGATCAGTTGCAACCCTTCATCCTCTATGCTCTGTCCCTCAATCACACACACCCCCATCCCCCTTCCCTCTAGCCTTTGCTCCCCCCCTACATCCTTTTCCTCCATCCACCCATCACCTGCCACCCCAAGGGTGTAATACAGGCAAGCTCACTGGAGAAGAACGGGTTAAAGAGAGAGGCTGGGTTGCTTTCTGTCTGCTGTCTCCCTCTTGTGTGTTTATGTTAGTGTGTGTGTGTGTGTATGTCTGTGTGTGTGTTGGGGTTAAATACTCTCTTTGTGGTGTGTGTGTGTGAGGCTGTGTGTCAGGAGGGGAGGGGAGGCGAGAAGGGGAGCAGATGGACAGCCTCTCTGCTCTCTGCTGTATTGTGTCTACATCTACTCTTTCCCTCTTTATCTTTTATCTGCCCCTGTTTCTCCGCTTTTCCCCCCCCTCAGTCTTTTCTTCCCTCATCACTTCCTCTTTTCACTCACTCTTTTTCACCACTCTTTTCTCCCTCTTCCTCCCTCTCTCACCCTCTCTTGTCTTTTAGCAGATGGCAGCGTGAGGCAGCAGCAACAGAGCAGAAGCCAGAGTGTGAGCAGGAGAAGTGGACAGGAGAAGGGGGTTGTGGAAAGAGGAGGAGGAGAAAGGAGGTGGGGGTCAGGCATATGGAGAGCCTGGTTAAGGGGCCCCCTCAGAGGGAGTGTGCATGTGCGTGTGGTAGTGTGATGAATAGAGGAGGGGAGGGATGCAAGATACAATAGATGCCCATTAAGACAGAGATTTGACTCTAATAGACAGAGAAGGAGGAGACAGACAGACAGATAAGTAGGCAAACATGTAGAATGGTGCAAAGAGAGACATTGAAATGGTGTTTTTGAGCCGCTCTTTCTTTTGTAGCAACATAAGAATCTGTTGTCAAAACTTCTCTTCTCCACCCTTTAGTAAGATTAAACTTTCACTTTGTAAATGGCCCAGCATCAAATATTAACAGGACATAAGACCTGTAATAAACACTAAAAAGATGCAAATATATAATACATTGTATAGATATTAATAACTGACATCGAACAGCAGAGGCAATCCTGGTGTTGTGCAGAGTGTAAGAAAAACTATGGATTTAAACATACCTTCCTATTTACTATAAAGTGCATCAGGTTTCTTTTTGACTGGGTACCAGGGACACTGTGCTCCGCTTACCTTCCTTCCATAATGCTGATTTAGCTTTAAATGTAATAAATTATGCTATTACACAACATGTAGTCTTCCTTAAAAATGTTTTTTTTCTGTAAAAATTACAAAGTAATGCCGGGAAACTAAAAACGACATATCAAACTTGTTGTAGACAGGCCGTCAGAAGGCCTTAAACAGCACTGATTAAAATGTAGCTCCAACGTCCTGTTGTTCTTGGTTCCGTGGTGCTATCTTTGTTTACGTGCCACTTGTTCTGGCGAGATTTCATTAAGCTCTTATAGGGGATCAGCTGACTTTAGAACGAGATCCTCGCGTTCTTGTGACCTTCCACGCGTGAGCCAAGGACTTCTCCAGGGCAGAAGAAGATCTCAGTTTTCTGCACTCACATAGCTGATAAGGAAGTGAAGTCAGGACCTTTGAAGATACGACTGAGCAAGACTACAAGAAAACACCCCAGTCCTCCACCCCCAGGGAGCCGTCATTTTATTTGAATGTCCAGATTCTTAATGTAAACCTATAATGCTCTTGAGAATTCCCGCATTGGAAAGTAAACAGTAGCATCCATGGTAATGCCATGTGTTTTACATGTGCTTAAAGCACAGTCAGTGATTGTACAAAATGACAATAATCCTTAAGTGTCCAAAATCTCAATTTGCTGCTCACTATAGAGTAAACTACTCGGTGTATGATTGAACAAGGGAGTGATTTTTGACACAGACACACTGAAGAGAGGCAAGGACAAAAATATGTAATTTTCCTGTCTTAAAAGGAATGTCACCCTTCTATCATCTTCGTAGCAGGCATCTATAACCAGGGGGTTCAGTGAGCAGGTGCCTTGTGTCAGGGGACAACAAACACACACACACACACACACACACACACACACACACACACACACACACATACATGGGATATGATGGGCTCCCCTTCTCTGTCTCCAGCTGACATCACACACATGCTGAACATCCCCTCACACACAGCTCTTTGTCTGGGCACGCTGTGTGTGTTTGGAAGATGAATGTGTGTGTTCTAACGATTGAGTCCTGGGTCAACCACTGCATCAATCCTCCAGACACACATAGACACACAGTTACCGGTCCAGTGCCTACACACGGGGGAGCAAACGCAAGCTTAAATGCATCCACTCTCATTCGTTCGCTCACACGCTCATAGACAAAACACACACTCACAAATCATGTCGAGCAGTGATTGGAGTTAGAGAGAGTGTTTTCCTGGTTATCTGTCCAGTTCTCTGGACGTGCCAAATGTGGCTCTTAATCCATTTCACTATCTGTGGGGAGAGATAAGCCAGAGCTTTTCCAGGAGTCCTGGCCAGGCTGTGTGGTGTTGTTGATGTATGTGTGTGTGTGTGTGTGTGTGTGTATTAGTGTGTGTATGCGAAACCTTGACGTTAGACACACACTTATCTTGTCTTGACAGCCCCTCTGCTTGGTGGTCCCCCCTGGCTGTGTGTGTGTGTTGCTGTTGGTGGTCTCCCAGTAGTATATGTGATTATTGTTAGTCAAGTGCATTCACAAGGAAATTAATGCAGCCACAGTTACCACGCCAAGTGTGTGCGCATGCTATGCATTCACGTGCGCGTGTGTGACATAGTAGCAGTAGCTTTCTGATGTGAGCTTTCTTATCCCCGACTGAGATGGCGGTTGGTGACCTGAACGACTTGATGAGCTCATAAAATAGGAGTGTGTGTGTGTGTGTGTGGAAAGCCTTACCCACAGAGTGAAATCTGTGACTGATTTATGAATGTGTGTGAACATGAAATAATCACCTCTGACATGGTCCGACTGTCATATTGGGTGTTTTGGTGTCTGTCATTTTGGTGAAAATAACCAGATCTTTATGTGTGTGTGTGTGTGTGTGTGTGTGTGTGTGTGTGTGTGTGTGTGTGTGTGTGTGTGTGTGTGTGTGTGTGTGTGTGTGTGTGTGTGTGCGTAGTCTTCATTGAGAGTAAGAGCTGGGAATGCTTTAAGGGGCGTTTCCCCTGTGGTCGATGGGGGATGGGACATGTTTATGTGTGTATTTGTGTGTGTGTAAGTGTAGGTTTGTGTGTGTGTGTGTGTGTGTGTGTGTGTGTGTGTGTGTGTGTGTGTGTGTGTGTGTGTGTGTGTGTGTGTGTGTGTGTGTGTGTGTACTTGCATGCTGGGGAGGGGTAAGTGATTTAGCACCGCTGAAACACCAGCTGTCCATCTGTGTCTGACCCCCATACACACCCTTGTACACACTTGAAACACACACCAACACCCCCCACACACACACACACACACACACACACATGTTCTCACATCTAACCTCTGTTCTGCTCTTCAGTGTCTCTCAAACCTGAAGAGAGCCCAGACACAACACAATCTGTTCATCTTTCTCCCACCAAACACACACTCACACTCAAAAATATACACACACTTTACATTACGCCAAGCAAGATAGCTCCTAATCAGCTCTGCAGTAGTGATGGTGGTGCAGTTTATCCACAATGAATGACTATGCAAGGTCACTCCTTGTGAGCACATGTACACACACACACAGACACACACACACACACACACACACGACACAGACGCACAAAGGAAGACTGAAGGCTGGCAGAAGAACAGATGAACTTTGACCCTGCCGGACATTCAAACGTTGAGGTGATAGCTGGACTCCATAGTTGTGTGGATCTCTGGGTCTGTGTGTGTGTGTGTGTGTGTGTGTGTGTGTCTCAGGGTGTGTGCGAGCTGAATTGTTTGTGCGAGTAGGTCAGGGTTGAGACAACTGGAGTCTGGCCTTTGCTTTCTTCCCCTCAGGGATGGATTTGGTGTCTGTGTGTGTGTTTGCGCTGACCATTTGGTTGGAACTGTAGCTAATTTCTCAATCAGACACACACATACCATCTTCTCAATCTGTCCCAAAGGTCAAGCCCTATTCATTCACTATTGTGTCCAGTCCCAGTGGGTTGCTGTTACTCTTCAGGCAGATTCAAGGAGACTATAATAGCTGGTCTTGCTCAAGTTACATTTTAATGAAGACCTGAGGCAGCTACTTGCACTTAAAGAGATGCCAACGGCTCAGTCAGTGGGCAAATACCAGTGAACATGAAGTTAGTTTACATTGGCAATGAATATTTTGCTGAAACATCAAGTTTTGGTTTTGATATGGTAGCATCAGTATACGTGTAGACAATATAAATACAGGCCTGAGCTGGACAGAGTATGGCTGTGGCACACAGATCTATGTGGTTCGTCATTGTGTGCCTATGTGTGTGTGAGGAAGAGTGTATCTGCTGGAGGTGCAGCAGGGATTTGAGGGTAATGTTCGGTGCAAGGAGGGAAGAAAAGGGGATGAAGGGAGTCAAAGGAAATGAGAAGTAGGAGCAGAGTATTGACTTTCACCGTGTCTCACTTGAAGCGTAAGTGTGTTTGTCAGTGAAATCTGATGGCCCCATCAGCTGTCTGGGACACGCCTGTGAAGTGGTGTGTGTTTGTGTGTGTGTAAGCAAAAGAGATGACAGCAGAGAGGTGGTGTCCAATGCTCTTGCAAAAATCTTATTTTTAGGCTTTCACTGTCATTTCACCAGCTTCATTGGCGTCATAACAATATTTTAAACCATGTTAACATTTCTAATTAGTTGGTTTGAAAACATACTTAATAGAGACACAAACACCAGTTTGTGGTGTAAAACATGCAAAGCATTAAAATAGCTCTGAATCGGGGCTTTTCAGACATGCTGTGTGTCACTTTGCCAATGTCTTGTGCAAGGCTGTAAAAAATCTGTGTGTAGCTCTGCTGTTTATTTTTTTATACTTGTTGTCTCTTAAGTATGAAAACGGACATGAATAAATGATATAAATGTGTCTGTCTGTTCTTCTGTCTGTGTGTCTGTCCCATGGGGCGGTTCAGACTAAACAAACAGCTGTGTTTATGAAGCAGGGAAGAGCCACAAGGGTCTTCTGTTTAGTGGTCCATTTCAGCACACACACACACACACACACACACACACACACACACACACACACACACACACACATATGCTCACATGCACATGCATACACACTCCCGAGTGCCCTGCGCTCCTCATCTTTTACCTGCCCTGCTCTGTTGCATTTTTGCCCCCTTGTGTTTTCTGCCCTGCTCGGTCTCTCTCTCTCTCTCTCTCTCTCTCTCTCTCTCTCTCTCTCTCTCTCTCTGGGACCCCTCTGCTCAATGTCGGTCTCTCGCTCACTCTCTCTCAGACTGAGAGGAATGCCACTGTGTGTGACCTCTCACCTACAACAAGGAGGGGTGCCGGTTTAGACAAGGGAGCGAGGGGGCAGCTGCAGTCATGTGCCCGGTCCTAGAAGAAAACACACATACATGTACACACAGGGCCAGGCTGTTAGCTAAAATACACACACTCTAATTCTAGTATAGTTTTCCATGTACTGATGATTTGTTAGATGTGGTGACGGTCCTCTCTTTGTGACTGTCTGAGAAAGTGTAGGATGCTATGCTTTGGTCTGTGTGTGTGTGTGTGTGTGTGTGTGTGTGTGTGTGTGTGTGTGTGTGTGTGTGTGTGTGTGTGTGTGTGTGTGTGTGTGTGTGTGTGTGTGTGTGTGTGTGTGTGTGTGTGAGAAAGTGTGAGTGGAGTGCAGCCTCACACAAAGGATTTATTGTTGTTGAGAGGGGGCCTGAGGGGAGGCGGGCAGTCTGATTGGTTAAGACTATTGTGTCTCACTTTGCCCATTCTCCCTGTCACTGAGGGTGTCATCACAGTGGTTATAGCTATGTTTGCATCACCAACCTGAGGTGACTCTATTCCAATTTTTTGCCTTCAGGTGACACACATCATTTTTTCTCAGGGCTATGTGAACACAAAAATCTGATCTTTTCAAATCAGATTTGAGTCCTTTCATACGTGGCCCTAGATCAGATACGTATCCTGATTCATGGCCTTTCGACATGAATGAGAAAAGTCAGATGGGAATTCATGTGGCTTTTTTCCATATGCACGTGCATTGAGGGCTGTTGTCATCAGCTAGCACGAGCAGCATGGTAAAACGAAATGACCAGAGAGGAGAGATGACAACAAGAAAGCAGATCGTCAGCTGTTTGCTGTCTTCTGGGACGCAGATAGCGCAGTTGTTATAGTGCGCGTCCCATGTACAGAGGCTGCAGTCCTCCAGCGGTAGCCGTGGGTTCAGTTCCCACTCATGGCCCTTTGCTGCTTGTCTGTCCTCATTTCCTGTCCAGAATCTTCATCTTTCCCATACAATTCCCAAAAAATAACTTTAAAAAAGTGTTTGCCGTCTTCCAGACCAAAATGCATACCTTTAAATACTAGTGTATCCATTTGAATACCACGAGTTGTCTCACAACTATGACGTTTTTTGTTATTGCTAATGCAGGTGACTCGTGCAAAAAAATGTATGTTAACTGTAATGTAAATGTAGCCTTAGTCACTTTCTCTCTTGCATGCTGAGGATCATCTGAGGACAGAAATATGTAGATTATTTAATGGAAGTGTTGCTTTACTCGCTTTAAACTTGAAGTGTAGATTGTAGAATCATTCATCAAAATATAATAATTCATCTGTCAGCGATTGTTTCTAATCATCACTCATTGGAAAACAAGTTGCTCTACAACAGTGCCACAGATAATAACTATTTTAATTATCATTGATTAATCTGTGGATTATTAGCATGATAATATAATCACTTGTTTAGACTGTAGAATGTTAGAAACTTGTGAAAAATCAAATCTCTTAAAGTCCAAGGTAACATCTTGAATTTGCCATTTTTGTCCAAACAATAGTTTAAAAAAAGAGAAAAGCATGAATCTCAATAAAGCTGAGAACAGACCATGTTTGACTGTTCAATACTAAGTGTTGACTGTTCCCTCTTTGATGCCCTCACCATCTGTACATAATGTAGTTTGGTCTATCCACATCTTAAAAACCGCTGGACAGAATTCAGTGAAATTTCCCACATGGTCTCCTAAATGTGCTTATTTTAAAATTTTTAGGCATAACTGAATTTAGGCAATTTTCATGTCAGTTTGTTCACATTCACTTATGATAGGAAGTAAGGTCTACCCACATCAGCACAAATGCAGTTTTTCCAGTAGAGCATTGCTTCGTCGGCTAAAAAGTAGAAGTCAAAGGATTCGACTGACAAAATGCAAGTCGACTTAAGGCCTTCTCAACTGATGACTAGAATGTGATTTATTAAATAAGATAAAAATGCCAACTTTGACATTTTAATTTTCAGTATAGTCGGGCATCATATGGTAACAGACGCACCATTGCACACACATTTTTATCCGTCAAACATGTGCAGAAACATACAGGTGATGTGATCATTTTTCGTTGCATATTGCCTCAATAATGAGACTTTGATGCATTAGAGCGTTTTGTGTTTTTTAATCAAAAATCAGGGTGATCACACACCACTGTTTGTCTGCGAGGAAGTGTTTAATGTGTGCACAGTTTCTGTCTTGAATTACCCATCATTTCACACAGGAAGTCATCCCTTAGGAGTTAGAGCAGCTCATTGGCTGTTAATTGTTTCCTGTTGTACAGAAGCAGTAAGTCTGGTTCTGCAGAGTATGATGAACTAAAATCTCCTTTGGTTTGAAATACATAATGCTGTCACTGCAGATTTGGTCACATCCATGAAGGAAAGGAACAATTGATACTAATCGCTGTAATAATCACTATGAAAAAAACTCTTCTAATGTGGTTCTTAGCACTATTCACAAGCAGGACACACATATGCCTGCAAACACACCATTAATGCTAATAGCGGGGATTAGATGTACACTTTGTGTAGCATGTAAATTTGTCTGTCATTACTGAGCGGGTGAAAACCTCCAATTGCACTGTAATAACATGCTTCGGTTCAGCCAATCATAGGCTTTTGTTCAGATTGAGTCATCTCCGTCTGACCGTGTCTGAAGAGAGTGTGACAAGGAGACTCTTGGGTGTTTTGCTTCTCTCTTTTGGAGCCCTCCCTCAGAAGAATTACTGCTGTTGACATAGGAGGGAACATTTCACTTGAGACCTACTGCTGTGGCTTCTGCCTTACAGTTAGCTGAGGACAAATGTTCTGTAGATTGAATGCTTGATCATGCTCAGCAGGGAGGATACATAATAACATGGAAAAAAAGAGATTCCGACCCAAATAATTAAGGTCTTTTTTGCTAAACAGAGCCTTAAAGCTGAACACATTTTTGGAATCGCAGCTTTAGTCCAAGAGTGGAAGTTTTGAATGGAGCCCAGTTTCCAAACTTTCCCACATAACTTTCCCAGACAGTGCACTGACTGGCACAGATGCCACCAGATCTGAGATAGTAAAGCATTGGCTAAGGCAGCACATGCTGACTGAAAATAGTCGTACAGACACACACATACACACAGTTTTGGCCTTCTCCCAGTGATCCACAGACTGTCCCACCTTGACACCCCCTCCTATTTCCTCCCCCTCCTCGTTCCTCTTTTCTCTCTCCTGCTGTGGGTCTCCTCAGGCGCATGAATGGAAGTCTTTATTCCCGGGAGAACTGGTGGGAAGAACGAGAGAACGAGAACAGGGATAAGGGGGTGGCAGGGAGGGAGGGGGTAGGTCTGTGAGAGTGGCCACAAGATCAACACAGTGCCTCTTTTCTCCTCCATCGCTTTTCCCTCCTTTTCTCCTTTTCTCCCCCCCATCCCTCCCTCCCTAACTCCCTCTCCTTCTACCCCATTTTAAGTGCTGTGGACACAAAGCCGTGTTAGTATTCATGACGTTTGTTTGCAGAGGAGCCGTCTCTCTCTCTCTCTCTCTCTCTCTCTCTCTCTCTCTCTCTCTCTCTCTCTCTCTCTCTGTGTGTGTGTGTGTGCGCAGAGCTGTCAGAAACACAGATCACAGCGAAGCAGAGCTCTGAATGGAGCTGGATTGGGGGGGGGGGATAGTTCCCACAGGGGGAGAATGGTGAGCGCAAGAAAAGAGAAAAGAAGAAGAAAAGGAGGGATGAGATGAGGAGGTGGGGGGCATTGCACAGGGCCACAGGGGCAGAGGGAGACATCATGGTGTCAAAGCCAAGGAGAGTGTCTGTGACATGAAAGATAGAGGGAGAAAGAGAGAATCATATCAGTCAGAAGGTTTTCAGAAGGAAATAGTGGTTAACGGGTCTGGGCACCTCTCTGCTTGTTTTCTACTGGTCCTCTTCTTCCCTCCCTCTTCTTCCCTTTGCCGCTCTCATTCTTTCAGTAACCCCCTCCCTCCCTTCCCCTTTCTCCCTCTCTCTCTCTCTCCCTCTGTTTCTTCGTGCCTCTCTCTCTTTGTGTGTCTGCCTGGACAGCTGCCCAGTTCCATACACAGGGAAATATGAAACACTCTAACCACTGGGCATGCAGCCAAATAAAAGGCTGCGAAAAACTATTTGAAGGGCAGCGTGTTTGTGTGTGTCTGTGCTGTATGGAGTTTGTGTATATATTTGCTGGTTTATTTGTGTGTATATATGTGCTGGCTTGTGACATTTGGGTGTGCCTGTTTAGGGCATTCTTTCCCAGTATAGTGGTGCAGTCAGGGTGCTCTGTGTGTACGTGTGAGGGAGAGGTTCCACTCAGTTTACTCAACAGTGGAAAACGAGAGGCTGCAGCAGAGGGAAGGACAGGAGGGGCTGTCACATACCTCCCTCATGTCAAGCTGCAGGAGAAAGGAGTACAACTTTTTACATCTAGATCTCCTGAATGTCACATTAAGACACACACACACACACACACGCACACACACCGAGTAAATACTGCAGCACTTAGTCACATATTATCCATGACCTCCTCTGCTGCGCTCTGACCTTATCTGATGGTTACATCACCAGTGGAAAGGAATGTGCAGCTCCATATCTGCCTGCATTCTGGTGTTGGAGAGCCTTTGTCTGACTGACTGAGACATATCCATGTTGTTACAGTGCTCACCGAGAGAAAGCCATAGAAATGGTTGTTGACCTAGCTGTGGAATGACTCAACCCCTGAGCACAGCCCTGAGAGCTTTCTGAAAGGGAGATTGCATCAAATGAGTTGGGGACGAAACATGGTTTAGGCCTGTTTTGTGTTGGACTTTATCTGTGTCTAAATGTGATCACAGAAGACTTGCAGGAGAAGAGCAGTGTGGAAAAGGGTGAAGCCTCACAGCTCATGTGCATGTGTGTTGCTCCAGAGGGTCAGAGTCCATGTTACTGCTGATCTCCTGACCGCTGCCCCCTGCTGCAGGCCAACAGTAGCACAGGGAGATGACAGGAGCAGGGCAGAGTATGTACAACAGTGTATATACAGTGTATATAAAGGGCAATGCAAAACACACAATAGAGACACAAGTGCACAGAGAGTAAGGAGTTTACAATATGGTGAATACAAAAACCATGAGAGTAGCTCCATCTATTCATATTTGTTTATGTGAATATCAGACAGTGAGAGTGTTTTCCCTGGAAATACTTCATGGAGTGTAAGAGACGGAGAGGAGGGGAAAGAGAGGAGAGTGGGGGGGGGGGAGCTGGTGCCAATAACCCAACCACAACCAGAAAGGGGGAGGGGGGTAAGACCACTATTTCTAAAAAACAGTGTTTTCTCTCTCCTGTATCTAGTCTGAAAGGTGTGCATGCCTCCTCTCTTTATTATCACGTGGTTGCTTTGTGGTTAGTTGGGAGGATACATTTTACATGTGTGTGTACGTGTGTCTTCATGCCTGTCTTTGTCACTCTAACCACCTCCGTGTCCTTGTCTGTTTCTTTTTCCGTGCCCTCCTTTAACCTGAAACAGCAGGTATTCTAGGACAGGTTAAATGAGAAAGCATATGTGTATCAGGTGTCTGTAATCTTATCCCTCTGTGGACTCAAATGGTCTCTTCTCCAGTGTCACCATGCGCGCGCACAGAATCACACTTAAATACACACATACATCTCAGAGCTGAGAGGATACCATAGCAGTGTGCTCAGGAGATGCATGTAGATAGAAGCACATGCATTTTGTGGCATTGTTAATCATTTACACACACTCAGGGTTTGCTTACATGTGTGCAGTTTCATCCAAGTATTATGTTGCTCAGCGTTCGTGTTTGTTTGTGTGTCTGTGTGTGCAGCTAGCATCTGGACGATAAACAGTTTCTGCAGCCAATGTGGAAGTACAGAATGAAAGTGCCTAACTAGTGATGGGGCAGCAGAAAGAAAGTGTAAGAACAAGTTAGGATTGTGATAGAGAAGGACGAGATGAGATTGGAAGTGGCTGATGAAATGATAACTGAACAGGAGTGTAAAATATAGAAGAGATGAAGCACTTGCTCTTGCAAACATGTGCACTGTGATAAGAACTTCACACATTATGCGTTTTATTATTGTGTGTGCTGTAAGTGTGTCTTTGTGTGTATCAAGGTGCCGATCTATTGGTTGCCTGATTATTTACTTACATTAGCATTTTGTGCTACTATGTGTGAAGGTAAAACCTGAAGTGTGCGCGTGTGCACTTGCACCCTTTTGTGTATGCACTCAGAGGCAGGCCTGTGGTTAAGTTACATCTCCCTGCTGCACAGCAGGACAGTGTCTTGTTGCGTCATACTGAGACTGTTAATAACACTCTAAACCACAAAGGCCATCCACTGCTCTATTTCTCATCTAACAGCAGTATGCTGATCATGCAGCGGTGATGCATAAAGCCGGGTTATGTTGTTGAACAGTATATCATATATCATATACATATATATTTTGCCATTTTCACTTTTGCATGGATAAACTGTGGTCCATCACTGAATAAATGTAGATAAATGAAAGTAGTAGTTTGGGGGTTGAAATTATGACAGTGTAAGCTACTTTATTAAAAATACAGGAGGGTCAGCAAATAATTATAACAATAATAATAATATAAAGATAACAGATAGTATATAATTCCAGGACAGTCAAGGACATAGCTGAGCTAGGCCACTGTGTTTAATACTCCATTTCCCCAGCTCTCACAGCATGCATCATCTTTGCAACAGAAAGTTAAATGCTCTGTAAACAAGCCATTTGTTTTTTGGGTCACAGATTGTACATGCTCACAAGATGTATTACAATTAAAACCCTCAGTCTTGCAGTGAAAAGACAAGAATGCCATATTAGAGCACAAAAAAATCACTGATTTTACATCTGCTGAAAACCTCTATGAACTGGATACTGTGCTGCTTATGCATTATCTCTGTGTAGATTGGCTGATGATGATCACATAATCATATCGTTTGTCCATGATACATTTATATAAAGCTGTCTTGTGATTGCAGACTGTATGTATTAACCTGACTTTGCTTCTCTTTTCTTTCATCCCCAGACATATGAGCGCCAATTCAGAATGCCTGAGCAGAGAGAGGGAGGCCTGCTGCAACTACTGGGAGATCACACTCTACCCAAACACCAGCTTCGCAGTTCCCTCCTTCCTGCACACACACTTTCACACTCTCAGTCACAGCAAACACTGCACACCCTCACTCAACAATTCCAACACACTCATGAACATCAACACCAAATCAGTCCAGACTGGATCAAGTCTACAGCACCTTCTGCATCCCCTGCCAATCCTGCGGATTCTGAGCCAGCCAGAGAACTGGCAGGAGCCAGTAGGAGCTCTTTGCTCAATCCAGCTCAACCTTTCTCACGAACAGCGGCACGAAGCCCTTCTCCTCAGAGATCCTTGACTCCAGACCTACATTTGCCCGTGGTGACAGATGCTAGTATTCTCAACCTGACCTCTCTCAGCAGGTATGGTACATTTTCCTGTGAGGTTAATCTTAACATGACCCAAACATAATCGCTAGAACAAAAATACAGTGTACTATGCACTGTGGATGGGATGTCGACATCATGATATTTTGTGCAATAATATAATGTATTTTTATGGCAGTGTTTAATTATTTTTATTTGAATGTCTCATTTGTTATTATAATGAACATTTAAATTGATGTGAAAACTTCAAAACAGAATTATGATTGAAATAAAGTAAGAAATTACAATACATACCAGAGATCATATGGTATGACACAATTTTAAGAAAATCAGTCATTCATTAATTCATTCCACATGTCATCAATTTTTTGCTCTGTGTGTATCCCTTCAGGGGGAGGGGTTTGCAAGAGGTCAGTGAGCAGCTTTTTGGGAACATCAAGCGCAAGTACGGCAGGAAGGATTCCCAGAGGATGCTCTGTAATTCCCACAGTGCTGATACACCTTGGGGAAGGCAGCCAGAGAAAGGATCGGAGAGCCCAACTAACTCAGAGGAGAGGCAGAAGTACAGGCAACAAGAGACAGCTGAGCGGTTCCATGAAGAAAGAGAGGAAAGGAGAAAAGATGAAAGAGAGCGATCAGTTGTTGGGAGGAGAGGAGATGAAGGAGACAGAGGGATGCCCATGCCGACAGAGGAAGGGAAAGGAAGAAAGAGGCGGAGAAGGCCCTCTTTTGACGAGTCATTTTCTGTGGATGAGCAATCACAGCAACGGCAGGACTCTGACACTACAGAGAAGCCTCAGCATGGGCCCCCAGAGCCCAAAGTAGCACATAAGATGGACACTCAAAAAAATGATTCTCGACTCACAAGTCAGACGGATGTCAGTAGAGAGAGGATAGAAAAAGCAGAGAGAGCAGAGAAAGGTGATAAAAGAGAGAAAGGAGAGAGGGTAGACAGGGCAGAAAGAGGAGAGACAGTTACAAGTGGGTCTGACCCAGAGTCAGCTTTGAGTGCAATTAGAATGAAAAAGAACCCTGTGGGTCGTCCTAGGATAAGTACAGACACCCTTAAACACAGAGAGCTTACTCACAATCATATCAACAAACCCAGTCTCAACACAAACCCCAGACTCCCTAGCCCAAACCCCAGCCCCAGCCCCAGAGATAGCATCAGTCCTAGCCCTAGCCCCAAACCTAGGCCCTACATTAGCCCCAGTCCCAGCCCCAGCCCCAGACACAGTTTGGCCCTTAGTCCCAGCCTCAGCCCCAGCTCCACAGCTAGTTCCAGACCAACCAAGGCCAAGGACAGATGGTCTTACCTAAAAGCTAAAAACCATGCCAGTCTCACATCACCACAGAGAGACAACCGGGGTAGCCCCTCAACCTTGACTGACCCACCCTCAGCCTTTCCCATCACCCCCTCTAGCCCCCTCTACACCAACACTGACAGCCTGACTGTCCACACACCCATTAAGAGGAAACGAGGACGCCCTAAGAAACAGCCACTCCTAACAGTGGAGACCATCCACGAGGGCACCTCCACCTCACCTCCAAGCCCACTGGCACGGGAAACCACTGCAGGACTAAATCATAGGAGGAGGACACACACACTGAACTCATTAGTGCAAATGGCCTCCACGACGACCAGCGCCAATTCTAACAGTCTGAAACTAAAGCGCGGCAGGGGCAATTCCAGACCAATGAATAAGATAAGGCTTGGAAAAATGCAGAGCATCCTGAATGAGATCCTCTCAGGTTCCGGTCAGAATGGAACTCTGGCTCTCAAGTCATCTTCGGCCCCTGTGGCCTCAGCTATGAGTGCCATGGCATCCACCATTGAGGCTCGGCTGGGAAAACAGATAAATGTCAGCAAGAGAGGAACCATCTACATTGGTAAGAAGAGAGGGCGTAAACCCAGAGCAGAAACCCGAGGCTCAAATCCTCCCAAAACCACAAGGGAAAAGCCTCCACTGCCTGTTTCTGCATCCATTCACCATGAGAGCCCAGTGCCTTCCACAACTTCTTCTCCCAGCTCTAGTGCCCCATCCATAAGAGCCAGCCACCCCGATGCCACTATGCCCAGTTTGCAGCCCATCTCAGCCTTGCCCTCCAAGTCACAAGGCAGGGGCTTCCTCTCTGGTGGATGGAAACTATCTCCTCCACGCCTTCTGGCTAATTCACCTTCCCAACTGTCAGAGGGGGCATCTGTGAAAGAGGTTACTCTGTCCCCCATCAGCGAGTCCCACAGTGAGGAGACTATTCCAAGTGACAGCGGCATTGGTACAGACAACAACAGCACCTCAGATCAAACTGAAAAGGGCCCTGCATCTCGTCGCAGGTGCAGTGCACTTCTTTATATTTCTCGAACCTTGATTTATAGTCTTCTGTTGTTTCATATAACATATATATATAGATATATATTCACAAAGCTGGTATTTTAGTGTGATTTTATATTTTATGTTGTGTTTATACAGGTACTCGTTTGATCTCTGTGGGTTTGAGGCTGCAGAGGCAGCAGCCCTGGAAGCGTCCAACAGGGCCAGTAGAACACGCTGTGAGCAGCAAGTAACTGCAGTTGACAACTTCCTGTCACAACAGGAAAAGAAGCAAAAACATCACCGGCGGAAGAGGAAGTGCCTACAGAGCCGAGATCATCTTCACTTTCTCTCTGAATTGGAGGAGGTTAGAATCACTATGATAAACTCTCTGTAATCTGTGACCATGCACTGCAACATGCCAGTATTATAGCATGTATGGTTAATTCTCATAAATGTTTTCTTTTTTTATTGAACTTTCTGTAGGTTGTGTTAAAGTTCCAGCAGCTACGAGTGTCCCACAGACGATTCACCTGCTACCCCCAGCACCCATATCCCTCCATTTTCCGCCTCAACTTCCATCATTACTACCCTGTCACTTACGACTCCTATTCCTGTGACTCCAGTTCATACATACGCAGGAGCGTTGATCTAAAGGCTAAGAGGAGACGTGGCCGTCCAGCCAAAGCCAGCGAGCCAATCACATCGAAGCTGCCTTTTGTTCAAGGATATGGTTATCCGCTGGCTGGGGGAAATTACTATGCAGCACCGTATGCAATGCCTTATGCACCTCCTCTGAGTCTGGGCTACTTTCCCCCTGCTCCCCCATTTTATCTACCCCATCACTCGCTAGGACCTGCACCTCCGTCTCCCTTCATGAGGCCCGCTGTCCCTCCTCCCAAAGCTTTCCACCCCAGTGGACACTCAAAGCTCCAGCCAGGGACCAAGCTTCGCAGCACCAGTGGCCCACTTCAGGGCCCCTCTGTAAGAGGAGAGGGCTTGGGATCCCTGGGCAGTGGCAGTGGAGGTAGTCTTGCAGGGGTTCGCCTCCATAAGAGGAAGCACAAGCACAAACATAAGCACAAGGATGAGCCCCTACTTTCGCTGCGAGAGCGGCAGGACTTAGGTGGGCTCTTCAGTGGAGCTAAGACCAATGCACGTCTTAGCATGCTGAGTGACAGGAGGGACTTGGCCACTCAGAACTCTTCAAAGCATTTGGAGAAGCAGAGGGGCAGTGGTAGAGGATCAAGCCTGGCATCCAGCGTAGGAATGTTTGAGTCGGACCAGCTGTCCACACACTCTCTTGCTGACAGCCAGTTCCACTCCTGTCAGACTCGACGCCCCATAAACAGCTTCATGAGCAGCTACAGTAGCCAATCAAAGCTAACTGAGTCCACCTCTGACATCTTCTTGGGGTCACAGGAAGACGAGTGTGGCGGGAGGAGCAGGAAGACAAGGCTCACAGTGTTTGGAGATCGGGGCTTAATGTCATTCCAAACTGGTACGCAGGAGCCAGGACAGATGAACAAATGCTCCAGTCCCTCCCTCACTGGTAAGAACCACTTACTTTAGGATTACCTTAAGTATTGCCCATTCGCCATTGACAGGGGCAGCATGTTATGCATTGCTTACTTAAATGATGTGTTGGAGGTTTGCTCAACTGCAATAAATGTCTGTTACTTGCTTGTGTTTATCGAAGGCTTAACAACAGCTTAACGCAGCAATGGACCTCATTACAGATCTGATCACAAGGCAATCAGAGCAGATCATTAAACAGACAATAATATTCCTATCTATTAGAAAGAATGTATTGGTTAAACAAGACTACAACTAACAATGGCTTATCATTTATAGAGGAGATTAAAAAAGAGAAAAATAATTTTGTCAAACAATTGACAAAAACAAACAACTGAAATAGGCCTTTTGAAATTTGTTTTTCTTTTTTGTCATCTGCATGGCTCCAGATTTAGCTAAAAATAATTGGTGCCCAATATCTTATTATCTTTCCTAGAGATAACAGGCTTGTTATTCACTGGTTTAGAGGCTCAATCACATATTCAGCCAGCATTAACAGGATGAGCCCCATTTCAAATGAAGATAGCACAGCAGTGTACTCATCAAGGTGATTTCTATTTTGTGAATATGCTATGCACAGAATTATCACTACTTAAAGCAGACAAAGGCAGGAGAGCCCAAAATTCTCACTCCCCAACTAATGTGTATTTTGGTACATTTTGTATTCTGCTGTCTTTGAGCACATCTGGCTGGGGATAGAGAGAACGTAATGCATGGATGGAGACGACTATAATTCACCAATCTCTCTTTGCTCCCCTCCCTTCCTCCTCTCCCGCCAATGCCTTTGCCAAAGATATATTATTCACACACTGTGATTTATTTTCTACAGACATGCCGTAAAAGGCCCTTGCCTGTGTTAAAAGAGCTGGCTGGCAGCCAGAGGTTTAATGACTGGGGCCTAGTCCAGTGGCGAGGAGGAGAAGGCAGGGGCTCAGTTAGAATACACCCCCCACCCTGGGGGAACCAGGACGGATGACTCATACCCCCCCCCCCCACACACACACACACACACACACACACACACGCAACCTCCCCATCCACATGATCCTTCCAGTGTTGTTATGCCTCTTATGCCTTCCACGTCCTTCTCTTTCCCCCTTGTGCTGCTGCTGCAGTTCTAACCCTTGCTTTCCTTTAGCCTCTCTTCCACAATCTCCACATCCATGCGTAGGCTTCCCTTGTTTCCACGCACTCCCCATTCCATCTTTCCTTTTTCCCTTTCTCTCTCTGCCTTGTCTCCCCTCCCCCTCATTCCCCCTTTACCCTCTCTTATCCCCATTCCCCTGCCCCTCCTCTAGCATGACTTACTGCCTCACTTCGCAGCTTTACCCCAATTAAAACACAAGCGCGTGTGTGCGTACACGTGCATACTGCACAACCACTCATATTCACACACACACACACACAGATAGATCCGCATGCATAAACTGATACAGATGCAAAATTCATATTAATCTGACTGGCTGGCCCTACAGTGGTTGAGACCAAATGATCCTTATTGTATTATTATTATTTAGTGAGAGTGTTTGCATGTGTTTGAAAGAGTCATGTGAAAGAAAATTTGTCTTAATAATCATATGGAAGATGACCTGCATTTATTTAAAAATATGCATTGAGCAATTGCAGTCAGCTTCAGTGAGAGCTGCTGATTAGTGAAGAAATACACACACACACACCCATTCCTAAAAATAAAACTGTTTTGGTCACTGCAAACTAGTTCTATTAAGAAATGATTTACAAACTCACAGTTTTATGCTCAGAATGAGCATGCATCTCTGTGTGGTGACTTCCTATTCCATAGAGAAACAGGTCCTCAATGCTATACGGCCCCTCACGCTGCTGAAGGTCGCCGGTTTTATGTTCCGTGTATGCCGCTCATAAATTTCTGCTACTTTGTAGTGTGTGTGAGAGAGAGCTGAGGACGTGCCCACTTCTGTGCAGCTCATAAACTACTGCTACTTAGTGCTTTGTGCATTAGACTAATTCCACTGTCTACCCTGAATTCTTGAGCAACAATAGGGTGAGATGTTCCGCTGAGTCTTCCCTCACTCTTAGTTCATTAACACCTTATCATGGAGTTCTAAACAACCCTGTATTTATTGTATTCTGTATCTGCTTGTTGCAACACTTAATTTGAGCTGTCGGAAGCTTCAAAAGACAAAAGCAAATTATCCCGACCCATGCAATGTTTCATAAAATAAATAGAAATATGTAATGAGTGTATATAATATAATTTTTAATATGTTGTGCATCACATTAAGTGTTCCATTTGGTGATAAAATTCACAGTCATTGTAGTAATGCAGTCATCATCATGTGTTTAAGCTCTGCACAAACCTGCTATCAGTAGAATTCTGCAGGAAAAGAAGAAAAGAGATGGTGAGGGAATCTAGGGATATGAGTAAAAGCTCAAGAAAACGAGACCAAATACGTTGTATACGGACACGCTCTTGGGAACTGGTGGCTAATTGTGCTTTTCCTCCATTTTGGCTGTGGATCAGTCTGTGCCTCAGGAACAGAGAGGAAGTGGGAGCTAAGAAATGGGACAGAGATGGGAAACAAAAAGAATGACAGAGCTGGACCAAGACCAGGAAGCAGTTTCTGAAATAGAGACGGAAATGAAATCGTGCAGTGTTACCAGTTTGATTGAAAATTAGAGTAGCATATTGCCACCCATTAAGAGTAGAGTGGGGAAGAAAATGAGAGTGATGGGAAAAGGGGGGAAGAGAAATGATAGAAAGGGCTCTCTGCCCAGTTCACCAGTATCAAGGAAACAATATGTCTCCAGTTTCTTCTGCTCATCCATTCTAAACTCTTGAATACATTATCTGTGTATGTTGGTAATTTGCATGTATGCAGATGTGTGTTTTTGTATTTGTGTTTGTGTAAGAATGTGCTTGTAGATAAATGTGTCATTATGTGTGTTTGTATTTGTGTGTGTGTGTGTGTGTGTTTGGCTTGTTGGCAGCCTGTGCTCCAGATGCATAGGGTTGTTATTGTGTAGCGACATATTAAGATGTTGAGGGAGATTTCTGTGGGTTTCCTGCTAACAGAATGGGATCTCCTCCTCTCTCCTCTCCTCTCTGCTCTCTAGTCGACAATTACAGGATAGGATCTGCTCTTCTGGCTCAGCTGGGCTTTGAAAGGCTTACTTGAATACGTCAAAATTAGCAGGAAGCTCTTGAAGCAAGCAAAAGAAATTCTCTCCATGAGTTAAATTGGTAAAATGTCTTTACTGCCCTTTCCAAGGCTGCTCATTTTGACTGACATGCCAGCATGAATGCCCTTTCCTATTTAAAGCCCTTGCTGTGCTATTTACTTACCTTACGATGTTTCATCTCACTGACGTTCACTCTCTCCTCTCCCAGGTGTTCCCAGTAAGCGGAGGTACAAGCGGCGGGAGGTGGAGCAGATCCAGAAGGACGTGAGGAGGATGCATTCTTTGAACTTTGAGCATGTGCAGAAGATCCTCCGTGCCAAGCGCCTGCAGCGACAAGCCAAAACAGGAAACAATGTCATCAAAAGACGGCCTGGACGGCCCCGAAAACAACCCATAGAGGAATCAGAGCTGAGCAAGAGGAGGGAAGAAGAACGAGCTGACAGCCGGGATTTGCACATGTTGGCCAGTGGGAAAGGTGATGGGAGGACTCTGGGGATGCCTGTCCTGGAGAGGTGTGATGACCTGCCAGGTAGACAGAGCATCAGGCCAAGCCTAACCCCTGAGCCTCTGGAGTTCTCAAATCACGATTCCATCTCAGCAACAATTGAGACTGTGGTCCATCAAGCGCGATCTGTGCCTCCGCTGGCTAAAGGGGGAAAACGCAGAGGCAGGGGCAACAGCAGGGACGAGTTATGGGCTCCTTCCAGTCAATAGATATGCAGGAGAGTGCAACTGTAACTGAAAGGACAGTAGTAATTGGAGTCTGTGCTTTTTCAAGCCTATCAGATGCAGTGCCCTTAATTCTGGGAGACCTGGTGCACTTTGACTTGTTTCTCCTCTTTGATTTGTGAGGACTACAGTGGGTCAGTGGAGGAGTAGGAGGAGGGAGCACCTCTGGTGCCATCTCTCTGTTTGCTAAACCTGACCAGACATGAGTCTTTCAAGGATTCATTGGATCCTTATTTATAATGGCACTATATGGTACTATTTGATACAGAATCTGATGCTATAAAAACATGTGGTACTTATGATAGTGTAGGATATTATGTGATTCTTTATGTATCTGATACAGTGATGTGTATGGTACTTTATGATACTGTATCTGAATGTGGCTTTAGCCATATATTTACCAGCACGGGAAGGGGGAATGGTTAATATTAAACTGTGCAGCTCTGCTTACTTTTGCCTTTCTGAGGAACCTTGTCAAAGACATGTGGAATAATACAGCAGTAAATAAGCCAACTTACACTATTACTGTCCCTGTTCTTTGCTTCTATCCCCATCTGTACCTTCCTTGTTTCCTTGGACTCTCTGAGAAGTAACTGATACTTGTTGGCAGCTCCTCAGCCCCGGTCTCCCTCCCTGCTCGACACTCACCTGAATTCTGTAGCCCTCCCTTGTGCCTGCCACTCAACTTCATCTCCCTTTGTTCTCTCATTTACTCCCAGACATATTACATCTCCGACTGCTTGTGTTCCCTCAACCTATCCTTGTCTCATTTATTTCTCCATCCCTCCTCATGCTTGTCCTAAGCAGTGACATAAAGGCAATACGGTGGATCAGACTGTCCCACACTGTACATAGAAACAAAATCCACTGTTGCCTGCCTTGTACAATGGGAAACCAGCTCATAGATATGTACTGGAATACAGTATATCAAATAGAATTGTTGTATCATAGACAATGAAAGTTGTGTATTGTTTTATAACCAAAAACAGACATGGGTGCGACTCAAAACAAGTTTGTTTTCAGACAGAAAAAGAAAAACATGTATATTCATTCATACACTCATTATTATGTTTATATCCCGGGGGCAATGCATACAAGAGGAATATCAGGTGTGTTTTAGGTAAACCTTAAAATTGGTTTAATGCACTATGAAAAACCATACATTTGCATCAATCAAATGCAGCACTTACATGCTTATTCCAGCCTTACATTTTGGCCTTTGATGGTGTGGATATCCATTCCAGAGAGCACGTATTATTTTAATCAATTTATATATGCAGGCTGCGCAGCCAAAAGCGTCAAACCGAAGCCCGAGTCTGAATCGTGATTGGACTGTTCAGCTGAAGAGGGCTCACAGTCAGTGTTTTGAAAAGTTAATCCCAGTCTTTCTACGTAACATGCTTTTATTAATCCATGTTGATTTTTTTTAAAGTAAATCCAGTATTTAGATTTAGAAACCAAAGTCTCAGTATTCAATGTAAGGATGTATTATTTAAAATAATCTCAATCAGAGTTTGACAAACTCTCCACCATGTTGACACCAATGTAAAGCATTCCTTTGTGCACTATAGAATGTGGCCATCTTGACTTTTTTGTGTCAATATGTTAAGCCTTTGTTAAACTCTATCTACAGTATATGTGGCTTTGGGTGGTGGTTGTTTTTTTTTCTCAAATACCTTTTTCAGATTATAAGCAATGGATCAGTGTTTCTTTGGCAACTCTATTATGTTTCAGGAGATTCTTTAGGTTGGGTGGGATACTCAGTTGCCGCATTTCAACTTGTGCCTTATGTTTCTTTCTCTCACCAACTACATTTGAACTGAAAAATATTTAATGGCAAAGAGTGCCCCAGAAATTGACCCAAAATATTCATGATTGTGCAACCCTGGCTCCGCCTGAGTCCCTTCACCGCAAACATTGTGTGCATCCTCTGTTACTTGGCACTGGGCTTTCTGACTCATATCATCATAACAGACCTAGAAGGGCTGGACTGATGACTGATAATATGATATTTGGCCTACTTTATTAAAGACACATCACATACTGGCATATATAGTGCTTTAGAGCAGTAATGGAAGCAGAATGGTCCACTGTATCAGAGATATTGATTGTACACAATATGATTGAAGATCATTTACTCTGCCCAGTATTTAACCAGTTGCTTACATCATATAATTGGTTATGTACTTAGCAAAGGAGGGACAGAGGGGGTTGTCGTGGAAACCACATTATCATACATTGTTGTTCGCTATGCATCAGGCCATGCCTGGCAATGACCTTAAAAGGAATATCTGCACTGGATCCACCCTTCAACAAAGAGAAATAAGTGGTCTTATTTACTGAGCAAAATTAATTCATGTAACCAGAATTGTGAATAATAACAGTAATAATTTGTAATAAGTTGTGCAGAAAGTGACTATCATTTCATGAAAACTATAGTTACTGCAGCTCTATGCAGTACAGCCTTAACCAGATGTAAAACTACAATACTGAAGTGTTTGTTGTAAATAGTGTTAGTATGTCCATCCTGCATGGATACCAGTTGTGCTTGGCTATACTGGGACTGTCTCCTTAAACCACCGTAGACCTTCTATCTCTATTAAGACTGCTCAAGACTGAAGAAAACATACAAAAATGACTACCCTGATCGATTACCCCATTCTGCTAATTTCGTCATGGTTCAAGATCATTAAATTACACAAAATAATACTTTGCCTTATGGGGCACTCTAGTAGCTGGCTTGATAGAGCAAGCGCCACATGTCTTTAGCGTTGACCCAGGTTGGATTTCGACCTGCGGCCCTTTGCTACATGTTGTGCCTTCTCTCTCTACCCCTTTCCTGTCAAAATCGTGAGCTGTCCCATCCAAATAAGGTACAAAAACCTGAAAAAAACGTAATAGTTTGCCTTATCACACCTTTAAAATTTCTTCGAGGATACAAGCCCCGCTGTAATACACACGACCAAAAATAGGAATCCCAGCTGACTTGCAGCTAGTTTGCTTGCAGCCAGTTGAGGCAGTGCAGTAGCATGAAGACTAAGCAAGAGGGTTGCGTGTCGGGGGGAATTGTCAGAGTACATAGCCAAAAATACACTTGTCCTGTAGCATTAGTCAGCTTAACCTTGTTTTGCTTGATGACTTTCGGTGGGTCTGCAGTCCGTTGTGGTGAAGATAAGGTCTAGATAATGTATGTGGTCCGTGAGGTGTAGAGACTACACACTTGGCAGCTTAATCCTCTATACTGTGGTCAGTCAGCGGTCTCTGATGTTAGAGTTAAAGAGCCCAGGTGTTGTCTGTCCTGTCTGTCTCTCCTAACCAGCCAATGCTCCGGTGCCTTTTAACACTGACAAGTATTGTCCTAATCCAGAGCTTTCACTCTACGCAGAGACTGCAGAGGGGATGTGGTTGTGAATAGGGTTCACGGTCACTGTTGTATTGTCTTAAACAGCCAGTCTGGACCAGTGGCTATAGGAGGCCCCAAAGCACTGATGTAAGGATCTTTTATGTTGTCTTTGGTCCAACCATCGAGGGCAGTGTTTCACCTTAAACCAGTGGTTGGGGTGTACTTACGTTAGTCACAACGGATACTATGATGGGATGTAATGGCACCTAAATTTTGATCACTCCCCATGTCATTCGTAGCATACTGTGATGAGTGTCCTACATATGGAGTGAGGGGGTCATGTGAGACAGAGCCTAATAAATGTACATGCAGTCATCCTCACAGCATATGACAGTTCTAAGCTATAATGTTCAAGGCTGAAAGTGCAGATGAAGCATTGAGAAAACCAATAAATGTACTTCTTTAGAGCACAAAGTGAGCTCTTCTAACTGTGTGGGCATATTTTAGTTTGTATACATAGTGTATTTGAACCTTTTTCTAGAGTGGGTTTCCTTTATTTGCATGCTCAATTTGATTGTATGCATAAATATTTTAGAAAAGCTGAAAGTTGAATTACAATTTGAATTTTGAGCAAGACTTGTACATTGTTTGATATGTTTCTTTTTGTAATGAATTTTTTAATTCATGAAGCATTTTTGTACATTGTATGAATATTAAAAACTGCAAATATTTGACATATAGAGTAAATACTAGATGCGCATGCATATGCATATATCCTTCACAGTATGTATGTGTAAATATATACATATATTTTGTATTTGCATTTGCTGGCATACAGATATATGTCTTACGCACATATATACATGCAATATATATGTATATCCATGTCCGCTGGCATGCTTTTGGTCATGTTTATCTTTCATGATCTTGTAGGTTAATTTTTTTTATTACTCTTTCCTCAGAAAGAAAAGCTCATTCTTTTGCTACCCTTCTGTTGGCTGGCAGTGTTGAGCACTTATTAAAAAGAACTACAGTTGAAGTTGTTCATGTTATCCATTGTGTGAAATAATAAATGACTTTATTGACAGCTGATGGTGGCACATACTTTCTTCTTTCTGGTTAAGATAAGGCTTATAAATGATTTTGTTATAAGAGCTAATTGAGGCTGTGTTTGTGTTTGTCCATGTGTGTGCAGTACGCATGTTAATGTGAGCAGGTGAGATGACAGGAGGGTTTGCAGTGCTGTTGGTGCTGAATGTCAAATGTCCTCTGATTGATTGATTGATTGGTTGATTAATTGAGAAAAATCACACAGCGTGATCAGTTATTGCAATTAAAGAAGGGAAATCCTCTAATCACCCACTCCTCACACAGTCACATTCATGCACACATACCTACACACTCTTACTACTTGCTCATTAGCCAAACCTACTTCTCTAAATCCTGGCTGCACTAGCCCATCAGTGTCAGCTCTAGGTGGGCTGGGCTGCAGGCTGTTCTATTATTGGACAGAACTGGGTGGGAAGTGCCACACTATTGGTTGCTGCCAACTAGTAAAATTCTTCTGTTACCATGGTTGCAGGGTGAGCTGCCCAAATGTGTCTCAGTGTATCTAGTACTGATGGAACCATTGGCATCGCTGGTGTTATGCTGAAAAAAAAAAAACTCCTCTCTGATAGAAGTCAGGGCTGCAGTGGCCTGCCTGTAAATGAGCCCACATGGCCCCACTCCACTTCCAGCACAAGTGATAGAATGAAATAGATCACCAGGGCTGTTATCACGATGAAACAGCACAGTAAAACACATCCGGAATGAAGGATGCACTGATGAGATACAGGTACACGTAAAAGGGAAGAACAGGATGACCAATCTGATGTGCAGTGAATTGATTTTCTCACCAGGTTTAGTGTCATATGTACTTGTAGTTTCCTCCAGAACAATGTCGTTCTTTTACAAAAGCTCCAGGTACAAAGATTGCACAGAAACATATACAACACCATCATTAATGAGATGAAAGGTAATGATGGATGAAAGATTCACAGCTGGAGTGACCATGCCATAATTCTAATGAAATTATTTAACTAAAAAAAGGCAGGACTGAGTCACTAAGGGGGATTTTTCACACATTAAAAGCTATGTGAAACAGAAGTGCCTATCAGTGATAGGATATTTTGGAGATGCAGACGGTAATGGAACTGTAGGGGTGTGCAAATTTGTTGAAAGTGTAGGAGGCAGACAGGTCTTATAAATTATGCTCAGTGCTCAGTGCTCAATTATGCTTTACTGTTCCAAAACCTAAAACAAAACAAAACAAAACCTAAACAACCTGCTTTGAAAGGAAACTGTTCCAAAAATTTGGGAGGTTCTTCCTCCCAATCTTATGTCGACCATCCTCCTTTGGAATGTAAGATTTAGGGCTGAGGGAACCCGACACAGAGTACATCCAAAAATATGGTCTTTACCTTTCCTTATAAAGGGAAAGAAATCTACTACATGCTACAAACCCATATTACATTACTGCCATATTATTATAGTGTTGAGAAGTTTCTCAAAACTTATAGAATGCTTCTTTGCTGCAAAAACTCAAGATGAATGTTTTTTGTCTTTGTGTGTGTGTGTCTGTATGTGTTTGTTTGCCTTTACTGGAACATTGGTTGGGCCCTGACACACTAAGTCAATCTCCAAAAACCTTGGTGGAGAAACTTTTGACTGGTCCACAAATATTCTGTGCCTGTGTGAGAAAAACACAACTAGTCAACACAAACTTGATAATGACTTTACTCACTCGCATCCTCACATTATACCTACAATGTGAACTGAGAATACATTTATGTCAGAATGGCTGATATAAAGCAATAACTAGCACATTAAATCTTTGTCTTGTCATTCTGTGCCACTTGTTTGTTTATTGGGATGAAAAGATAGCCCAAATTTGTTAAACAGCACCTTATAAAAGCCAACAAGTTGCAGTAGTACTAAAAACACAACAGTGACTGTGGGCAATGGTCAGACACAGACATTCAACCACAGCCCAATGATGGCCCAACAGGGCCAACTGCATCCCTAGCATTGCTGCCAGTATTAGCTTCCTTATGTGGATGGAGCGGGTTATTTGGTCATTATACTCTCAAACTGTTCATTCTTCCACCCAAATTCTGACCACTCTACCAGCGTGTGTTCTGGTAGCACATTCTGAAAGACAAAAGGAGAAGTCTGTGTAAAAATTTTAAAAAAAATCAGAGCCTGTTTTGCTGTTGGTCTCTGCCCAATCTTATACAACATCTGCAGCACAACCGTCTGAAGTAGCTATAAATTATCACAACAGCTTGTGCCAACTTTTGGCAATCCATCACCATCTTTGAATTCAAAACATTCTGAAACCTTAGGAAGTCTACAGAGAGAATGTTGTGTAGTGTGCATGTGCAGCACCATGTTTGCCTTCTGTTATCACTGCTTTTTGACCAATGTCACCTTTTATTAGAAATATTAATTTTACACTGTCACACTGACTGCTTAATTCCCCTGATTGCTGCTGTGGCCCTTTCTTACACACTGCAAAAATAAGACTCTCAAAAGTGACTCTATTTACCAATTTCTATTTACATCTAAACAATTTTTAGCATTGACTAAAATTTGAGTCGGCATGAATGAGTGAGTGCCAATGAATATCAGTGACTGAGGCAAAAGTCAACAGGCCATCAACAACAGACAGAGGCACTAATTTACAACAGACAGTCCTGCAGTCCAGGCCAACTAACCAGGAAATCTGCGATGTAACCAGGCATCCGCTCAATTTATCTCTTTTGGTGTTTTCAGAGCATGACTATTTTCTTGTGTTTATGAAGATGGATAGAACAGGCAACATCTAAATGCACCTCCTTTCCCCCTCCTCTATCTTTTTCCACTGCACAGTGACAGCAGTGATGGGAGACACCATCTGGTGGTGAAATGTATCACTGCAACTCAAACCCATCAAAACCCCCGTGTTAAATCCACAGCACACAGAGCATCTTTACTCATTTTAGTAACAGCAGTAAATCTGGTATGTCCTCAAATGCAGTTTTTCCAGTTTAAATAAGAAGATTAAAAGTTTTTATTTATTTGAATGATAAAATTCTCAACTAGTAGCCTCAAGCAGTCTACACACTCCAGTGCTTCATTCAGTGATCCACTTGGGAGATTAGTGAAGGAATTATCGTAGCTGAAAGTTAATTATATATGTGTGTTGTGCAAAGAGAAAAAAAAATACAGATATAGCAGACTCTGTTGTGCATGGAGCCAGCCACTGTTGCCACGGTGACAGTGTGACTCATGGCAATTTGATTTGGATTTAGAGTGGTGTCCGATTTTTATGTGTATGTGCATGAGCATGTAGATGCGTGCACACATTATAGCTTTATTTTGTGTGCTGGAGGGATGACAGAAGAAAAAAAAACTGAAAAGGAGAACTCTGTGCAGTACTAGATTGTAATTGTCTTCCTCTCTCATGTCTTGTTGGCCACAGTTAGAGCCTTTGTTAACAGACTGGCTCTTCCTTAGTCTTACTGATGATGCCAACACTTAGGTAATGTGCCTTTTTGAAGAGGGTAGGCCACTTAATCTCTCTATTCAGGCTCATCTTGTGCACACACACACACACATACACACTCTCTCTCTCTCTCTTACACACACACACACACTCTCTCTCTCTCTCTTACACACACACACACACACACGCACACACCTTCCCTTAAATCCTCCTAATAAGCTGTCTCTCTGTCTCCTGTAATTTGGCAGATGAGTCTATTATATGATACAGTCATATTTTATTAATGGACCCCCACAGTGAACACACACACCCCTTAGTGGATGAGATTATGTGACGCACAGGGAGCATGTCTCTGTGTTAAAAAATGATTTCAACTCCTCAGCTGGTTTTCACCGTTCGTCTGATGTGTTGTTAGTATTTGTATTTGTATTGTATTGTTTCAGTAATTGGCACTGTTCCTCCTCTATCAGAACAGTCCAGCTTCAAAAAAACAAAAACAGCTGAATAAAAGTTAATGATCAGTTACTGAGTTAAACATTTCATGGAAATATTCTTCTTGTCTCTGTCTCTCTCTTCCTCTTCCTCAGTGTTGTACAGATAATTTATCCCATATGTTTCAGCAGTGCCAGGCATTTCAAGCTCTGTGGTGAAGTGCACTCTTTCAAAACAAATTTACTCAAATACTGCTGCAATATTTAGCAACAAATCTGTCTTTTCTTTTGCATATCTGCAAATTATAACAAATTTTTACTTTTTTTGTGTGTTTTGCTGATGAGTTTACAGTCATGCTAGCAGCTCTTTGACTCTGCAATTAGGCAAAGTGGAGCTTTGAGCTAAATGCCAAATGCTCACAATCCTAAGATGTTGATGTTAGAAGTCTAATTATTTTTTATCAAGTTCACCATTTGATTTCAGCATGTAAGCATACTAGCATTTGCTAATTGGCTACAAAACACAAATACAGTACAGCTAAGGTATGTAGTTATACAGACATTTGGTCATAAATTGGATTAATACACATTTTGAACTGTTAAAGTCTAAAGATAAAGTTTTTACTTATTACATTTCATCACGAGGGGAACCTATCAAATCTCATGGCACTCCATTCAATAGTTGTCCAGTGTGAACCTCCTGTCGTAGTGCTACAGGAAAAAGTCAGGGAATCACCAGGGCAATAAGCATTAATCTGGTGGGTACAATGAACACACACATGCACACACATGCTTTGGCTAGTCCAGAAGAATCTGCATGCTGCTTGAAGGACGAAAGAGAAATTCCTCAACAGAAAATACACTCGGTAGATTTTCAAATTTGCATTTAATATCTTTCATTCTCATAAATCCCTTACAGTAAACAATTCATTATTCAATATCATGATACATTGCAATGTAATATTTCAAGGGCTTCAAATATGTGTGGGGGACTGCTCTAAAGGACTGACTGTGATTGCACCTGCATCACCCCATAGCCTTATAATCAGCAGTTTTATTCAAATCTGAATAAACACTTCCTTCAAACCGAGGCAGACTGGCAGCACAGCGGACAACTTCTTTTGTCGTCTGTTCATTTTGGAACAGATGAATGGATTACTGTGAGTTCGTTATGAGACTGTTTCACTCATTTTTTCTTTTCTTTCCTTTATGCCTGCTCTGGCTTGTCCTCATCTGGCCAACAACAATGAAATATTATGATTGTCATTGCTCCAGGAAATATTTGGAACAGAACAGAACCGCAACAAAGAAAAAAGGATATAAATGGCTACACCTGTATGTTTGTGCATACAGTATAATATTATCCAAGCAAATCGTCTGAAATTTCTGAACATATGTGCCTACATGCACATGCCTGCGTGTCCACATAATGACGAAAAGTGACGCTTTGAGCTGTCAGGTTTGACACTGTGTGACAGTCAAGAGTAGCATGCTGAGAACAAACGACTGATTAGAGTCAACAGACTGAAACTGAGTGGCTGCTCATTAGACACAATTTGACAATATTTGGTAATGTGCCAACATGTAGAAATATTCTCGGTCATTAGATAAAAACACTTAAGTATGTCGGCAGAAGTGCTTTTTTTTAAAAGCTTTAAGAGAAAAAGGTTCGGCAAATGATTTATGTTATGAGATTGTGATCAAAAAAACATCTCATGTTTGAGAAATAATGAATAATTACAGCCCTTAGGCTTCTACCAATAATTAGCAGGGTGAAATGGTCTAACATCAGAGTTCAACTTTTGGTCCTGAAAAAGGGGGTCATGTACTTTTTGGGAGTGTAGAGGTATAAAATGGTACAGTCTGACCTCTGTTATGACTTTGTGTTTTTCTCTGTTTCAGTTCCAGCGCTGTAAGTCACATTACATAACTACTGTACACTATTTTCTTTTCCACTGTCTGCCTGTGGCTGTCTATAGCAAAGAACTACAGATCCAAACATGGCGGTGATAATGGCCTTCTCTCTTTTGATCAATGTATTTCCTCACTCCTTGTTTCTTTATTTTCTACTTTTTCTTCTGCTTTACTAAACTCTCTCTTTCTCACTTTCTGCACCAGCACAGGTCGGTTAATTTTTGCACCCAATGTGGTAAGCGGGTTTTCCATTAGTTCATTTCCCCTGCTTTGAAAACACTCTTGCATGTTGTGTGCATGTGTGTGTGCACTCACGCTACTTCATGAATGTGTGTGTGTGCCTCTGTGTGTGCATACATGTGCATATGTGCGTGTGTCTCCAGAGTCTCAGAACAGTATTATTGTAAACATATCATTTGATGGGGAGAGTGGTTCAGGTTGTTGGCCAGCTGCCCTACCTTCATTTGGAACAGAGCTGCCAACATCTGGACTGTGTCAACACTCCCTGACAGTGTGTGTGTGTGTGTGTGTCTGTGTGTGTGTGTATGTGTGTGTGCATGCATGCATGCATGCGTGTGTGTGTGCATGCATGCGCATGTGTGTGTGTGTGTGTGTGTGTGTGTGTGTGTGTGTGTGTGTGTGTGTGTGTGTGTGTGTGTGTGTGTGTGTGCGCGCGTGCGTTCATGTGTGTGTGTGTGTGTGTGTGTGTGTGTGTGTATTGGGGTCCCTGCTTCGGCTCTTGAGCTGCACCACATTGGATGGGGAACAGATTTGCTCAGATTAATCAAAAGTGTAGTATTAATAAAGGAGCCCCATTCCTCCATGTCTCCAGGCGACCATTTTTAGAGCCTGGGAGAGCTGTCTGGCATCCTCAAGGACGAGCTTCAGTCACACACAGATGTACAGGTACACAGGTACATGCACACCACTTGGAATAAGCTCTTCAACCAAATTGCAATCTAACCAAAAACACTTTAAAAGGAGGGAATGATTTTGTCCCTTTGTTGATTTTCTGTCCACACCCTGTAAGGTATAGAAACAATGCAGTGATCCGTTTGATTCCCTTTGGTAGGCCTACTGTACGAAATGTAAGAAACCCCAGATCAGAATCTCTGCCCCCCTGGATAAAAACCACCATATCCAGCAGAGACACATAGCATATGCTATATGTTGAGAAATGCACAGAACCTCCTTCATTAATTTATTTAAACCCAGGTCATGTATGTAGTTTATCTAGTCTGTGTTGTCACCATAGATGCAGGACTCAAAAACCTTCAGAGGCACACAGACGTTTCAGCGCTGATTGTAACCACAAGAGAAGAAAAAGAGCAGAACTTAGCTCATTAACTTACGTGGACCGACAGCAGATGTATTGGAATTATTGCTGCACACACACAGCAATGATGTGAATGTTGGAACAGAGAAATAGATGAAAGTGTGTGTGTTTATATGTAGTGTCTTTACTGTAAGTAACAGCAAGAAAGACGTGATATTAATTATATGCCAGTTATTTTAACATTTGCCTCATCATGCCTCTTACAGTAGTTTTAGCTGTTATTTGTTCAAAGCCAAGTGTAGAGTTTCCTTCCTGTTGTGGTGGTGTAAGTAGATCTGAAAGCACAAACATACACACATCATACAAGAACTTTATAATCTTATGGTTTTTCAAACCATGAAAAAATGCTTTGCTCTCTGCAAAACATTCAAAACATTTTCTTTACCAAACTTAATCTGACAGTGTTTGTGTTTCTGCATTTTCGCATGTGCATCTTTGTGTGCAAATGTGCTCAATGCATATGAATATATATAAAAACAGACACTACTGTGCAGGTCCCTGTAAGAGGGACTTATAATCTCCCTGTCAGCTGAGGCTAAAATTACTGTCCGGTCTTCTCTGAGTCACCCAGCAGTCTGGTTTGTTGGCTCTGGCAGGCATCTGATCTGGCCTCACTGGGCTAAAGATATTTGGGTGTAGTGAGCTCTAATGTTATTGCTGAGCTCTTGGGTAGAGCTGAGCTGAGATGTGTTTGGATTGGCTGGCTAAGGCATGTAGTCTGTTTGCCTACCGGGGCTGAAGAATCTGCAGGGGGTCTGCCTAATCTGCTGCACCATCCGACAGCTTAATTAGTGGTTCACTGCCACACTCACATACACACACACATACACATACACCCATTTGCACATGGGGCATAGCATGTTAGTCTAATAAAGAGCCATTAGAAGGTTAAATGTGGGTCTCATTAAACATTAGTCATTTGCTAGCATGCATAATGAGACTCTTGTGTGATTCTGATGCTCATATTGCTGCAAAAGTGAAGGCTACAGTCGACTGCAATGTTAATTTACCATGCCATAGCATTAGATTTGGCCTGTCTCCTTCTGAGGGCATAAACAGAAAGAGAAAAGCATACAGCCACTTCCACTCAGTATAAGAGGGCTTAAATGTCATTACACGATAACGTCGGCAAACTGGTTGAGATGATTTCAATACGCAGTGATCCAAGAGGCTTTAAGAGGAAAAGCCTTGAGAAGGATAAGCTGTGTGAAGAGGGGTCTAGATTAGCTTGAATGGATTTGAAGGTCCTTGTGGAAGTTTGGACTTTTACTCAGAGGTAATAATTTTACTTCTCTCATTTCTTAAGATTCCAGCCCTAATGCTTCGACCATCTGTTCGAGAAAATAGCAATAAATGTCCATCAATGCAATAAAGGGAGAGGGAGAAGCAGAAATTCGGTTTGCCACAAAGATATGTTAACTTGCTCTCTCCAGCGCACATCGAGCTCTATTTGATCAAAACAGTGTTTTTGTCTTTGCTTGGACTCTAACAACATTATTCAACTGGTCACGGCCACATAAAAACAGATGAGCATGAGCCATAACGGGAAAATCAGTTTTCAAAAGGGAATTTAAATATTGGGGCTGCCAATGTTTTGACTCTGTGGATAAAGCCTCCAGGCAACTAGGATTGGAGTTAGAGAGCACAAGAAGCTATGAGAATGTCAAACAGCACATGGCTTTACTGACTCAAGACATAGATTAGACATCTGAAGCCTTGTTAGGAGTTACAGTATTACTGAACAGATCCAGCCTAACCTACAATGTGAAACAAAGTGTTAGCTGCAAATGAGTAAGATAAATTCTCTTCAGAAACAGACATCAGAGCACAAAATGAGCTGTTATACTGGCCACCATAATCATTTCCCCCATCTCCGTCCTGATAAATATTTCAGCAAAGCTCAGCTACATCATTAAAAAATAAGTCATATTTAATTACTTCTGCTCTTGTATGTTTGTCAGGTTTTAGAAGTCATTTGAAGGAGCACTGTGACTGTGAATTTGCATTTTGAAAATGCTCACAAACGAGTCCTGTAACTGGAGTGAGGCATAATGGGAGCTCTTTATGTCTATGATGTCTGGATTCATGCAATATACAATGATTTATTATTGGGTTCTTTTATTTGGCTTGACTAACTGTTAATTTAATGCTGTCATTGCTTTTTTTTGGCTTGTATTGACAAATTAAGGGCAATTCTTTCTGTTTTTTTAATGATCATAATTCATTTCTACTGCTTATTTGTTGACAGTGTTTGTAAGTTGTAAAATTGTTAACATGGATGTTAATCTGTCGTTCTCTCCAGCTACACAGCTCTGATTTGTCCCTGAGTTATTTATCATGTTTCCACTATTTCATGTTTATGATAGCTTGGGTGATGAATGTGTGGTTATATTGCGCAGTGCACACCCTGTGAGCGAGAAATGTATGTGTGTGAGCAATTTGTTTTGAGTGACATTGTCACTTCCCTGCCAGGGAAACTTGTTAATTTACTATCTCTCAAACAGATGCCACAATATGCCTCCAGCATTCACATACACACAAACATAGATCACCATAAAACACATTCACATCTGCTCATATGTGCTTAAATCAGTGACATCTCCAGCTGAGTTTAAACTCCTCTGTTTACAGTAGTCTTTATAAAAGTACCTAACAAGCCTCAGGAATTTATTAGTGCATATAGGTTACTATTCCTCTATTTATGCTAAACTGAGGCCCTGTTGTTAGTGTTATTTTATAGATGTGAAATATTATTTCCTTTGTAAGAAATTGTGTCAGTGTGGTCTCAAAGTCTTTTCCACCTATACTGTAGTGCCTCAAAGGACTCAAGAACAAATGGCACCTGAATTCTGCAGCCAATATGGATGAAAGACACATTTATATTTATGTGATACACTTTCAGGCAACACAACAGGGAGAAAATACTGGAGGTAACAGGTCATTATTTCAATCACTAGATGGATTTTTCACGTTGAAAAACCGAGCATGTCATAGTTGCTCACATACATTGTCAAAAACTGGCCAAGTTCTAATGTTTATAGTGCACTACTGACTTGAAGTCAGTGTGTGTGTGTGTGTGTGTGTGTGTGTGTGTGTGTGTGTGTGTGTGTGTGTGTGTGTGTGTGTGTGTGTGTGTGTGTGTGTGTGTGTGTGTGTGTGTGTGTGTGCGTGCATGTAGTGAAGAGTTGGTTTGGCTGAGTGCCATGCAGCTGGAAGCTATCATAGAACCAATTATGTTCTGTCTTTTGCTCTCCTTCACTCTCCCTCTTTCTTCCCTTCTGTCTCTGTCGTTCTCTTCATCTCTCTTTTCTGCTCCCATTTTCTCTGTCTCTGTCTGATTTTAATTATGCAGGCCTGTCTCTTTGTGAGCCAAGACTTAGCTCCACAGTTAACCCCTTAATTTTGCCCTCACTCACATCTTCCTTGCACCAAATGATACCACTCATCACCACCTTTCCTCCACCTTTCCCTAGTCATCTTCAATCCCTTCTTTCATCCATACCTCCTCACCATCCACTTAAACATGTCAGCCCTTCGATATTGACTTCTCATCTTGCTTAGCCACTCAGGTTATTGATTCAGATTTGAAACGGTTATAAGTCTGCCTCTCTTGCCTAATTTACAGTAACACGTTTGAGCTGTAACTCACATTGTGAGTGAAGGGTGGAGTGTAAACCCTGATTACAGACCATGTACTGAATGAATGTGTTGCCAGACATAAAGAGAGAGAGAGAGAGAGAGAGAGAGAGAGAGGTAGTGAAGGATGGAGGAAGTGGGAGAGTTAACAGTGTAAACAAATGAAGAGTGTAATGAGGATGAAGCATTGCTGTGAACAAGTGAGCCTTTGTCTTCATACATACCTGCTCTCTTGCCTCTCGTGCTCTCTCCCTCTCTCTCTCTCTCTCTCTCTCACACACACACACACACAAACATAAACTGCTGTATGGTGTTTGGGTTTCTGGGAAGTGCAGTTTATTGAATGTTAAAGACGGGAAACAGAATCCAGCACTTCATTGAATGAGAGTGAGACACTCAATGATGTTTTCCAAGTGGCAATGCCAAAGGGCAGTTTTCTCTGTCCTTTACTTTTACAAAACAAATAGGACAAAAATGACAAAAGCAGACTCTTTTTGGAGGTAGAATATTGTAGTTGTTGAAAATATTTCACCTACTTACTTCATGTCAAAAAGCCATTTATGGAAATACTGAATTTGTTATCAGTACAGATTACACATTACATATAGAGCTTGCTAAGAGAAGCTATCATCCTCAAGTAAATCCTTGTAATTTGATCAAGATAGGTTTAGTTTATTTAATAGGTCTTGGACCACACCACTAGTTTTGCATGCTTTAGTCCATTTATTACAAATCACATGTACGTTAAGTACATGTGATACGTTGTGTGTAATCACTCTCAGTGAGCATCAAGTCTGCATTATCATTTAAACCCCATAAACCATATACAGTACCACATGTATAGGGAAATTCAATTTATCCTTGCTCTTGCATAACCAGATCTCCTCAGTGCTGTGTCAGCGCTGGAGAAAGTTCTGTCTGCACCGATTATCCTTCTCGTATAGGGGGAAAAAAACCTTGGCTTGATTGTGTTCCTTTAAACCAATCTCAATGTTATTGGGTAACACTACGCCCAAGATGTAGCAATGGTGTCCCTGCAAAATCATAAGGGGGGAACTTGTTTTGCAGATGGGAAGGCAAGCCCTTGCATTAAAATGACTAAAGTCCCACAAAATAAAAGGTAACAGCTGCTAGCTTGTTTAGTTCCTAACATTAGAGACCAGGTTAGGATTAGTGTAACTCACCATTTTCAGTGTTAGCTTTGATGCAGTGGAACGGAGGAGAATGCTGCTTGAAATAAGCAGCCAATGGTAGGCATATACTATCAGTACATCCGGTGAGTGTGACTCACTTATCTATCTTAACTTATCCAAAGCAGTATGAGCGGTGGGCAGCAATTATACAGCACCCAGGGATGGACTCCAGTGCTATATAAGTGGCTTGATCAAGGACACTGACAGGAGAATTAACCTAACATACATATTTTTGTTCTTTATTTTAATATTTCATAAGTTATATTTTCAATATTTAAGTGCAGGTTTAAAACATATGCACTGCATTATCTCAAATGTAATTTGAAGAAGCAGACTTGATATTCACTGTGTTAGACTGATCAAACCAAGTCTCCACACAGAAAGGATGGATTCACTGGCCACCTCTAAGGGCCAAAGAATAAAGCAAACATGAGTCACAGTTAATGAGCTGACTTTTTTTTTTTTTACATTTAATCCATTAAATTTACACATTTGAGAGGTTAAAACACTCCTATTTTAATCAATCAATCAATTAATCAAATCATTCAATTTATTTCCTTTGTTGGTTTGTCGGTAGGATTAAGCAACTTGCAGTAGTTTATGCAGTTACAAATAAATGCATGTTACTAACTTCATTTCTTCCCTGAAGTCTTTGTGCTTTCTTATTATTATTATTATGCAAGTTGATGTTGACACCAATGTATTTGAAGCTAACAACCTTTTCCCAAGGAGGACCTGCAGATAATAATCCCTGATCCCCTTTTCTTCCACTATCAGTTCCCTAGGGGCAGGTATTCTACTTCCTCCAGGGGAGTCATGTCATTATCTGTGATTGGGACCACCACAACTGTATCATCAGCAAACATGATGATGTGTTGGAGTCGGACGTGGCTACAGAATCATGTACAGGTAGGAAGTAGCTACAGGGTCATATACAGGTACAGGAGCAGGAGGCTCAAAATGCATCAACCTTCCTGAGAACGTATAGCCTCTAAGTAGTTTGTCTACAAATCTAACTAAATATTGTTTGAATTTGTTTGAAAAAATAAAAGAGACAGGTGCTTTACAGCATAAAAAAAATGTTATTGAAAAAAATTTTTAGCAGCCAACATCTATCTGCTCCAGTGTCAGCATTTTTTAAGAAACTGGCTACATGACAGATTTTATGTTGAAGCTCCAGAGGAGGAACAGAAGTTCAAATATTTGACCATTTTTGGCTTTTTATGTCTTCTTTTACTAAGTGCAAAAATGAAGAGAATTTAGGAGAGTGCTCAGAAAAGGGTGTTGTGAGCAGACACACATACACAGACATAAATCCTAATTTTTCAAGTAGCCATTTGATACACTATTATTCCAAGGAAAATTATATTTTTTAAACTGCACGATTAATAGTGTCATTGATTTTAGAATAGAATTAATGTAAAATCAGCAAATCAGCATTTAACATTATGTATTGCTTACATTTACACTTTATTATGAATAGAAAACGTGTCTTTGCCTTTTACTTTCACACAAGCATATTAATCTTGATTTAATATTGAGGATGTCCCTGGAATAATTCAGTATTCTCAGTTTTGGGGTAACTTACCTCTCCATTCTGAAGTTTCAAGTGTGTTGCACCTCTGACCCAACCATACCCAGAAGTTTTTAGGTGTGGTCTGAAATGGCCTTTGGTCCACCTGTAAACCAGGTAGTAATTCCCATGTACTGAGACACAAATGTGCAAATGTGATATCCCCATGTTCCAGGAGTGCCAACAGCCCTCACTGCAACGAGGAACAAAATAACAGCAGCACAACATTGCTCTGTTGGGTGATTTTAAATAGCAAGCCAGCATTCCCCAAGCAAAAGAGCTATACCATGTATAACACAGCAGCACTGGCATCTGGTGTGGCCTTTAACATATGCCTCGAGCAGAGATTTGTAAACAATGGAATAAAATGGCAACAACAATTATTTACCTTTCCTGTTACATGGTGGTTGATCTTGTTGTCTGTTCGGAAGTTAAGGAGCTCCCAGATCTCGTGTTGTCTCCCCAATTTGATGACATTTTCGGTTGATTTTCTTCTTGTCTAAATTAGCTGCTAACTGCTACTAGTAGTGAAAACATCACAACCCCGTTCCGCCTCGTGCTTACACAGATGTCTGATTCTGCGCTGTTACTACCTCTGCTGTCGTCACTGAGGAAGAACAACAAAGACCCCCCATTATGCCTTTATTGCATTTATACAGAACAGTGGGACAGAATGAAGCCACACCCCTCCAGCCTTGAACAGTCGGTGTAAAAGGGACTAATGAAAAACCTCAAACACCTCTGACTAGGAAATGACTCTTTTGCTGGTTGGCAACAGTAACAGTGCTTATAATTATCAGCATTGGGTTATTTGAATCCTCATAACATGTTAATTTAATCTGAAACTGTGCTAGAAACCATTTTCCAGACAGAAAGTTGCAAATGAAAGTGACACCACATTAGCTGAAGACTGAAAAACAAATAAGACAAGCATCATATGAAGAAACATACAAAGAATGTCTCACTGTGCTGAAAGAGGCCGCCCATTCTGAAAAAGGGGCAAATAGTAACAAGCAACACTAAACACACACACACAGATGGAGATGTGGCCAGGCGTCAGGCCAGATGCTCCAAACGAAGGAAACTCACATTCTTGTGATGGAGAGTCATCAAGTATCAGGTTCCATAGACTCTGGCAGAGACTTGGAGACCCCCCCCCCCCCCCCCCCCCCACCACCCAGCACCCCATCACATACACACATGCATGCACACACACACACAGACACACACACATGCATAGGGGCATATTTTGTAGCCCTGTCCTTTTTGTGTGTCTATGAGGGTTGGCTGCATGAAAACACCAAATAGCTGCCTTTTCTAATCTTGTCAGATCTGTTTCTGTAAAAAATAAGGCAGATGTATCTGATTATTTTGTGAGAATTTGGTCATCCTCTATGAGACAACCTCCTCAGTCTGTTGTGAAGAAGCTGCTTGAAGACAAATGGATCCAGAGGACTTTGTTTGTTTGTTTGTTTGTTTGTTTGTTTGTTTGTTTGTGTTTTATCCAGTGTGAGCTCTACAGGTCAAATGATCATAGAGGAGACAAAGGGATGAAGTGTCGTTTATGTTTCCATGAGTGCAGCTTGGGTTACATAAAGTTATGTATCGATTTGACCGCAGTACAGACAGCTCTAATGGTTTTGCTGTGGGGTTTGTTGGTCTCCCATTTGGGTTGACATGCTCTATCTTGAATTAAATAAAGAATGTAATTTAAAAATAGATGTAAATGGAGAATGACCAACTTCCATTGGAGATTCGGGAGCTTCTCTTTCAACTCTAAAACCAACTAAATCCATCAATCAGTTTGAGAAAAGCCAATCAGAGCTGTAGGGGGTAGAGGCATCCCTATATGTCTGCCTGACTCTGACGTTACTGTAGTATCAATAGGTCCTTTTCACAACTTTACATTCCTTCCTCCTGTCAAGCACTACGCCTGTGAATCTATTGGGACAACATTTGTTCTGTACACTAAATTGAACTATACTGCACACCAGATGGCATCTTTTTAAAAACTAATCAAGACAACACAACAGCTGCAGTAGCAGCGGCCCTGATATATAGAAAACAACCCACAAGTGGAGAAAATGAAAAACTTTAACACTATCCTCTGTCACTCGAAAAGAGAGAAAGTATTCGTCCTGTTAGTCAATCACTGCTAAAACAATTAATGATATTGGCATGCAGCAGTCATTGCAACACCCCAATATTTCCTGTTAAAAAGCCGGAATCAGATTACAGATTTGTACAAGACCTACGACCTGCCAGCACACACACACACGCACACGGTTCTGGCTGAACTGCAGTGAAAATGGTGAACTAGTTGTTAAAGCAAGGTCCAGGAAGTCACGCCTTTATTTCACCTTATGCAAAGAAATGGGCAGCCATAATTTAATGCTGTTACTCCACACTGAAGTGCAGTGGCTATCAAGGGGAAACGTTTTTACACGGTGCTTTGAGTTGAAAGATTAGCTTAAGATGTTCTTCATTGGCCAGCCTTTTCATTTGTCTGACAAGTTGCATGATGAGCAGCTTACGAGGTGGGCCTTTTGGGGGGTATTTTTACTCACCTGAATGAAGTGGATCTCGGACTGCAGGGCCTCTCAGCAACGATATTCAACATGCAATATAAAACTGAGGCCATGTTTAAAAAGCTTGAACTATTGTCTGTGTCAACAGGAACAACACTACACGAGTTGCAGGTACTTCCCTGAAACAGATGACAGAAACTCGATTAATTATCCTTTTTCTCCCACCAGGTCATGTGTACCTGGATAGATGTACCTACATAGGCTACCTGTGTGAGCGAGAGACCCTCATTAAGATATCTGCAAACAGTGCACTGAAAATCGAGTTCAGTCAGAAAACGCTGCCTGATTTCTGGATTTTTCTACATGCAGAGGGTCCTCAATTGGCAAATTGCACAACTAAGACGTTGATGGCTTTTGCAACAACATATCCCTTCGAGAAGTTCTCTGCTCTTGCTACCATGTGGACAAAGTACAGGAAGAGACTATGTGTACAAAATGATCTAAGACTGAAACTGTCTCCAATAAAACACCACATTGTAGCATTATGTGAGGCCATTCAAGCTTAACCCTCTCATTAATCTGTGGTGAGATGAGGTTTTACGTGTTCAAGTGTACCCAGTTTACACCTTGCAACAAAAGGTTCTGCTGCCAAATCCAGCAAAAAACTGCTATGTGTGTGTGTATACAATGGATAAAGTAATAGTTTGAAAGAAGTTTGAAATCTCAATAAAAAGCAGAATTTATTGGTTATTGTCTGTTATATTTACATATTGTGTATATTATACAAAATGTGCGCGTATTTGTCTTTTGCTTTTGCAGCAGAATTACAAACAACAACAACAACAAACAGTTGTCCATGGGGCTGGGGATACTTAGGAGCCTGTAAAGTGTAAATATATATATCTGTCTGCATAAATATTTATGCAGACAGATTAAAAGAAAAAAAATCAAAGAAAAACAAAGTTTGGGAACTACTACTTTAATTGATTTAAGGAAAAGTTAGGGGCTTTGGGTTATTTAATCTTTGAATTTGTCTTGATTTGATCTCCTCACCTGTCTTAAATCCATTTGCAAATCATTTATCACTGAATATGAATTTATCACTGAACCACTGACATCACAACTCCACTGAAGTTCTGGCCTTTTGGTCTTATAAACTGTGTCCCCTGGAAGTCTGAATGCAAATGTACCTCTTGTCTGATTACAATACATATGTACGTTACAGCACCTTCCATGGCTTTCAGACCACTACCTATTTACATACTGTCTAGACAACACCTTGCAGCACATTCCCTTGGCTGTTGATCACTACACTTCCATACTGTCTGATCATTGCTGATGCACTGTGTCAGCTCACAGACTCAAATTTTCTCTATGTCTGTAAGTCCACCAGTGGGCCGGCATACTTAAAAGAAAACTCACACCACTACAGCAAACTTGTCATTTGGAATTGGATGCGAGCAGTGTGGGCTCTACAGGTCAAATGAACACGGAGGAGTGGAGGGGATGACCTTTATGTAGTTTCTTATATTTCCACTAGATGTCCCTGTCAGATGTCAGATGTCCCTGTCCCTGGTCTTGTTATCACTGATGCTCAAGTGTGTGTTTGCCAGATCGCTGCTCCCAAAATCTCTGTGTATGTTTTGGATTTTGCATTAAACACAGATTTAAAAATATTGTAAAAAATATCAAAGGCTGTTTTATTTAATTCATAATAACATTTAAGATAAGATAATATAAGATAAGATAAGATAAGATATCCCTTTATTAGTCCCACAGTGGGGAAATTTACAATATTGCAGCAGCACAGTGTACAAAAACACAGCAGGAAGAGGGGAAATAATATTTTTAAAAATGCAATACAATAAAGGAGGGGGGTAAAGTGTCTCAAAAATATTTCACAGTACTATTACAAAAAAGTGTCTCAGTAATTCACACAAGTACTACTAATTGTTTGGTCTACTGGGAGCAGTGCTGATTGTATAAATTTGTATAATAAATTTGTATAATAACCATGTTTGCATCAAATTAATACTTTTATACAACCTGTGATAAGATGAGGCCTACTTGACAATCACATGACAACCCATATAAGGCTACTTGAAAGGGTTAGGGTGTAAATCAATTAAAAAGCCTTTTAGTTAATCTGTCAGGTAAAGCAGGTATGGGAGGACAATAAATTAGTAAAATCTAAGGATTTAATGTTCTGTGAGAAGATGGTTCATTCAGTGACTATGCCTCAGCTTGAACATGGAGGATAACTGGACAGGCAGGTTAAAAAAAACACATAATGAACACATTAGCTGCCACGGATGAGATAAGCTATTAGATAAACATTGAAGCTAACTGATTACTTAACAGTGATGATTTTAAGATGTGTCACATTCTTTAGTCTCCGTCTAATTTTTATGTTTTGATATTTGTATTTTAAGAAATTTGAAAGAGTTTACTGTTTAAAGAGCATTGACACTGAGTTATAGTTTCACAAAGTAATTGAAGTGGCACTGTCATTCAGTTTAGTGTTAGGTAATCAGTAGACTCCTGATTATGCAAGACGATGCAGATTGTCACATGGGTGACAATGTAACGTCTAACATCTTACAAGAAAATTACATTACATTTGTGTTTAAATGTACATAAATAACTAGAATATCACTCAGTGGAGAGAATACCTTTGCCAAAGCCGAGCAATCTTACATGTCTTCCATAAACCAAATCTGGATCTGCACCACAAATCATAAAATACTTACCTGGATACATTTTTAAAACTGCAAGAGATCAATGATAACTCCATTGTCTCAGCTACACATTGGTTGTAGTTGCATGTTTCTAGCCGCATTTGTTAATACTCAACAGCTAAATGAAGATCAACTACATACAAATACATTAACAGTATTTTGATCCAGCAGATCTGGGTTATGGGCGGTACGATGGGGTGGTTGTCAGCTCTGTTGCCTCTGAGCTTGAATCGCGACCTGGGGCCTTTCTGTGTGGAGTTTGCATGTTCTTTCTGTGTGAGTTCGCTACAGGTAATCTGTCATCCTCCCACAGTCCAGAAACATGTAATTTGGTAAATTGGTGACTCTAAATTGCCCGTAGGTGTGAATGTGAACATGAATGGTTGTTTATCTTTTCATGTGTGGCCCTGTGACACATCCAGAGTGTACACCACCTTTCACCATGCTAGGCTCCAGCACCCCAGGACCTTGCAAGGATGGATCTTCACCAAACTAGATATCAAAACTAAAAATAGCTGTGTTTTTTTTTTTTACATCGTGATTTAGGGATTATATCCTGAAAAATTTGGCAAAATACAAAAAAATCCCCTATTTCTCAATGCCAAGGAAAGATATTTTTTTTAAATGCCTGCACTGAAAATGAGCACTGCTCTGTTCGACAGCACAGTCCAGGGTGGGGCACCACGAAAGAGGTGATAATGGTGCAATGGATACAACTCTCAAAGAACTGTTCCTAGAAAGATCCAATGTGATCTGCCTGATCGGAAAAATTTTTATGTCTCCTCTTTCACCTTAGTTCCTCTTTCAGTGAGTTGAACATAATAGTTATCTCTTTCAGGTTTCTCCTCTTCCTCCTTCAGCGATGTCTTGATGTCTACAGCAGTAATCAATGCATCTCATCAGCTCTCCAACTATATGCTGTAATTGTATAAATAAACATGAAAGAAATAAACACATCCCTCCATAATCCATCTGCGTATATGTGTGTGCGTGTGTGTGTGGGTGTGCATGGGTGTGTCTGATGTTTATGATACTGTTGCTTGGCTATCATGTGATTATACTAAATTTGTGTAACAAAATATTCGCAAATCCAACTTTCAGTTTATACTAGACTGAAATATTATGCTTTGTGCTCCAATATTATTTTACATAATGAGCCATATAAACTTTCAAAATATAATTTTACTGTTTAAGATTGAATCAGTGGTTCACAACATGTAACAGCAAAGATCCCTGCCCTGTCACATGTCAGATGTCTGTGAGTTGTTGGTAGTCTCACCATGGAGATTTTTCCTCCCTAAACTTCTCACATAGTCTAAAAAAGAAGAGTTATTAAGAAAATTAGTCCAGAGATAGATGCCATTTGTTTCTCACTCTTTTTTTTCTGGACACCTCTTCCAACCTTACTGAGCAGGTGTAACTGTGCAGGTGTCATTCTTAACATACAAAACATTTTTACACCGTTTCACTTCTCTTGTGACCGTGATACAAGATGAATGCAGGAAAAGCAGGATATACATATAATTTTTGGCCCGTCACAAGCCCACATAATGCTTTCATGTGAGAGCCACATGTCTTGTCAATTAGTAGACGATCGCGACCGGTTGATTTTGGTTTCTCTTAAGCTACTTTTCACATTAGCACTTGTGCTTTTATGTTGTATTTGAGATAAAGGTCAATTAAAATGGGAGTTATTGAGCAAGACAATTTCAATTTCATTTATATAGCGCCAAATCACAACAAAAGTTATCCCAAGGCACTGGACCGTACTCTTTATTTTGCAGAGACCCAACACTCCCCCATGAGCAAACACTTGGTGACAGAGGTGAGGAAAAACAGCCTTTGAATGGGCAGAAACCTCAAGCAGATCCCAACTCAAGGTGCTTGGCCCTCTGCTTTGATGCTAGCCCACAGCTTTTTATATCGGAAGAAGGACCTTCTAGATGTAACAGGAAGCCAGCGTGGGGCAGCTAAAACTGGACTGATGTGTTCACTCCTCTATATTTATACTGTCTGATGAGTGTTTTCTTACTGATTGAAGTATATTGCTCTTGGTCATCTTAGCAGGACAGATCCACTCTTTGTCAGTTCACAAATATGGTGATATGCTCACAGCAAACCTCTGAATTATGATGATTTTCTTTAATAGTCCTTAAGCACTACTGTCAGTAAGGTCCAAGTAGAAACATTCATCCCAGGATCCGGCAGTAAGATTGACTTGTGTGACCTGTCAGGTTTACACATTTAACAACAAACACGCATATTTCACCTGGCGTCATCAACACATAAATCACAGTTATCATTATCAGAAGTCATTGTCAGTTTTTGCAGTTGTATAGAGATATGTGGGTGTGCCAAAGATTATCTCTGTGATCTCTGTAGAGATTGGGCAGAAGAAATGAAGAGGGTTTTTTTTCTGTGCTCTGATACTATAAAAGCCTTCCAGTGGAAATCTGTGTTGTGCAGGTCAAGAGAAGCTGGGAACCCAAGCAACCTGTACCTTTTCTGGGACATATGCCTGGATCATATTGCACAGAGGTAGGACTTTTTTAAAGTCCCAGAAAGCCAGCCAGACTGTAAATTGTGACAAAATTTGATGCGCCTGTTTGATCGAATGAACTAAAATTATAAATGAAATTATAAATAAATATATTATAAAGTTAGGTGTATTTCTCATTTAGGCCTATCTGTTTCTGATGGATTATTAATCAAAATTCAATTATTTAATTAAATTCAATAATCTTGGTATTTTGTTATAACTATTTCTGAAGGTGCACGTCTCAAAACACTACTGAAAATGGGTGCACTAAAACTTGTTAACATGTAACCCAGGTTACAAATACTCAGACATTAATAACAATGACAAACAGCAAAAAATAACAATTCATAAATTCATGGCAGAGGTAATAAATAATCTTGCTCTAAAAGCGCTTTTGTGCAGTTAAAACAATTTTCAGTGAGGAAGAAAGTTATGTGGCCAAAAGCACTTCAGCGATGTCGCTCCCCTCCCACGCGTGTGGAGAGGGAGAGAAAACGCAGCAGCGCTGAGATCACAAAGTAAGGAAAATGTAATATTTTTGCTGACTGAATTTAAAGTGCTTTGCTATCGAAGGACCGCTCACAGATTTCGGATCTAGGAAGACTGGTAAGACACCGCGGCGTTAATCAGCACACGGTCAGGCTCCATCACTTTGCGGTACAGGAGTGTTGATTTTCCTTTTGAGCTGAACAGAGCTAAAGTAGAACTGATGGAACTGAGATACTGAATCTAACTGAAGCTGTGATAACACCTGTTGGAGACTAATATTGTATTTCATATACCAATCTGGATGTTTCCAATGTTAGATTTAAATTATGTTTCCTAAGAAGCTCTAATTTAAAGGGTCAATATGGCTACACCTAAAAGCAGAGATTAGTTAGCCTAAGTTGCTCAATTAAGACCACTGTACTAACCCTAAAATGATAATACATTAAAAACACATTTGGTTGATAAACTTGATTCAAAATTAGGTTGAAACAACCACTACAATAATCTGTTTTGGAATTAAAAGGTCACAAATTATAGTGTTAATCATGCAAAAATGTGACAGTGACTGTGATTGTATTGTACTTTGATTTGTTTTTTTGTTTTATTTTAGTAAACTGCTGGCTTTTATCTTTAAAGAAAAAAATCTCTCTTGTTCTCTAGTAAAACACTTCTTTGAACCTAGAACTGGTCCAGCAACATGCTGCTACAAAAATCTTGGTGAGCTACCCAGCAGTGTCTCATTCAAATGCAATAAGACACCACAGAGCTCTAAAAGAGCCTAAATATGGAAATAATAATAATTCCTGTAAACAATGTCATTGTAGAGCATGCATAACACAGCTAATTAGTCGCACCCCTGTTGCTGCACAAGCTTACGATTAAAACACAGCTGATATGTATTTTTAACAAATACACATATTTCTATGCAAACAATGGTTTCATCACCATAACATGTAAACATTGGGATTTTGTTTTAAAGCACTACATTGTAATAACAGTTCAAACACATTATAAAGGGTCATGTTATTAAGAAATTAAAAATTAAGGGCAATTCAGTGCAGTTCAGTTGGAGTCTGGCAGACAGGGTGCCAATTTTTTTAATATGCTATTTTCAGCAAATACATAGTAACTGTGCTTTGAAATATGCAGAAAATGTCTTGTTTTGTATAGAGGTTGTGTCAATTTCTCATCACTTAGAGAATAATCAATAATAATAAGCGTGACTGACTTTAGTGAGGACAGAGCACTGGCGTATGGTAGTTTAGGGTTGCACAATGAGATATGATAACTGCGCTTATTTCACTGATAATGTGATTAAAAAGAGATAATTTATTTCATATTCTGTGGCATATACAGCAGAAATTATAGCTATTGCAGCCAAATCCAAACTCATAATGACAATCGCCAATTTGAAATTATCCGGGACTTTCTTTAAATACACATGATGGTGCAACCTACAGGCCTAGTTTTTAATCATGAAGAGATGTAACATTTGACTTGCATGTATGAGTTAAGAAAATGCAATTATACAATTTTTTAAAAATCGGTACAATATTGCACTCACAGGCTGATTAATTCCAAATTTTACAAAGGTGCATAAATGTACATACTTTTCATGCTAATGTACCATTGTTAATCCTGTCTCACTGAAGCTGAAAATTGATTGGATGATGGTTGTGGCATCATCCTTTCAACTGTGGGATTTTTGAACATTTTCATGTCATTCAGACTGACTGCTGATGAATTATTGCACTTTAATAACATTGTAATAACACTGTATTAACATTGTAATAATGTTGTTAGTGGCAAAATATCATCAAATTTTGTATAAGTACCCCAAAGTTGTACATGATTCACACAGAAAAGCAGCAGAAAAGATACAAAGAAACCACCTCCTAAGTTAGCAGCTCCTTGCATAGCAACACTAAAGCCTCCAGCTGACTGTCTCAGACAGCAAAAACTGCATTCCCACGAACAGATTGAGTAATCGACCGAAAACCTGGTATTGTTTCAAGTGGGGCGAAGATGGGCATATAAAACACCAGTGTGAAAGTGAGCCAAACCCCCAACAAGTGGTTTTAAAAAGAAAGCAGCTTAAGGAAAAATAGCTAGCATGGGACAAATGAGAAATTACATTTGCAAGCATAACAAAGTAAGAGAGGGAGAGAGGGACTTGTGCATCCATGCAGAGTTGAGGTTAATGTGTTACCGAATGACATTTTTTTTGTTCACCTCTCAGAATATTCAGAAGAGTAACAACTGTTCCACTTCTGCTCCCCTGACCACCACCTCTCCTGCCACCACCTTCACTGTAAGCTAGTGTTCACAGTACAGTATAAGTGAGATACTGTATCTAAATTTAAATGCTTCAAACAGTCCTTATAATTAAATTCTCTAATTCATTTCTAATCATAATGGTGGTTGAAGGAGCTCCAGCCCCTGATGATGGACCCTGACCTGCCGTATGAGAATGACAAGTCCCAGAAGGGCAGGGAGGAGAAGGACCCCAAGCAGCCAGGATCTAAAGCCCAGCATAGAATGAAGGCCTGCCTCTTTAAAGCAGTCTCCTACTTCTCTGGAGACATGCCGGCGTTTGGAAAATGGATGGAAAGTAAGTCAGGATATAATTTTTCACAAAGTACAGTAAGTAATTATATCCCACACAAAGACAGTTTACCAGTGGTATGCTATAGATTACATAATAAATTTTTTGGAGGTTATAAATAATTTGATAATGATACTCACTGTACCCTGTACAGATTTGAGAGTGGCCCACTCAATGTCACTTTCAAGTTGAATGGGCTAGCTAGACTGGATCCCACAGTCTACATGGGTGCAAATTGTGCAGAGAACAGTGGTAATGGTAAATAACAGTAAAGTATTGAGTTTATAGTATTATATATATGTACAATCCAATCAAATATGTACCACTGATAAAGGCACTTCGTGTTGTGACAAATATTTTTCAGTAGAAAACCTTTTTGCTTATGAAACTTTGGATAATCACATAGTGACACAGATGTACCCGCTGCCATTGTGTATCTCAGAGTCACAGGCTGAGAAGACTTTAGCTTGCACAGCAGACACTGTGAGAAGCATATTAAGATGCACTTGGAAAATGTCAACACTGTCTGTCTGTTCTCTTTCCATCTTCCAGAGCAATTTTTCTTGCTGCAGTTGCTGGATTGGGTTTTGCGTGGAGCTGCACAGGTGATGTTTGTGAACAACCCTCTAAGTGGACTCATCATTTTTGCTGGCCTAATCTTACAGAACTACTGGTGGGCTCTAAATGGCTTTGTGGGCACACTCTTTGCCACAATTTCTGCCCTTATTCTGCAACAGAACAGGTTTGAATTTGATTTTTGATCAACTGATTTTTTTTGCATTAAATCATAACTAGACGTTACAGTATAGAGAAAAAGTTGGATGTCAATTAACACTAATTTATAGTTTGGATACCATGTCTTATTGACAAAGTGTGAACCAAACATATTATTGGAGTAAAACAATAGTAGGCTAGTATAATTGCTGAGTATGTTGACATGAAACCTAACTGGATGATACTTCATTTTGGCTGTAGAAAGTGAAATGGTTATGGAAGATAATTTTACACTATGTTGGTAACCGGATAATGTTTATGAATTGAAATAACTTTCCTTAAGGGGTGCGATAGCTGCAGGTCTGTATGGTTACAATGGAATCCTGGTAGGTCTACTGATGGCCGTGTTCTCCAAGGCAGGAGACTGGTACTGGTTGCTCCTGCTCCCCAACATCTTCATGTCTATGATGTGGTAAGCAACTAGATTCACTAAAGGGTTCAATTATTCATGCACAATTACTTAATAAAAAATGAGTGGTTGATAATTGAAACCACATGTAAGTTTTCTCGATCCAGTAGCCTGAGCTCAGTCAATTAATGCTGAACCTGTTCCGCCTGAAGAAAAACAAAAAAACAGTTACTTAATTAAGGATGGATATTTGTATGAGACAAATGTGCATTAAATGTAATACTGGTGTTGTATTCTTGTCTTTTAGCCCAATTGTGTCCAGTGCCTTGGCATCGATTAACAGTCGCTGGGATCTGCCAGTGTTTACCCTGCCCTTCAACATCCTGGTTTGTCTTCACATGGTTGCAACCGGCCACTTCAACCACCACTTCCCCCAAGTCCTCATTCAGCCTCGCTCAGAACTACCCAACATCACCTGGGCCGAAATCGATGTAGCCCAGGTCAGAGACAGGCCAGAATTTGTCGATGCACATTGTAACATACTGTATGTCTCTATGGGCTGATATGCTGGTTCAAAATTTCCTCTGTTCAATCAATCAATAAATCAGCGCTCTAACAAGGCAATATGAGCCTGTGGGGTGTAAACCATGCTCTGCTGTGAATTTAAATTTAACGTCCTTGTCTGTACCTCCCTAGCTGTTCATGTCGGTGCCGGTGGGAATTGGCCAGGTCTACGGTTGTGACAATCCTTGGACAGGAGGAATCTTCATCATCTCACTTTTCATCTCCTCCCCTATCACCTGTGCTCATGCTGTTTTGGGATCAGCCGTGGGCATGGTCTCTGGTGAGTGAATAAGGCACTAGCTTGACAGACACCCAATACAGGAAGTGAGTATGATAACAATAATGTGCAGGAAATTCGAATCTCACCTAAATAGACAGCACAATTTGTTTTTGATTCCTTACAAGCTTGCAGAATAAATTCAAGCCCGAGTCAATATTTTAAAATTCCCAGATGATCCCAAAACTATCTCTTAAAGGTGCAAAATAACCAGGATTAAGACAAACCAATTGTATATTGACTTTGAAACTTTCTTGATGGTTGTGATTTAACAATTTTGCAGGCTTGGCTCTGGCAGCTCCTTTCGGGGACATTTACTTTGGCCTTTGGGGATACAACTGTGTGTTAGCCTGCATTGCTATCGGAGGAATGTTTTATGCTCTCACCTGGCAGGTGCACCTGCTCGCAATCACATGTGGTGAGTCACCATAATAAAAATCAAATGACGAATGTTTTTCTGGCAGGATGATTACATACCATGTGACCATGAGCAACATTGCTAGAGAGCAGCCAGATATTTGTTATGTCTCATGTGAATATCATCTCATGGTGTTTCTCTTCTCTTCTGCAGCTTTTTTCTGTGCATACCTTGGCTCAGCCATTGCCAATATCATGTCCACGGTAAGCGCACAGTTTCTCTCACAATTCATGTTACCGATCCGTTTATAATCATAACAAACAGAACTTTCATAACTGCAGTGTCATTTTCTTTTAAATTTTAGTTTGGTCTGCCAGCCTGCACGTGGCCTTTCTGTCTCTCCGCCCTCACTTTCCTCCTCTTAACGACGGGGACCAACACGATTTTCAAGCTGCCATTGCCCAAAGTCACCTACCCTGAGAAAAATTTGCGCTTCTTCTGGAAGTTGAAGAAGCAAGAGAAAATGGAGAAAGCTGAGACGCAAGAGAAAGTCATCGAAGAAGAAATCATGCTAAAGGTGAAAGAAAAACTGAAGCTAGCGCTAAGTAGAATGGAAGAAGGAGAAGAAGCAAGTGAGACTATTATGAGTGAAAATGACATGACACATGTCAAAGACCAAGCATCTGAGGTAGAACAACAGGGTACTGAAGGAGAACACATCAGACACAATGGTGTAACCGAGATCACTCATGCTGATAATGTTTAATAGGTATATTCATTGATTGTCACATTGGTGTCCCACAAGGCTCAATACTAGGACCTTTTTTATTCAGTTTATATGTAAATGTGCTGCCACTCGTATGCCCTGAAGTTGAAACCCAAATATATGCGGATGACACTGTCATTTTTGCACATGGTAAAGACAGACATGAAGTGGCAGCCAAATTAACATCAGCAATGGCTAAGATTTCCGACTGGCTTTTAAAGTTTTGCCTGACAATGTAATGTAATGTGAGTAAAATTGTGTGTATGTACTTCTATATAAGGAAAAATGGAAGTCAACCAGACATTATTGTATAATTGTACATTTTAAATACTTCGGAATTCTTATTGATTCACAGCTGTCTTTCAAGACACATGTGAAACAAGTGTGTGACACTGTAAAACTGAATCTGAGGAATTTTCAATTTATCTGAAATCAACTACCATTAAATGCAGCAAAGCTATATATGCATTCAATGATCTTCTCACATTTCTTGAGAAATCTTGCTCCCCTAATAACACTGTACAAACACACACTAAAGGCATTGGACAAAAAGCCATCACGTTATCACTACTGTAATATAATTCGGAGGCATAACCTCCTAACCTTTGAAAGCTTTGTGTGTCTTGCTGATGCCTGTTTAGTGTACAAAGTGATCAATGGTCTGGCTCCTCCTCCATTAAAAGAGTTCATAGCACTGCGTTCAGATAATGGTAGGACGACTAGGGCGACCAACAGAGGTGACTGTGTAACACAGTGCAGATCTTCTGAGTTTGGTAGATCAGCCCTCTCTGTTAGAGCCACCAATTTTTGTAACTCAGTGCCAAGTCATATAAGAGAGTGCTATAGCTTCACTGATTTTAAATGTAAGATGAAATCATGGCTGAAATCAAGCCAACCATCAACCATAAATGCAAACATTTAATCAAATGAATTTTGCTCATAATTGTTGTAATGCGTTACTGCTTTGAAATCTTGTTGTTACTGTTGTTGGGATTGCTGATGTTGTTTTATGATGGATATGTATTCTCTTGTAACTGTTTTTTTTATACTGTAGTGTTAACTGTCTTGACAATGAGTGACCAATTAAAAGGGTCAGTACTCCTGCATTTTATGGGTGATAAAGCGCTGGATATATAACTTCATGTTTGAGGCTGAAAGGGACACAATAAAGCTGTATAAAAAAAAGATTTGAGGCTTATTATAAAAAAGAAGAAATGCAACATTTATGAGGCAGAAAGTCTTCACATGTTTACAGTAAACTGGAGCGATGATTGATCAGTGTGTACCAGAGCTGAAGAACAGAAGCAAGACGAACAAATTTGGAGGACTAACAGGCTCACTGATAAAGATTACAGTATGGGATTACAGTTGATAGTTTAAGGAACACATTATTGCGAGAGCAGATTGAGAGATTCAGACCTGTAAACAGAACCGTAACCCTAAACTAAACCCAAGCAGAAGGGTAAAATGCATGATGTAAGTGACACACAAGAACTGGGTGCATAATTGTGTTCAGATTGTTGCCAAAGGAATTACAGCAATTCTAAATTTACATTCGTGAGTGAGAAGCTTGTAAAGAGATTGTTGAAAGGGTGAAAGTCAAGGATATAACAACCACAATGGACTCATGAAAGAATACAATGACCTACTTCAGGACCATTGTATATATTACAACATTTTACCACCAGTCATTCATCCAGTTCATCCATGCAGGAATGGTGCCTTTTGCTCTTCAAAAGCCACTGAAAGATAGACAGGAAGAAAGTTTGACAGGATGAAAGCGAAGATGAAATGCGAAAAGTCTGAAGGTGATTGAAAAGATTGAAGAGCCAACATCCACAGAGACCATAATAGTCATCTAGTCTTGTGATGCTGCCTGGGTTGAACTGCAGCATTCCAGTGCTTAATGAAGCGTGTGGTTGCTGGTTTGGATGGTTGTCCTTGAACGATAAAATCTACAGTCATCAGGGCAGAGCATGCTCAGCATAATTCAAGCTATAATTGACGGAAGGCATTGGCACCACTGAAGAAGTAAAATTCTGGTTTTATCATCTATTTATTTTGGAGCACTTGTTCTTACTGCCATGTGCCTAATTATATTCTACTGAGGAGGCCTAGAACTTTGCTCATCTTGAGGTCATGTCCTAAAAAGGAATGACAAAAGAGATTCAAAGACTTGAGACTTATCTTGGATTTATAAAAAAAAAATACTACAACAACCTTGTGAGCATATTTCCTAATATGCAAGAATGTGTTGATTCTATTTCTTACTTGCTGGAGGAGCACACAAAGGATTAATTACTCTTTCATTGTCAAGGATTCATTTTCAAACTATCATTGGACTATTACTTTTAGGTGCAATGACATAACCTTGACAGAGGTACGCCCTTGTTAACTATAATTTGGTGTCTATAATTACTATAACTACTATAATTCGCCATTAATTTTGCTATTTCAGGCTTATCACCATTCATTGCATCATGTGCCTCATCACTGCCTTATTATGACAATGTTCTCTGTCTGTTTCATCTCTTTAGCTATGAATTTCTCTGTCTATAATGCACATGAAAATAAAAATATTATGAAACATTATGAAGTGGCTTTAATGTGAACATGTCTATTCTCTCTTTTCCAGGCCTCCACCAACTACCTTAACTTTTGTTTATTTTTTCCACTATAACAGGTGGGCAAATAAGTGAAAGGCTGACAGCGTTCAGCATAGAAATTTCTCCCTGATTTTGCATTTCAGTGACCTGATGATAAAACTAACTTGAAAGCATTAAGTGGTCACATAGGCAGCTCTTCATAGTTTGTGAAAATAAAACATGTATGAGAGTTTATCATACACATTGACCGTTCTAGAAGCTTGCAGGGCCTTCTTCCTCAATCCCTGCCTGTCAGATCCCCTATGAAGATAATTGTTAAAGATCAGATAACCGCATACACGTAGGCATGTACACAGCAATTTTTTCTGAATGGAATTACTGAAAAACTGCAAAGTCTTCCATCTCTGAGAAGACGGTGTCTGTAATTTAATGAAAGATGAGTTTATCAAGAAAGCATAACCACAAGGTGGATAGTTTTTGGTCACAACTACATGATTTATTGTAGTTTGGGAGGTTTTTGACCGAATAATGCCCCCATTTAACTTAATACATCCCATAATACTAACAGTTAGGGTGAAACAATCAATTATTTTATCTGTAGAAGATAAAATATTATATACTGTATATTTTTACCTCTGCCAATGAGGTTATGTGATCGGTTCGGTTTGTTTGTCTGTGTGTTTGTTTGTTTGTCTATTTGTTAGCAGGATTACGCAAAAACTAATGGACGGATTTCCATGAAATTTTCACCAAAGATGGACCCTAGAATATCCTAGAGGTGATTAAAGGGCCTGTGTCCACCAATGTGTTTTTTCCCAGCTGAAAATACCAGGTGCTCTTCTGAAAACGCCCAGCTGGGAGCGCTTTGGAGGCGCAGCGTTTTTCAGCTGAGGCGCTTTAGTTACTATGATACGGATGAATCGCGGAAGTAATTTGTGTTGCAAGCGCCTAATTTGCGAATAATTTGTTTTATTAACAAATACTGAGTGTAAAAATGGCAGCACAAGGTAGAGTATTTGTTATGGCCCTGGCTCTGGATCAAGGGAAGGCTGGAGGAAGTAGGGAGAGAGGACGCACCGCAGGTCTACGTGGGTCCCGCCCCTCCTCCGCTGTGATTGGACGGCTGGGTAATAAGTGACAGTGACGAGGGCCGCGTTGCACCCAAAGTAGAAGGTAGGGAGAGAGGGAAGGACAGAGAGAGAAGAGGAGAGAGAGAAACACAGAGCTTGTAGCGTAAAGGAATGCAGTTTGTTTTATTCTCATCGACAGTAGATTTATTGAGACTGAGACCAACCAATGGAAAACGTCATGATAACAGGTGTATAGGCTGAACCAATAAAAGGAAGAGCATTAGTCAGTGTTTCTCAGTACACAAACACAGTTTTAAACATTGAAACCTAAACTTATGACAGTGCCAGCAGGCACCTGCTGGAAGTGATCATTTCCTAACATCATGCATGTTATCACAAAAATCTGAGGCTTCCTGTGAAAAGGTTACTGTTGGAAAAATGGTAACAATTGAACGGCCAAAGAGACTGAAAATGTACCTCAGAAATGTAGTATTATCTTATGAAGACATGGTATGGCAAAGGGTAATGATCTAGATAACTTTTAAATTGCACAATTAAATTCTTTACCAAAACAAACAACATAAACCCAAAATACATCTTCTTTTTACAAGATGAGTTCTACTTAAAGCAATACAACATTACTGAGCATAATTCTTGACTATGACACCCAAAATTGTCTTTGAGAAAGACTGTATCACTGTTGGTTACATCACAAGTCACCAGTGTGGATCAGATGGTTGACAACATTTCATGAAAGATTTTCCAACATCATCCTGCTGACTTAAAATGCTTAAAAAGTCTTCAACACACCAACATTCAAATGCTTGTTCTCACTACACTGGAGCAGCCACAATTACACTGACATGTTTCTGCCCTATAGCCACTATTTTAGTGACAAAACACTGCTGTCTTAAAAGCATTGATAATATTTTCTCTCAAAGATAAAGTAAAGTAAACTAAATTAAACATTATTGTCCCTGATGGGAAATTCCTCTTGGCCACAGTGTTACTATCTATCAACACAATATTGTACAGAATTGAACTGTGTTTGATCTTTGTCTGATTTTTTTTAGAAAAGAGACAACAAGATAATAATCAAAATCAGCCTCCCCTCTATAGGCTCTAAAATAGACAGCACTTCCACATGCAAGTCATACAAAAACATCCTTTCAGTAGAGCCTACTGCTCTGGCTTTATAGGAGAAGCCCCTCCCCCCAGCCAAACCATAGTTAATTAAAATCAATTAACCCAAATACAGAACATATAAATAATTACACATTTCTGGATATATTAACACTTCAAACCCTGTAAATTGATACAGACATATAAACTAAATAACATATGTAAGTCACTTAAAAAGGCATCACTGTTTATCCACTCCAAAACACCCCCGTGTTTTGGCTCACTCATGGTATAGCCCTGGTCCCCCCAACTACATTAACCACTGGTTTACACCACTCCTGTTTTGATCAGCAGACCAGGAAAGGCTACTCCACAGGTGAATGTGCTAAACAGTCATATTAGCAGGCATGGGTTATCCCCATGACATAGACAGTTTGTATAACAAACAGGTAAAGTTCAACTTTGACTGCTGAGATATAGTATACAGTGAAAGACCGCATTATAGAATAGAATAGAATAGAAAAGAATTCTATTATGATCAGGATTGTTAAAACATCGATCACAATTCCCATGTTTGCAGGTTGTGTGAGGTGTCATAATGATGGCGTCCTCACAAAATTAGTTTTCAAAAGCAGTGTAAAATACTGATGCTAACACAGAACCTCTGCATACGCTTTGCAGAAGATCTTGACACATGCACAGATGACAACTGATCAATTAATTAATCATTTTTTACCTCAATCATTCACCACCCCTGTGTGACGCACTACAACGATTTGAGCTATACAGCCTTGTTGCATGAAGAGATCGACACAATCAGCAGCGCTGGTTAGGGTCGGAGTCACATACCTCAGCAGCTCCAGCTCTGTGAACACAGATTCAACATCGTGAGCCATTTGTTAGCGAGACAGTGAAATGAAACATTACCTCATATCTGACAACTGATATGAAAAGACATGCAAAGGCAAACGTTTTGGAATGTTGGACAGAAACACTGATCAGCTAGTCACAATGCCAGTCTGTCCATGTGTCAAGATCTTCTGCAAAGCGTATGCAGAAAATATTATCTGTGTTCATGACTGAGTCTAGCAAAGTGTCTCATCATGGCTGTGCTCCCTGCTTAAACAATGTACCTCGGCTTCAACAGCTAACATAACAATGTTGGAGCAATGACAAAAGACCACAGGTTTATAGCCACATAACTGAAAGTATACAGTTCAAGGCTCTTTTCCTGCTATCACCAAAGTTCAACATTCTATTGGGACTTGTGACTTACAGTGTACATCCTGTACATACTTAGTTCGGATTCCTTCCTATATTTCAGTACAAAAATAATCGTCTTTAACCTTGTGCACTCACTTAACTAACAAAGAAAGGAAAGTCTGATATAAGATGTCTTCCAGCTGTGTGGCATTCTTCCAAAACAACTCTTTAGGAAGCAAAACAGATTTTCTAGAACATACACAAAATACACACACATAGAAGGACCAGTAAACTGGGTTTACAAGCACAAAATAGATATAAACTAGAGTAGACTAAAGGTCTTATTTTATTTTGCAGAGTTGATATAAATTACCCTTATGCTTTGAACGACACCATCTGGTTTTAAGGCATGCAGTAAAGCACATTAACATCTGCTGTCTCAGTCATCACTAACATTGTCTTCTCTTCATTGACCCCTCCAAAGCATTTGATACTGTTGATCATAAAATGCTACTCCACAAACTGGTCTAAAAGCTTAGATGAACCCATGCTTAGGTCTGTCATACCTCACAGAGAGAGCTCAGATTGTGGTTGCTGATGATACTCAGTCAAGCTATCTTACTGTAGCATCAGAAATGGTGTGCCTCGGGTTTATCCAAGGTCAATTGCTGTTTGCTTTATCAATAACATAATTATTTATACAGTAATAAATGCTTCAATATCCCTTTTTTAACTGACAACAAAATTTAAATGGCAACCTTATTACTCTTACTGAGTCGTACAAATACTTATGAATTTGGATTGTTTTTATCTTTCATTCATTTTCATCTCACAACTGTAAAACTATTGTGCAGTACACCTTTACGTCTGTTCTTGACTGTGGAGATATTTTGTATTGTCATACTGCTCCAAAGTGCTCCAGCAGTTGAACCCTGTGTATCACAGTGCATTACAATTGATCACACATAACAACTTTCATACTCATTACTGTTTTCTGTATCGCTCTGTTTCCGGTACATCTGGGGACACATTCTGACACATACAAACACTAGTTCATCTGTCTACATACTTGACATACACACATAATGTGCTGCACACTGATAGGTGTATCAGCAGCAACATCTCAACAGCGAGATAGATTTAAAGGCTTATTCTGTTGGTTCTGTTTACTGATGCTGTTGTTGTGACTGTTTCTAATTCTCAGGTCTTTCAAACAGATGGCCTGAATGATTCAACGTGCATGTTTCCAGAAGAGCTATAAAGACCTCTGGTGGTACAACTGAGAAGCATCATGTCAAAGGCATTTCACTGTAAATCACATAAAGCATCTACACAGAATTGTGATTTAAAGGTTTTGCAGCTGGATATTCACTATTTATATATATCTTATTTTCAAAGTAAAATATTTGTGAAACTTGATGAACTTAAATGAGGAACAACAGATATCGAGTCACAGTTAGATATAACCAGTGACCCAGCATGACCTTTAAAAGGCTATATCTAAAGAGCCTCCTTGCATTTTGCCCCTTTATTGCTCCAAACACAGCACCATGCTGTTTCTGCCACACATTCTGCATCATCTTTAGTGTTATGTCATAAAGACAACTTTTTCTCTTGGTCAATGAACAATGATCTTTCAATCCCAACGTTTATTCCAATGTGAACAAAAAAAAGGGGGGGGGGGAATGGAAATTGAGAACAATTGAGATTGAACAATCAAGACCTCTAGGGATCTTATTTAAAAACATTGTGTGATATCCACACTGAAAGTGCCATTTACAAATGGCAAAAATGGCTTGCACCAAATTTAGACATAACCATAATAATCTGTACGCAAAACTGCATGTAATGTTCCCTTTATAAGTCACAATCCATGTGCAAATGTGCACTCGTGGAGCAGTCTCACTTCTGCCCTCTACACACCCAAATCCAACCACAAATGGTCAATGCAAAGCACCTCATGAACATTGATGCATTATGACTAGGATTCTGAATCCTGCGGAGTTTCCATGAACTTCCTTAATCTGTGGGGTCAGGCAAGGAATGTCTGCTTTCTACCGAATGATCTCAATGGCTTTGTTTTCTTTTTTGTTTTCAAAAAAGAAAACAAAGCCTTTTGAATTCAATTTAAAAGACATTGTGTCATCTTCAGAAAACAACTTTTATTTATATTTTCTTGACAAGATCACAGCATCACAGTTTCAAAAGAATCTGCAGCATTTCAACCCAGTGCAAAAACAAAGACAATATGGTTGGGTTTACTGCACGTGGTACTCCACGACAATCCTCTTCTCAGACTGGCTTCATCAACTCTGACTAAACCTTGTACCTGAATGACATCAGCAACACTTGTCTCTGAATGCTTATAGACCTTTTTCAAAACAGCCATACTGCCATGAAGCAGGTAAACACAGGTTTAATTAATGGAATTAATTGTGGTTTTATTCCATTTAGTATAGCTGTGCCTTTCCATTGAGTCAGCGTGATAGGTGGCTGTGAAAATGGTCTTTTGCAGCCAACCTCACACATCTTCATATTTTGTGCAACACATACAGTCTCAGAGCCTTAATAAAGCTGATCAATTAATCCGTAACTGGAATTCAGATCTTATTTATCATCTTTGTGACACACATTGGTATACTTTTGATAAACTTGAAAATCCTTCAGTTTTTAAATGAATGAAACAAAAGACACGTCAGAAAAAGATAATATATCGAGTAAAAACCAAGATACAAGTTTCATGGTGGTTTTCTGTGTCCAAGTAAGAAAAGAAAGGAGTACCACTTAAAATAAAGCTCAAGATGAGTGCACAAGTGTATTTAAATAAAATCTTGAAACTAAAGCTGGGGAAACATTTTTAGACACTCAATAAATAACTAGGCTTCAATCTCAAGAGTAACATGGCTGGTTAACATTAGAGTGACCTTAAATCTTATGTATTTCCATTTGGCTGATGAGTAACAGTTTAGTGGACAGATTAGCCAATCCAAGTATAGATGCTCTTTCATCCACTCTGTGTTTTAAGGGTTATTGTGCATATTGAACATACAAACATTCATTAGCAAATGGCTTCCCTGGGGTCATCTAAATCAAGAAATACAGTAAGTTTTCTTGATCAATGTATACATCTCCTCTTTACACTCTATATACATAACACAATCTTAAAATGTTACAAGTTAAGATGTTTTAAACAGTACATCCAAAATTGCAGGAGAAAATGCTGAAGGGTTGAGTATATTTACATTATAGTTACAAGTTTACAAGCACAAACAAGTTCTGTACAGTGACTGCACTGCAGGTAAAAAGCAATCATAATATAAATTGTTGGTCAGACCTAAAGTGAGTTCTTGAGAAAGAAAGAAAAAAAGTCATCAGTTGGCTCCAGTGTGGACCTCCTGTTCTCATCTAACTGGTTGTTGGTTTAAACCTGCACTACTGAAGTATACCATCTAAAGTACACAGTGGGAAGGTTCATCAGTGCATTCAATTGATGCAAACAAACGTTTGGTATTTTAAGCTATCGCTAACTAATCTTCTGGTCAAACTAGACAGCGATCATTCCTGCACAGATTTTCAGACCACAGTGATAAAATGTTATTTTAATTCTAAGAATTATTCAATTATTCAAATACCAGTAATTTCAACTTCTCATCACTGATGAATCCCTGACAGCTGCATTTACAAGTACCCTACGGACAAAAGAAAGTCCTGGGCTGACTGACAATACAAACATGGATAGTAACATTGACATTCTTCATACCTGTTCTTTTTGAAGTGGTCATTACACCACTCATACAGTTAAGTGCAGGAGATCAGGCTGAGTGAAAGGAGTGTGGGTAAAGCGTGATTGTCTGCTCAGGCATGAGGTTTAAATGAGGGCAGCAGAGGAGAGGTTTGGTCAACAGCATTAAGGAGTGTGTGTTTGTAACTGACAACTCCCTGTCAGACACACATCCAGAGCTACCCTGAGCTAACAAATACAACTCACAGGACTAACCTGTCCACCCAGGTAGAGACCAACCTAAGTCTTTGATTAGTACTCTTATCTGGATAAAGGGAGTTAAGAGTCACAGTCCTGCAATAGTGCAAACACTGCTGTTGTCTTGATGACACACACCAGCTGTCTTTAACTGTGTTAAAGCAATTTTTGGAGTGCAGAAAGGTTGTTGTCCATCCAGCGCTGGTTCAGCCTGATGGTTTCCAAAGCCTCTTGCACACTCCTCATCTGAGAGCCACGTTCCTTCAGACTGGAGAAGAAGCCCTGCACCTGCAAAACACGCACAACACACACTAAGGTGTTAGGGACACAAGGCATGACAGAAAACATTGAAGCATCCTGTAAACAGTTAATACCATCCCACAAATAAGTGCACAGTCCCTAAAATACACTGCAGCATACATGTACTCTATAACAAAAAAAACATACTTGATCAAGGTGTGCCTGTGTGGAGAATTGGGAGGTGGCGGACTTGATGATTGCCTGAATGGAAAAGGAGCCAACAGGGAATCTATAGCCAAAAAACACAAAAACAGTGATGTTTCATCTTTTCATTTTCATGTGAAATAATCTTAGACACCATTGGTATGAAGCTAGATGGACCACTTACATCTCTATAAGACTGTCCCAGTTCTGTTGTATAAAATCCCAGGCAAACAAGTAGCCGGCAAATCCTTGACATACAGTGCTGATGATCAAAGGCAACTCCTGTGATTGGATGATGTCTCCTGTCAGACTTAACTTTAAAATCCTAGACAGATCGTGATAAAGTTTCTGTTAAAATACAATTTAGTGTATTAACATTGACGCTACACAGAGTTTATGATAGTTGCTTCCATAGAAATTTACTTGCTTAACAAACCATTTGATCACTGTTAGATTATTAAGTTGTTTCAGAACAAACACTTGACCCCTCTACCAACATAGATTCACATCAAGAATAAAATAATTTCATCACATCTTATACATCAGTGATTAGCTCTCAACTGTAGTCACAATACCATAATGAATAAAGCAATTTTAACTAAAGCAAACAGGGTAAATCACACATATATGTACAATATTATAATATGATGAAGGTGGCACCAAATGATACAAAAACATAATACAAATATCAATATTGGTTTTGTGATCCTTATGAATTAATATGGGCCAGTGGTCACTAAAAAATCTGTAGATGCAACAGTGCATTGCAAATTCTGCATGCTGTATGTGTTGCACAAAATGAACTGCTTTGTTCCGCACTGGTTTCAAGGTATGTTTCAATAATGTTTCAAAGTCCCTTCTTTCTGCTTTTGAAATTAAATTAACTTTATGATTACATGTTGAAGAAGTCATCAGTGGGAATGGTGAGATGTTGATGATTGGTCCTGACCACAGGCAAACACACACAAATACTTACGTTACTATACGCCGTGGGTCCTGCGTGGATGCTAGGCCCCGTAGCATTTTCCGTTTCTCTGCATTATAGGTAACTTGTTCATACATGGTTAGCAAAGTCAACCAATCTTCATTTGATTGACCAGCCACATTGAATACAGTTTGCTGCAGATCACCTGGGATCCTAAACAAATATAGAAAGACGCAAACATATTTAAGGTTACAAGTGCACAAAATTTCAGTTTATTTCCTACAATTTAAATGTCAGATGCTAACCCAACATCCCTGCTAAAGATGATTTCTATCTCTATCTTTAAAAAGATGTTTGGGCTGCTGTTCTCACCTTGCTGAGACACTGAATCAGAGAAGCAACTAAAAAAGTAAAATGTTTCTTGTGTGCTACACGTACCGTGAGGTCCCATTGGACTCCACGTACTCTTTGAACAGGGCTTTGGCATGCTGAGTACAGTTTTCTTCATTCAGACTACAGGCCATCTCAAGCAGGGCTGAGCGCAACTCCTGTTTGGACACATTCTCTTCCTCTCCCCATGTTTGTTTGCCCATCAGAGAGCCAAACTGACGCAGAATATAATTCTGCCATAAGCATGAAAACATGGATAAATTAGTACACACAAACAAAGTGAGTTCGCAACAATACTTCATCTTGCAAATCCATTGTCTGAGATTTTTTTCACAGACTCAACAAAATCTAACTTATAAAGCAAAACCAGATACGAAAATGTGTTTTCATTTCAAGTCAAGTTTTAGATAAATGACATCTCTAACAATTTCATGTTATTTTGAAGATATGAATGCTTCAAGAATATGATGCATGTTGTTTTTAATAGTGAAGGTGATTGAAAGATTATAGATTATGACAGTGAAGTTTGAGTCAGTGATTGATAAAAGAAAATAATCGCTCGAGCTTTAAATTGAGGACATTTGATCTTTTGAAGTTCATTGTTATGCTTGGTAAATTTCAAGAACTGGAATATTTTGGTGAATATGTTTACTTAACATTACCAAGGCTAAACAGCTATAATGGCCTTAATGTTGTTGTTAACACACTAAACTCCAAATCGAAAGCATGTTAATTAAGCACGTCATAGTGCACACATTGGTGGTTAAAAACTTTTTTACCAACTTTTGAGGATTTTCAAGATTTTAGATTATGATCGATGCATTTGGCAGATATGTGGCTTGGTATATCTTAATCAATAAACTGTATTGTGACCCAAATTTCTTAACTGTAAGTGAGGGCGTGTGTATCTGTACCTTCATGCGGGCCACTAGAGTGTGCTCCTGTCTTTTGTCAAGCAGCTTGAAGATAAGTTTGAGCTGTAACAAGGCCTCTGTCACAGGAGAAGTCGCAGTTTCTTTGGATGTATAGTTCAACAAGTTGAGGACACGACTGAAGGACACACGTCCCAGTCTGTTAACAGCACAGGAGAGAATTAAAGTTTTTTAAAAGTTGGATACCGTAATTGGAAACTAATCTTCTGCAGTTTGTCCTGTCGCTAAATGCAATTCAAAACACAACTACTAATGTCCACTATACCTGGAGAGAGCAAAGATATTGTGTATGAGTGAGGCACGGTCCTCCTGTGTCAGGACACTGACATTATTGGACAAAGCATGTCCAAGTGCAGTCCAGCCCTCGTCTTCATAGTGGACAATGTAGAAGCCTGTGTTTCTATAATTCAGCTTCAACCAATTTACACTTTCTGGCTGTTTAAATGTACCTGAAAACACACATTAATATATCCACACACACACACAAATTAACCATTGACACATAAAACGATACTGTAAGACTTGATGTTGCAGGTTCATACTGTGTTTTACCTGACTTTGTCTTCAGAGTGAACACCTGTTTGCACTCAGGGGCCAAACTACAGCTGTCGTTTACATACGTCACTGGGATATTCCACAAGCTGAAGAGAGTGCAGAATACACTTAGGGTTGTGGTGAGTTTCTACGATCTCTCTCTGTGTGTGTGTGTTAATGTAACCCACCTGGAAGTGTGCGTAGCATTGTCAGACGTGAGCAGAAAGTGCTCCTGTGTGAGGGTAACCTGGTCTCCCTTGCGGCTTACGGTGATCAAAGGAAAGCCTTTCTGTGACGTCCATGAAGTCATCATCTCTGATACATTCAAGGGCTGTGTTGAGACCTGAGGACATAAAGAGGAATCCAGATTCTGTGCAGTCCAATGGCAGATAAATGTGAGTGTGACTTTGGACTTCTCAGCTATATACAGGGACATTAATAGAGAATAAAATGTGAGATAACCTCAAAAAGGTAACCATCTAAACAATGTCGATTCAAAAAAAGGAACCCAACCTTAACATTCTCTTAGAGTCACCATTGACCTTCAACATCTGAAAAAGCAACTTCTTAATTTGCCCTTTAATAAACTTTTTAGCACTAAAATACTTTTGGGACTGGTGTCATTGTAACAAACTACCAGGTGTATGAAACTAAGCAGGTGTAAGTAAGGCAACAACAGGGGCTGCAGCAGAAAGTAATGAGCTGGCATACTGCTGTTAAACTGAGGGCACTGGGTTGAATCCATTTAAATAATACTCGATGTTATGTCTTCCTGTCAAAGGGGAGCAAGTAGAAAGATGAACACTCTTATGGGGACCAACAAATTAGAACTAATCAACTTATCAGAAATCATTTGCTGCCTTTTAACATGATAATGTAGCTCCTCAGAACATTACAGTGGAACTGGTCAAAAGTAACAGATGTCAGGGAAACCTTAGCCTGCAAGATGACAGATTACAGGGGCAAGTTAAGTTTCAAGTGTGACAAAGGTACTAAACTATCAATATGTATTGTCCATAGCACCAAAAATCCAACAGATATGCACACACACACACACACACAAACCTGAGTAAGGCTGTTCCAAAGATCTTCAGTGTCTGTGTTTAATCCACTGAACTGTTTTAGGTATTGAATGATACCCTTTCTGAACTGCTGTTCGCCTGGAAGGAAGGCGTTCAGCATAAGGAGAATGGAAGCGCCCTGGAAGACAGAACCACAAAGAATGCCTGATCTGAACCTAAACAGATCCCAAAACACAACTATTGTGATAACCAGTGAGAGGTCCCTGAGATAAACAGCTAGATATGGAAGTAAGTTAATAATAATTATATCTATATTTCTACATATACTGTGTACCACATATGAAAGTGTACCTTTTCATATGAGACCGAGTCGAACATCTCTTCCACCTGTTCCGGCGAATCAACGTCTGTCGACACAGCGTGGGAGGAGTTTAAAGCATCTTTGTCCAAGGCTCTGAACCGCACTGCCAAGAACAAATTACCCTGCAAACAAACACAGGCTTACTTTTAAGGCACACTGTCTCTGCTCCAAAATATGCGGGAGTAATTATGACCCGTAAGTATGAACTTACAATGTCCAGCTGGGGAAACACTGTCTGCAGAGACGTGTACTGCATGTAAGTGGCAAAGCCTTCATTGAGCCACAGGTCATTCCACCAGCTCATAGTTACCAGGTTTCCAAACCACTGAAAAACAACATTAGAGACAGCTTAGGACCCACGTGCAGCATATTCACAGTCTCTGCTGCTTTAAGAAACACAAATGTGAACAGAAGTACCTGATGGGCAAGCTCATGTGCTATGACAGAGGCGACTACTTGTTTTTCCAGAGGAGAGGACTGTTTTTCAACCAACAGGCTGGTCTCTCGGAAAGTGATAAGTCCCCAGTTCTCCATGGCTCCGGCCAAGAAGTCTGGGATGGCTGCCAAGTCTGACAGGAGAGTGTGCATATCGGAGTGTGAAAAGAGGGGTGGTAGGAAAGAACAATCCGAAGAGGATTAATTAATTTGCCAGTGCCTGTGTGTACTCACCTAATTTTTTAAGGGGATAATTAATTTCAAAAAAGTCATTGTAGAACTTGAGCAGTTTGGAGGCTGTGTCCAGAGCATAGTCGGTGTGCTCCTTCTTCTCTGGTACAGAGTAAACAGACACCTAAAACACACATACATGGATATACTATAAACACATATTTAATCTGCAACAACACAACTTCAGTGAATATCAAAAAATATACATGTACAGTCTGCAATGACGGCATCATATCTGTGTCAGACCTACCAAAGTTTCTGAGACATTTTTGCTGATAGGGGTAAAGTTAGCAACAATGAAGGCCACCAGATAGGTGCTCATGTTGACACTGGTCTTCTCAAACTCATCTTGCATGAGGCCATTGGGAAGTTGTGTGGTTTTAGCCTGAAACACACAGCATAAGGACGGGATTACTACCAAATAATGTTGATAGACATCAAGACAAAATGCAATGTGGTATCTACTCTGACTCCAGTGAAATACAACACGACTAGCAAAAAACAATATATGATCTGTTAGTATGATTTTGCCCATGCTATGAGCTTACAGGTCACAGTGGGAGCAGGTAGGACTCCAAAGTTCCTAGAATATACAGAGTGAATGACATTACATAATGCTGCAAGAGAACATGGTGAATCCTATATTATTTGGTATACTGTCTGCCTAAAGTTAGTAACATCTTTTGACTGTCAATACCCAATATATACCAACTTAATGACTCTAGTCTAATGACAGATCCCGTTTCTTACTCACTAAATTAAATTTATTACATTTTTATTTCATGTCCATTTACATTTTGGTATGTTTAGAGGTAGGGTTGCAAAGGGGCGGAAAATTTCCGATAAATTTCCGGAAAGTTTCCGGAAATTCTCCACAGGAAGTTTAGCTCAGGAATTTTGGAAATTTTGAAAAAAAAAATGTTATGCTATTTTCTCCCCCAAAAACATTGTATGTGTCCTTGTGGTCTAACAAACATGTTGAATGTATTTCCTACCTCATAAGTCATTCGCAAAGTGTTCTTTTGGGAATATGTTATATGTTTACAATGTAAACTGATTTCTTTATTTATTACTAATTGATTTTGCATATTGAAATGCCTGTAAGTCTCGGCGACATTGTAAATGAGGGTAGTGTTTTTCACAAGCTTTTTTCTCAACTTCTTCTACAGAACAATGCCACGTGCACCATCTGACGTGTGGAGACATTTCACCCCAGCCAATGCAGAAGGAACTAAATGCTTTCATTTTACATTTTGAATGGGACTCATTTGGGGGAAATGAATAAATTAATTTTATTCAACATTCATGTTTTTTGTTGTTCCAGAATCCATTAAAGTTCTACTCACAAATAGACTTCAGTCAAAAATGTCATTTTTATAATTTATATTAGGAATGTTTGCATGCATGTGTGCTTATAACAAAACAAAATGCTTATATTTATGTCTGTATATGACAAGGTAAATACAGTAGTATAAATTACCCCAAAATTCCCAGTTTATTCCCGTTAATTCCCGTTAATTCCCATTGAAAGTTTCCAACTTTGAATATTCCCAGAATTTTGCAACCCTAATAGAGAGCGATTGTAAAATAAATTTGATGAAGCCTTTTAACAAACCAAGTGGAGTGTTTCAACACTTGTTACCATACTGTAAAAAATAACCAGAACTTAATTAATATTACAGTACCTTAGGCATGTTGGAAAGAGTCATGCAGTTTTGTTTTCTGGTGATCTTAATCAGAAAAGTGGCTTTAAAAGCTGGTTCATCGAAGCAAGGAAAGGCTTTCCTGGCTGACAATGGCTCAAACTGGGTTGCAGCTAGGACCCTGTACACAAGAGGGAGGTGAGCATGATCACATTGATATAATAAATTAGATGAATCCTGTAAAATTGGCAGCCTCCAGTTGCTTATGGAGCTGCTTTGTTAGTGATTGGTCATAAGTTAAGCCTAAGATTAGCTCTCAAGATAAACTCTGAAGTCACATCCATACAGGTTTTTTATCGTCTTTGCTCAGCAGCAGAACTTTGAGCTGTTGTGAAGAACCAACACCACAGCAAATTAATCACAGGTACCTTCTGTTTCCATCTTTATCATTGTATGAGCTGTTGTAGAAACCACTATAGGTGTGTGAGAGGTTTGCAGAGTAATCCAGGGTCAAAACACAGTACTGGTCTGCTTTCAGCTCCTCAGAGAACTTGACAGCTATCTGCTGTCTGGGTTTGTTCTCCAGTACAGTCACATCACTGGTTTCCCCATTACCTAGCTGGAAAAGATAAAGTATAAGGGAACATAAGCAAAACATTTAAATTTTTTAAAATCTTTTTAATGCAGAGATTAAATCTTTACATAAATTTATGAACATATAGTCGGGCAGGCTTTGCATGTTACAGAACGATAACGAAAATCATCTAAATTCTTCCATTACACACTGTCATGAGCACAAAATTCCCTTCCAATCCCACCTTGAATGTAGCTTTGGAAATGTTGAGATTAGCACTGTGCAGGACAATGCGCTTGGTGTTGTGAAGCACAAACATGTTGATGACAGTGCGGCCGGTGAAGGTCATGTCGTCAAGATCAGGGTTCAGGGTGAGGTCATAGCTGAGAGGATGGATGCTATGAGGCAGCCGGTACTGTGCCCATGGAAAAAGTTCACCACTTGTGGAGTTAGGGTAGACTGGCTCCAAAGGAGTGGTCTTATTTGGCTTATGACAACCCGTCTGTGGAAAGACGAAGGGTCGGGGCAAGCCAAAGAAGTGGGTATGACAGAGAAAATAAAAAGGGAAATGATCTATTGAAAGAGTCATGTTAAACCATTTACACATAGTCACAAAAACTGCCTAAATAGAACTATTGAATATTTTTCTTACCTTGGTAAAGGTGCATCCAGGTAAGAAGTACAATACCATAGTCATTGATGCCACTATCACAAAGAATAACACACACACAACCATGGTGCGGGCTGAGGGTCGTGAACATGACCTGAGAACAAAGAGTTTAACATTATTTACTTTGACTAATTTACAAATGCAGGGTGAAAAAGAGAAGCAGTGTATATGAAAAAAAACTTCACAGCATTCCAGATGACCTTTTCAGTCAGTGCATTACCTGGGTGGAGTCTGTCTGGTGTAAGGGGAAGAGGTGGATCTATGAGCAGAACTACGATTCATGAAGGACATGCCCAGCAGACGGGCTGAAGATTCGCAGTCCTCCTCATCCTCGTCCATGTCATTCTCTCCCAGGCCTCGCACAAGCAACCGTGAGCTACGAGGCTCATATGTCATCTCGTCTGGGTCAAGACCAGGAAATGTCTAGAAAGAATATGTACAGTGCACTCTGTTATTCTCCAGTTAAACTGGCCAGTATTCCCCAGATTAAGTTAATAACTGGATTGCCTTCCCATGTAAATTTGTTAGGGCAAGGTAAGATGTCATTGGTGGCAGACAGTGAGGGAGGATAGAGGTAGTGTAGAATGGAGGACAACAAACACTCAAGGTTTATAAAACTTGGTTTTTGAAGATTTATGATACAGTATGTTTGTACTACAAGAGGCTGTACAGATAAAATGGGTCACTGTTGCTCTGAAGAGAAGGACGTGTACAATTAACTAACAAATACAGCATCTTTATCATGCTAAAATATGGTTCGTTCTTGCTATGAGTATGTCTCATAATGAAAATTATAGATATATTCAGCTAACAGATCTGAAATGATGAACAGGTCTGTGAAAGATGTACTGAGGTAAAAGTGAGCAGACAAGCATCAATGGCTCCTTAAAAGTGATGATCATCCTCAAATTAATTGACCCTAAATTATTTTGCTCTGATCTTCAACTTAATCCAATTTATAGATGAAAGCACTTGTGGAAAATGTGCAGAACGGTGCATATATGGATTCTGATACTGAGCCTGGCTGGTCCTTAAAATACAGGTGTAAATAGCATGCATGGTATAAAATAACATGAACATACTGGAAATGCAGTGGGTTCTTTGGCCAAATCCACAACATCAGGCTCTTCTTCAAACATGCTGTTCTCAATCATGTTTCTCGGCAGGTTGGCTCGCTCTACAACACACAGATGGAGAGAAATCAAACAAGTGATTCTCAAACGGGAAATGGGGGGGTGAAAGAGAGAGAAAAGAAAAACACCATCCAAATGGTTTTATACAGACACAAAAACACATGTTAACATACATTTTGTTATGTGTTTTTCGAGTTTCAGAGTTTTCCATAGAAGAGTAGTGACAAGTTCTGGCAAGTGGCAAAAAGCCATTTTTTCAATACAAACACAATGCTTGTTACATGCATGAGCAGTTTCTTCGGTTTCCTGTTAGTAAACCTCCTACAGCATTTCCTAGTGCTTTGCTGCTACGCAGAATGGGCTCATCACGCTAGTAAGAAACTGCTGTTAAGTGCTGGTGTTGTCAAAACAGAAATCATTGTATTTCCTTCAAATTGAATTAATTTAACAGCAGTGCTCTCAAAACTAGGAAACAAGAAAATATGATGAAAATTCATCATCTGGCCATGTCAAAAGCTTACTGCAATTTAAAGCCTGAATTTCCACAAACTAACCTGTGTCTTCAGCATCATGACAAAAGCTATGCAAAATCCATGTGATTTTATTGCAGACAAATCTTCCTCTCAGCAATTCTTGAAACAATAAGTTGCATGTTCAACTTCGTGATTTAATAATAATGAAAATGCTACGAACACAAGTCTCCCATTTTACCTCACCTTCCATGCATGCTTTTACAGGCTAAAGACAATGTATTTTCAGTCTCAAATGGTGATGGCTTTAAGTGGAAAGCACAGAGAGACCGTAAACACCTAATGAATGCACAGTGTTCATACAGAAATGACAACAAAGCTAAACTTTAGCTTGGAAAAAGGAAGCAAAGTAATGAAATTTTTGTCCCTTGCCTTTCATTTACACTGTTGCTGATAAGATTGTATGGTTGTTACCGTCTCTCTGTCTGGTCCACATTTCTGTGGTGTGATTGTCTAGTAATAGGCTAGGAACTAAGCAGTAGTCAATGTGTGCTGTGCAAAAGATGATGTGGTAAAAATAAGAACCATAAAACCCATCAAACTCTTTGACTAACAAACTCTGACTTTGGGCTTGTACTGGAAAATCAGTAAGTCACAATAACCAATCACAAAAAAATGAAGTTACTGTGTTTGATGATTGCTTCTTCCAGGTTGAGAGACAGAGAGACGGTCTTTTTGCTGGTTTTAGTAACGCCCAATGGCCCTGGGACTATAGAAGAGGCTATAAAACAGCTGGCTTTTAGTTGCCTGAGTTGAGCATGACTTATCAGCTCTGCTCACCAAGCCACAACATACAGTAGCCATATCAAACCAACAGGCTGCAACTGGGCAAACAGTGCTGTTGTGATTCAACAAACAACTTGATACTGTACTTACTAGTGGTGACTTCAAGTTACAATGTTTCTGTCAACAGAGTCGAAAGGGCCGATGTTTATGCAGTGAGAAATTTGTTGTTGGCACTGTTCAATTAAAATAAAAGCCAGATGTTGTATAAATAAAACTGAGAATTCAACATAAGCATTGTGCTTGTGGTAAAGATAGTTGTGTGCAGTTATCATTGAACTGTAGGACTGTGCTTAAGTTTGCTTCCGAGAAACCCCTAATTATTTCTAAAAAGTCACAAGTAACTCAGAATGCCCAAAAGTAGCTTTCCATTTGCTTGTAAAAAGTCAAGCCGACTCCCGATAATATGTGTCCTCGGGTGAATGTCACTCACTGTGAGCTAATGTTAGTTACTAGCTGGCCTGCTGCTGTTAGCTTGCTGTTGTTATACCCACATTCTTCCTTCCTTACCTGTACTGTTGCTGTCAAATGGATCCATGGTAGGGTATCTCAAATAGGTCCTTGCGTCCAAAACAAGGAAATTTCTACGTGTTTACAGCGGTTTAACAGACGTGGTGTTTTTCACGCTGGTCACCACTCACCACTGGCTATCATACGCTCACAACAAATAGCAGCCAATGCTCACTGTACTACCGTTAGCTGCGTAGTTGCTAGCCTGGAACTAGCCAACTTCTGACAATTTTAAATGACTGAAAGAAATCCAATTTGACACGGTTAGCTCATTTCAATAACTTTATCGCCCATTGCTGTTCGTAGAATAAAGAATGAATAAGGTGAGGTTGTCTGAAAACTTGAATTCTAAGCTACGACAAATCTTACTCTTCACATGTTCGCTATTTTCACGAACGAACAAATGACACTTTCCTTCCTGACCGACTAGTTGTTGACAACCTCCCATCACATTACGATACTGATATTCTATTGGTAATTGGTATAGGGGCGGGAACATAACACACGGCACCACCCCCTTTTTCCAACATTCATGAGGACATTGTATTGCTTCTCATTCATCTCATTCCCGCCACAGATGTTAAACCTTAGCCTCACCTCAACCTATGTACATTCCTTACCTTAACCCTGAAAAAAGATCAACTTTTTAATAAACAGTTAAACTGATCAAGAACATACACTCATTACTATACTTGTGATTACATATTATTCTTTGTCATTCATTTCCAACAGGCCAATCATAACTTTGGCTCTAGTCTAAATATTCCTCATCTAACCCAGGGGCTTTGATAGACCCATTTTACCGAGGCATTTGTGCCAATATTGATTTGCAGTGCCACGTAAAGTCTCTCATATTCAAGTTTAAACAACCTCCTATACTTGGCAGTGGATTTCTTTGAAATACACAATGTCAAGAAAACATGTCAAAGCGGTTTAGGGCTCAAAAATTAACCAACTCAGTGTTAGACTGGGGAAGAACTCTCAAACTGCCGGGGATTTAGTATACCATAGAGTATGTATTTATATATTGTATGTACCACGCTTTATTTGAAATCAAATAATCATCTCAGATCATGAAATTATTGTTTGCTAGAAATGTTCTTTGTTTTGAAATAGTTTTTATTAATATGGGTTTTTTATTATGGAATGCAGAAGAATACAAATTTGTTATAGTTTGTAAACTTTAGTCAGCTTTTTGTTATATTTTTTTTAGATATGCAGGGTATGACCTTTACTCCATTAAAACATGTTGAGTTTGTTCATAATATATGTTGAAATAAATATTTTTATTATGATTATTATCAAAACATTTGAACTTTACCGGTAGTTGTTCCAGTTTCAGCGACAGTGTTGTATGGTGTTGACAGTAATAGTAAGTTGAAGATTTGACTTGCAGTACAACATATTAACAATGTCTCTTATGTTGTACTTACTTGTGGACCAGTGTGTCCTCGTATTTTGTGTCAACGGCAAGGTGATGTCCCTGCAGGTTCCTTACCACCATGAGGATGAGTGGACAGGTCCAAGGATCTTCCCTTCCAGACCCAACTCCAGCAGTCTGTAATGGAAGCACACACTATACATCCTGCTGAGTTAACAAAATTTCATCTCCCATCACTTGAAGAGCCTAAACTGACATTAATTTCACATATCAGTATGAAAGACACAATAACTATTGGACATCGAATGCTAACAATATAATGATACAATACCACTTTTTTGCCACTTGGTGGCAGCATCGACTGTGTGAAATAAAAAGAAGGGAGAGGCTGTTCCCATGAGGTTTGTGTGTGCCTCTCCAACAGGTCAAGGCAAATAGTATTTTGTCTTTCTGTGCAGCAGAGACACAGAGCCCCTGTAGGTCCACGTCTGCTGGTCAATGACAAGATGTGCATCTGCATCATTGCGCACAGAGAAACAGCATCTCACCTGAATTTAAGCTCTTTTTCATACTGATATTGGCATAAATACCAGATTAGATGTGTACTTGATTGTTTGTTAAATCAAACTCATTCTTTTTGTCAATAATCATATAAAAGGTCTTCAGATATCCAAGTCCTTGGAAAAGAGGCACGCTGTGTGTCTCTAATCGCAGGAGAGTGGCAAATGACCTGTGGATGGTGCTGAAGGAATCTGTCTTGTATGTCAGAGAAAATGCAACAGAAAACTATGCAAGAAAAAAAGGCATAATTTGGAAAAATGCAAAATCCAAAGTTTAAAATCTTGATAATAATAAGTGAGTAGTTGTGAGAGTAAAAACAAAGAGTACATACTTACAGTCTGTACAAAATATTTTTTTAAATGTGAAGAAAACAAATGTGTAAGTGCATATGCATTGGAATAGAAGGTCGGAATACCTTTCTGTAGAATCCAAGTGTGCATCATGGCTGTAAGGTCCAAGTGTTTCCTTGCAAACAGGTGCTGTAGATCAACACATACAAACCATTGTACTGTTTTCAACTGAGTAAATATCAAAAGAGGATTTAAAAAGGATCACATTATGTTTTATTTTTGTTTTACAAAGTGTTCCAACTTTTTTTGGAATTAGGAATTTAGGAATTTAATGGGATAAAACATTTTTAAGAAAATGAAACTTATGATTTTTTTTTTTATTAAATGGATCAGTTGCACCCCCTCTGCAAATTTAGATATGATTATATCAGGTTGCCCCTTAGCTATTTGATGACTAAGATGACTAAGGACTACACAATGACAACTTTCACAAATAATGTAGTTTGTGTTAATACATTGGCCAGAGTTTCCCACAAGTCCTATATGTGTGCATTTCTGTAGCTGTATAAGGTATCGTACTATTCCACTCTGTAACATATCATCTGGTAGAAAACATTGCAGCATGTGCCAGACACATGCTCCCTAAGGAAGACAGAAAAAAAGGTTTATATATTCAGCGGGTCATGACAGATTAGGTTGACATCAAAACAGTTGGAATTAGTCAAAAATGTGGAAAATATTTGATTTTCTATTACAATATCAATATAGAGATCTTTACTTATGCAGTGACACATTGTATGTGTTTTGAGGACACCTGACAACAATTTCAAACATGAATACAACAGTATCTGTTTTTTAAAAGTGTTTTTATTTATCCCTGATTTTGCAGGTAATAAACAAATAATAAACTCAATGAATTACCATTATCAGTTGTGGGACTGTGACTGAAGGCACAACACATGTATGAGACTTAAATATACTTTGTCATAGGAGACTATATCAAACATATGTTGGATCTGTGTGGGGCTCTCTGCTGGGATGGATAATGGCTGAGAGGAGTTCAATGAATCATGACCAACGGCTGCTAAACAGGTGTGCAGTAAATATTCTTCCTTCGGTTCTTCAGTACTGTCTCCTTGGCCTAATATTAGTCTAGCTCTATTAATTGATTAAGTCAACTCTCTGATTAAACAAAGCACACACCACTTTGAAGTCAGTGTAGTTGGCCTCAACTGAAATGTACTCCATGTATCTGTCAAATCCTTCATTCAGCCAGATATTGTGCCACCACTCCATAGTTTTACATAGCATAGCACAGTGTTTTGTTCAGTCCTAAATTTCCTTTTGGATCAATAAAGTACCAAACCATCGCAGGCAAGATATAATTTGCAGAACTTTTTAATGTCTATTTATGTAATAATTTTATTTATGAGCTAAACAGACACTTCATCCTGTATGTCTTTTGAGTGCAGACACATTGTCACACTCTCACCTGATGGGCAAGCTCATGGCCAATCACCATAGTAACCCAGAGTTTATCAGAGATGATCAGAGAGAAGGCTGGTTTCTCTGTAGGTGGTCAGACCTCAGTTCTTGAAGTACAAAATTTGGTACACATGTATATCATGCCAGGATCTATAAAATAAAGACTCTTGGTGCCATGACCCAATCCCAAAATGAAGTCAGCCATTTTTAATTTAGCTTTTTTTTTTTTTATTTACAGGCCGTGTACTTTGACGAACTCCTGTTTGAGATTGGATGTGTGTGTGTGTGTGTGTGTGTGTGTGTGTGTGTGTGTGTGTGTGTGTGTGTGTGTGTGTGTGTGTGTGTGTGTGTGTGTGTGTGTGTGTGTGTGTGTGTGTGTGTGTGCAGGTGTACCCTACAGGAGTGTTGTCTAATGATCTGGGTGTGTTGATATGATCATTTTCTTACCTCAGCTCTAACAGACTTCAGCAGGTGTTTCTCTCGTTCTTCTAAATGACTCTTCCACTGCCCCGTCCTCATTTTCATGTCTCTTTTTATATGCTGATAAAAGATCACTCTGCCTGCCTCTTTTCCGTGTGTGTGTGTGGGTGTGGGTGTGTGTGTGTGTGTGAGGGTTTTTTTTTCTGTCTGTTGGGGTGGCAGGTTGGGAGTATAAGGTAGCAACAATGAGACATCTAATCTCCTATATAGCAACAGTACTCTTGAAGACAAATGACATACCATATTTGAGGCACACACACACACACACACACACACACACACACACACACACACACACACACACAGTTTCAAACCGAGGCGGTAACAAGAGGCAGTAATCACAAAAGCTATTCTAAAGCAGATATGACTGAGCCATCCAGGATTCTCTTTTACCTTCCTATCATCTATCTATGGACAGGTAAGAGCTTTTAATTTCTAGTAAATGTCCAGAATATCAACTTCTTTAGCTTAAAGCATGGCCACTGTATTTAGGTTTAATCAGCGGCTGTTGAATGTCAACAACGTACAACACCTTCTGTTATTTTTTTAGTAGCAATGGGAAAACCTAGTTACTACATAAAATCACAAAGATGGATTTATAACACTGCAGCATAAAAACAATTGACTGACATATTTAGAGTTTGTATCTGCCAATAATGTTGCATGCATGGAGAGTTTAATTTTGAACTATAGGAATTTATTATGAAGTCCATGTGCAATTCAGAAGCAAAACGTCATGTTTTAAACAAAATCAGAGTTACATCTAATATATATATTTCCTGCACCTCATTGCATTGTGTTTCATCCAGTGCAAATCATTCTGTAAGCAGAGCAAGAATTCTCCACATCCTCAGTTTACATTTTCTCTCTTTGTCAAAATGTAATCCTCTTCATCATCTTTTAGGAGGAGCAGAAGGTTATGTGCTGTCATCTCTGGCCCCTCCAGTCCACCTATCAGGGGAGAGGCTAGGCTGGACCCTACTGGTCTGTATGGTGAGTGACTTCAAGAGAGGGCACCTAGAGGTCAGCTGGCGGTCACCATCAGAAAGCTTCATTAACAGCTCGCCACACAGCATTGTTATTGACAGGAAGCATCGTGGCCACGGCGCAGTGGCAATCATCACAGTGGCAACCAATGATTGGCCATCGTACAGTTGCTCTGTGAGTCACAGAAGACATCCAAAAGTCATCAGGAGGCACCACACCATCTCCTCAGGTAGGACAGTACCTGATCATGAGTGAAAATACCAGCATCTTGAATTTGATTTCTGTTATTTCTACTCACAAATGGAAGAAATTTACTCTCCAATTTTCACTTTTAAAGCATTTTTATCATTTCAGATCATCAAGACAAGATCTGCAATGAATATGAAGAGACAGACGGTAAATTAGATTTTTTTGCAAACAATTTTTATGAAATCAGAATCATTCATCCTTATCTTGGTCTGTGTGGTTTGATCCTCAGATGTTGGTGTGTGGACAAACACAGTGGTTGTCCTGATTATGAGGCTGCTTCTAATGAAAATCGTCGTCTTTAACACTTTGATGACCATTTACGTTGTTATTAAGTGGTAAGAGGATAAGTCTGTGTGCCTTATTTGTAATTAAGTGCCATCAGTGAGAAAATAACCAGGTTTTCACTCCCTTTCATGGAGTTGCCTAACAGGGTGAAAATGCTGCTTTATCTGGCTTAAGATGTTGTTTCAAAGATCTTAATACATTTGATCTTTCAGATGTCTGGAAATGGAGGACTTCTGACTCACCGTATGACCTTAAAAACCAAACTAGGCCAGAGAGGGGAACTCTTTCTTGTCTGAAGACTGCACAGTGAGGTTGTCTGCACTGGAAGAAGCCGCTTGGTCCTCCCTTTTGGTTGGCTCTGTGACAATGGTTTTACACCGAGTTTGATTTAGATTGAAATCTAGTGGATTAACTGGGAAATCATCCATTGTCAGGATCATAGGAGTAAAAAAACACTTGTAAAAACCTTTTTTGTCATGCCTCTTTCAGCTTCTTTCTCACTGCCTTCCCAGGTGTTGTCACTTGTGGCAGTTGATAACACATTTGGTATCTGATCAAACTCTAACCTCAGACAGATGGGTTGGAGTGCAAAATGTATATGTATTTGAGAGAGCGTCTGTGTGTACTATTACTACTTCTAATACTACTTCCAGAACTAATTCTGAATTATTTGACTTACTTAAAAGATTGTGGTGAATTGTGGAAGTTTATAAAGAAACATTTTAGTGTCTTGTTTTGTTTGTTATATTCCATTCAAAGTGACATTCATAAACAAGGAGTAAGCTTGCACCATTTTGACTTTATTGGGTTTTTTTTAAATAAAACACTTGCACACAGTTTTTGTCATGTTTTTTTTTAGCGTCTTGAGAAACACACTGACTTAGCAACACAGCACCACTAGGTGGCAGAACAATCACATCTAACATCATTTTAAATTATTATCCAACAGCAAGAATATGGAGCTTAACTTCCTCTACAGGACACTACGTTCATAAATAAGTTAAGTATGTCAACATTGACCAATCACTCTTCACCAGACTGACACTCGCACATGATGGAAGAGATCACATTGTCCAAAAATGAGATTAAGTTTCAACAGACAACTAAATGGGGCATAATTTTACAGAATGTAAAAGGCTCATGGTCTCAAAGGTTGGCATTTCTATCAGGTATCAAATGGAATACATTTCTCACGATTCACTGCCAAAGCACATGTCTTAGCAGAGAGTGTGGTAATGTTCTTTCAGTATTTTGCAGTGTTTTGTCTACACTCCAGTATCTTACACATATCCCATTAAGGAGCAGCTCGCCGATTCTGGCAGTAACAGGAAAACAATGTACAGTAGCAACTTTAGAAACGACGGAGAGAGAATGAGGAAGAGAAGGGTGTTGTTTTGTTGGTGAGTTATGAAAACCATACACTGTTTTCTGTCTTTGGCTCAAATTAACATAACAACTAAATACAGAGAGAAACCAAATACCTCTGACATGATTCACCAGTGCAATCACACACACACACTTTCACAGACACACAGATTTGAAATCAAGACTGAGGAAAAACAACTAATTCATACAGCAACAAAAAATAGTACTGATGGCATTTGCTGTGACAATATTCATTATACATTCAAAAGAGAACAACTCACATTGACTGACTTAAAATGACACCGTGACATCGGCTACTGGAAGAAAAATGTATTTGAACAAAGATGGCCTCTCCATCTATACAAAAGGGTTTTGAAAGGGTAAGAAATATAACATAGATGGTCTGACTTGAGCCATTGGAGATTTTGGTGGAGGAAGTAAGTGAGAGGAAGAAACACTGGTGTGGATTTGTTACAAAAAATCAAATAAAGTGCATCTGTCAAAACAAACATCCTCTGTCTGAGGTATTAAAGAAAAATTACATCAAATGACACAAAAAAACTAACTCTACGCCATTACACTGTGCACTGAAGACAAGCTATTTACAGTTTGGAGTGTATATCCACACATTGAATTCCTCAACACACAGGTGCATCTGTGTCATTGTCAAGTGTCCAATCCAAAAATGAAGACAGATTGCGAAAGTCATCATCATATCTCCTGTTATTCCCCCAGAGGGCTGGTCCTGCCAGGTAAGACACAGTTAGTCTTGCCAATATCTCTGGTGCCCACTGGGAGCTCTGCCACCTCTTCTACAAAAAGAGTAGTTCCCAGTAACTATCCAGTCTGCTGTTTCCTCTCTACATGACAGAGGGACCAGTGCTCAGTATCAGTGCTCAGCAAAAAAAAAAAAACTTTCTCTCTAGTGCACACACATACATAAGCTCACACACATGCAGGCTCACACAGACGCCCACTCTTAACTCAAAGTCATGGTCAGAGCACACACCAGGAGCAGAGCGAGATGTTTCATGGGTTGAGAGTGTAAGGTGGAGGTGGCAGAGCCACGGGGGTAGATCCTCCATCTATCACGGTGTGGATGAAGGCTCTCCATGTCTTTCAAGGCGCTGTATGCCGCCACTGTGAAATTAGCATCCCCGGTGGTCAGGAGATCAAATACGCATGAGTGGAAGTAAATGTCCTGCACCTCCAGCTGCTCCCTGCAGCGTTCCTTTGCCCCCTCCACTCCGAATACCTGCATGGCACTGAAGGGGAATGCTTGTGTCTGTGAGGAGTAACTAGGCCGACGCAGCTGCTGAAGCTGTAGGCCTACAGCAGGAGGGGAGACGGGTAGGGGAAGATGCCCTGCCCGGTCGATGCGTTCTCCACTGGGGCAGCCGTTCAGACAGAGCTGCAGGTCCTGAGTGGCATCATAGGCCCGGGCCAGCTCCTCTGGGATCCGCACTGCTAGGGTCAGGTAGCGGCCCAGCTGGCGCACAATTACAGTTACACCAATATAGCCGGCATGCAGCTCCACGTGGCGCCCCGGGCTGCGCTCAGAGATCCACAGAGCACGGACCTTCCCAGATGCACCATCTGCTCCAGCGAAAGTGTGGATGGGGTCTCCACTGCTCACAGTTCCATCATCAAAGGCAGCAGGGAGGTTGTCTGTAACCGCCTGGTAGACCCTCTGGTCTGTACAACCCTCATAGGGCTTGAAGATGACGGTGATCTATACAGAGGGAGCATCAGGTGAGTGGTAGAGACATTTTAAGTATAAAGTATGTTCAATGAATGACAATTTGAAAATGCAAGAATTGATATGCATTTACAAAGTTAATGAGAAAACACTATTAACTAATTAACTGGTACCATTGGTAAAATAATCATTAGCCGCACTCCTAATTAATTATTTTAGTTGAACAACATAAGTTCATCGTTAGCCACTGAATAACCACTTTTCAAGCACAAAAAAAAGTATGTAGAGAAGATTTGCTGCTTTTCTCTGTTTTGTGTCATTGTGAGTTCAGCCCCTTTTAGTATGACAAAATTGAAAACTGCACTTTTGCTACTTTGCGACTTTTTTATAGAAAACAAGTTTAATTGATGATGAGAAGTTAGACTGGTTGCAAAGATACCGTAAAAGGAGTTGATCCTGTTCTCTCTGTCGCTGTCTCACACACACTAACAAACATTCAAATTCACCCATTGCACACGTTATTGACTCTCATCACACTAAATTTGAGAAATGACTAAATTACTTTCTTACAAGTTGTAATCTGACACAGCTATGCAAACATGCTGACACACACACACACACACACACACATAAAAACACACAGGGCCCCAGTGGTGAGTGGAGTCAGTGGTGGATAAAGGGTGTGGTGTGAGCATTACGGTTAGGACTAACATCATAGTTCCGGTGAATGGCTGCTTTGTTCACATGACAGCCGTGAGGAATGAGGCCTGGCAAGCCATTAAGCCTGGAGGGCTGCTAATATGTGTGTAGGTGTGTGTGTGTGTGTGTGTAGTGGTGTGTGTTTGTGTTGTCCCTAATAATTGTGACTAATAACTTGCCCCACCTCTGACACAAGGTCAAACCTTCAGCTTCACAGTGTAGCAACTCTACTATTTGCTTAATGCATGTGTATTTCTACCAGTGTGTGCATGACTAAGTGTATGCATAGGTGTGTATGTGTTTTAATAATTAAAGATATTGACTAAGCTAGAGAAGACAGATCATTGAGGGAAACATCAACATAGTGTCTTTAACACCACAAAGATCACCTTGTGTAGCTCCTCATCCATAGTAGGCGTGCATAAGTGTGTGTATGTGTCTTTTTTGCCATTAAGAGATAACGACCTTTAACACACATAGTGCTTTAAGCTGAGTGCAAGGAGTGCCACTCGCCGGTTATGGGGCACACACTCAAATACTTGCAAACACACACGTAAGTATACAGTGGGTCCTTTCACACATCTCATTCCAAATTATTAGAGGCTGGGCTATAACGCAGCCATTAACCAAGTTAGGTGTCCAACACTGCTCCACTCACAGGAGATATGTCACAACATCAGGTTGTTTGCCTCACACACTTGTGACTAAGAAAGAGAAAGAGGGAAAAGTAGAGCAGGGAAAGTGAGCCTAAGATTTATTACTCAGTGGCACAGAAAAAAAACTAAGAGTTCATTTCTGTAGAAGTGTTACTCTGTCTAACACACACACACACACACACACACACACACACACACACACACACACACACACACACACACACACACACACACACACACACACAGACAATAACTAGATTATACCAGCTGCTCTCACTTAGAAAACTCTTTAAGCGTTAATAAACAGTAAATAGACACACAAAAAAAACCATTTCCTCTCCTTCCCCGTTCTTATCAGTTCTTGTCTCACCTTATTAGTTGCTGTGGCACTGGAGCCAGGTACCACGGGAACATTCGTGACCTGCACCGACAGATAGTCATTATCGATGAGGGGCCATGCCCCCTCCACCTTGCAAGTCTGGAAGCTGTCCTTAAATGTCCTCAGGTGTGGGTCCCCAAACAGCCCGCAGAATAGGTACCCAGGCCGGGACTGGTCATGGCTATTGGTGTGAGTGTGGGAATGCATGTGTGCATGTACGTGGGAGTGTGTGTGGGTGTGCTGGGTGCGACTGTGATAGTTGCAAGGCTCATGTGGGACCTCGGGGTGTGTGGAGGAAGTTGGGCCATCTCTGGAGCAATTCCTTTGGCTCATTAGGTCGGAGATGCCCAGCACAGCTGAGTGGAAGACCAGGTTCCCACGGCAGGACTTTGCCGTCCTCTGTGTGCAGGCCGAGTACGCACGTAAAGCCTTGCAAAACTCAGTGTGAAAGTCATCCACAGCCGGCGTCAGGTGGGAGGTCAGGGATACAAAGTCGGTGGTGCACTTCTGGATACGGCACTGAGGGGTGGCCACTTGACAGTGACCTGGACAGGACAGAGAGATGGAGAAATATTTTTAACAAAGTTATATTAGAGTAACAGTAATAGCGACAGGTGACTTACAAAATGTCTGATAATATAGGAATGTATTACACAGAGAACAGGCTTAACTAGAAATGAAAGGTATGTACATAGAGAAGATGAGGGTGTGTAGACAGCTTTGAAGTTAACTTCATTATGCTACCGACCTGCTAGAATCTTATCTAATAAAATTGGAAGAAAAAAAAAGACTGCTGGTTGAAAGTCTTAATCAAACAGCAGTGCCGCTCAGTGAGTGTAATAAACCTGAGTGTGATAAACATAAGAGCAGCCAGAGAGAAAAAACAAAGAATGTTTTCCCACAAGAAGTTAGATAATACTGGGAGCACATAACACATGTAGTATCATAGACAGACAGAGCAAGACAATACAAGGTGTGTAATCATTTATTGGGTGTTGTATTTATGATCCTGCATATCTTTAGCATTGTAGATTTGCAAAAAAAAAAGTACATTGATTAAATATATCAAATCATTCTTTTTTTTAGCTTTAGTGTTTTGTTTTTTTAGAGCTCTGAACAGAAAATCATCTAAAAGAGGGATTATTCTGTCCCTGTATCCCCAATGGGAACTAATGTCTCAGTTCAAACTGGTCCCTAGTGTTTTATCTATTGCAACATTTCTGAATGTAACAAGGGTAAAACCAGCCTTTTATATAGAGAGAGGGAGTTAGAGCAAGAGGGAGAGATTAGAGACAAGACCTAATGCATCAGTCACAGCCTGCTCCTATTAGATTAGGCCAGAGAGAGGCTCTGCAGTGTATGGGCAGCTGCACACACACAAATAGCGTTCTTAAAAAGAATGCTGCTTGTGCCTCCATTAAGCACACACACTCAGTGATGGTCAGATGGTGGAGTGATCTACTTATAGTCAGGCAAATCCACCAAGTATATGGTTTTTGCTGACTATTAGTTAAGATGTCGCATCATCATTCAACAACCAAAAGCTGTCACCCACAAGCAAACGGCACACTCCTGCTCTTCTTGTACATTTATTTGATTTTGGGGCATGAAGGACTCCGACCACCATTTGGGGGCAGTAGTGCTCTGAGTTTTAGGAATCAGGGTGCAGGAAGAGGCCCCACTCACACCACACTTCAGAATCTCTCTTGGGCCTGTTAAATACTGACACCAACCCACAGACACACACACAGGTTGCCTTCAATGCCAACCACCGCTGTACAGACGGTCTGAGTACTGAGCACACATTGTGTCTTTGACTGGATCACCAACAGCCTCCTTCTTTCCGTACTATCTGCCCCACAGTACCTTAATACCACTCCCAATCTAATCAGAGTGGGTAACAGAATCATGAGCTGCTCTAAAAACACACAAAAGCACCCATTCAGTGACATTTTCCCAGCAGGGTGACGTAGCGAGAAGGGAATCAACGCTGTAACTGAAGGAATGGGGTTAAAACCACTGATAGAAAGTACACTTAAATAAAGGTTAAACCCTTTCTGACAACAAGCATCTGATTAAGCTTCACACCAGTTCCCAACCTACAGTCTTGCATGAAGCAAAAAGAGGTTTCTCATATGATGATTGATAACATTCTGAATTAATATGAAAGCATATTTCTCATTCTTTTGTTCTTCAAGGCTTCCCAGTATCTCTCTTTTGTCCTTCCTTTCTAAACTAAACATGAATTTGCTCTACTTCTTAAAGAGAATCCAGTGGTAAATCTGGCCGATGTGATGAATACTGAAATATTTCTAAAAAGAGAATAAAGAACTCCCCGTGTGAGGAACTGATGCACGATGGCTGCTCTGCACATCCAGAGCTTGATATTTTTCATACCCTGGGGTAAGTATCCAATATAGACGCAATAAAACAGCCACCAATGCCCACACCACTCTTTCAATGTGCAACTACAATATGAACCTCTTTTTCACTCCACCCCCCCTCTCCAAGCTGCTTTTATCATCTCACAGGTCTCATCTATTTTTTTCTCTCAAACCTCATCTGCTGTCAGATTTTTTCCCCAGCTGATCAGCATTATTCTGATAAAGCACTATTCTATTCTGTTCACAGTCTGATGCCCTGTTCGGGTCTCCACATCCGCTGGCTTTCTCTCTTCTCCACATATTGGCCTACCTTCTCTACAATCAGACAGAGGTCAAAAGATTCCCCAGCTGAATCTCTCAGGCTTGGTTTAGTGATTCTTTGTCTCCCTCTCCTACTTCTCTGATCTCCAGAGATCAGAAAAGAATCTTCTGGGATGATTCTCAACCAAGGGAATGGCCTGTGAAGTGCTTATTGATCACCTTGTTGCGTGCACGCTCTCACGCAAAACACACTTCCGAGCTTAGAGATACAATGCTTTACAGCATGCGCTCTTTCTGTCTCTCGAGTAGACACTCAGGAGGGCAAACAACAGTCAACAATTCAGACATTCCTGCCTCCCTGTCTAAACAGACGCATGCAGCGGATGGCTGGAGCGGCAATGAAATATAAGTTTTAACAAATAAAACCCCTCTGTTTGGCTAACCAGACTAAATAATATGCATTCTTTCCAGGCGACGACCATGTAGCAGAAGGTGCCAGGAGGGTCTTTAATGTGAAGTGGGTCTCTCTGTTCCTACCGGGCTGCATGCAGAGGCAGTTTTGTCCTGCTGCCTGAGCCATGTTAAACTAATTACTGGAGGTGTGACTGGTCAACAGACAGCCGGCACAACAGCCGACCCCCTGCACACAGCAATACACACACACACCAAATAAAGCTAGTTTCTGGAAAAAGGATATTATACTGCGTCTTGCACCAATTTTTTTTTTAAAAGTGCATTTCCTAAACTTTCCAAAATTATTTTAAAGCCAAGAAGCAATATGGTAAATAAGAGACAAGTAAATCATGACCTATTTATAGCGACAGAAAAAGGAGCAATATGTTTTTGTGTCAATAACATCTTATTAACCTTTCAGCAAATATGCTCTTCTCTTATTTAATTGTTTGTTTTTCTTTCCATTGGTTCAGAATGGGATGTGTTACTTAAATGTTTTAGTGTTTATTAGAGAGAAAAAATAGGTGTTCAGAAAGGCATTACAATGCATTTCATTTTTTTAAAAATCTACCTTGTGTAACTTAATTTCCTTTCATACTATTTCTCATGATGCATTTTAATAATTAGCATCATGCGACTGAACATAAATTGTATTCAACAATGGGTTTAGAACGCATACTGTCCTGACCCCAACTTTTTATGAACAGATTTAGATTCTGATAATATCTATTTTCCTTGATGCTTCTCTGAATAAAGATGTAATTTGTTATATATGGACTTGAGGAGAGGTAGTCAACCTCTTCCCCTCTCTTCCCCTCCTCCATGAGCCATTAATGGGCAGACAGGAGAATGACGGCCCAGGAGAGAGGAGAAACTCGATCCGTCCTCAGACTGCTGCACTGCCGCTGGAGAGAGAGCTATTGTCAGGCAGCAGTGGGCCCAACATAGGATCGGCCATACAATGATTTCTAAGGTTTAATAACTAATAATATGACTCTGATCGCTAAATTCAACAGAGTGAAAATAAATATTGGAGTTGTGCAGCGCACAACAATCAGAGCAAAATTGCAAAACAGAGTGAGTAACATTACAGATTTGTTGCCATAATGACCAGGAAACACTCCGTGTTGAAATGTACTTACCTATCTGAGCACCGCAGCAGAGAGCGATGATCAGTAGTAGCAGTGGCCGGAAGCGGCGCACCAGAGACGGCGAAGCGAGGCGCTCAGCCCCGCGGCAACAGCATCCGGCTCTCCCCATCCCCGTCCATGTAGGGCCAGGAGGGGAGAGTGGACAGACCTTCTCGGGACGAGGAGGGGTGGTGTCCAGGCCTTCTCACTGATACTGCTTCTTCTTCTGCCTCCTCTTCTTCACTCTTCTCTCCTTCCTCTCCTCCGCGGGTGCGCAGGGGCATTAAAACACAGCTGCTCCGCGGAATGCAGGGCGGAGGGACGGGAGAAGCAAAACGAGGAGGAAAACAAAGTACAAGCAGGAGTGACTCCGTCGACACTTTTACTTTTCCCCAGTAAAAATCTGTACCCCACGTGATTTAAGTGAGCTCCCTCCGCGGTCGTACTTTTGCCGTGGCTACAATCACTCTGCACACCCTCTTCTCTGGTCCCAAACACGCACTATCACATCCCTCTCTCCTCTCCAGCAAGGCCAGGGTTTCTCCCCCACTCCTCCCCTTTCACTTTCTCCTCCTCCTCCTCTGCCCCTCCAACAAATCAATAAAGAATCAACCAAACCCTGCTGTCGGAAAACCCGCCTACCACCTTACTCTCTCTCTCTCTCTCTCTCTCTCTCTCTCTCGCTTAGACACACGCGCGCGCGCACGCAAGCACACACACACACACACACACACACACACACACCTACACACGCGCGCGAACAGAGACAGCGAGAGCGAGCGAGGAGAGAATTTTACAAAATAAAGAGTTTGGAGACAAAACTTGTGAATGCTTCAAATATTTAATAATATTCCATGCATGCACATTTTCAGCTCAATAAAACACCAAACAAAACATAAAAAATATTAAAACCAAAATAATGCCATTATATGAAGAGTTTATGATGAGTTGCAGCTCGTCACAGAACTTTTAGTGCAGAACAAATCGCTTTTGTCCTCACTGCCATGAAGTTAATCTACATTAAGCATTTTATTTCTTTGATCCACTGACCAAATACCTGATGGGTATTCACTATCAAGAGGCCATGTTTTATTTATTGTTTTATGCTGTCTGATGACACCCTCTTGGATGCAAACATGACACTTTTAACTTAAATCCAAATAATTATGTTAGTTGGAAGGAGTTGTGCACCAATCTTCCTCTGTGGATTTGTAATGATAATGGTGAGTTTCTACTTACTATACTTGCAAAGAAAATGGAGAACAGAAACAGATCAGAACACACTGTGAATGTGTAACACAAACCAGTTCAGACATAACACACTAACACCATACCTCACATTGTATACTTGCAAATCTGTACAGTGAAAAAACAAAACTGCAGAAGGTACAAGATAGTAAACACCTTCTGGCAATTATGACAGACACTGAACACTATTGTTCTCTCCACCAACAGCTATGATTCATAAATGAATAACCTCACAACCACTTTCTGGAGGCTGTTCACATGCATTTTAAAACCTTTTATTGCAAATAAGTTTGACCTGACCCAAACTTCCTTTTTCAAATAAAGAATTTATGGAAAGGTTTCAAAGGAAGCGTTAAAGCCATTCTAGGGTCCTGGATAATTTTTTACTCAGTGTTCAAATCTAAACTTTTGTCTTTTGTCTGTCACCTTTTGCTAAAGGTGTGTATGTGTGCAGGGTTATTTGCACATATAGTATGTTGTGACTGTAACCCTCATTCTGCCATTCTGACTATGCAACCTTGGCTTAACTTGTTTGCGTGTGTGTGTGTGTGTGTGTCAATAACTGCTATTTTATGTGCTGTGTGTAAGAGTCGGCTAGTTGCAGTAAAATGACTCATCTGCAATATATGTTCACTCACATCAGTGCCGGCCATAAGTTTGGTCATGGCCACTCGCTCCCTACTGATTGTGTCAGTAAAATAAACACACAGAGTCACTAAAAAGCTCATGAGGGTTTGACATTAAGTGTTGCCAGAGGAGATGATGTGTGCAACTGAAATAAGCTCTGATATTAGATTAAATTAGCTTCCTGTTTGTTCCAGAAGCCTCTGATCTCACCAGTGAGGAAGTCTGGAAGTGTGAGTGTGTCTATGAGTCACGGAATCTCGTCAGATGTTGTAGTATATACATGTTCATTACAGTATGTATATGGTTTTTGTCTTGAGAGTAGACCTGGAACATGCAGACGGGTGAGAAATTATGTCCAAACAGTAAATAAAAGTAGTTGAAATTAACTCCATCGTGACCAACTGCATGTTTTTGCATCAGTAGTAATATGTAAATTATTTAGTATACATACAGTATATTTAGCAAGGGTAGAGCAAGAAGGTTGTGGGTTCAAATCCAGACTTGCAGACTCTGTGTGGAGTTGGCATGCTCTCTCTATGTTTTTGTCGGCTCCCTCCAGGTGCTCCAGCTTCCTCCCACGCTAAATTGACAATAGATTGTGAGTGTGAGTGGTTGCTTGTCTCTATATCTGTAGGCATGTAGGCCCCGTGATGAACTGGCAGCCTGTCCAGAGTGTACCTTCCCTCTCACTCAGATGGGATAGGCGCCAATCATCATGATGCGAATCAAGTTTTCAGAGTTACCAGATCTCAACTCAATTTAACCATGAGGAATTCTGAACCATGTTAAACAGCCACCATCATCAAAGCAACAAATGAGGAAATGTCTTTCAGAAGATTTGTGCTCATCCGTCCAGTAGAGATCCAGATTCTTATGCTTTCTTTTCCCTTAATCAGCCACCCAGCTGTACATCCTGGATACCAAATATTGGGACGGGAATTCAAAATAGCCTCTCTGACTGACTTGCAATGCAGGGTGAAGAACATTTCAGTTATGCTAACATTCCAAACATAGAGTGGTTTATTCAATTATATGGGTGCATATGGTGCTATTCATCATGACTAATTTCATATTTCATTCTAATCACCCATCTCCATACATAGAAACACACACACACACACACACACACACACACACAAATCTAGATGACATGTGACCCTGTTCATAGTTTAATTCTGTATTTCAGACTAATTCATTTAATCAATTACCCCACAGCTGAGACCTTAGAGCAGAGGACGCCGAAACTCACTCGCACCCCTCGACACACACACACACACACACACAGTACAGAGTTGCTCTGCCTGGCTACACATGCATTCACTCACTGAGCCTCAGGCACAAAGACAGTCTGTTTTTGAAAATCCAGCTTGTCTTCACCTCCACACCTCTGCCTCCCTTCTCCACTTCTACCTCTTTCTACCGCCCCCTCACCCCACCCCAACTCCAAACAGTCCGTCATTCAACAAATGGCTCTCGCAACTCCATGTACACCTGTGTATGCATGTGTGAGTGTGTGTGCTAGAGTGTGGATGTGTTGAGCGTTTGCATTGTTGCAAACATGTCACAGGCTGTGCTTGGAAAGGTGTTGCAATGGATATCCAGTAATCTGTCCCACACAGAAACACACACACACTCACACACATACAAACATGAAGAGGTGAAATAAGTGCAAAAGTAAAAATAGTAATACAACAATGTGAAAATACTTCATCATATGTAAAGGTTCTGCATTGAATATCTATTTTAAGTAAAAGTAAAGATGTATTTTGAGCAGAATTGACTTAAATGATCAAAAAGAAAAGAAAAATAGTATATATCTAAAAATATATGTATTATAGTACAGTATTTGATTATTAATACTGATGTCTGAATGTGTATGTAGCCAAAAACAATCCTGGCTACTGATTCTTTAAAATTGCATCTTGATAAAACAAAAAATAATGATTTGATTAAATAACCTGCTACTGCAGTCATTTTAATTACACCTGTATTTAATCAAAATCAACTTGTCAAAAGAATAAAGTATGGTGTATTGCAGCTCTAGAAATATGATAAACCACACTTAAAGAATTATTGCTCCACTGAAAGATGATATTGTTATTAAGCAGGGATATCTATGGCATGGAAGGAAGCAAATAATGGTAAATGGCACAAGAAAACACAGAAAAAGTGCTTTCGTGATACTTTTTACCCTGTGCCAAGCTGAACCAATAAATGCTCCAGCTGCTGGGTGATGTAGGGTGAGTTGGAAGGGGGTTTTGTTTTGGCTTGTCTTTTTTTAAACAGTATGACGGCCGGGAGGTAACAAACAGTCTTCTATTACAGCAAAACAGCACTCTAAAATATGTTTTTGAAAACATTTCCCAAAACAACACGTGAAAAATAAGCAGTGCACTAACAGAATCAAGTCATTATTCTACAAGAAAAAAGTCACTATGATAATTATAACGATAGGCCTGCAGTCGATCACTACCAGCCATCTCTTCCTCCACAAAGGCAATTTTCTAAAGTCTGTTTTTTTTTCTTTGGAACAGACCTGGTTCCTTTTCAAAGTCCTGATACTTATAATAATGTGGTTTTCATCTGCCAAAAGATTCAATAATTCTTTATTTGTGACAACCTATACTTTTATCTCATAATTGTATGATTTTGTATTGATTAGGACTATATTGTTGTAGAATCATAACTTAATTCTTGAAATATAAGAGGGTGGTTTCTTTTACTCCATTGTAAAAAAAAATCTTACTAAACTGGTGTTTTGTTCTTGTTTGTTTTTTTGTTGTTGTTTTTTTTCAAGTTTTGTGAAAAAAGAAGAGCTAAGTACAGAGTCAAATTACTTGATATGGTGTTTTGCAGGGAACAAATGCATAATCTAGTATTGAATCATATTTCATATAAAAAACAATATTTGGGAAAAGTAACAAGTAACTGCAGCCATTAAAAGCAGAAGTACTATTCTTCTCTCTGAATTTGTATTGGAGAAGAACTATAAAGTAACATAAGAGCATAGCTCAAAGTTAGGTTAATTGTAAATGTACTCAGCTACATCCCACCAGTGCACACATACTGTACTATATGCAGTTATTCTCTCTCACAACTGCCAGCCAGCACAATTCATACGCACAGAAATCCCACAAACCCAGTTCCTGACTCACAGATGAGCACTAAAGGTAAGTGGAGTCTGCAGGTGTGTGTGTGTATTCCTGATGTGTGACATGAACATAACAGATAAAATCGAGGTATCAAAGTCTCTTGTAATTCCAGTGGAAACTCAATCTTATAATAGCTTGTTTGATAGCTGTTTCTCTCCAAGGCCAACTCATGCTATGTTTTACTTGAGTTGGCCTTATCAAACCTCCTTTGTCTGCACATTCACTTCACTGTAACAAAGACAGGACAGGGACTGAGCCTGGTTTCAGCTGCTTCTATGTAAAAGCTGTCAGAGTGGGAAAGTGAGAGTGCTCAGCTCGGTTTATCTTTGAAAATGCTTTGGAGAAACGTAGCGTGATCAGAGAGCTCAGATCAGTGGGAGAGGATTCCTTTAACACAGGCCAGAGAGGGAGAGATTATCGCATTGATCCTTCTCTCCTTACATTCTCAACCCCAGCATCTTTTTCTAAGAGTGGCTCGATGATGTGCATTGATTGACTGGTGCTGACCCAAAATAATATCATGATACCATAGTTTAAAATAGAAACAGAGGAGAGAAAATAGAAGACATAATCGTAGTAGTGCTGTTCTGGTTCTCCAAACATATTTCCTCTCTCCAACTGGCTCTTCTTCCTTATTTCTACTGCTTGTTTTTAGGTTAGGTACATGAATGGAAAGTAATTATTCAAGTACTGTAGTGCGGTACTTTAAGACCTCCTCTGGAATTAAGGAGGAAATGTTTATATTTATTTGATAGTATTAATCACCTTGGTAACTCATAGATTAGATTTCACATACAAAATCTATGACCAGCTGATAAAGTTTGAAGACTGATTTTTGATTAAACAAATCAACAATACTGTCTATACTGACTTTTCATTAGGTGTACATTGCTGGAACTAATGCAGTCTCATACAGCAGATCTGAAATACCTTCATCGAGGTTCTTATCTTCAGCCTTTGATGAAACTATTCTAAACAGCTGATAAATTCAACTTTATGTAATTTTACATAAGTAAGTCGTTTGCTTGTAAAGGATTTTTCGTATTAATAGCACTTTCACCTCTAGATTTATATATATATGCACAAATTAAGGTTCTTGTTAAAGTTGCTGGTTATTCAAAAACAAGATAACGCAGACAATATACAACATGTATATGGAAAGTAGGTAATGTGTGACTGGAGTGTGAAGAAATCTGAAGTAAGCAAAGACACATTTGGCAAATTCATACGTAATTTGGTAAAATTTTACAATAAAGGTCCACAAAAGTTTGAGTACTTACCAGGAAACATATAATGAATGAAGAGCAACCAATTGCTAGTTAACCATTAGTCAATAACTCACGTCTTATTAAATATTACAAAGTGGCTAATGATTAAAAAATGATTATCCATTAAGAAACATGTAAGGAACAAATCTGAGAATGATGATATAAAGATTCTGTACACAGTAACCATCCAGTATGACACATCACTTTAGTTAAAGGTACACAGAAAGGGGAAGTAATCCTAAGATAATGCCATAGTACTGAGGAACAACTTTAGTAACTACTCACTAATATGCATCCCGATTTGGACTACACAAAATAACTAATGTTTGGATAATGAATGAATGAGATGTTACTGGTGTCAAGCTGTTCACCAGCTGGTTCAGAGTTAATCAGAATCTACTCATGAAGAAAGTATGATGAGTTGAAAGATACTCATTATACTGTATAATGGTCTATTGATATAGAATCTCCCAGTTTCATGTCTAGTAACTCACCATGAACTACTATACAGTCCTCCATTACAAACTATCACTTACTGTACAATGCATTCATTTGTTGTTGAAATAATTGGAAAAATTAGATCCTGGCTGGTTAAAATTCATGTGCGACTGCCCCAAGTCAGAACAACAACACTTTGATGTCTCAGATGCAGAAATATTGCACTGAAAGTAAATGTATGGTTGATGGTTAGAAACTTTTTTTTAATTTATTCACTAACTGGATGTCTATTTTTGTGTTCAAGTTATTTGTGATTAGTTTCTGGGACCTTTCTGTGTCAGGTGTACTGATGTAGATTAGTTAGAAAAAAGTTATTTATAAGCATTAACCCTGATAACAAGTTGGTTGAAGCAATGTTCAAGTGTTTTTAGGGAATGTACTGTTGGGACAAAACCACTTTGTAATATAAAGGTTCAAACTTCAAACAGCTATCAACATGAGGTTTAAACTCTCAGAGACATCACATCTTCTTTGAGCCATCCATCTCACATTACAACTTAAAAGCTCACGAAAGTGGGAATAATATTTTCCGAGCAAGCTAATGGGACCATCTGAGGCGCAGATGAATGCACTATTATTAAGGAGTCAGCAATTATCAAGTTGTCCTTGATTTTTTCTTCTTTAACTAGTCATTAGCTACTCTATAGTTGTTGATTGGAAGTTACTTATTAACTCATAGTAAACTAGCAAGTAGTTCCTGGTTCATTCCTCATTTGTTCCTTGGTAACCAATCAAAACTTTACCTCCGATCTCTTTATCATCTCTCTTTACCCTCTCAGTTTCTCCCTTTATTTTCCTCATCTATTAATTTCGCCCTTTGTGCAATAACATCTGAAGCACACGCAGCTGCAACAGACAGCGCCGTGACAAGGAAGCCTCTGTTTTCTCCTGGCAAACACTCACACATAGAGCAGTGGGAAGGAAACAGCTGAAGCATGTAATAGAGCAGATGAGGATCATGGGGTTGCAGTTTGGTTTGGGTCAGGGTGAATGTTTGGCAGCTGTGAGACAAAGACATGCTATTAAAGCTGCTTGCTTCTCGCTTCCAACTCGCTCAGCAGTGAAACTTGTTTTGTCAGTCAGTTTGCCAGAAAACATCGACATAAATAAACAGAAGCCTTGTGATCCTACCACTGCTCATTTTAGGATGAGAGGCATCTTTCTGGGAAAACATGAATGCTTTACTTTTCAAATCTGGGACATTTTCAAGCCTTTGCATCTGAACACGAAGGCAGGGCTGGTGATAGTTGTTCATGTAGCTGGACGCTGCTGTCTGTGCATCTGGTTTGATCACAGTACATATCCCTTTCTCAATCTCTTTTTCTCACGGACACACACACAAGTCACTTTATTGATATGCTGATATGTGTTTACCACACATGTACAGTACACACCCTTGAAGCTTCACAGATATTTTGAGCCTTGCAGCTACAGATGGTCAGCTTCCATCTCATGCTGGGCCATCCACATCCTCCAAGTGGTAAACATAAGCCACTGAACACACACACACACACACACACAGAGAGAGAGAGAGAGAGAGAGAGAGAGAGAGAGAGAGAGAGAGAGAGAGAGAGGCATAGGAATCTCCCTCTCTGTGTGTGTGTGTGTGTGTGTGTGTAAGAGGCATAGGAATCTATAAATCACTCATACTCCAGAGCCATATGCTCATACCTGTCTGTGAGGAAGGAACTCAAACACAGGTGAGCCCCTCACATTCCAGCAACCTGACAGATATACAGAGGAAGAAGAGAGAGAGAGAAAACTCTCACCACCCTTACATCCAGCTGTGAGTGCCTCCCTCTCTTCTCCTCCCCCTCTCTTCCCTCCGCTACCCCTTGGGATAGAGTGCTCACAGAGTGGCAGATGGGTGGAATGCATAATACATAGACTATTTGGGGGGCTGGGTGTGTGTGTTAGTGTGTATGTGTAGTCAGTCCACAGGGAGTTGGCTGAGGAGTCATTATAGATCTAATGGTTGTGTTTTAGACGCCGCGCCGTGCCAATCTCATTTGAAGTGCAAAAGCCAAATGAGTGTGAAGCGTTTCATTACTCATGCTCTGTGTGTGCATGCTCCCCATTGGTTCATGCGAGGCAACAGATCAGTGATGCAGTCACAACTTTCAAAATGACATGTGAATGTATATGTATGTGTGTGTTGACGTGGATGTTTATGCATGTGTGTGTTGAAGGACGTTTAAGGTGGATTCCAGACGACTGAATGTGAATCTTTTGTTCTCCACAATCATGATTCTTCTGCCTCCCTGCTCCTGCAGATCGACTTTATTTCCCTAATTACTGTGATTACAGCAAGATGAGGCCTATGTATCATAATGTTGTGTAATTAGCACGCGATTGTGAACTAACAAGACCTCCTCAGGCAGAGGTAATGGATTATGGATAGACAAGCTGAGCTGAGGCATGACTAATACACCATTGGTAAGTATAATTAAAGCCTCCCCTCTGGAATAATGTTGCTTCTCTCACAAAGGGAAAGTATAAGAAAAAAGAAATTCACCAATCATCATTATTTTGAGAGAAGTTCATCTAATCCACTTCATAACCAGACAGGTCTCAAACAGAAGCTACTAAACCTCTATTCGAGGGCTGAGGACTGGAGGAATAGAAAAAGTCCAGTTGCTTCTGATTCAACCATCAGTTGTCTCACAGCAAGTCGAATCCACCTTTCTGTGTGGAGTTTGCATGTTCTCCCCGTGTTTGCCTGGCCTGGTGTTCCGGCTTCCTCCCACAGTCCAAAAACAAACAGTATAGGTGGATTAGTGTCTCTAAACTGCCCATATTGTGATTTTTTTGTCTATATGTGTTGGCCCTGTGATGAACTGGCGACTTGTCCAGGGTGTTGGGATACGCTCCAGCCCCCGACCCCACACAGGATAAGCAGTTACTGGAAATGGATGGACGGAATATGTGTACTCTGAACAGATGAAGTAAAGCCTGTTAGCTGATGGAGGTAAAAACCCACTGCAAGACATATCCTGATATAATACATCAATTTAGGCAGACAAACAGCAAGAGCGGGAGGAAAGAAAACAAGGAGAAAACAGAGTGAGAGAACAATGAAGAGAAGACAGATCTAGAGAAATCTGGCAGGTAGTCGCTCTCTGGAGATTCATTAGGCTTGTCAGAAACTCTGGCTCTGAATGTGCTTGCACAGCAAGCTCCTCGGTGGGCACACACAAACATTCACAAATGTATACACACCAGTGCAGGTTGCCACTGGTGTATGGAGCTCTCATCAGCTGACATGTATGGATGAAAGTGTGATAGTTATGGTGGGATTTGGAGTCACACTGCGAAGACAGCAGGCATCATGTCTGCAAATGGCTGCTGCAGGAATCCCTGACTGGCACTAATTCCTGTTCTTTGTGGCACAAAGTGGCACTAAAGTGATGAGTGAATAATGCATTTTGTATGAATGTGACTGAGACAACTGTGTTTGATCTAGCTCTAAGTTTTTCGGGACTGCAAACACTGCATCCTAGCTCTCTAGTACTGAACAACACATTACAGTTAATTGTCACATCATCTCCTTGGGCTTTGACAGGCTCCACATGGTGTACACTGGTTCAACTGGACACCTTCCACTGTGACTGCTGACAATATATGTGGGTTCCTGCTTATGTAAGAAAACATTGGTGCTGAGTTTGTTACTTTGTCTGGTTAAAAAGCACTTAATGTGCTGCTCAGTGAGTGTGTAATGACCTGAAGCAGGAGCATATTATATCAAAACTAAGCTGATTGAACAGGAACCAATTTGTACACCAGACACCCACTTTCACTTCTCCTCTCTTTCTCTTTGTGAATAAATCAATGAGTTTATTGTGTCTGTTTGTTTAAGGTGAAGTGATTAAGATGAAAAATGACTAGCACATGATGAAATGACCTGAATGATGCAATCTGTGCAAATGGGAGAGTCTTTTGTGTGTATGAGCGTATGATTGCATGCATATGCATGTTCATCTTGGCACAGGAGTGCTGTGTGTCTGGGCGCTGAGTGTAAATCTCAGTGTTTAGGTGGAAGACAGAATCCTCGTCTGATCCCCCCTGCTGTTCTCACAGCCGTTTCGACAACCTAACTGCTCACAAAGAAATGTCCACTGTACACATACAAACATATGCACATGTTGTATATTAGGCATGTAGAGAAATGCACAAGAGGGCTTATAATGATGAGGAGTTTTTCTTTTTTTTTCTTTTTTTTTCTTTTTTTGCAGCCTCTCATCGCAGACAGGACCTCAATTGGGAGATGGAGAGAAACTCCACACCAGCAGCTGGAAGCAAGATGACTGTTCCATGTGTTCATGTGTTCACTGGAGATTTATAAAGCCTCACCGACACAGCCTGGGACCCATCTTGTGTGTGTGTGTGTGTGTGTGTGTGTGTGTGTGTGTGTGTGTGTGTGTGTGTGTGTGTGTGTGTGTGTGTGTGTGTGTGTGTGTGTGTGTGTGTGTGTGTGTGTGTGTGTGTGTGTGCGTGTGTGTGTGTGTGGGTGTGGTGTGTGAGAGAGAGAGAGAGAGAGAGAGTGAGAGAGACAAGCAGAGAGACAGAGAAAGAGAGTGAGAGCCAGAGAACTAATATACACCCATCAGTTCCAGGAGAGGATTATATTTCATCTACACCCTAGTATAGCAGTATATACTGTTTAACATTTTGTATTATTTTTGTGACCTCTGTATAATATCTCACTGCTGGTGTGGTCATATAAAAATGGTCCCTTGCTCTCTAGGAAGAATTGTTTTCTTTAACACATTTTTACTTGAGTCGCTTCTTTTCTGGGGACTCAGCTGTGCACTCAGGATCATGGGACTATGTTTCCGTGACAACCAGACATCACCACCGAATGCTGACACTAAAATAACAGACTGAATAATTTAGACAGATCCATTTTTAAACAGCATGTCAATTCACATCATTGGCCACAGACACCCTGCTTGGCACCCTGCAGACAGGCCCACCCAGGCTGGATGAAGGGTGGGGTGCAGGGTCCAAAACTCGTTTAACAAAAATCTGGCTGTTCGAACTGGGGCTGAACAACTGTGGAAAGGAAAGTAGAGGTATAATATAGGTCAGTGTTCATTCTTGACTTAAAAAAACAGTGAAACATCTTAAATGTAATATTTGCTCAATAAAAAAAGTATTATGAGACCATAAAAACTGGTTTAGCAGCAAATTATGTGAAGGTCGGATTGAAAGCTATACAAAAAATAATATGTCAGAGGGTACAGTGTGGTATCCCAAGACATAACATCTAATTTTAGGTTTTCTTTATCTACCACAGCACTGAAGTGAAAATACATGATGGCTGCATGGCTCCACGATCAAAGACATCATCCATCAGGTATTGGATTCTCACGCCTGATTTTCTCATTGAAGTCATTTTTAAAAAGGCCACAGAAATTACCATTGATGACTGACCATTTATCAGCATGATGTATTGGAGCAATATGATAATAAGAATTCTAATTAATTGAGACCGATTTGTAACGCATGTCATACCAAAAGGAGGTTTTCAGCTGGGGCCAAATAGCAGATTTAACCAAGAAACTGTAGTTTTATTTCATGTATTATTGTAAAACATGGATCATTTGCAGATTTTCCACTATTTTGAAATGCATATTTTTACTTAATATTAATAGCACACACCTCCCCTTTTCATGTCCCTCAGGTTTCTTCAAAGCGTTTTTAACAGGATCTCTTCTATCTTTTATGACAAGATCATGAGAAAATAAGCTTTGGGCTACAGTTCATAGAGATATACACAAATAAAAAAGACACAAAGCAAAAACCGACACACATAAGTTCACATATCACACATTTCCAGGTGATGGCATATTCAGATGGAACTTCAGGCTGCGAACCAAATATTTGCACACATTTATCATGCTTTCCTCAAGGCCAGAGTGTTGAGAAATATTCAGACACCATTGTGTCTGCATGTATAAGCATGTGTGCATGTGTTTGTGTGTGTGCGTGCGGAGCTGCTCACTCATTATTTTATGAGCTCTTATTCAAACCCACACACACACCCAAAGACCAGAGGCTAAACAGAATAACGGAGAAGGAGAAGAAGACGGCCTTGCAAGAGTTTCCCTGCTCTCTTTGTCTCTGTCTCATATACTTTGTCTCATTTAAATAGTGTCTCCTATTATCCTCCCTACCTTTCTATGTATGTCTGCCTTCGTGCAATTGCACAATTTTAAGTACTTGTTTCAAGAATCATAAAAACAAACATACATATCGGTAAACGCAGATATGTCTTGAAGGCAAAGGTTTATTATAAAATATTCCGTCAAGCCCAGAAGTGCTGCTCTGAGTAAATGGGGGGGAAAAAGTAAGTGAAGTAAGTAGCAAAGATTTCAGCTCCAGTACACAGTCAATTCATGAGTTCCTCTCTTGATGCATGAAAGAATGATTCAAGTGATCATCAATGTGTGTCCATCAGATCAACAACCTGAAGACAGTACAGTTTGTACTGTTAAGAGCCTTTTACTGAAATTTCCAGTTTCAATTCATAATGTCTACTTCAGTGGAAAATCCCAATTTACATAAGGATACCTTCCAGCTTCCTTTCTTCTCCCTTTTTTCCATCTGACTCAATATTTTTGAATTTGACCTTTTCTGTGTTGTGGGATTTGGGGAGAAGAATCCTCTTGACACACCCTGTCATCCTTTCATGTGCACACACACTCACACACACTCACACACACACACACACACACACACATACACGGTCACCCTCTCAGCTCACCAACCTTCAGGCAGTGCACCTGGGTACAACTCTTACACATGCACACATACACACACACACATATGTGTTAGACATATATTTATATGTGTGTGCATGTAGACGCACATGCATAGACACATACCCCCACACATACATCTTCACAACACCCTTCACAATTGCACACTCACGCTGTCACACACACGATTTGTGTCCAATCTCCAACGTCAGATTTTGTGTCACACTGTGTTTTTGGGCAGAATGTAGCTAAGAGCTGTCATCAGGAGGTCTCCCATTAGGTCCAATACCATGACCACCTGGGAAATGACACACACACATTCACACACACATGATGTGCAAATCACTACGAGACAAACACTGTAGGATTGATCTCCCACAATGGTATTGATCAGCCTACCCCCAACTCAGATCAGAAGATACCAGCTGTTTCAGGCCATTTGCCTCCTGAAGCGCTGCATTTCCTGCTTGGAAGAAGAAGATAATTACACTTTGAGCATCTCCTCATCGAGAAATTCTGCTGGCTGCAAAGGGCAGGAAGTCCATAGGGAAACAATCATTTCAAACGAAGGTCGCTCCAACCCCTTAGTTTGAACCTCTGCCCAATGTGTGTGTGTGAGTTTTTATCACAGCAGCATGGATTCTATTCCAGCGTGGGCCCTTTACTTCAAGTCATGTCCACCCTGAAAATTTATCTTCTGAAAAGAAATGTTTTTATTATAATCCTACAGTTGGAATATTTTTTCATTCAGGTGATTGGAAGAACCATACAGGATTCTGATCTTCTTGATCTTTCATCATCAGCTGTAAACTATCTTTTAGCGAAACTGATGGTTACATCATTGACCTGAATGTATGCTTTAGAGGCACAAAATATGGCTAGGTACATGTCAGCTTGGCACAGGGGCTACAGTAGATGTGTGGGGTAGCATTTAGCTCCAATCAGAAGAGGAGAAGCAGGGTAGCACTGTTGCCTCAAAGCAAGAAGGTCCTGGGTTCAGTTCAATTTCCCAAAGGTGTGAGTGTGAATGGTTGTTTGTCTTTCTAGGTGGCCCTTGATGAACTGGCAGCTTATCCAGGGTGTACCCCACCTCTCACCCAATGCAGGTTAGTAAATACATCCAAATCATAGACTGGCTGCTTGTTAAACCATTGTGTCTGTTTTGTATTTCTACATTACAGAACTTCCTCTATTGGTAATTAGAAATATAAGTAATTACATTACAATAAGCATTTTTTAATGAGTAATTGATTATATTTTTCAACTTGCCCAATTCTGCTTAATCATGTTTCATAAGTTTTATTTTCTTGAAAAAAGGTAACTTCCAGCAGCACAATTTACTTTTCTCTGTATTCCTGCCAAAAATTATCAATGTTACTGAAATACCTTAAATAATCTCATGTGCAGAGACTTTAAAACAGCAAAAAGTTAATGTCCAGGATGTGGGGCATGGAGTCCAGGAGTCCAGGATGTGGGGCATGTCTGATTAATATTCTGCAGGACAGTAAGAACTTCAACCAGCTTTAGTTTGCACGTAAACACATAAATCTTAGAAGGGAGCACATAAATAAATCACATGTGGTCACTTGTGGCCTTGGATGAATTTGTCTGTACCAGGTGAGCACACATGACAATCTTGAAAACCATTTCTCATTTCATTCGGTGAAATTTAAGCACTTCAGAACATGAGTATGACAAAACTTATGAAATAAAGGAATACAACAAACTAAAGTGAAAAAGATCAACTTGATTCTGTAAGTGCCTTTGAATAATCTCATGTTTTGTTGTTTTGTGATTATCGAAATGCTATTTGCACATTTTCAACATGTGAAGTTTGCATAGTTTTTCCAGACAGGTGTTCGGATTCAAGATAGATGTCCATTTATCTCTTCGCCAACTCCAAATGACTCTCTCCTGCTCCATGCCCCCTTTTTGCTCTTTCTCCTTGTTGTATATATGACAAGCTGGCATCCACAAGGGACGGTGTCGAAACGTCAAACTTTATAAAATATAGATATAGAAGAAAAAGATGTGCAGAGGCTGAGGAAAAGGGGAAAGAAAATGAATGGGAGGAATATGATATAAGTGTGAAAAAAACAGGGAAGACAGAGTGAGAAAAGAGATATGAGCTCTCTATGGTTACAAAAAAAAAACAATAAAGTGTGAAAGGTTTTTCCTTTGTTTGATGTCCTCCCCTCGAGGGCTCTGTGACAGAGACTGCTGCAGAGCCCCACTTAAAAGAGGAAAAATGACAGCAGCCATTTCTCTCTTTTTCTCTCTATGGTCCTTCAGGATGAGGGTTGTCTGTGTATATGTAAGTGTGTCAGAGAGTGAGAGAGAGAAAGAGCGAGAGTATAGACAAAGAAAGCAAGAGAGAGGAAGAGGGAGCCCTTGGGGTCTAATAAATCAGGCCTCCATTGAACAGGAGGGTCCTGTAGGATTTTGCGTGGGAAGACAGGTGTCCATAGCATTCTGGGGCAGAGGTTATGGTCAGGCACATCAGTCATCTCACACAACACACACATAGACACAAGCAGAGCTGAAATTACTCAGAGACAAAACCCATTTCCTTCTCTTGTACCTCATTACTACGTCACAACCACTGTTTCATATTTGGTTTGGTTTTTAATGTGAAATACTGCTGTGATCAAATACTGAGAGAGAAACAGCACCACAAGCAACACATGAACAGTTTACCATTTATTATTCCGCCACTTATTACGTTTCAGTGTTTTCCTTTCAGTTTATGGTTGACACTACTACTGTGCACTAAGGCTGACATCTTAGTACACAGAAGCAGTGGGTCCCTGACAACATTAGCATAATAATAATTCACAGGCTGGATTTATGGAAATGAAATAAAATATTGCTCTTTTATTCTGCAGCATGTAGCACTATTCCACTAAGATATCCAGTTATTATTCATGGAAAATACATAGAGCTAGAATGAATCACATCTCTCATACTACCTCTCTGCTGTTTCTGTGTGAATAACACTAACATGCTAAAGGATATGTTTGTACATATTTGAAAAGTGTGTTTGTGTAACATACGCAACCCTATATCAATAGTTTAGTCGCTGTAATATACACAGGAGAGCCTAAGAAATAGGTAACTATATATTTGTTTCTGGCATAAAGAAAGAGAAGTCAATGTTGAGTGTGCGTGTGTGTGTGTGTGTGTGTGTGTGTGTGTGTGTGTGTGTGTGTGTGTGTGTGTGTGTGTGTGTGTGTGTGTGTGTGTGTGTGTGTGTGTGTGTGTGTGTGTGTATAAGTACGTGTCATGCCTCAGGGTTACGGATCGGAGGATGTTGCATGCCTCTCGTCCCTGTCTTCCTTTTCACCTTTAAAGATGCAGAAAAAGATAACTCTTATAAGTCACAGATGAACAGGAACTGTGTGCACACATACACACACATGCACACATGCAGACAGTCAAAGAGTGAAGGGTCCCACAGAGTTCATAAGCTAGTGAATAATAAAAGCCCCACAATGGATCTGTCTGTCTGTCTGTCTGCCTTTAAAAAAAAGGCCTGTCTGTGACATTAATATGATTTTTGCAGTGTGTGTGCACATGATAGCGTGTGTGTGTGCGTGTGCGTGTTTGCATGCATATGTGCGTGCGTGTGTGTGTGTGTTTGTGCACATGTGGATGTGTGAGTGAGTGTGCTCTGTATGGTAACTAGATGAATTATTCACTGTTTACTGATGAGGAAGCATTTAGGTTCCCAGGAGTGGTGCTCAGAAGCAGGCCTCACCTCTCTCCTCATGCCCTCTTTGTCTTTATCATTCTCTTCTCCTACTCCCTTCTTCCCCATTCGCCCCTATCACAGATTCTTCTTCATCATTCTCTCATCAGCTGTTGGTTCTAATATCACACCTTTGTGTGATGACATTACTGTTGCAAGAAATACACTAGTTGGTCTCTCTTCACATTAAACTCCAAATCTCTGCCTGTCTCATCCCACTGACCTAGTTGAGAAATAATCTTCTGACGGTTCAGTGTAAAAAAAATGCTTGATGGTTACGATGAACACATTAGGAATTAATTTGCATGTATTGAGTAGAAAGATGGGATTCACCTTAGCTGAATTAGAGCCACTTCAATGACTGGATATACCCACAAATCACTCAAAGTCTAGTTTAATCTTTCTCTTTTACACACACAGAAATTGGCAGATACAAATGCACACACATATTCACGAGGCTAAAACACAGTTAATACATCCACTAATCAAGACCCTATTACCAGGAGGAGGCTTTCACACATGGGGACCAAACTCCCTTCATCTAATTGGTCCACTGAGAAAATCGCTAAGCTGTTCACATCTGCAGGGATACACACACACATACAAGCAGAGTCACTTAGAGCCATTCAGTACAGAGGTCTTAGAGCAATGTGCATAGTTCCATCCTTTCCTTTATCCATCTATTATCTCCCAGTTCATACAAAGCCCAGCTTCCATCATAACAAGCTTTTTTAGCCTTTTGCTATCTTTTGGTGTTTTTGTATGGTGTGTCAGTGTGAGTGCATGTGTGTGTTTGGATTTTGGAGGTTTCCCATCCGGAGCAGCCGTTGTGCTTCTTATTAAACAAAGCCTGTCTAAAGCTGTCCTAATCCTTTCCCATAGCTATCCCTGACTATACATATAGGAACACAGTTTTCTGCCCAGTTGCTGAAGTCCAGCGCTCAGCAACACATTCTGTCCTCCCATGGCCCCAGCAGATCAAGGGAGAAAGGGAGAGATGGAGGGATTTAGCTATATACACAATCATAAAAACACACACACACTCACAGCACATACTTTCCTTAGGGTTTGGCAGCCAGTTGCCAGTCTGGGACTGAAGATAACTTGTTTGCTACACACTCGCAGCAGGTTGAAGAGTGTGTGTGTGTAACATCAAATCAGTACCAAACACAGCTCTACCAACCAAAACTCCACATTATCTAATATTTACTCTCAATAATAAGTTAATAATGAAGGTGAAAGACACATACAGAGTTCTCTTGCCTTTGTTATACAAAATAATATGGCAGAAAGAATAGTGCTGATAGACAGGATGAGGAGCTGCTTTTGGAGTCCTTCACAAATCTCTACACCTGTAACATTTAACTCATAAGCTAATGAGGTGGCTACACCAAAACCTTAATTTATCCATTTCACAATCTCAAACTACTTTTTAAAAGGTATTACACTGCATACCTGCCTACATTCAACTGATTTACAGAAAACACAATCTTTATTTAATTCATACTGTTTCACCTTGACAGAGTCTGTGGACTGCCTGATGCCTGATAAGTAAGTTATATCTGATGTTACATATAGCTGTGTTTACCTAACTGTCAGCTGGTGTGTGTGTAATGCATGTGTGTAATGAGGCATGTATGTTTGTGGCTGTTAACTCACTGAATTTGTGAATGAGACTGGAAGTGTGTCCACATCTCTGTTTGTGCGCAACTGTTTGCTGTGACATTTCCACGTCTGTGACTTTGGTGATAATTGAAGCACAAATCCCCACCCTGTGTGTGTGTGTGTGTGTGTGTGTGTGTGTGTGTGGGTGTGGCTGTGTGTGTGTGTGAGTGTGGCTGTGTGTGTGTCTGCGTGCGCTAGTGAAGGCAACACTGACCAATCAACGAAATAATTACTTCAAAATGCATCTTCAGGTCATCACTTATGGAGATTACATCTCTGGACTACTTTCATTCATTAATACATATAATAATAATTATAATAATAATAATAATAATAATAATAATAATAATAATAATGATAATAATGATAAGATAATAATACACGATTATATACTCTCTCTTTCTCTCTCTCTCTCTCTCACACACACACACACACACACAAACACACATGCTCTAAAGCAGATGTGACTCAAAAAGGACTGGGACTGTTTGAAGAGCTGCTTCAGACACACACATCCCAAATGATTTCAATGCATCTCAATGAAGAGTCCTCAACATGGGCGCAGCTGTGAAAAACACATACACACATATTACACACCCTCACACTCAGAGCAGTCTCTGCAATGAGTGTTCATTATGTGTGTGACCAAGAAGAGCATGGCCACAAGCACCTCTTTCTTTCAAGACAAAGAACAGGTCAAAAACATCATTAGTCTGAGGCCGCAGGACACACACCCTCACACACATATACAGACACTGTTTTCCAGATGCTAATACTATTGCCAGTAGGGGTTCTGGCCCCAGTGAGACTCTGAGGCAATCACTGAACACAAAGTAGGAGTAGCATCACTTCTCTCATGCTCACAGCAACAGAAGGATATTGAATTTTTTTTAAAAGTGGCAAAATAGGAAGCAGATGCAAGCCGAGTAGAAGGCAGAGGAAAAAACACAGAGAGAACATTTGTGAACACATCTATTGTCCAGCTTGCACAAAACCACAAAAGGGAGTCCTCTCAGTAACCTTGTCCTTGGTCAAGGCATAAATCACTGTAAATTGTGTTTGTTCACACTAATCCAACCTTGGCGTGGCAGGGAACAGTGCAGTCAGCACCTATGTGCGCATAACCTCTCAAACACACACACACACACAGTAACCTGACCTGTGTCCTCTCTAAACTCCTCTAAACTGACATCATCTTCACGTAAAGCTCTGACATCAGCTTTTAGAGTCCAGAATATCTAATAAAACCACTTCTGTATCTGGTTAAAAACATTTCATCGAGTGAGAATATCTGCGCTTTTGCCTCAGCTGTTATTGATGAGATGCACTTGCAACATCACCATATTGCTGCCAATGGCAAAACACTCTTATATCCAAACCCACTGATTTAACTGTTCTCTTTCAACTTTTTCTTTTTTCTGTTTTTCTCTCTCTCTGCCCGATGGAATCCTGGTCAGGTCAGAGGAATGTTCTGGTGTTTTTGTTCATGCACGCACAGCACATGTAAAGCAAAGGATAGTGGCAATAACACATGCACACAACACAAGGATGTGCCACCATAAGCATACAGAGCAAAGTGTCAGGGCTGGGTAGAAAACCACAGGAGAGGGCTGATGACAAAGAGACGTTACACCTCTCCCATCCTCCTCCTCCTCATCCGCCTCTCCTTCCCTCCCCCACTGTTCATTCCCAGGCATCAAGGTCGGACCGTGTTACAAATGAAGCACCTCTCCCCCCCCATCCATCCATCCATTCTATACACACACACACACACACACACACACACAGGCTGATGAACACCAGCTACTGTAACTCACTTCTTGCTGTGACATCATTAATACGACACGCTGTCCACGGTGACATCATTAAAAAGAGTGAGGGTGCTGATTCCTCTGTAATGGCTCCCTAAACATGACAGCTTTGAGATATTGCCCATGTGGTGGTCCTATGCTTGTATATGTGTGTGTGTGTGTGTATACACAGAGAGGCCTCCGCATACATTGGTGCCTCATTTACACTGCAGGCTGCTGTTTGCAGGGTGGTACCAAATGTCAGCCAGAGCTGACTACCTGTCTTTTTTAAAGCAATTAGGGGAACAGTTTCTGTCCCACCCAGCGACACATCCTCACACACCTATGACACAAACACAAATAGAAGCACAAGCACACACACACTGCTAGTTTCTTGGATGATAGCCTACACTGAACAGAAGATGGATTTTGAATAATTAGAGAGATAATTGCCCAGGAAGGGGAGATAGAGAAGATCAATGGCTAATCTTTGAACATGAGTTTCTGTGTGTTCTTGTGTCCTTGCATTGTGAAAACAATCTGCCTGAAATGTACCATACAACATAGCACACTGACATCTGACAGTGTTCTATATAAAAAATATACAGTTATAAATAGAATGAATACATATAGGATATGATAAACATGATAGTGGTGGTGCCACAGAAGGACAAACAAAATTTGTTTTGAAGTAGTCTGCACACAAGTCAGTGCAGCACTGGAAGAGTATTTCATCCTGTTTCTTTTATCAGCCAGACATAAGTAGAGACAGACTTCCTTGTCTTTGTTTGGCAGAGAAGACAGAAATGGAGCAGAGAAGGGAGAGATGCACATGGCCGGAGAGCGTGGCAGGTCAGACTGCACCTGCTAAGCAACGGATGTATTGTCATGGAAAGGCTTCTTTCCTTTGTTTTGTCGAACACATCACGCAACTCTCTGACAAAAGCTTAATCAGAGCCTCCTGCATCCTCTTAAACTTCTTCCAAATCTTCGTCTGCTGATACTACTCCCTTTCAGCACCCCGCCTTCCTCCCTTCTTCTCCTCCAGACAAAGGTGAGCACACTTCAGACTGACAATCAGAACGGAGCTCAGAGAATGCATTAAATTAACACACACACATACACACACATACAGACTTACATGATGTGTCGCCTACACCCTCCCATGGCAGCTAAACAATGAGTCCCATATTTATCTGCTGGCAGATAAGAAAAATGCTGTCGACCCTGCAACGTGGGAGCTTTTCTCATTTTCTTTGTACCATGCATTTACATTTCAGTACTTTAGCATACAGTTCTATTCACAGTTCCTGAATTCATAATCATTCGTTATTATCTAGGCTACCAACAAAGGCAAACAACTGGGACAGCACCAGTGTCATTACTATTAATAGACTTTAATCTCAGCACATATTAAGGGTTATTCTAATGTGCGGAGCAGACACAGAGAGGAAGAGCCCAACAGCAGAGGAAGCGAGGAGGGATAACAGGTAAATTAAAGACAGAGTGGGCAGCTGTGGGGGTTAATGTTGTACCAGATAGGCAGTGGCAGGTCAAAGCCTGGACTCTTCAGGCACATATCCATATGAAAGGAGCTCTGTGCCACTCTAAACACTGCGTATGCATTTGTTATGCAGCTCAAACATAGGACTGGGAATTCATCCACCACAATATGTGAGTGTGTGTGTGCTCAAGCAGGTGCTCAGAGGACAACTAGTAATGAGTCTGAATTCAGCTTGTCCTGTCTCCACCTGGCACACAACTTATTCACCTTCAATAGAACAGGTCTTTTTTTTTTAGCATCTATCGAATCGTGTCGTGTAAATAACAAATGAAATGGAGCAGTGATAACTAGGTGTCCACCCCTCTGATTACAGCTAGTGCTGACGATATGTCTAAATTCGTTTTTCACAGCATGCGCTGTAGCACCTTCCATATTTAAATTATAAAAGAGAAAATCTGTCTGCCTGCCTGTCGGCTGATCCATGATCTCAGACTGGAACGGTGCAGCTTACTGTAATTCTGGCAGCTGACTGACAGCTTAAGTCAAAAGCATGAAACATGTTATGTTTCAGCAGCTCCCGACAGACGACACCCTGGGGAAGGATAGTTAACTTTAATGGTTTGTTTAGTTTGGAGACATGTATATGTGTGTGTATGCATGTGCATGAGCCTGTGTGTGTTTATTTTGAAGCATAGGGGCATTAAAATTGCAAAGGTGCTGTGTGGGCTGGTGACTTCACATTCAGTTAATTGGCCAACCACAGGCTTACCACACACACACATACATCATATGTAGAAACACACACCTGCTAAAAGCTAAATCCAAACACAAAGTCTGCCTTTGCCACATGTGGCTTTCTTCCAGACAGGTAGCTTCCATGTCTGTGTGTACTGTGAAAAGAGTTCATGTTGCATAGAGTTACCCATTTTGGAGAGATACACTGTAATGTAATCGTCAGGTGCTTAAATGACAAGAAACCTCTTTTTATAGCCTAAAAAGTACTAAAGAAAATAACAGAAAAGTGCACAATCACCACAGCCAACAGCTCCCTTCTAGTGTTAAAAAATGTTTCAAGGATCCAAGCATTCTGCTGGGGAACTCCAAAGGCATGTAACACATTTACTTTCCAGAGACTGACAAATGTTCTGCAAACTGACATATCTGAGCCTCACACAGCACAAGCAGTTTCACTGGGAACACGATAAGTCTTGATGGGAAAAAAAGCAGAATATATAATGTGCATGGATGATTGCGTGCGCATAACACAAGAGAAAAATAGTAACCATACCCAGTGACAAAAGTGAGAAATAACACCATTATGTCTTCTCAGCAAAATACAGAGGACCATAATGGAATAATCTGCGAAGCACATTAACTAAACATTATACTGTCACAAGGTGGTTGATACGCTATTAACTACTGCCTCTATTACTGAACTGTAGGGGCAGTGTGATCATTAGTAGACTAGCTGTTGCAGACATAAAAGTCCTTGAGGATTTATACACACACATGCACACACAGTTTATTAGCTGGCTGTGTTTTTGCCTTTTTCTGTCCATAAACAGATCTGTTAGAGCAACAGAGCACAACAGACTGGCAAATCCAGTTATCCTCCATCCACAGAGAAAATGATCTGAACCAGGCCATCTGTGAGTGAAGTGTGTGTAAGAGGTAAGAGAGACACAGAGAGAGAGAGAGAGAGAGAGAGAGAGAGAGAGAGAAAGACAGAGAGAGTATGTGCGTGCGTGCGTGCGTGCGTGTGTGAAAGAGCAGAATGGGGTGGCTATAAAGCAAAAGTGCGAGAGTTTGCCGCTGATGCTCATGTGTTATTCATGAGAGCACAGAGAATTTGTGGAATAAAAGCTCTTTCAAACATTAAGGAAAAGAGACGACAGCAAAGAAAGGAAGAGTAGGGAAAAACAGTGAGGGTGAGAGTATGATTTCACTTGCCTTTTTGCTGTTTTATCTCTCTCCCTCCATCTTCTACCCTCTCCTCTGTTTCTATTCTGAGGCTGTCAGATGGAAGACAGTGATGTTTGGCACTGAAAGAGTCCCGACCAGAGGAAGAGAAGAGAGGCAAGGGAATAAAGGAAAGCAGACATGGAGAATTTGAAGCAAGGAAAGGAATAGAATAGAATAGAATAGAACAGAGGAGGAGGTGCACTGGTGTTGGATAAAGGATTAAGGGGATAGGAAAGGAGTGAAGGAGTAAAGAGGAGGTTCAGGGAAGCAGATGGGCTGAACAAGGCCACAGCAATGTTCCAGATGCCACATCTTTGGATGAAAGCATAGCAGGAGAATCATGTCACTGTTGTCTCTCTGATTCAGTGAGTGACATTTGAAAAGGAAGCTGACAACAAAACGGTCCTGTTTGACTTTTGGAGTGCTTCCAAATGAAGATTAACAAACATGCAATTATGTACAAACACAATACATCTAACTATCCAAATGCAACGACAAATGCCTATCAACAAGACCATGTCAAACTAATTACGTACATTGAATCAGTTAATTGCACCATATAATGAGCAGTTGTGACTGACACACCTGTTATTATCTATGAATCAGGTACTGGTCCTATAAACATGGTGGAATGTTGTAGCATGGAAAAAAAAATCTAAAAGACTTCTTTCAAAGCAAGTACAAGAGCCTAATGTACTCACTAGAGGAAAAATCTTGGCCTTGTTTTTCTAAATTAACAAGATAATTGTCTCGTTAATTCGGAAAAACAGACCAGAATTTTATTTTTCCATGAAAACTTGTCAGACCTTTGAGATAATTATCTTGTCAGAAATTTGTTTCTCAAGTGAAAACATTGTACATGTTTGTCATGGTTGGTCTAATTCCCAGGTTTCCTCATGTCTTCCCTATGTTGCTCCCATGTTCCCCTCCCTTGTGTTTCCATTGTGTGTGTTTGTCTCTCCCTCTGTGTGTGTGGTTGTGTGTCTGTGTGTGTGGCAATCACCCTGCTCCACTCTACTTCTCCTCTGATTGCATCAGCTTGTTCACCTGTACTTCATCTACTCATCAGCTCTCCTGCCACTCATCCTGCCAGAGTGCTCAGTCGACTTGTGCGGAGCAGAAGTTGAGATCTACAACTTAGAGTCATTTTGTACTTTATTTCTCTGTGTTTATTCACCTTTTTGCCTCCAGCTAACATGCTATCTCTTCCAGGATCACCTCTCAAATGTCTAAACTGCAAGCGACTTACCTGCTCCAGCCTAGCGTCTCCTCTTGCCAGCTCCTCCTCTGCCCACCTCTTATCCCCCACTCTGCCCCACTCCAAGTTCAACCAGTTTCCTCCATTGATTAAAATAAATACCATCTAAACTATAGTAACAGTGTTTTTCTAATTCTGAGTGTCTGTAATAAAAAATATGTAAATAATTAAATTCCAATTAGATTCCAGCAATCAATTTTTCACCTTTCTAATTGAATTTTTAATTGGAGCGACTGATCCGAGGTGGTTGCTAGACCGTTTTCCACTTATGAAAACAAATGTAAATAGAATCAAATGCCCAATCACTGTCAAACACCAATAAGGCCAAATTATGTCCTAATGGAACTTTTATTAAAGGGGACTGTTAACGAGTCTTAGGGAGTACAATTACAGGCCTATGTGGGGATAAAAGGTTGTAGAAAGCTTTTTATTTCTCCAGAGAGAGCAGAGGCTAAATTATCTTAAAGCTTAACACACTCAAATCTCCAACTGTACTGTTGGTGGTTTGAGATGTATTGTGATGTCATTCATCATCCATCTGACTATGTTATGAGGAAGGAAGGAAGGCAATACTAAATCAGTGTAGCAATCTTTCAAGAACACCTTTATATTAAAAATAAAATTAAAACAAATATAACGTTTTGTAACCAAAATAGAAAGTCTAGTGTGTGTAACAGTGAATGAGAGCAACTGCTTGCACAATGGTGGCGAATAAAACACCACTTCAGGCTGTGTGGACCATTTTTCCAGCTCACTACCACCAACATATTGAGTGCACTAAACCTGCATCTGGAGTGCAGCGGGAGTGTGTCTGTGAGGGCAGTCCCATAAAAGTGCACCAGCAGGTGCCTGCTGCAGTACAACACACAGAATTACACATTTAATCATACACACAGACAGACATGTAAATACACACCACACACATGCATGGTTGAGCTGATACATCCCCACATCTGCCTCTAAGTGCTGATGGTTTCCTTAAATGACCTCTGAGGGAGAAAGACGGAGAGACAATGAGATCTCATTCTTACTCAGCCCCTTTGCTATTGAGTATGGTATAATTCAGATGAAATAAGGTGTTGTGTTAGACATAATAACAGATATTATACCATTCATGAAACCACAGTGGCAGGACAGATGAATGCAGTAGCTCCAGACTCTCTACAGATGTCTATCTGATTAAAATGATACACTGTTATGCTACTTGGTTCTGCCAGGGAGGTCTGGTGAGGACTTTGCTACAAGCTCTCTGATTGGCTGGCCCCTGGGTGACCCAGAGCTGCTGGGAGTCTTGAGATGTCAGACATGATTCTTAGGACAGCTTCACATGTAGTACCACAATTCCCTGAGGTTATAGGAACAGTGGCTGGATTGGTGGTTGTTGGGGAGACTTTTGCACCCCAAATGCATACAAAGTAGGTCAAGTGGCTGACTGTCATTGTTGGGGGGAAGTGTGTCACTGTAATGATGGTTGTTTGTGTGGCAAATGTGCATATGAAGCTCTTCTATCAGCTCAGTGCTTCCTGGTCAATCAACACTGATTTATTTGTATACCTCAAACTTCTCCCCATTCCATCCTTCCAGTCAAACGAACCTCACCTACATTAAAAGGATGTAAACCCACTCATAAAGGCATTCATCAGAGATCTTCAAAATGAAAGACTTGAACTAAATTTTGAATTTGTTCATGAGAGGCAGCCAGAGCTCCACATCTAACTGGTTTGTTTAAAATGCTGACAGGAAGCCTCAAGTTCCCCTCAACCGAACCAGAGGCCGTCAGAAAATCAGAGGAGATGCATACAGAATATCAGAGAATATCTCACAACACAGACACAAATGTCAAAAAAGAGAAAGTGAATATGATGGGCAAAGCCGGACATGTGAATGCCTGTCAGACAGAGAAGGGATGACAATCCTTCATATCCATGCACAGAGTGAGCTCAGTTGTCTGGGAAAAAAAGGAAAGTTTTGATGTCACCGATCAAAAATAGATAATAAGGAATGGGTGTGAAAGAAGTGCTTGAGATTTATGTCAAAAGAGAATTCTTAAGACAGACGGCCTCTCCATTTATCTAAACTATAATAAATCCTTTTTTAGCTCTGTTTGCCAACTGTTGCATCACTCCAGAGTTGGCCTGTACATCATTCTGTTTGTATTTATGACAGGGAGCAGCAACAACAGTTTTGTGGAAAAAAATAAAGGAAGAAATGGGTATTCACCATAATTACTGATGACCAATATAAAGCCACTTTTATAACAACCACAATGCGACAAAAATTGAAAATGCAGAGAGAGAAAAAATCCATGCAGCATTTTTAAAATTCATTGATATCCATTAAATACAACTTAACAGGGACTTTTTATCACCACAAAATATGAACTGCTACTGTCATAATCAGTTATGGGTCATGTGATTGAGCTGCTCCACTGAATATTGGTGTTAGGTTCTGATACTGCAGTGTGTGAATAACAGATTTTCTGATAGGTCTGAAACATCATTTTGGGAATTACTGACTGCAGAGAACTCAGCACACTGGCATCTTTTTTGAATAACAATACTAAGTAAACTTTCTCCTTCCTTCTACAGGTAAATATCTCTATTTCAGTCTGTCCACATTCATCCATCCATATGTCCCTGTAAACATCCATAGTCTACGTTCATCCATCCAGGCAGTGAGCTGTTCTCCCTTGGGAGATGCTCAGCTGCCTTAATGGTGAACCTGAACTATACAGGCTCTCTGGTTCTCTTGGGATACACACACACACACACACACACACACACACACACACACACACACACACACACACACACACACACACACACACACACAACAAAACATCAAACACTGCATAATATTACATGTATATCTGTAGTGGTGAACTAACCAGTGCCTCTGCCAAATTTATATTCTCCTTGCCTCCCTCTTTCTCTCCTTAATACTTGTGCACCACCTCTCTATTAAAATACTCATGTCTTCTTCCACATAACAACACTTTTCACTTTTTCCCCCTCATATGTCCCTGTAAACACTGGTTATTTTTCCTGCAATAGCATCCTTTTAATTGTCTTCTTTCTTTTGTCTCTTATCTCTCTGCTCCCCAGACAGTGCCTCCTTTTCCTCCTCTTCTTCAACACCAGCCCTCCTCCTTCTGATCTTTACCCCTTTTTTTCTTTGTTTTAAAAATGTTTGCATTAGCTCATTTACAGTCGATAATGTCGTGCTGCCCCATGGCAAACATCTTTGTGTAGATATGTACTATGTGAGGACAGATTGTGTGTGACAGGCTCAGAGAAAAAAGTGATCTGTGATCCGCACAGATGGAAGGACACCTGCTCTTTTAATGGCGTTTTGAGATACTCCCTCTCTTTCTCTCATGCCCTCGTACAAACGCACAAACACACAAACACTCACATACACACAGCTACTGTACTTCAGAGGCAAACCTGGGCACAACATAAAGGACCATCCTCGTCCTCCCATGGTGCAATGGAGGCAGAGTGAGGGATGGGATGGTGAGAAATGGGAAATGAGAGATAAAACGACAACATGGAGCCACAGAGACGGTTCCGAAAGGGGGGCAGAGGGGAGTCGCAAACAGAAGTGGGAGACCAACGGGGAGTGGTTCACACATTTGGCAAGTGAAACTAGCTGTGATAAATCCAACAGAGTGGCCTTATCAGTGTTCAAATGTGTCAGTATGTTTGCATGTGGTGAGTGTGGTCTACAGGGTAGACAGGAAGAGATGCTCATGGCTCACCTCAGCTGAGGTGGAATATGAGCTGTGTTGAAATTTGTGATGCTGTGTTTGAGGTCCAGGCTGTATCAAAATAACAGCCACAGAAAAGACTCCATTCTGTTCGACGAGGAGAGATGCAAGGTATCAAACATGTAACCTTGTGAATGCGATGCAGTCAAGAGCATTTCGTTATTTATTTTTTTTGACTGATAAGGAACAGAAACAAAACCCAGCTTACAGACTCACCACATTCTGGGAATTGATACTCTCCATCTGACCTTGACATACATCCAAGTGTGTGATTGGTTGTTTGATTGAGATAATACCCAGGCAATGGTGGGTATTAGTTACTTTCATGCTGAGAGTTTGATGAGAAGATCAAAACCATTCCTTTTCCCTACCGTTCAATTTGAAGCTGGAGCGAGGAGGCAGTTAGCTTAGCATAACAGCTGGAAACAGGTATCTTACTTCTGTCCAAAGGTAGCAAAATTTACCTACTAGCACCTCAAAAGGTCACGAATTAGCATGTTATGTCAAGATTGTTAAATGCTCATGTGATGTGCAGGAGGTTTTCTTGAAAAGTGAGCAGATTCCATAGTTCTGAATGGTTGTAGGCCATTGTAGCCCAACTTTGAAGTGCAATTTTTACAAAAAAATAAGGCTCAGTGTTTCTAATGTCGAATTTATGCATCCACGTAGTAATAATTAGCTCTGAGCTATGTTTTGACCCATGTCCGTTTGATGGTTTGTTAGCGGGATTAAACAAAAACTACAGAATGGATTTCCATTAAACTTGGTGGGACGATGAGTCTTGGACCAGAATAGATCCAATTAAAGTTTGTGCAGATCTAGAAAAAGGGCCGGATAGAGGATTTTTTTTCTCTTTCTTTAATATTGCGACATTCAACATTCAACATTATTCAACATTTAGTTTAATTTCTCAGGAAATAATGCAAGGACCTTAATAAAAAAATATCAGGCATATTTAGATTTGGTGTGGATGCCAATAGATATCTGGATCCACCAGATTTAAAAATGTTTTCACAGAGGTAGTCCTTTCCCAGCTGCTGTGTGGCAGGGCTATGAGATTGATTTTGGTAAGGCTTGATTGAATGTTGGGCTTTGGCAGAGGCATGGATTCTACCATTCTAGTTAAGTTTGAATTTACCTCAGGTGGAGAATATGTGAGGGCTTCAATGCTCAATTCAAAGTGAGGAGGACTCAGTGGAAGAGGCATAATGAATTTTCAAAAAATATGTTCGTTCTCAGAAGACACAACGTACAGTAGTACAGCCCAGCAGGCAAACACACAGCAAAGCCCATTACCATCAGTTCAAATGAGGTTAATGACACCATACATGTCAATGAGCAAGCCAAAGTGTGTAAAGCTCACACTAATACAAAGATACATGCTTCACACACACACACACACACACACAGAAAAAAATGGTCACTCACAGAAAAAACTCACAATTACATGGACACATCACAATATCATTTTATTCACTTACAAGCAGATTCACTAGAACATGGCCTACAGGTATCATTAATATTTCAAACATGGAAAATTATGCAAACACCCTGGCACACTGTGGGGGCAAGCAGCTCTGCTCATTTAACACACTCCTCCAGTCACTCAGACGGAACCGTTTTCTCATCTGTCAGTGTTCCACAAGCTTTACAAAAACAAACATCTTGTCAACATCATGCACTCTCACATTTACATTAACACACATCCCAGAAATGTGATGGGGTAAGAAACAAAAAAAACAGCACAGCTAGTGCATCTAGTTTTAGAAGAACAACACACACACTGACATCTCACACATGAAATTAATGAACATTTTCTGCTCCCGTGATCTTTTCTGACCCTCTTGGATAGACTCTCCAGCCATATGTCCAGCAGTCCAGCAAAACCAATTTGCTATCATTTCAGTCCAAACTTCTTTTCTTTTTTTTTTGCTTAGGTGAACTGTCCATCGTGTGTTTGTGTGTGTGTTTGTCTATCTCAACCAATGGAGGTCTATGTGCAGGGTCACAGAATATGAGGTAATCAATCACATCATACTCCCTTAGATTAGAGCCACATTGATCTGGTCTCCGCTCTGACAAACAGCCTGACCTAGAATACATCTACCTGGCACGCACACACAGATAAACACACACACACACACACACACACACACACACACACACACACACACACACACACACAGCATCTCTTCTTTTGCTGCATTTCTACCACTCCACACAGTACCTTCTCCTGGGAATGTACCACACCACATACACACATACCAGGAATATTTACTGAGAACTGCACTCCTAAACAGAGTGGTCCCTGTGCAGTACGCATTCAAGGTGGGATGATTTTCCCTGTGGGTGGCTGTTCATTTGTATGCACCTTTGACTGTCCATCACCTCGGCTGCCCCTGTCCATGAAAGCAAACTCTCACAGCCACAGAATATAACATATAACAGATTCAGGGTTGTCATACATATTTCTACCTGAGTGTGTGTATTCTATCCATTGGCTACATGCATTAATTTCATTTATTAATGCTGTGTATCATCCCAATCAATGATCAGTGGCGTGATGAAGGTTGTTGCCTGAGGGGAACGATACAAATGGAAAAGACACTCAGATGTGCAGCGTTCACAGAGATCATTAAGTCTGTGTGTGTGTGTGTGTGTGTGTGTGTGTGTGTGTGTGTGTGTGTGTGTGTGTGTGTGTGTGTGTGTGTGTGTGTGTGTGTGTGTGTGTGTGTGTGTGTGTGTGTGTGCGCAGAACAAAGACTGAAATATGTGCTCCAGTAAGACTACAGTCGGAGGTTGAAACTTTTCTACCACCTGTGTTTTATAGTTAGAGACATATGACAGCGAGTACAATTATTTTCAATATTTGATTCAATCATTGCATTATAAATAAGACAAACTGCTTGAAATGTATTTGAGATGTAATCAATATCTACATCATACTGCAACTTGAGCAGCACAGCACTGAAAACATGGCTAAAATGCACAGTGAATTTCACAGTATTTCTTATGATGTAAGGTCTCTGAAAGCTCTGCTATGCTGGTGCTTGCTCCATCAAAACTGGAAGGCAGATAATCAGTTTGCCTCTCTCTGTGGACAATTTTTGAGAAATGTATTTTATTGTGACGAGATAGATGAGAAGATTGATACAATTGTCATGTTTGTGAATTAAATTAAATATGAAAACATGGCTTAGTTTAGCTTAGGACAAGGACTGGAAACAAGAGCAATGACCAGGCTGGCTCTGTTCAAAGCTGATAAAATCCATCCACAAACACATCTAAATCAGAGGATCTAGTTTGTTTGATCTGTACAAAAAAGTGTAAAAACGAAGTTCAAAGTTAACAGTACTGTTCTTGTCCAAGACCATGTCCCTCTCCTCTTAAGTGAAGTGGCTCAATCATATCAAGTTATGATATTTCTGTTGTGATTTCATACTGTACCTAAAATTCAAACCTGATGTGTCCTGGTGAGCAACAGTTCAACAATATGAGACCTACAGAGACAGCCGGGTGGATGAGTGACCAATGAAGTTCTTCCTGAGGTGGGAGGACTGACCAATGAGAGAGAAGTACTGATTGGACGTGATTTACGTTCCTGACATCTTTAACTAAATTACCCAGCATGCCTTGCAGTGTGATTACTGTGATGCACAGTCTTGATGCTTGTCCGTGTGTGTGTGTGTGTGTGTGTGTGTGTGTGTGTGTGTGTGTGTGTGTGTGTGTGTGTGTGTGTGTGTGTGTGTGTGTGTGTGTGTTGTTCCAAGGCAACAGCTTATGGAGAGCTGGAAGAAGGATTTGGACACAAGTGAGATTCAAAACTATCAGAGAGGGAAAAAGCATCTCTTATTCAGATTTTGGTGATAGTCTGCTATCTCTGACATTTATTCAGTTACCAAGCAAAGTAAGTCAATCATTTTTGAGTCAGGAAGAAGTAATCTCATTAAATGCAAGATAAAACTGTTGTCAGGACATTCAGAAGATTTTCCAAGCATTTGTTTGAATTTTTAAGAATTTAAGAATCTTATGTAAATTTGTATGAAACAATTTAACTCAAAATGTCTTCCTTTCAGCAATCTGAAGTGTAAAATGTATTGATCTACACTAGCTGTAATAGGAATATATAATAAAAGTGTGTCAATAGTGTCATTCTCCCAAAAATTAAACCAGTGGCCAAAAGATTCTGCAATGAAGTTTTGCTTATCAATAAAATATGTCATCCATAGTGTTCCCTTTGAAAATAATATCAAGCTATTATCTGACCAACCAAGATGTAAACTGTGTCTCAATTCAGGGGCCGTGGTCTATGAGGCCCAGGCCAGAGCGCTGTTAAATGATACGGTCTGGTCTATGGAGGATTTCACCTCTTCCTGTCCTCACCCTTGCATCACGAAGCACCACGCCTGTGCCTGTCTGTAATAAACCTTACCTGGACTTAATTAGTTGATGAGTAGTCATAGGCCCAGTTAAAGTCAATGTAGTAAAGCTGTGTGGTAGGAGGAGGAGGAGTAAAAGGTGTAGTCGTAGTAATAATAGTGTAAAATGTGTTGTAATTAAAAGACAAGTAGAAGTGGAAGCAGTAGTAACAGAAACAGGAATTGAGGGATGTCCATTACACCGGTGCACTCTGTTTTGGAAAAGAAAAAAAAAATCTAATCACCACTGGTGAGCAATGAATCTTGGGATAGGGAGGGCCCTTAGAAAAGAAGGCTGCATTTGAGGGGAATCAAATACAGCCTTTGAAGGATTTGGTCCCTGGATTGAGACACAGAATGTGTGAGAGGTCTGCGAAGTGAGACCAGAACAGTTTCTGTTAGAGTTATCAGGCTCATCTGACCGGAACCTTGCATGATCCATCAGTTCTGTTCAGCCACTCTGCTCTCTCAGCCCTCCTCTTGAAGACAGATAGTGGAAGACTGTCTCATTTCACGCTTGCGGGAGTTAATGCTATCAAACTAGACACAGAGACACACTCACATGCGCACACATTCAAACACACAAATACATATACAAGATGTAGCTGCTGTCTTGTATAAAGAGATAAAAAGTAGCTTTCCTGTTACAATGATACACCGCCATGTCCAGCTTCTAGATGATGTATGTGTGAGTGTGTGTGGGTGGTTGTTGTGTGTAAGTACACATTTCTACCTGCGCTTTGACTGATGCACGACCAATCCTTCAGTGATCCTATTACAAGAGTCTGACAAGTGAGGGCTGTGTGTTTGTGATGGAGAGGATCATCTGAGAACTGTTGTTAGTTAGCATCATTCTCTATCACTGTGGCATGTTATTACCTGACTCTGGCCAATGTTACATCACTCATACTCCATCACACACATGCTCATACATGGGCATGTACCAACACTCACAAAGAAAGACTTGTCTTGATGTGTTTGTGAGCACTGACCACATCCGTTCCTTATTCCTTATCATTATGTAAACTTAAAAACATTTGGAAAAATACACTGATTTGCTTTCTCACCAAAAATTAGAGAAGACTGATATCACTTTTATGTCTGTCTCACAAATATGAAGTTGCTGCAAAATTCTGATCGGTTCAGTTTACCATGAAGACTGGAAACAAGAGCAAACTGTTACTGTGGTTCTTTCCAAATAAAAACAAATGCCTGCTAGCACATTTAAGCCCAAAAATCAACACATTATATCTTCTTTGTTTAATCCATGTAAGTTAATGTGGTTTTAGGAGGAGTTAGGTGCTGAGACTTTTTCTTGGCCAGGCATGCAACTCCTCATAAAACAACAAAATGTCTAATCTTAAACATAAACATTATCAAAACACAACCCCTGAAAGACATGAGGACGAGAGAAAATTGCTATACTCTACAATAATCTCACTCTGAAGCTTAAATATTTAAATTTTCTGCAGTAACAATCCTACTTCCAATCTGTACTTAATGACATTATGATCTCAGCCAAAAAAAAAAAATCATGACACTTTGGGAGGTTGGACAATTAGAACCTTCAGGAAAATAAAACAGTAAAGGAAAAAATGAAAGTCTGAAAGCTATGACTGGAAGTGTAACACCAGACCGAGCAGATTCAAGCAGTGCATTAACAAGTATCATGAACATACATTCAGTAGAACGACAGCTCATTATCATGTTAATATTTCATAGCATCGTCAGAATCAAGAAAGCCAGTACAAAAGTTAAATTCATCTGGACTCCAGCACACACAGGAGTAGAGGGGAACGAACTTGCGGACAAATATGCAAAAGAAGCAACTAAAAAAGTATAGATCAACATGACAGTGAATCATAGTGAAAACTGAAATGAAAAGGAAATGGCAAAGGGAATAAAACAGTGAAAGTATCCAAAAGAAAGTGGGAGACGTGAGAGAAACTAGCAGAGGTAAAAAGGAAGAAGATATTATATCAAGAATGAGGTTTGGACATATTGCCCGTGGGTGTGAATGTGGGTGTGAATGGTTATTTGCCTTTCTATGTGTTCTTGCGATAAACTGACAATAAAACACAAGAAGAAGAAGGAGGAGGAGATAAAGAAGAACAAGGTAGAAGAAGAAAGTCAGCAACATCAGTGCAATTAGCGTTAGCTGTTTGTATTAGCTTGAAATGGAAAATGATAGTTTCACAGTGAATGTACAGTAGTGGCTGTTAAAGTGATAAATGGTGTGATCTTGTTTTTTGTTGATTCTACCAAATGTCAACGTATGAAGAATCTCAGGATATTACAGCCCAAAGCGGAACAAAAAGCTCTCTCACATCAACATCGGAATTTTAACGGCGTGACATCCAGTGGAAGTAATCACATTACTAATTTCCGTCCGGCAACATAGAAAGAAGAACAACATAAACAGCAACGCCGGTGCTTATTTGCGTTAGCTGTATGTAGTTAATTCACTTGAAGTTGTTATCGTAGTTGATTCGCAGCTAATTATTTCAGTGAACAAAAATGTCTTCAGGTGAGTATTTTAGAGAGTTTATCAACGATCGACTAACAGCTGCTGGTGAAGAAATATTCGGAGCTTTTAAAAGAATTATCGTTGAATACGAAGATGAGATCGATCGTCAGCGCAGATTCCTGGCTATCAACTGGAAACCAGAAATCAAGCTACACAGGATAGGTAAATAAAACTTAAATTATTACATAAAACTGATTAGATGAATTTTATGTATCTACAATCCACCTTGTATAAATTGTGCTACTCAAGTCTACATTTGTTTCTTTTCATCACAGTAGAATTTAGGCCGTGGGTTTAAGAGATTAACTCTGAAATAATAAGGACTCCACGTTTTTGATGAAGAGAAAAACTATAACGTTAATCTACTTCATGCACCTGTTCTAAAAATACAATGACATCAAATTAGTAAACTTTGATCCATGCTGAATAAAGTCAAACCTTTATAATGGATATTTAACAGCTAAATGTTTAAAAAAAACAGAGCAATATTTAATTATTTCATATTGTATACAACTAAGTATATCTGAAATTCATTTACAATCATAATTTTTAATAACTGGCAAAATCACTATTAAATTTACAAAATGTCATTCTCTCTTACTAAGGAGAAGTGAGTAGGCTCACAAAATATAGCCATCAATGTGACCTAAAATTCCTGGCAAATCACATAAAAAATTGAAAATGACTCAAATATTTCAAATGAAATTTGATGGAATTATTTAACATTTAGAAATGTGGAAAGTTTAGAAAAAAATTACCTCTGGATGGATTAGCTATTCAATATGATTTTGGTACTCAAAAGTGAGGCGACACAAATAATACAATGATCAGCAGTGTCAAAATCAATAAGTGAAATAGTTAAAGGTAGACTCCCACTCAGCCTAGGCGTACAAAATGCATTCCACCCAAAATGCAGCATATCAATTAATGAATATCATCATTTTATCATTTGGTCAAGTTCAATGTATAATTTAAACGAAAACATGCCTAACGAAGGGGAATTCCGTGGGGAGATTTGTTTGGATTCCCTCACCTGACTGCCATTTCCCAGGACGTTCCCGTCGCTTATGCGCATGCCGCATGCACAAGCCTCTTGGCCTAACCACTGACCTGACCTATATAGCTTTCTTGATCGTCTGCAGAAGTAAACAGATGCGTCTTTTCTTTATATTCTACTACAGAATTCCTTTTGGAAGTAGAAGCTCTACCTTGCGTGGCCTAGAAATCTGGGAAAACTCTTGGGGAAGACGTTACATCACGCGTGACATCACCGAATTTGAAAATGGCCCATTGTTTACTTCAGAACATTCGCCCCTTAGGGGATTAAAATCGGAATTGTTCTCTGTGTTCCAACAGTGACATAAGTCAAGTTTGCTGGTGCAAAAATTGTTTTTTATTAATGTTAAGCCAAATTTACCCTATCTACTTCATAGAGGAGATACTAAAAGGGAAACGCATTCTTACCGCAAAACTAAATAAACTCTGTGGAGACTAGAAAGTGTTGATGTTCAGCGCTTCCTCCCTCGCTTACTCATCTAATGTAATCCATAGTTCAACACGCTCACAATTTTTTCCCAAGACTTATCAGAGACACTAATAATTGGTTTGCTCTCTCTGTCCAAAAAATGTGACATACACAGTGCACTGGCCTCACCATATTTGCGAGGACTGGTCTGAAGGCTAATCTGCCATCTGATGGGTCAATACATAGCATAGCCATGGTAATTAGCACAACATAAGTAGTCCATATAAATAAATATTTTCTAACATGCAAACTCATATTTTCAGGAGAACATTGTTTGATTGGTAATAAATGTTTCTCACACAAAAATGGTCAGATATACTCTTCACTGAACAACTTGGACCGCTAGTCTATGGCCTGATCCTATTCCTATTGTTCTCTGTCGCTCCAGTGTCTCCACAGCAACATAATAATAATAATAATAATGATACCTTTATTAGTCCCACATGGGGAAATTCTTTCTCTGCATTTGACCCATCCCTGAGGAGCAGTGGGCTGCCACTACATGCGGCGCCCGGGGAGCAAATTGGGGTTCAGTATCTTGCTCAAGGATACTTCAACTTGTGGACTTGCAGGGGCTGAGGATCGAACCACCGACCTTTTGTTCCGTGAACGACCGCTCTACCCCCTGAGCCACAGCCGCCCCAAACATGTCTCTAAGGAGGAGGAGGAGGTCTAGCTGACCAGCAGCTCTGTCACCAGGAGAGGAACTCCAGTATGGACCAAGAGAACCCAGAGCCTCCACAGCAACATGTCTGTAAGGAGGAGGAGGTTCTAGCTGACCAGCAGCTCTGTCACCAGGAGAGGAACTCCAGTGTGGACCAAGAGAACCCAGAGGCCCCACTGATGAAAAACGAACAAGAGGAACTCCCTCTCTCCTCCCTCCTGACTCCTTTCCCTCCTGAGCAGCTTGTTCTGAAGCAGGAGGGTGATACCCTTATGCTGACACCTACTAATGAGGAAAATGACCACAGAGAAGATCAGACTCTGTTCTTGAATCCCGATGAAACTGTAAGTGCAGCACAGAAAGAGTCTGTAGTCAACATACCGGTTATCATGTCTGTGGTAGGAGCAGCAAACTATTGTCTGAAGCTGCTCTCTAACAACTCTCATGCAGCTGAGAACCAAGACCAGAAAGGAGACGCATGTGAAAAAGATTTTAAGTTCAAACAAAAATCCCACTTTAAAATGAACACAGGTGAGAAGCCACATGTTTGCCAAACACATGGGCAAGATTTCAAACAGAATGCTGCATTGAGAATCCACACAGGTATGAAGCTGTATGTTTGTAAAATATGTTGGAAAGGTTTCAAACTGTATGCTGACTTAAAAGTCCACATGAGAACACACACAGGTGAGAAGCCATATGTTTGTACAATATGTAGGAAAGCTTTCAGATATAATTGTGTTTTCACAGTCCACATGAGAACACACACAGGTGAGAGGCCAAATGTTTCTGAAATATGTGGGAACAGTTTCCAACATAATGGTCATTTGACAGGCCACATGAGAACACACACAGGTGAGAGGCCATATGTTTGTAAAATATGTGGGAACAGTTACCAACGTAATAGTTATTTGACAGTCCACATGAGAACACACACAGGTGAGAAGACACACATAGCTGAACCTGGTGTATCTATTAGATGACCCTCTGCTCACAACAAGCACTTTTTTTCCATCCTGTTTAATTTCCAGTTAACATAAGCATTAACCTTTCTGTATAAGACACAACCCGTCCAACACAGTCGCGTCAGACACAGCAAGAGACCAATCACTGGCAATAATTATTGTTATTATATACAACTGTTGTGTTGAACAGAATATCTCTGTTTATGCTTATTACTTATTTACTTTCGTTGTATGTGTTAAAACCACTAATTAAGTTGTGTGCATAGATAAATTGTTACTGATGATGTGGATTTGATGTAGGAGTTGTGATTTTGTGTTTGTATTAGTTCCATATAGAGTTTTGTAAAAGAGTGAGTTTGTCATATTTTCTTTAACAAATGTTGATAGTTTATTGAGATCAGTATTGCTGTTGCCCTCCAGTTGTCACATTGTGTAAGAACAGATTTATTTTAGAGTTGTATGCTGGAAGTCTCACCCAGAAGATAATTATGTTATTAGATTTAACTTTTTTTGTCCTACCGACATGAAACTGAAGGGGAATTTAGTCATACACTGATGCATTTGTTGTACAATGCCATATGTTTGCCAAACATCTGGGAAAGGTTTGATACACAACAGTGCCTTGAGAGACCACATGAGAATCCACACAGATGAGAATCCTTACATTTACTTTTAATACATGGACAATGTTATGTTCATTATCAGGTGCACTATTACTCTTTATTACCCTTCCATATCACTGCCATTATTACTTTCAGTGTCACTGTCAATACTGCTTTTCTATTTCCATTTTAGTTTTAATTCACTCATCATATTTCTATTGTTATGATATGGGGCACTGGTTCTTACTGGTTCCTTATACACTTTATTGTTGTTGTTTTTTGATTCTGTTCTAATTAATTATCTTTTTTTCTGCCTGTATGTTGATGGAAGTGCCTTACAAGCCATAATTTGATGGTTATTAATCTGTTATTATTGTCCAATATGCATTTATGTCTCTGCTGTGTTAGATTGTTAAATTTACACCATTAGCTTTGATGAATAATGTGTATTGTATTATTAAAATTATACTATATTAAATAGTTATTTGTTACAATTAATTGTTATTGGGGGGGCATTTGGGGGACACTTCACAATTTTTTGGGGGGCCATTTCCACCCCTGTGTGAAACTGAAGTTAAAAAGTTCATCATACTGGTCATGCACACACACATCTCTACACACATCATTTAATAGGGGTTGATGTAAGCACACAACACACAATGCATGTATAAATAACAAGCACATACGATTTAGTTTTCTTAGATTAGCATTACAGGAGCATGTAAGAATTACAATGGATGTGGGTCTATGTACACAATGTATTGCTAACTAGTGTTTATCTCTATACAAACCCACCCCTCCCAGTACCTTTTATGCATTCCAAACCTGCCTGCCTAATAGTGGAGCACAATTTGGCCAGTCAATAATGCATCACTTAATCTATACTGACCCACTGATACAGGAATAAATTTCAATTGCAAACTCATATTTACAAACAGTCCATACCTCCACTAAGGCATAACAATTCTACACATTTCTGTTTAGCTTGCCTGACACATGCTCCACATTTGCACAAAGTTTTGTGGAAATGGGTGGAGTATTTTTTGTGTAAATAGGGAAAAAGTTTTTTTTAAAATGCCCCATCAGGCAGTGTTAAAGAAACAGTAAAAAAAAAAGAAAAAATCCTGAATCCATCCCTCTATCCGGTTCCACATAAGAATATAATGGATTATTTCCTGGCCCATGACCCATCCTTCCAAGTATTTTTTGCATAATCCTGCTGATAAGCAAACAAACAAAATGAGCATGAGTGAAAACATAGTCTCCTCAGCAGAAGTAATAAACCATGGGGTGCAAACCTTGCATAAACTGATCTGTGTCCATACATTTTAATGGTGCATAAATTGTTGTGGATATTAACCTATAAACGGAGTAGCCTACAATATACAACTATTGCATAGTTTGTAAGACGTAAATCACTGTATTTATTATGTGTCTGTTCCTCATTGTGGGGCAGTGATGACCAGATCTATCTCCACACCCATACTGCAACATACAGTATATCAGAACTTCAAAGAGAACTATTTGGTTAATTGAGGCAATCAGTCTTTTGTGCGTATGTCTGTCCTAGGTGTATCAGCTGGGATAGGAACAGGTTATAACCTTCCCTTTTCATATTTCTTCTCAGGCCCCTCATTTACTCGCTGCTTGCACCAGCACCTGTGAGCAGATTATTGTTTAGGAGCCTTGCATCAGAACATGCAGACTAAGTAGCTCTCCTCTCCTCTGCTCTACTCTAATCAAATTTGATGTTTCCAAACACAGCATCTGGCTAGAGGCGCAGCGATGATACCTTAGGAACAAAGCACACGTTGTTGGAGACTCACATAAGCTTCTCCAATTCCTGCTTCAACTTAGCATTCTCTCCCTGAAGCTTAAGTCTGGAAAACAACAAGAATGCAATTTAATGGCTTGACACTGGGAGTGTGTGCTTAGGTGTGCATGTGTATTACCCTCAAAATTGTTCATCTCCTTTTCTGAAGCACATTTTCTGTGGGCTGATGGGGAGCAAGTCTTAACATTCACTCTGAAACAACACAGTAAATAAAATTCAAATACCAAGAGATGATAATGACACAAACGACCCTTTAAAAATATGTTGGCCCTCTCAAAATATGCCTCCATCTTTTAAAAAAAACAACTTAGATTTCACGTCCAAATATACACATAAGTGAGCAATATAGTAGCAGGATGACTTATTACCTTGTCATTAGCTGATTTCATGCATTTTATTTTTATTCATCATTTACTTTATGTGAATAAAATTATAGGGGGAGGTGCTTTGATACTTTGTGTGTGCATCAAATGTAGAGATCACTTCAATGAGTACCGCAAAGGACCTTTCATCACTTTGACCTATCCAGCTCTTACTTTTATCTTATGCTAACGACAGACTCATTAATTTGTAATCAAAGGATCCTGATTTACTGCAGATCCAGTGAGAATATTTAGCCCTATGTACTCAGAAAGTGGATGGACTCATCACATTTTAACCAATACAAGAATCTGTCTCTGAACATGATGGTCACTTTTTCATCAGATGTATTACTGTCAGGAATAAGGAATAATATGAAGACTTAAAAGAGAGGTGCTTTATGTTGAAGCGTTGCAAAAAGGGCCCTCACACACATCTGGAGAGAAGACACTATCTGATTGTGTGTTAGTGTGCTTATGTGCATGTGCTTACAGGAATGGCCGTTCTGCCACGTTCTACGTTATTCCACACACAACCAGGTCCACAATATCTCCAGCCTAGTTCTACCAACACACAATCTACCACTGTGGTCTGTGCTTGTGTGTTACTGTCTAGACTCAGTGAAATGGACGACTGTGCCTGTCCGTCATAGACTGTTTAACAAGACATTCTGAGCCTCGAGACTCCCAATCTGTAGCTGCCAAGAGCCAGAGGACTAAACCACAAGTTTCATCAGTAAAAAACAGATTTAACCAATGAGCCAGATTAGTCATATCTCTACAGATTTTTTCCTCGACTCTAAACCATTAAAACATCATATAAAAGTAAACGCTATTGCAGCAGCAGAATATCAAAAGAATTCCTACGAGAAAGTGAGTTACAAGATGATAATCTAATCAGAGTTGGTGTGTTATTACTGGTACGCGATTCCTGTATCCTGTGGTCCCATTTGCTGTCAGCATGGAACAATGAAAATAAAGATAAAATTAAGAACAGGAAAATATTGGTATATTTGTATGGAACAGTGTCTTTCATGAAAAGCAAAATCAAAATAGCCTCGATGATATTTACAGAATAATAAAGTAGCATACAATGAACTCATTGTTACCACATCTTTTAAATGCATGACATACCAGTGTACTCTGCTGGACTGATTGTATTTATTAAAGTCGATAGGGGAATTTCATGTTTTACTGTAATGTTGCGGTCAAGACTTTCAGCTGTAAAAACATATGGGGCACGTTAACAATGTGGGATAGAACAGCATGATGCAATAAATCCAGGAGTTGTACGACCATGTTTACTGCCATCTCACACTCAACCAGACGCTGTGAGAAACACTACGTCTGGCTAATATCACAAAGGCCCTCCAGTTAAAACAAATAAGAGCAGGTACACATACAGGAGAGCAATTCAACACTTAACTTGAGACAACAAAGGTCTACAGGAGACAAAAGACAGCAGTTTAGCAGCTAATAATCTGCCTGTGTCACAGTGCCATCTAGCTTTTAAATTAAGAAATGCAAAGACATTTCTGCCATTAGATCATTAATAATTATTAAATGTACTAACTGTAAATTTTTCCTCAAAAAATGTTTGACTTAATGTTATTCAATAGGATGACAAACTGCATCTGAGAGTTAAGAGCAGAATCATTTGGATAATGCAGTGGAGTGGAACTCTACAATGTAATACATTACACAGTAATAGCCCTGTAATGCATACTAACTTATATAATATTACATTTTTGTATAGTCTTTGTTATAACCATCAACTCAAGGATCATTTCTGGAGCTGGTCTGTGGTTGTATTAGACTGCATTATATTTTAATGTGTCACTGTTATTTTGGTCAACACTTGTGTATATACAGGGTTTCTGGTGTGCATTTTACACCCCAACACAGACCTGCTAATGTACACAGCACACTGTAGTGACTCAAGTCGACCGGCATGAGCTTTGACTGGTCAGAGACACAGAAAACAGCCATGACGCAGTTTTGAGGGTGTGAATAACTGTTTGAAACAAACATTCATGAGGCCTGCAGAGCCCTTAGAAACACAGTGACTCACACAGAGCTCATATAGTCACTCTTGCTCTCTGCACACTTGCACATTTGTCTTATATAATAAACTTGCAACGTTTTGGTGTAAATTCAGCCAATTCAGTTTGAGGGTCAACAGCAATATCTCACAAAGGTCAATAAAACACTTGCACCTCATTTGTGCACATGTACATTTAGCACACACACACACAAAGCGTGCCGGGTCTCTCTTTGGACACAGGCACTTGCTGGACCGCAGAGTGTTAAATAAACCAAAGGAGAAATGCCACTGAGTCAACACAGCCTATGAAAGTGGAGAGAGGGAGAGAGAGAGAGAGAGAAAGAGAGGGAGTGAGAGAAAGAGTGTGTGTTTGTGTGTGCTGGGAGCAGAACAGAGTGGTGTCTGTTACAGGGCAGTCCTGAGTAAACACACACCTACCTGCCTGTGGAATGCACAAAATCTTGCTGCTATGGCAACAGAAACCTGCTGGTAAATCTCTGCACGCGCACACACACACACACACACACACACACACACACCTGACCTCCACATTTCACTGGAATGATGCAGTGTTTCCTGTAGCATCACTTTAGATAAAGTATTGTTTTATGATACATTGTGCTATACTTTACTATCCTTGAGGGGGAACTCTTTTTGAACTGCCTATCTATCATGATTAACAATTAAATCACACAAAAAGCAATAGATCACACAACCGTCAAACCAACCACCACATTCACAATAAAAATTGTCATTGAGCATTTCAAATATCCACCCCAACACCCCCAAATACTTTTATCTGATACACTTTACAACTCATTTACATGCATAATCCTCCCTCAGATCCTCCCACCAGGACCATGACACTAAAGCAGCTACAAGAAATTATGCCAGCATTATTAATTTATTTTTATTTACACATACAGTATGTTTTTCTAGCTATGACATATTGTCTTCAGTGAAAAGGGCCTATTCTGCAGTGATAATGAAGAAATCCTGCACAAGTCCTGCAGCCAACAACACATAGGCCTACCAGTGCTTATCATTTATATTTCCTTTACAGTAAAGTTTGTTGAATTATCAATGAAAAAGTGACAAATTAAGAATAACTACACTTATAACTATACTTGTACTTAATAATACACTTTTTGTGAGGGATGTTGAATAAAAGCAATAGAGGAGCTGCTCACAACACACACAGTAAAACACTGATGTTGAAACAGCTAAAGAAATATTTTTTACAGAAGAGCACTAGGGCCATGTTAAATCTTTTTTAGAATTATGACTTTAAAGTCAGAATTCTGTGAATAAAGTCAGAATTCTGACTATAAAGTCATAAGTATTTAAAAACAAATTTTGACATGAACACAATTCTGACATGATTCTCAGAATTCTGACTGTATTCTCAGAATTCCAGAATTCTGCCTTTAAAGTCAGAACTAAAACAAAAAAAAAGAAAATATCCTGGAAGTCTCAAATTCTTTTTCTGTCACTGTACATGTTACAAGTTATTCCTGTGTAAAACGTCTATGAAATGGTCACTTAATTGCATCACTGTACCACTAGGTGACAGTAAATGGTCCACTCCTCCATACGTGATGCTAATGCTAATTTTGTATTTTTATTATTTCATTTAATCAATTAAACGTTCATAACATACTTCGTGTGTTTTGTTTGTTTGTTTGTTTTACCTCATGTGTGTCGTAATCCTTGTTCACGTTCGGTGACGTCAAGCTGAAAACTGAAGTGACGTTTTGCACAGTTCTTCGAACTTCCGCCTTGCACGTGTGTTTACAGAAAATGTGGACGACTGAGCTTAAGCAGAGATAGTATTATTATTCTGACAGTAACTGTTGGTGCACAAGTTAAAACATGGGGAAGCTGAATGTCGTGGTGCTGAGATACTTGTCAAGGGATGACTTCCGAGTCCTCACAGCTGTAAGTAGTGATCGAACCAAGCTACATCTGTCTCAGCTGATTTAGCCTGTGCTAGGCTAGCTGTGGTCGGTTTGTTATTACAGTTCACTAACACAGCCTATGCTAACATTAACACTAAATAGTCTTGTCAACAGCTCATAAACATTTGGTTGTTGACATGTCACCGCTGTAGTAGGTAAAATAACGTAAGTATTATTGCGCAGAGTTGGGTATTAATCATTAAATAATGACAACTACAGCTTGGTGTACTTCATTGTATATTCGTTATGGGCCATGATCGACTTTCCGAGAAAAAAAGCCAGTAGCATCTTACTTCAGTACCTTGGAAGATGCTCATATATGACACTTAATTGAATCATCACAGTTGCAGCTAAGATTTGGTCTTAGTTGCAAGTCTGTCTTATTATTTGTTATCTCACAATAAGGAATTTTCAATGAACCCTACATATTTAAACATTGTATGTAGTAGATCTTATTGGTAAGATTGTTCCTTGGGCTATACGTACCTCTCCAAAAATGTAATCAAAATCTGTTCTTAACCATTTGAGGAATGCCTCCAAAATTATAACATCCTTGGCAGAGGCCATGATTATAATAATAATAATAATAATAATAATAATAATAGGCTAATCAAATAATAATTGACCAATCAAAATACTCAGGCATGGAAAACCCATGATGTTCCACCACTATAGACAACTGAATCCAGATAAGGACCTGGGAGGTGTAAATATATATTTCAAATTTGCCTTTGTATTTGTATAGTCAAATTTGTATTTGCTCACAGAATGGTAACAGAGAGGGGTAGAGACATGGCTCTGAGATCATGCAAATTCAGTCAGGGTTTCATGGATGGCACTGCCATTGGAGGTCCCGCCCCAAACAGATTTTTTTTGTTGCCTAAACCCAATCAAACTGCTACAAAAAATAACAACACAAAAACTTAAATTGATACATTAAGTACATCTAAAAATAATAATTATTAGTTTGATAATAGCGCGTAGGACTAGATGTAATCATTAAAGACAGCTCAACAACTAAAGACAGATTTGGAAAATGAGTTTCCCGCTATTTATAGTATGTTAGATGATGTCATTAGGGCTTCTTTGTGTGATTTTTTTGGCTTCAAACTCCACATAGTACTTCACAGACAGCTCTGCCGCTGTGGCATTTCAGTGGTATCTGGGATACCGCCTGAAATTCTCAGACTATGCTCTCATCAAGTAGTGCTCATTTTATGCCAGTTCATCTTTCATCTTGCAGCAGTTGTAAACCTGTCACTCTAATCATCAGTTTATGTTTCTTCCTGTGAACTTTCTCTCACATAGGTTGAAATGGGGATGAAGAACCATGAGATAGTTCCAGTTAGCCTCCTGTCCTCCATAGCTAGCCTCAAACATGGCGGCTGCAACAAGATCCTAAGAGAGCTCGTCAAACACAAACTTGTGGCCTATGAACACAGTAAAAGTAAGAAATCATCCAGGAATGCTTGTTGAATCTCTCGAGTCCTGTAGAGTTGGAACATGTCTTTCTTTTTTCTAATGCGGCATGTTTTGATTTTAGCTGTGCAGGGCTATAGGTTGAACAATGGAGGATATGACTACTTGGCTCTGAAAACCTTGTGCTCCAGAGAAGTGATCGTTTCAGTTGGAAACCAGATGGGTGTGGGTAAAGAATCAGGTAAGCAAGAAAATCACATACTGTATATTGTGTACATACTGTTCACGGTATCTGCATGCATTAATTGTTTTTGAGATATATTGATATGTTGAATATTTAAACTTCCAGTAAAATACACAATAATTTGTCATCAGTATTTGTACCACTGAAAATGAAAACGAAAGTATCATGGAATCATCATACCTTTCAAATATATTTACTCTTATTGACCATTGCAATACTAAGGGAATACTTTTAGCATAAATTTGTGAGTGATTTTCCCCCGCTTACAAATCTCTGTGAAATTCAGGATGGAAGTTATTTTTCTTGGGTTCAACTGATATGGTTTTTTTCAGTGCTGATACTGTTAATGATTATTAGTAATCAAGGAGAGTATAACTAATTGGAACAGATATACCTTTTAAGTGAAAATGAAAATATCAGGGTGAAAATTTAAAATAAGCAGTGATGGAAAGTAACTAAGTACTGTTTACTCAAATACTATACTTATGTACAATTTTGTGGTACTTGTACATTTCTTGAGTGCCACAAAACTTGAATAATACTCAATTAAAGTACAGTTACTTGAGTATCCACTCCATTACATTTACTTGATAACATAAGTCACTAGTGACTACAGACAGAGAGAGTGGACTACATCAGAGCCAAACTAGTGCATTTCTAACTAATATATCAGCAGTTGCACTACATTAACTCCAATAAGAAAAGCCATTGGCTTTCTCACCCATAATCATAAAGAAATACTGAATAGTCTATTTATCTGTATTGTTTCCAAACGCAGCAGTTAAACTCAACAGCAGTCAAGCTTTTTAATGATTCTACAGGGGTTATAATGTTGATTTCCAGGCTGTCAGAAATTCTCATATGAGCATGTTCATATAAATATTTTTTTGTGTTCACCTCCTTTAGATATATATATTGTAGCAAGTCCAAACAGGGAGCAGTATGCTCTGAAGCTTCACAGATTGGGTCGTACCTCTTTCAGGAACCTGAAGAACAAGAGAGATTACCACAAACACAGGAAGAACATGTCCTGGCTCTACCTCTCTCGCCTCTCTGCCATGAAAGAGTTTGCCTACATGAAGGTAATGGAACAAATCAGAGGATGTATGGAAGTTATGTGGAAGAGAGAAAGTGTCACCAGCAATTAATAAGATTTGCAAGAGGAATCTACTCTTGTGTGATGCATCTTTTGAGGTATCTCCTAATTTTTCAGGCATTGTATGATCGGGGTTTTCCCGTTCCCAAACCCGTGGACTATAACAGACATGCTGTAGTGATGGAGTTCATCAATGGATATCCTCTGTATGTATACAAGCAATCCTTCTGTCATGCTTTACGTATTACACTAGTAGTGCTAAGAGTACACCTTTTGTTCTCTCAGTATCTAATGGTCTGTGTGTATTGCATCTCTCTTTCAGGTGTCAGGTGCATGAGCTGCAGGATCCATCAGCCCTGTACAGTGAATTTATGGACCTCATCGTCAAATTGGCCAATCACGGCTTGATTCATGGAGACTTTAACGAGTTCAACCTTATGTTGGACGACCAGGACCACATAACTATGATTGACTTCCCTCAGATGGTGTCCACCTCACATCTTAATGCTGAATGGTAGGCGTCTCATAGATGAAATAGAAAATTTAAGAACACATAATAAAACACACAATTAAGTACTATTATGTTGACTTTTCCAACTTTTGGTTACAGGTATTTTGACAGAGATGTCAAATGTATCAGAGATTTCTTTGCAAAACGGTACAATTATGAGAGCGAGCTCTTCCCGACATTCAAAGACATCAGGTGACTGACTTCATTTATGTTTGATGATTGATTTAAAAACTTATGAAATACATAACTTTTCTTTTAAAGTTAAATTATTTTTATTGAAACCATGAAAAATCCTCTCCAGTTGTCTGCTTTGAGTTATGAAATTCAACAAACTTGACTTTATTTACTTGTGTCACAACATCTAGAGAAATTTCATTTTGCATTGTTGATCATCTTGCTTTTATACATTTATTCAAAAATGTGATTTGGAAATAAAAAGCAATTCTGACAAGATCTTTTTTTGCCACTGTTTATTTCTACAGACGTTCTTGTTCTCTAGATGTCGAAGTCTCAGCTAGCGGCTTCACCAAAGACCTGGAGAGAGATGCTGCACTGCTACATCCAGCTGGGCCTGAGGGAGATGATGATGATGATGATGTTGATGAAGAAGAGGAGGAGGATGACAAAGAGGGAACAGATGAGGAGGTAGAAAAAGAAGAGAGCTTGGACATGGAGGAATATAAGCATGCAATGCTAGAACTGGAAGGTCTGAAGGTCAGTGACCCTCATGCAGACATAGAAGGACAAGATGATGAGGACAATGAGAGTGAAAGAGGGGAAGAACAAAAAGGGATCGAGACAGCACCTGCTGCTAGAAGTGATGAAGAAACCAAGAAGGGATTGGAGGAAGAGTTGAATGAGGCAGAGGATGAGTGTCCAGAGCTGGCCGACCTTTCCACCTCCAACAAAGAGTTCAAGCCCTTCAGGTAAACACAATTTGAAGTTAACGGTTCATCTGAAATGGAATACATTTGATTATAAGTTTGAATAGTTCACTTGCAGCTGCCGTACAAGCCAACAAATAATTGTAGGTCCTTTAATAGGAATGTTAGACAAAATTTGAGACACTTGACAAAAAATTGTACCATAGAAATGAATTTCTGTGCTGTAAAAAAAATAGTTTGTCATGTGTTTTTTTCTCCCTCAGAGACTCAGACAGTCTTCTACACATGATAGAACACAGGAGGAAGAGGACAGACAGCGAGGCCACTATGGGCAGCATAGGGAGCTGCTCTACCATACCACCAGTAAGTAAAACACAGACACACACAGCTCTCTGCACTGTATTATACAAGGGTCAAAGTGAGAGCAAGGGACACCAATACATAGGGCTGGATATGATTTACCAGTACCCTTAAAGTGATACTGATACCAATAGAGTACCACGTTTGATTTTTTTATATAGTTCATTTGACGGCCGTGGAAGCATTTAGTTGCTGAACTTCCAACTGTGTATAGGCTGTAGCTGCTATGCTAGTGCGCTAATCACACGTTACATTAAATGGAAACATGCGTGTGGTGGTAGGCTGCAAGAAAAATTATCCAAAAATTATCTAAAAAGGAATTCAATGCAGATATCTTTTGACTGGAGAAATTTAGCAGTCTTGCTGCACAGTTTTGGACATAAACAGCAATAGCCTGTAGAGGCTAAATAGCCTGTATGCTAAAGAGCTTTCTGAGTTTTTTTGTCTTGTGGTTTGTCAAAGAATGCAAGGAGTGACTTGTAGCAGAGACAACATGTCTACATAATGTTGTGTCTGGCTTGCAGAGAAAGGCCGCATGTACATTCGTCTGAAGTGTAACCGCCTGTTGTTGTTTTTGTTTGTCCTGCAGGACATCGTCCGTCAGAAGGTGCGGAAGCAGCTCACCAAACAGCAGAAGGCAGCACAGAGGAGACGTCTGCAGAAAGGAGAGGCCAACTTGGTGACTAAATCCAGGAGAGAGAACCAAAATAACATAAAGTCTAGTGTGGATAGTGCCTCCTTCTGGGGGTGAATGGGACTGCAGTGATGGACAGACAATTGGTGTCAACATGCCTTTTGTTTGGTTAACATGCACACTGTATGGCTCCTCTGCTCCTTTGTCTGGAGAGTTGAAAATATATGATAGCTGATGGAAAAACTCAGCAAGAAAGTATCTGTGCAACAGTTCATCTTCAACACATTCTAATGTTAATATCTATTATTCCTTATGATGAAGCCATTTTATTGGTAATTAAACCATTTAAACATTACTGATGAGGTGTGTTTTTTTATTCTAAAGAGTGGTTTAAATAAGTTCAAAAACATTTTTTCTCTCAGGACATATCCACCTGCACTAACATGTTTATTAGTCGAGTTCGTACATTCTTTTTCATCAGTACACTTATATCAACGTCCACAATGGCTACAAAACACAGAAACCTGTTATTATTGTAATTTAAGTTCATTCTAGGTCTGGGTGTGCTGTGTAAACAATAAAACTAATGTGGGTGTAGATTTAAGATTCAGGCAGTGCAAGTCCATGGAGAGCTTTTATTTATGCAAAACTCTTGCTGTTCAAAGGTCTTCAACTGTTGTAGTAATTAAAAAGAGCCCTACCTCCACCCTCCCAGCAACCAATCAAAGCAGAGACTGACACAAGCATGGAAAAACATGCTCTAGAACACAACAGATTCATTATAAAAAAGGCTCAGGGAATAGACATGGATACTCTCTGTCACACTGACATGCATCAATATAGAAACAGGCACGGCATGTAAATTATAAGAGAGTGAAAGTCTTGAGAGCTAAGAAACGACTTCTTTCTCAGAATTTGGTCCATTTATGTAAGAGGCTTTCAGAGAGCGGTTGAATTCAGACTTGAACAATAGCCATTCATGTTGAAGTGAGTGAATGGGGTTTAGACCCTGGGCTCCGTGGCCTCAAATTCGTGTGTGAAGTCAAAAGTATCCCACCCCCACTCATCTTAGACACTGTTTTGGGAAGGACTCTCCCTAAGAGGCTGGATACTGAGGGTTTATCATATAAAAAGATGCATCCAGAACTAGACTTTCCACAGAATAGTTCATATTTTTCTTGTTCCATAATGAAGCATTGTGCTTTCTGGTTCAATATACCAACATGGTCTAGGTCTTTGACTGTCCAACTCTGTTCAGGGATTAGCCAGCTGCACAGCCCAACAGGAGGGGCTCAGCATTCCAGATCTGCACCTCTGTGTGTGTGTGTATGTGTGCATGTCTAGAGAGTAGGAGGCCCTCTGAGCTAATTGGCAGCGTGGGTGACAAAGGTGGTCCACTTCAAAAGAGAAACCCCTGGTGAGATGTTCACACAGGAGAAACGGAGGAGGAGGGTGGAAAAGGGAGTTCTGGAGAGGCTTTCAGATTTTGAATTTAGGGTAGTGGGTGCTAATTTCTTAGGTCATGCGTGCCGTTTTTATGGAAAATTTTGATGGGAAAAGTGGACTGGATGTGTTTGAGGCCACTGTGGAAGTAAACGCTGGATGAAGATGAGTAGGGTCAAAGCGGAGGAGCGCATCATGTCATATCTGCCACAGAGCGAGACTGATAGCAGCTTCAAAGACTGTAAGTAACTGAAGGAACGGACTTGTTAAAAAGTTTTACATCTTAGCCTTGTGTGATCCCTAGACCTGACGGGTATGTGTTGAAATACAACTGGCAAACAATTAGTTGTTTTCATACTACTTCCTGCAAAGTATGCCTCCAAAAATGTCAGTCAAGTTGTCCCTGCTGCCCGAGACTGAGCTGCAGTGAATTGTTTGGCACTCAGTGAAGGACGCAGGAAAAGTTTAAACCTATTTCAGGGTCAGAAAACCTCAAATGCTTACCAAATGCTGATTTGTGTAAGTTATGGGGAGGAACTTACACTTCATAATTCTACTTAAATAAATACTGTCTGGGAATGCTGTTTTACACATGGGTGGCTTATGCAGTTAGGTTAACATTTAGACATGTTTCTCAGAGTGAGCTTAAAAGAAGCCTTTCATTGTGTTGGTAATGACGAATAATTGTTGTATTTATTTAAAGGCATTGGTGAAATATATTACATTTACACTCCAACTGTTTGCTTTCTCTTGTGGTCATGTATAATTTCTATACTGTCTGTCTTCATTTTGAATGTATCCTTATTATATGTGTGCAGTAAATGTAGTGGCCATGCTCCATAACTTCTGGGAGCAGAGGAAGATGAGCCCGTCACATGGTTCCTCCAGTGAATCTGATGGTTGCGTTGTGGACGCCGCCATCCAGAGAGAGAACTTGCTGCTGTACGAGTCTGCGCCGTCCCCTGGTCCCCCATACATCTGCTATGTCACCCTGCCTGGAGGAAGCTGTTTTGGCAACTTTAAGGTGTGTTCATTATGATCAATGCCAGTCCAACATGCGTGCACTGTGTCATTTGTAGTGTGTTATTCTTCATGTGACGTTGGAAACATCACCATCATGCAGCAAGTTAACATTCTTGACCAAACATAAGCCAAAATGTTTTGATTTTAAGATACACGATGCAGGTGATGTTTATGTCTCTATGGTGGAAACTAACATCAATTTTAAATTAAATAAAGGCACATCACAAACTTGGAGTTTGAGCTAGTGTGACGGTTGTTTCAAATTAACTATAAATTAATTAATTTTTAAAATGCCAGTGATTCTTTGATTTTGCCACAGCTAAACTAAATCATAAAGTAGAACAGTCCTGTCAAGTTTTCATACTTTCACATTCAGAGGGAGACGGTTACAAAAAACACCTGAGGATCATTCAGTGGGGATAAATACACAATCACACATATTTTTAAGGCTGTTTAAAATTGATGTCACTGTGTTTAAATCCCACAATTCCTCTCAATGCGGTCATTGTTACCCAGACAACAGCAGCTAGCTCAGAGAAAGCATGTGATTGGTTATCTGTGAATGTGTCTAATGTTCTAATCTCTTTGACGATTTGAGTTCTGATCCCATGATTAGCTGTAATGAAGTGTAAAGTCATAAAAATGGAACTAAGGGTGGCCGCTTGTTAACAGACAGAAGTTATTCACTCAAGTCAGTCAAACTTAGGCTCACACATGTAAACACGCACTAAAATTTCTGTTTGAACTTTCACATCTTTTCTCTCTCTTTTTTCACTTTTTATGTCACTTAAACCATCCGTGGTCTACATCACCTAATCCTCAGGTGTGTGACAGTCAGGCAGAGGCTCGGAGGGATGCAGCTCGTGTGGCTCTGATGAACTCACTTGTGAACGAGCTGCCATATCGACGCATCAGCCCTCAGTTCATCACACAGAGTTTGCAGCAGGCGGCCACAGACAGTGCTGTGAGTTTAAGCCAGTGCAAATACGCTGTATTACACCTCGTTAAAGGGCACACAGAGTGTTTAGTCTCAACTTGAATTTTGACCTGCACTGTTTTATTTGTAAAGGTCTCTATTGAAGATGCATGTGATCCAAGCACCAGTTTAGGAACCTACAGTTTGCTACTCCACTCCTACATGGGAAGGAGCATGCTGGAGTTCCAGGTAAAACATAAAGCCAAGGCCTATTTTTCAAAATGATATTTTTCTTTTAGCTGTGCTCATAAATCATGTGCAGTTATGTGGAAAATGTGTGAAAGATCTATTTACTTCAAATGATTCATGATTTTTGAAGTGGTAGTTTTTGTGAAGGGAACTTAAATAGTGTATTTGCAACTGGACCCAATTTTTAATCCTTATCATTTTACATAATTAGAGACTATTAAGCCAAAACAAGCCAAAATCACAACCACTGGGTGGTAATTCCACGCATCATTGTTATCATTACGACTCTATTTCTTCCCATTCCATCTCACTCTTAGTTAGACCCAAGCAGGGAGTCATTGTATGAATCACCTAATATTTCTACCTTTGTGTAAATAAGCACATGTCTGCAGACAGAGTGCTATTAGCAGGAGGAAATGGGCTCATTATCATTCCTGCTAAGGCATGGCTCATAGAGATGAAGCGATTCCAAGTAATACACACCTCCGTACATGCGCATGTGTACATTCACAGACACTGAAATGTATTCACACATACATTCAAATCTCTGCACACACACCGTCAACTATATTATGTGCATCTGTCAGCGCTTTGTATGTTTATAAATGCAGTAAATGCAGGAGGTGTTGGATAGGTTGCTAGTCAGGTAGATAAGAAAGTAGCATAGGGCAGATGCACATTTGGAAACAAAGTAAACAGTCTGGTAGGAACAACATGGACTTAAACCTCAGATAACTTTTGTGTCATATTTTCCATCTGTGTTTCATTAAGTCAATTTTGGTTGGCTCTCTTTGTTTAACACCAATGTCACTAGCTCTTAACACAGGCCAGCTGTTCAGCCATACAGTGTTTTAGAAATTAGTGTGAAACCCACCTGGTGCATATAATACTTTATAATATCTTTTCAAACCAATCATCCACAATTTAGGTGTGGATTCAAGAAATATCTACATAATATGTTATCTTTGTCAGGCCTATGCTCACAGCTGCATGTTTGGGTTTGCTATTCATGTCATTACTTATGGGGTTGTGCCAGACATTCTCTCTTTCTGTCTGTGTCTCATTCTCATACACTTTCTCACCCCCCTTTCCCTCTGTAGGAGATGATGACAGTTTTTCAGTTGCTACACTGGAACGGGACACTGAAGGCTCTGAGGGAAAGACAGTGCTCTCGACAGGTACAGGCCTTGCAGAGGACATATCGCATCCCTGGGGCTTAGAGCTAATTTTGAAAAAACAAGCATATCTCTGCTGCTACATAATGATGAGTGCTTATTTTCTTTCCTTCTCAGAGTGTGATAAACTATTACTCTCAGCGAGGACTTGATGAGTGCATACGTAGCAGCTTGGCTCTGGATTGGCTCGGACGAGAGCAGAGGTCACCAGGGCGACTTGAGGAGGAGCTGCAGGTGGCACAGAAGGAGCTAGTGTTGGCCCGGCGTCGAGGCATAGAGCTACGCTTCTACAAGGAAAAGACAGAGATCCTCAGCTTGGCTCTGAGTCAAGCATACATTCACCACACACCTGAGGCCTTCAACCCAGCACCAAGTCTCACATACAAGCAAGAACATCTTCCTTTACAAACATTATGTAGCCAGGACTCAGATATCCAGACAACCCCATGCTGCAGTCCTTCACCAAGCCTCAGTATAAACACTAAGCAAACAGTCTGTCAAACCTCTGACAAACACATGTCCTTTAGTTCTTCACCATGCTAACTGGAGACTTTTGTACCTTTAACTGACTTGGAATTGACTGAAGCAGTAGGTAGAAGATGGATAACAAAAGTTGTCATTTGTTTCTGTTATTAGGCTAATCTCATTCAAGATGTGACGTGTTTGGAGGAAAGGAACATATTAAGCATGGTCATGGTCTTCGGGATCTCTGTATACATAAGAGTTCTGTAATGATGAGAGTTTCAAATATGTATACTAATTTGTGTATTAGTAACACTCTAACCTTATTAATATGTACTCTTTTGTGACTATAGAACTAAGACTTTAATTAACAATAAATACAGCATTCATATGTTTTACATCAATTAGTAGGAACTGTATTTGAACTGCAGCTGTAACCAAAATCTGTTTTTGTCTAAAGAGCACTCTACTGCCTCAGCATTTGTGCATGTTTAATTATGTTGTCTTTATGAGAGGTTTATTACGAGTCACATCATTGATTTAGCATTTGAACTGCTTTACATTCCATCAATTTAGTACACCTCCATGTCTCACTCCTTTCTATATCTGTGTAGCATGTCACCAATTTCAAATTCAATGTGTGACTTGTTGGAGTGTTACACAGCAGTGATTTTATAATGTCAAAGAGCAATCTGGTTTGTATACAGATACAAGATATGCAGAGGATGGCTGCTAGGTCAACTGCAGCTGTAATTAAGAGTCAGCACTTATGTTCTTCATGATGAAAGGAACACAGGCTTTGAAAGTTCAGTTGTCTTAGGTTTGCATGAAAATATATGTTAATGAAGGCAAAATGTTTTTAAAACTCATTGTTACATACATTTGTAAAGAAAATGTGTTTTCTGTAACTCATGACCTGTCTGTGCATTCATATGAACACTGCGAGCGATGGTAAGGCAATTTGTAAAGTGTAATCTCTTACAGATTGCATTATTGAAAAATTCTTATTTGTAATATAATTTACTTTTGAATTTGTGGGATATTTTTCACCTTATCACCTTACTTGAGATCAGAGGGAACAGCTATGACACTGGATCACTGTATGGGTTAGATTTAAGGGTTCATTACATTATATTTACACACAAGACAGAGGGTCTTCATTCTCTTCTTATTTTTATTTTGACTTTCTTACCTCTCTGTCTTCTTCTTTTTACAATCTGCTGTGTATTCTTGAGTCTTTTTGTTCAGTTGCTCTTAAATATAGAATCTCTGTCTTGCACTTGTTTGGCCTTATGGCTCTGCAGGTTCTGTTATCACATTATATATTCTGAGCTTCCTCTTTACTTTGACCCAAAGTCAAAGCACTTTGTACATTTTTGTTTGTAAATATGCTATATGAATAAGTCAAATACAAATGTATGATTATGATGATGATGGTGATTAATATTATTATTATTATTATTATTATTATTATTATTATTATTATTACCACCATCTCCAGGGAGGGCTGGTTTTCAGTTAGAAACACTCATTCTTTTCAAGTTGACCTTACAGATGTTTAGATAGTCATTGGTGGTTATTTTAAATTAATTTAATTTTGATGTAGTTTGTCAGTGTGTGTCCTCTTGTTTGTTTGACAGACTTCTGTTGTTTGGATCTTGTGTTTGTAACTTGTTCTCAGCTTTCCTTTCCAAATGAGTTTTTGAAAACAATTAGACTTTGAATGAACAAATGTTAAGTAAAAAAATACGTCACTCAAAATTTAGCCTTGACTTTAAACCTAGAAATGTGTTAAACTGGTGTTGAATAATTCCATGAAGTATCCAAAAATCTGTTGTTTTTTTTCTTTACAGTTTGGGCTCTCTGGCTTTCCGTAGAGAGGTGGAGTAGCCACGTGACCTGAGATTGCGATTGCTGAGTTCCTGGAACAACAAAACAAATGACAGCTGACCAGCGGACTGGGCGACCCTAGTAAACTAGTGATACAACGCCTTATCACTTGGTTCGACATGCGGAAATTTTTATTTAAAATTCTGAGCAACAATACAGAAAACCTGAATGAATTATTGAGGACAAAGACAGTTTACCAAGCTAACAGCTATGCGTTAGTTTAGCTTAGCCTTGGTAGCCTTCTGTTATGTAAATAGCTAAGTGGCGTTTCACCAGCATGGACTGGCTTCGTTTTCCAAAAGTGTATTCTGTGGATATATTATCTATACTTAAAGACATGCTAGTTCTTACCTTGCTATTCTCTGTCAGCGATTTCTCTCAACTGGCCAAACAAGAGTGTGGTGTTTACAACCCGTTTATCTTGATAACACAGCCTGCCACAAGCTGCTTATCACAGGGTAGACCTCGCTAGCCTTTTCGGCTAATGTTTGCTCCCTGTGTATATCTTGTTTATGTTTGAGTTTACGTTTCGCTTTCAGTTGAGCAGCTCTCTGTCTACGAGGTGACATCTCAGTCAACTGTGTGTCAGTGTGATTTGAGTTATGTATAAAGCAGGAGTGAGCAAACACTAAACATGGAGGCTGTAAGACCAAAAAAGACCAAGACAAAACTCGGCGGAAAATCTCAGGTGATTGTGCTAAGTTTATTCTTCTGCTCTTTCATTATTGATGTTACAGATGGCGCCTTCCAGCAAGTATTGGTTTTGAGGCAGTAAAGGTTTATATAATCTGTCGCATAAACACAGTCCTTGTATCCAGTCCTACATATTTTTTTCTTTAGAAATTGGGAGGCAACTGTAAACAACAAACTAACAAAAGGAAATGTCACATAAAGGCCCTAAGTCCAAGAACGAAAAATGAAAATCTGAAATTTAAATGACAGAACTAATCACTGAAAGACTATGCAGACACATCTTCTTCTTTTTTTTGTCTGTTGCCACATTCATTAAGATGTTTGCTCTTAAGTCACGAGCCCTTTGTCATATGTAGAGAACCAACACCGGATGCGTTGTTAAGCAAGAATAATAATTTTTTCCCCATATTGGTGTTTTTTTGTTATCAGCTGTCCAGGAAGCAGAAGCAGGCTGAGGAAGACAAAAGAGCCACAGTTCCTTCAGCTGTCTGTGATGAGGCCTCCGCATCTGTTTTTACTGACATCCCCCTCAGTCTGCCGTATCAGGAGCGAGAAGAGAAGCAGCAAAAGGCTGTTTATTCCATTGAGACCCCAACACAACAATCGGATCTGCCCTCTGAGAAACAGCAGAGCTCCTCATCACATACTTTATCTACACCAGTGTCAACTAAGACTTTACAGTCAACTCTGACATCACCGGATGCAGTTCTTGTGACAGACTCAAAAGACGATGATGGTGGATTGGTAGCTCAGCGGGCTGAGCTCAAAGTCTCAGCACAGACCAAGGAGTTGGGAAAAGACACACAGTCATGGAATCAGCTTGGGATTTCATCTCAGTTTCAGATCCCAAATGCCCCAAGTGCCCCTGCATTGTACCCCTCCTTACAAACGCTGGAGGAAGGCCCCATCCCACATCTCTGTGACCAAGCTGTGAACATTAGAGAAAAGGGACCTGCAGTGTTGGCACTTCCTGAGCAGGAATCTTCCCCTCCAAGTTTTCAGCCTCTGGAGTCTGTAGCTGTACTTTCTATGAACAGACTCTACCCAGAATTGCCTAAGATAGCTCCAGAAATTCAGGTAATCCCACAAACCAGCAAATAACATTAATTTAGACTATGTGCACAGTAAATGTTGTTAAATGTGATTATTGAATGTGATTATTATTATTGAACATGACAGTATTGACTCCATTAATATCTTCTCTGAAACATTTAAAAGTCAGTGCTTTATAATTTGACTCTCAGTGTTTCTGAAAGATACCTCTCTTGCTTTATGTTTTTCTTCTGCAGCCATTCACAATGGAGCAGCTGAGTGTCTGGGAGCCAGGTGGAGGTTTGAAGGCTTGGTTGGAGGGTGTTGAATTGTGTGCAGCCCAGTTCTGTGCTTTAGCCCACCAGGAGAACCACGAATTGACCGAACTGTTGCAGAACTACTTGCGCTGTCGTAGACAGCTGACCCAGTCACACACACAGCTACATACACAGTCATCTGACTGTAAGAGCACACAGAACCGTCTCTGGACCTTCAGAGATGAACAGCTTACACTTCAGGTGTGGTAGTTAAAACAAAAAGCAGAAATATAAAGAAAAAATAAATTAACTAATGGTTCTCTGCTGTAATGACAATTTAAATATAATTTCTTCCCTACAGGGTGTATGTGCAGATCAGTCTAAGGTGTGTGGGTACCACCGCTTCCAGCAAGCAGATTTCAGTGAGAGTGTGCTGGCTGAGCTCAGGAGACAGTTTGAAGCTCGCAGGGAATTGCTCCATCAGAAAGTGGTGCTACATGCATACACTGCTTTACTGTCACGCGTCCAGGTGGAGTCATACTTATACCGTCTACTAAAAAGTGAGAGACTTAAAAATATTACTTGGCCTTAAATGATTATATCATGTCTGTTACAAACATGCCTCTCATGCATTAATATTGAGTAGATACCCAACACGATTTTTGTGTTTGCTTGTTTTTGTTATCAGATTGTTCTGGTAGCCAAATACAGCCCTGTTCTCTCCAACCCTTGAAAGAGGCCATCAGCGTCCTGTTTAGCTTCATACGTAGAGTCCTGGATGACACGCAGTTTCAAACAGACATCCAACACTGGTTGGACAGATTGGTATATATGCACAAATACTGTACCACTTTTCACTTTATATTCAGTTGGTCAGGGTATGTTGTTGTTTTGTTTCCCTCTCATGGTTCTTGTCTCTTCTCCAGGTGGCAGTCCTGCTACATGTTGGAGGGTCAGGAGAACACATGTACCTGTTGTGCCATCTTTTGTGCTGTCCTGTTGGAGTTGGCAAGTGGGGTGCACCCTACCTTCAGGTTAGATAGATCAGGTTAGATCTATTTTATATGTTTTTGTTATGTTAATGGATGGACACGCTGACTGGAGTTTTCTTCACAATTTATACCTCAGATCCAAGTATGGGGAAACACCTGTGGAGTGCAGCAATTAATGCAAGCTCTGGCTATCCTAATGTCCCCTTCCAGGTAAATATAGGTAGTCCTTTAGCAATCACTCTTTCTTACCCGCTGACTGTGAACTGTTCACTGAACGGTAGCTTTATGCCTTTGGTTTTCTTTATACATCTCATCTCTAAACAGTATTTTCTTTGTTGTGATTCAGACACCGAACAGAGTTTCTGGGGCATCTGAAGCCATGTGAGAGCCAGAGCTCAGCAACTTCTGGACCTGAGTCTGGCAACTGGACACTAGTGGATGAAGGGGGAGAGGAGGTATATGTAGTTATATACATATATATATGTATATATATATATATATATATATATATATATATACATATATATGTGTGTGTACAATGGTGTTTTTTATGAAAGGAAACAATCTTTCTACATCACAGTTTCAAAACAATACATTTTCAAAAAATAGGACTAATTTAATATTTTGAATAATATCAGCTGTGTGTGACTTGAAAATAAAAGCTATTGCTATAAATAAAAGGTAAGTAGCGAGTGTATATTTTCTGCATGATTGCATGGAAAATTCTCAGATAAATTATCTTTATCTTCCCGGTTGAAGTGGTATCTCTCATCGAGGCTTGTAGACACTGTGTCTGTAAATCCAAATGTTCTGGTGTTTTTATCCTGTCCTGATGAATCACATTCAAAGCTGTTGTCAAATGGGTGCCAAATGAACACCTATTACCGTTTTAACTACTACAGAATGTATGCTGCCTTCAAACCGTGACTTCTGCCAGTACTAATTTGTTGTTTGGGTAACGCTTTGTTTGGAGAAACTTCAAGCAACATTATTTTATTAAAAGGATTTTTAAAAATTTAAAGTACTGCAATTTACGATCTCGATAGGGGATCTGAAAAACCTTTATGATTTTTTTAGATTATGGACGTTTGACATATAGAAAGATCTAACAGCCTTTCACACAACAGAAAAAAGCACAACAGCTGATCAGTGAGCTCCCTCTCTGCCTCTGCTCTCTGATTCACTGTCTGTCACCTGTCTGCACGTGGGAGCGGGGCTGTGTTCACACACAGACAGCAGCTTAGAGCAGAGCCCACAGCTGAGATAATGAAACAGACTTAAGTACATAATTCACTAAAGCCAATGATGCTCATTATCCATAAGTACAACAAAATGGAGACCAGTGATATTTATCAAACATCGGTTGTACAAGCAGACAACTTCAGCCTTTCTGCCCACAGTAACTTGTTGCCCTCTATTTGTGATGGATTGGTCTCTTATTACTATTTTACATGTAAAAAAAAGCAAGAAAAACAGCCTGTCATGACTTATTTTCTTAAAAGACTACAGTATGTGGTCAGTCAACCTCTAACTGCATTGCCTCTCTCTTCTCTGTGTATAGGATGAGGACCCAGAGAGCAGCTGGCTGTTGCTGTGTGAGGAGGATCTCATCTCCCTACTTAACCAATTCCCACTGCAGCAGCTCTATTCACACATGCTGGGGATGAGCAAGCAAGGTAAGTGACTTTGTCTTCCCTTCCCTCAGGTGGTTGTATTACTCATTGTATGAACTGACAGATCACTTTCCCTCAAGGTGTGTATGAACCCCAGGCCAATTCCAGTCAGAAGATGATGCGTGTTTTTGGTTTTGCATCCTCAATCATTGAAATTCTTGCTCTTGGACTACAAACCTACAACAGGGCGCGATACAGACAGCTAGTTAAACGCATAGGGCACATCATACGGTCAGTGCACCAATCTGAACACATGAACATTATAAACATTATAAACATACACAGTATATTATATCAAATATTCATAACGATGTCTTCTCTTTTTTTTTTCTCAGAATGACAGTGTGTTATGTCAGTGATCACTGGGCCCAGTATGTGAGTTCAACTGGTGCTGGTGGTTCCACTTCACACACTCTATCTTTGGACAAACTACAGCAGGAATATGACCATCTCTTCCTCAGAGCTGTTTTACATGTACTCAGAAACAAAAGGTGAGGATTTGGCCTCAGGTTTTTATTTTAACTGGACATAATTTACCTTGAGGGCTTCACATTTATACTTTTTGGTTCTCTCTCACAGGTTGGGTATTTGGTTGTTTATGTCTGAGATGCCGTATGGGACTCTGTCCAACTCTATGCTTTGGAGGGTTCTTTATGTTATGCAGTGTGCAGAGACAGCAGGACTGGAAACCCTCAGCACTGCTGGTGATACACATTCCTGCATTCAGGCTCTTCAAGGTATCAGTGTACACTCTTAACCTGACCTAAATATCTTTCAAACAACTAGCACAGACATGTGGTTGTATTATTCTCCTCAGTCTGATGTTGACAGTTGTCAACCTCATTTTCTATTTGTCTATTTTCTATCAATTTCTCTATTCTATTTGTCTATTTTTATTTATATTTTCTATGTATCTGCTACAGACCCAAAACACCAGGAGAGATTTGAGACCTGGCTCTGTGAAGTGAACAGCTCTGATGGCATCTCCCTCCTCACTGCACTAGCACACATGGCCACTCCGACTCAGCACTCTGACTCTGCATTTATCACCACTATAACTCTGCTGATTTACCAGGTTAGTAACAGAGAGGCAAAAGGAAAATACTAAAAGAGGCATTAGATGCAGAGTAGTATAGATGTTAAACAAAGCTTGGGCATTATTCTGTTATTATATTTTGACTACATGAATTAAGACACACTGTATGTCATAGAGTATCTAATGTTGCCAATATGAAAAACCTGAGATAAAATAACATAGATATAGACATAACATATATAATACAACATATGTAATAGTATAATATATAACAATGTTTAAACACTGGTTTCCTTGTGAGAAAACATACAGTTCCTACCTTGTCTTTTGACATCTCTCTCCTCTTATTTGCTCCAGGTGTCCTATGTGAGTTTATCAACCAGAGAAACGTACTCCAAAGTTGGGAGAGAGTTGCTGGCTGCCATAGCTACAGTCCATCCCTACATTGTTTCTGTGCTCCTGGAGAAACTGAGAGAGACCATACAGACTGTAGGAATGGTTGGTGTTGGTCTTCTATTCAAACCTGCAGTTTGGGAACTTTACTACCAGAAGGGTGACACACAGTTCTGCACTGCTGGTTTAAAGTTTTGAACCACATGTAGAAAAAATGTCTAATCCTTCTAATGTACTCTAACTATTATGTGAACATTTGTGTACATGTGTATGTTAGGTGGCTCTGTACTTGTGCAAAGAGCTGCCTCTGAGTCTGTGGCGGCCACGGCCGGGGGAGATATGTGTGATCGGAACCTGGTTGCTCCAGCACCCCCTGTCTGCTGTGGAGAACCGGCTGGCTTGTGTCATACTGGAGGGTCTGAACTGGGGATACACACAGGTAGTCAATGGTGCATTGAAACAGATGCATCCAATTATCTTGAGTACAAATGTGAGTTTGTCATTATTCCTCTTGCAGGATGGCTCCTTGGCCCTGTCTTCATCTCTCCACAGTGAAGTGGCTCTGCTGGTTGCTGAAGCCTATCAAAAGTACCTCACTGACAAACCATATAGTGGCCTCATATCAGAGGGAATCAAACAGGTGACACATCCACACGCTCACAAACATTTAGCGTGAACCACAGAGGCTTCATTTATTGCATCCACCTTAACTTTTCCTGTTTTCATCTTTCTCTCTTACATCCTCCCTCAGGTTTCTTACCTTGCCAGTGTCCTTCGTTTTGGTGGATCTCCTGAAGCATCCTTTAGCCACTGGGCATGGCAACTGTTGCTAAGGCTGAAGCTACACAGCAACGCCCAGAACCCTAAAGGAGCCTGGTCGGTCCCTGCTTTGACGTCCAACCCCCCTCCAGAGCTTACACACTCTCCCAGCATGCACTCTGTCATCAGGGCTGTAAAAGCAGGCGTACCTATTGGATGCTACCTGTCCATAGCCATGACAACAGTGGGACATAGGTTTGCTCTCATTCACACTATTTCTAATACTTATGGTTGATTTTTAAATAGAATTTCAATTAAGTTAATCTGTGGATTTTCTTTCTGTGTGTTCTTGAAGTCTGGAACACTTTTGTACCAATGGAGTTGGGCTGTTGAAGAGTCTGATTCAGTCTCACCACCTGAGAGCTGCTGTGCATCTTCTGGACAACATCCTACCCCCAACCTACCCTCTCAGCTTCTACCTGCTCAACAATTCCCAGTAAAAAAAAAAAACTGTCACACACAGCCTATAAAAGACTTATTATTTCTAGCAGCCACTGTATTCCAACTGTCGTTCCTCTTATTATAACAGGTTCGTAAGTTGTATCCAGCTGTTTCTGCAGTACGACAGCATGTGTCCTCAAGGTGTGACACAGCAGGTCACTCACCGGGTAGCACCACTCCTCACTGGAACTACTTATGGAGAGAATGTCCGGCTGCTGAACAGTGTCATTCAGGTTCATCACATTCAGTTTTTATTATAAAAATATAGTTACATCACGCATTGTTAAGATCCAGAATTCTCACAATGGTCCATATTCAGCATTCTTATGATAATTGCTTTGGGTATCTATAGTCAAAAGAGAATGGCAATGAAATTTTACTTGGAAAAAATACCAGTACCTTGTGCACAAAATAGGAGGCTTATTTGCACCTTTAACCTCTGATTCGTCTCTCAGTATTTCCTACAGATTTGGAAGAACAAATACAGAAAAGATGTCTCAAAATTTTAAACAGAAACATCTTTTAAAATTATTTTTTTTAGACCAAACCTGTTTAAATGTGAGTTTTTAATCTTCCAGAGTCATGTGGTTGAGAGTTCTCGGCCCAGTCGTGTTGGTGCTGCAGCTGTCCTGGAGTTTTGGGTGGGGATTTTGACTCAGCAGAACATGTGGTACCGGAACAAAACAGTCCTGTTCCTCATGGATCAGATTTGCTGCGCTGCATTCACACACCATCAGGAGGAATGTGTGCAGAAAATTCTGTACCAAGAACATAAGGTATTTACGCAGTCTTGTCGGAGGTTTGTATTATTTAATGACTCATAAAGGTCTCAGGAACAGATGCTGAATTTAGTGTTGCAAATTGCCTTCAGTAGCATTACAAAGACAAATTTCACATTAAAATTTAATGGATTGCACACTACAGTCATGGCAAGAGCTTGGTGTTGAGGGATACTGAACAGTCACATTTAACCCATTTAGCTTTTACTTTTAGTATTGTTCATTCCCACTGTGGTAAAAACTGGTATATTAATAATTCTATTTTGAAAGTATAAATAAGCCTAACGACTCTAACCTGTGAAATGTTTTCATTAGGAAAATGTTAGTCAGCTCACTATGTAAATTTATCTGTTTTCATACTTCATGCAGAATGCCTTGGGTTACCATGGAGATCGTGGTCTTCTCTCTTCTCTGGTTGGATGGATTGCTGGAAATGCCACACCCTCATTCATAGAGGGCCAATCCTTGAGTGTTGAGGTAAGTGTCCCCAAGCATCACCAGTATGTGCAGGTACTGTTGTTCATGTCAACAGTTTAAGCATTGCTGACAGACTTGTTGCCGTCTGTGCGTTTGTAGGTTTGGTTCGCCTGGCTGGTGCTGAATATGGAGGGCGTATTTGAAGACGATTCTCAGTTGAGACGCTGTGTTGAAAATGAGCTCCTGTCAGACCCCAACATTTCCCCAGAGCAAGCATTAAAGGTCTAGAAACAGACACAAATGTTATTCATTTGTTGATGTGGAAATATCAGAATGTTATTTATAGTTTAGCATTCAGTATCTCTTGGCACTCTGAATTTACAAGACATTTCACAATGCAAAACATGGTTAGAAAAAAAATGTTGCAAGATGTCAAATAACTTTGCACTGTAGGACATTTAACTCAACGTAAACACACTGTAGTTATAGATACTAAGTTTAGTGTTTAATGGTTTGGTTCATAATTGTAAGTGCTGTATGTAGATGGTGTTAACAGTGTGTGTCTGTGTCTGAGCCAGAAGGCGCAGCAGAAGCTGAAATTGCCAGTAGCACCATCTCTGCAGAGGCTGCAGGTGTACCGCTGGGCTTGTCAGGCTTTAGCCACGCCTCCTGACCACCCCCTCCTTCCGCTGGTCTGGCAGAAATTCCTTCAGCTCTACCTCAGACAGCCGGGACCAGAGTATGGGTACGATGCACATATTCATTGATTTCCCTAGTCAGGCAATTGAGGAAATAGTTAAGGCTATTCAATGTGAAGGCACAATGTGTTCTGTTGTGTGTGTGTTTTCCACCAGACTGGTTGCAGGTGGATGTATTGGCCGAAGGTTCTTCCAGGCTTCATCTCAGGCTGCTTTACTCAGAGACTTGCTACAGAGAATACAGGAGGTGTCTGACTTCCACCATGCTGCCAGCCAGGCCCTCAGGGTACCCCCACCACACACGCCTTCATCAGACAGCCAGGGTGATGAAAGCCCCGACAATCCCCACGCCCCTTACCTCACTTCTCCTGAGCTACACACAGAGCTGGTTAGGTAGGTCACTGATGCTTAATATACTCAAATACACTTCTTCCTGTTGTTTGTCAGGTAGTAGGCGCCTTTAATGCGTTAACAGGCTGTCACATCTCTGCTGATTGGTTGCCTATAGGTTGTTTGGTGTATTTGCCATGTGGTTGGATGATGAGACTCTGCAGAAGCAGGAAGTATATCTTCCCTCTCTTCCTCCTGCTTATGAACCATACAGGCTGGCACAGGTCATGCAGCGACAGCAGGTGAGTTTGTCTTTTTGTGTGTTTACATTTATGAATAAAACACTTATAGTGCTGTGGTTGTACCAAATCTCATTCTTGTAATCTTGCTTTGTATCATGTACCGTAGTGCATACATTTGAATTGGTGTTGTGTTTTCCTGTAGGAACTGTGGCTGGAGTATGTGGACCAGGAGCGTCTGCAGTATGATGAGAGAGAGGTTCTGTCTCTGTGGGAAAAGGTGCAGAGTGAGCCGACCTTCTTGCAGGCCCAAAACTTTGGCTTAACTGACTGCACAAACCTCAATAATGGTACAGAGTTAAAATTGATTGTCTAATTTCAAAAACATTCGTAAAGGTTAACTTAAGCAGGCATGCAGTGGTAAATGTCTAATAATGATGTCCACAAGGCCCATAATCACACACTAATACATAAATCTAACAGTAGTTAACATGTTGTTAATATTATACCAACAAAAACTGCTTGTGTCACCATTTCATCCCATTTGCATAATTTTTCACCAGTTTAGTGTGCTTTGTGTGTCTCGGTGTGCAGCAAAGGAACGTATCCTTTCCAACCTGGAAAAGCATCCAGTTCCTTGTCCAGCTCCAGAGCTGCAGAAGCAGCGGGCTCCAGTGTCTGAGGTCCCCACCACCTGCCTCACTGACATTAAAGCTGCTGCTGAATTGGTACAACAGGACCTCAGCATCCTGCAGGACCAGGCCAGGTAAGTGAAGATCAGACAAAGCTTTAAACATTTCAAAATGGACAGCAGCAGGCAGTGCATGTGTGCATTCACTTGTTTGTACTCAGACAAGTACACATCTACAAAGCTATACTTAAATTTCAAATTACTTGTTCATCTTTGTGCCAGGATTGCAGTGGCACGTGAAGCCCAGCAGGTGGCGATGGAGCAGGAGCTGCTGGAGAGCCTTCCTCTACTGTATAAGAACCAACCAGAGCAAGTCACCATGGCCCTGGAGTGTAAAGGGAAGGGAGGGCAGCCATGCCAGGGACCAGCAAACATAGCTGTCACAGTAAGACATCCGAAAGTGCATACTAGCCACAATTCTGTACATGTTAGAATCTCCTTGCCTTGAATATGTGTGGTCTCTCTAACCACATAGTGTGAGCATGTCCAGAGACAGGAGGCAGTGCAGACTCAGACAACATCACTCCACAAGGACATCAAGAAGCTTCAAACAGACTCCATTGCTCCTCCACCTCAAAGCCTGGCCCAAGCTGCTGTCCACACTGAGAACTTTATCACGTCAGTATGAACAGATTGTGCTACCGAAAGAAAAAACATGATTATAAGTGCAAATTAAATTAAGACTTATTCAAAAAGGGGTGTTTTGACTAATATGTGGACTGTCTCTACTTCCCCAGCGCTCTGGTGAATATGTACAAGGCACAGAAATCACCAGCAGTGCAGCACGTTGGCGTGTCTGCCTTCTACCAGGTGGTCTCCTATGTGTGTGAAGACACACTGCGACATCCCCCAACACGCCAGTATCTCTCCTCGTGTGTGGAGATCCTTGGACAGGTGCACACACAGAGACAGACAGACACACACACAGTCACACAGCAATACAAGATTTATATCAAGCATTGTTTAGCTTTATTTTGAGTATCCACCTATATTAACCCTACCTTAATCGAAAACAGTACTGGTCATGGATTTAATAGCACGTGGTCATGTGATTGATTAAAGGGCCCACGTTCACTCTCTCATTATTATACTTAATTGTTTTGTGTCTAGGTGTTTATCCAGGGAAATGCAGAGGAATGTGGCCGTGTCCTGAAGACCATCCTGGAGCAAAGGCGTCTCTGCCCACTCATTTCCGCCTTCTTCACTCCCAATGCAGCACCCAATCAGCTTGTCTTTCTCTACCAAGATGTGGTGACATCCTTACACCCCGACAGTGCTGATGTCATTTTCATGCTGCTCACAAAGGCTAGCTGAGACACAAATGCAACACATTGAAGGAATATAATATACGCCTAAAGCAGTCCAGTTACAGCAACCACTTCTTTCGCTCTCTCTCCCTGCAGTTTTATTTATCCCAGTGGCTGAATGAAGCCCAGCCTGTGTTTTCAGAGAGAACCCGTTTGCTGGAATTGGTCCATGGAGCTCTCTGCGTCTGCGGCCAAGACCCTGAACCCGAACTTCTCACGCCTTTTCACCTCTTCACCAAACACTGGACCTTGCTTTTACGCCACCATTTCCCTGACCACTACAGTGACTGTCTCCGGCTGCTCATGACCAGTAAGTGTGTGTGTATCTGCGTTCAAAATACTAGTAGTAGTAGTAGTTGATGTTGATGTGGTGGTTGTAGTTTATATGTAAGGGACATGTACAGAGAGCATTGACAGTTGCAGAAGTGATCATGGGTAATACATGTTTCAGTAATAAAGCCAAAAAAGAACAGATTAAAACAAAAAAGTTTCAAATTTGAAGAAGCTACCAGGCACTGCATCTGCATGGAAGAAAGCATGTGCAACTTTGAAATATTTAATCATTTTCATTTTTTGTCTTTCATGTTACACTATGCCTGGTAATTCACTTCAGAGCAAGGGCTGCTTCAAAATGTCCTCTTATGATTCATCAGAACACATTCATGCTTCTGAAAGAATGCCTCCTACTCATCCTCCTACCAACAAAAGATCAGATTCATTAAGTAACTAAAGTAAAGTTAGTTGAATTGTTCCATCAATGCGTCAGATGAATGAATCAGATTGTATAGCCTTAATTTGTACACAAACGTGTTTCTATTTGCACGTTTTTGATTTTGGCCTATTGTTCTCAGCCCCAATGAGCGCACAAATCCTTAATCAGTTATTAAAGAACTGATATAATACTTTAATTTCACGAATATTGGATTTAGGTGTTCAATTTGCAAGTTCTTTTACAAAAAAAGACATTTTCTTACATCATCAGGCTCTTCAAACCAGTTACTGAGTCCAGAGTGCTGGAGGGTGACTCTGCGAGTGTTGGGCTGTTTACCTCCATCCCGCCATACCAAGAGCAAAGCTGAACAAGCACTCAGCACCACTGATGTTTCTGGTCATGCTGTCGTACCCTATGCTGCTCCTTATAGATCCCCCATCAGCCTCTCCCCTCAGCAGGTAAATCGTGTTGTTGTTAATGTATTCAAACATTTTTGTCTAATAACTGTCTAATTAAATTGTAGGATGCTTAAGCATTCATTATCAATCCAAGTCTGCTGTGTGATTTTATGGGTTGCTAACAGGCGGCGGAGACTGTTGAGTGGCTGAGTGAGTACTTCCTGCGGAGTCGTCTCAGTAAGCCAGATCTCTGCAGCTTCGGCCTCTACTCAGCCTGGACTTCCTACATCAATGAGGTTGTTGCACTCTGGGACCATTTGATTGGCTCTCTAATCAACATGGAGCACAGCAGCTGTGCCAGAGTGTCAGTGGGCAGCAGCAAAATTATGAAGGGTAGCTACCAAATGTCAGCACATGTTTGAGATTAGTAATACACAAGATCATTAATACGGTTCAGCTTATGTGTTCAAATGCTTCATTGTTAGCCGTTTCTATGAAAGTGAAAAGTATCTTGTGCTCTCACAGCTCTACACGACCTGCACAGTAAGATTGTGAAGTTTTTTAAGCCTTGGATTTTTCCTCTGGATACTGATGATGGCGGGTAAGCATGGCGCATCCTCAGCTCTTAAGCACTCAGCAAATGTGATACAGACTCAAGAAAAAGCAGCAGATCAAAAATATTCACATTCTACAAGCTTGATGTTTTTTATAATGTAGTCTTTGGTTCTTTTTCCAGGTGCTTATGGTCTCATAGTAGTCATTAACTACCAAAAAACCTCTGAAACACACTTTACATTATCCATAGTAAGGCACAAACACAACACTGCAGAGAGGCTAGAAGATATATTAGATGTTTATATATGAGAAATGTGTAATCAACCATGTTACAATGAAGTCTCTTGTGGCCGGTGGATTGTATTACTTTTCTCTTGGTGGATACATGGAGAGGTTGGTTGAATGCTTTGCAGTGTGAAGTAATGAAAAAAACAAAGTCAGTATCAGTGTCTCTTGTCTCAGTAACCTCAAGTGTTACCCCTGGCTGGAGACAGATGCGAGTGCAGCAGGATGTCTTTTAGGTCTGTACACTCAACTCATTGACACACTGCATCACAAATTTAAAGGTGAGTTCCCAGCAGTCCTGTATTTCAAGTGCTGATACTCTTTGCTGTCGGTGCTATTGAAGTTATTTCAAACTTTTTTGTGTGTATTTATGTTGCAGATCGCCTGCTTCCTGGTCAGAGAGGTGCACTGTGGCTCTGTATGATGCAGTATTGTGCGAGCTGCACCTCTCCGCGTACACCTGAGTATCTTCTCTACCTGTACCACACACACCTCCGCAGCCTGCCCTGGAGACATCTGCACCCTGACACTCTGTTAATGGAGCAGCTCTTCAATGTGAGACATCCTGACCTCCCAACACTGCACACTGGTCTAGACATGTATTACATAGGAGACCTTGTTAATTTGAGACTGGGTCCTTGCCCCCCCCCCCCTCCAACTCCTATTATTAACCTGCCTTCACACAATTATAGTCTTGACTCTCTGTTCCTTGACAAAGCTGTCTGTCCCACATGGATCTTTTGAGACCAGAATTTGCACAGATAAAATTGTCTGAAGTCGTCAAATCCCAAGGACTTATAATCATATTTCTGCTTATCTATGAAAGAGATGTAAACCAAAAAAGGGATAAAAGTACGCAGGAGTAGGTAAAGGGAAGCTGCTATTTTCATTCAAACAAAAATATCATCCCATGTCCTCATTGAAATATACAATAGATTTAGCCATTCAGCCATAAATGGGCATTTTATATTAAACAGTTTAACATACAATCCCAAGTAATATATAATCAAAGTGCTGTCAGTTTTGATTCAATAGGTTTGATTTGTTTGCTCCTCTGTGTTTTGAGGTGATTTGTGTTTGCTTGCTTCCTTCCTATGTCTGCAGGTGGAGAGAGGAAGTCCAAAGAGCTGCTTCCTCTTTCTAGGAGAGGTGCTGTGTGAAGTTAACTGGCTCAGTGTCCTAAGTGACCACTTACAAAAGCCCCCCACCTCTACAACATATCCAACACTACCAGACACTCAGAAGGAGTCGCACACCATGTTAGTCTATCTACTATACATGCTCGTTTTTCTGACAAAGGAGGAACAAATCCTGAGTCAACAGGTACGTCCAGAATATATTGTGTTTCACATCAAGGTCAGACTTCTTCCCACTTCTTCATTCATTCTTCCTTTTTTTTCCCCTCCTCAACCTTCAGGATTCTCCTCTACTGAGTCTTTTGGTCCAATCCACCTCCCTTCCCTGGCACCAAGTGGACCTGTCCTCATACCAGGGCATTCTGGGATATGTCTGTACCCATTACCCTCCCTCCTTGCTGCTCTCTGTTGATTCTGCACCTCAGCTGCTGCTGAAATTAGTGCGCAGTGCTGCTGGGCTCCACCCCCGCCCTATTGAAGTTCCACACAGGGTGAGACAATCCAGTACTGTTAGTTTTACAAGTCAAATCAGAGATTTATTCGGACCCCGTGAACCTCTTAAGGTCTAGTTCAGGTTATAGCTATGGTACGTTAAAGTTTAATGTCCCTTCAGTATTCTGGTGAATTATGTGGCAGCTCACTCACGTTTTAGGTTCAGTTTATCACAGAGCATATCCATGATTGATGATTTAGTATAAATGCTGTACATCAGACGTTTTAATTAAATGGGTTCTACATGAATTCATAACTTCAAACATAAATTAATGAAAAATTCTTTAGCTGATATTTCATCATACTCAATTTATACTGTGGCAGGAGATACCAGGTACGACTGCCATTGAACAGGTTTTATTATCCAGAGGAGCCCTAATGTTGGAGAATATAAGAATTCATTATACTGACATTATCTGCATGTACACTGCCCTGAGCGGCTATATCTTGTGTAAAAGTGGGAGCCTTGGGATAAGATAAACTGCATATAACTCAGTAATAAGTCAACAATAATATAATGCATAAATATTAATTGAGAAAATACAAATTATGTCTAAATTTTCCTTTGAACTTTAACTGTCTCTGGAAACATGGGCTCCTAATATGGAGAAAAAAAATACTACAGCCCGTGTGCCTTGGAATATCTTTTATAATGTGTATCGTGTATAATAAATAACAAGGTTATGTATTTATTCATATATCTATGTCTGTATGGCATTAACTCAATAATAAAAATGTATTATCTGTGTAATTTTCTGTTGTCAGGAGGAGACGCTGAAGGCTGCAGTATATGTGAGCTGGTGTGTGCAGTCTTTGGTGACTCTGGAGCAAGGAGGCAGCATCAGCCTCAGCAGCCTGGAGGCTCAGCTGGAGACACTTCTGGAGGGCGTCATCACATTCAACCCACCAGGTGAGTTGTCCTCAACAACATTATCAACCATCAGTAGCAAATTCTTTTATCACTTCAACTGTACTGCTGTCTCCTTTTTCCTCTGCAGAGATGGGTTTGGAGCAGAGGCACATGGCGTTCTGCAGCCTGTTCAGCGACACTCTGGCTTTGCTAAATGGCGTGGGTGTTTCAACAGGCGAGGCACTTGCTGCTCATGTCATTACCTGGTTGGACAGGAAGGGGCGGGGCTGTCCTATTCTGCCTCTCCTCACGGCCTGCTCCCGCTGTCTTGCATCAGTACGGCACATGACGCGCATAATGGAAGCATGCGTTACAGCGTACTTCAACCACGGTAACCAAATTGACTGTTTTGTTTTTTTCCTGCTCCCATTTTGATGATTGAATTGAGGATTGCAGCCACTTTTTTCATCTTTGGAAAGCCAAAGATCTTTACAGCAAGGGGAAAGTGTTCCTCTGTGGTAGATAACTCTGACTAATTTCCCAAAAAAGTTGGTTTAGTCATTTAAATCTTCAGTATAGCTATTTGTCAATTTTAAGGATTCACATGTGTTTTTATGCTTCTGTGCAAGTAACATTTGTAACCAAAGCTAAATCATTCATAAACTAATAATGACAAAATTTCAAATATCTGCTCGGATAAAAAGATGACGTATTGATGACCATTATTCAATGCATAAGTCAGGATGAGAGGAAGAGATTGTAACCACATTTTGTCACATGCTGAATTGGTGTCACTAATCTTCGGTGCCCACCTTGCAACTGTAGTGATTGTATAGATCTTCTATGCTGCCAGAGTGTGTGAAGCATCCACATATTAGAATTTGTAGCCTCTTTGCCACAACATCCATCTTTGAAGCATTGTCCACCACAAACTCTCCATCAGTCACTACATTTATTATTTGAGTCTCGACAGATATGGAAGCGCTGAAACTTGACTGGTGCATGGAGGCAAGGTGGTAATTCTAGTTTTTCACTTTCTGTGTTTTCATTTCAGCTGAGGAGGAGTCTGTCGGTTGGGGTCCTGTGTTGGCATCACTGCAGGTGCCTGAGCTCACAGTGGATGACTTCCTTTCTGAGAGCCAATCTGGAGGCAGCTTCCTGACTCTCTATGCCTTCATCCTGCAGCGCCTCAACACTGAATACACAGCAGCCAATGAGAGGAGGACTCTGGCTCTAATAAACACATGGACCACTCAGGTCTTCCCTAGGTGTGACCCCTCATTCTCTCATTCGGTTACCTCTTATGGCTTTTAAAAGTCAATTAAGTATGTCACATGTGTGCTTAGTGAGTGTATTATATATCCTATGTTATGTTTTGTCCAGTGGTCCAGGTGATGAAGCCAAGTTGTTTCTTTGGTGGCACAAAGCGCTGAATCTTTCAGCAGAGCAGATGCAGCCTCAGTCGGGCCAAACTGAAGTGTCCGGAGTCGTCATGGGTCTGTTGAGGTTGCAAACTAGGCTGCTTCAGCTGGGAGAAGAAAGACTGAACTCTGGGCTGTTAGGAGCTATAGGCCTGGGCAAGAGGTCTCCTGTTTCTAATAGGTATGCCCACGTGCATTTTATTAGATAATGAAAACGTGTGTAAGCCTGGTAGAGTGAATTAGAGTCAGATAAAGTTAAATTATCATTATTGATAAACCACCTGTCAATGCATGCCTGCTGCACGCCTAGGTTCAGGGTTGTGGTACGCAGTCTGGCGGCCTTCCTGTCAGTCCAGGTGCCATCAGAGACAGAGCTTCGTCTTCAACCCACCACTGAACTCCAGCTCTCTGCCAAAGCACAGCAAGTAAGTAAAACAGCTAATATAATGTTTTCATGTTCTAGTCTGCACTTGTCTCCTAAATCTACATTGTATTCCCTGTCTTTTATATGGATGCAGATGTTGGGGGTGTTGGAGGCCATGCCCAGCAATAAGCAGTACGCTGACTTAGAGGAATCTGTGAATAAAGCTGTCCAGTTTATCCGCTACCCAGGACACTGTCTCAGAGATGGACCCCGACTGCTGGCCCTGCTAGCCAATCTCCTATACCCTGACCTCAGATACCTGCATATAATTCGTCAACCATGACTTAACCTGACACTCATGCTGGAAATCCAGTCAGATGTTAGCCTTCCAGGCAAACACAGAGACAGTAAACGTCTGTTCTGCAAAGAGAAAATATTTCTGGAGCACAATGTAGCGAATAGCTATCACTATTCTGACATATCTTATCAATAAGGGGTTCGCATTACAAACTGTTCATCAGAGCTCGCTGCACATTTTTGAAAAGTCCTTTTTGACTGGTAATATTCCATGAAGGATTAGAAAACTGATCAGAAGAATAAGAAATATTATGTGCTCAACTCCAATCTTTACTTGCACTTTCCTCTCTCATGTCTATGCCTTATTGCTTTTAATATAGTTGTCTGTTGGTTTTCAACACATCTGTTTATTATTTACTATTATTGACTGAAGAGGAAGTTGCACATATTTATTGAAGCGGAATTCATGAATCCGTATTCCACACTGGCTTAAGCTGTGAGTTTTCACACCTGTATATGAAATCTAACAAAAAAGGGTCCATAGATTATTTGGAGGAAGTTGAAGGATATCTAACAGGCCTGTACCTTTAGTAGTACCTTCTTAACATGGGGTAGGGGACATACTAGGAAAGCTGGTTGGTATGGTTTAATGTCTGATACAGCTGTAGAAATCATCTTTTGATGCTAGCATCTAGCTACAATCTGAAATCTCTCAGCCTTTGCCTCTGTACACATACAGATAGCCGTTGCCTTTATGGAGTGATCATGTTTAATAACTGAACATTTGTCAGTATTACTTTTATGTCCAGCCAAAAGTGCTTTCCTTGTTTCTGCCAAAGAGGTGTCATTTTCATTTGCTCAGCTTCTTAAATCTTCTTGACCATGTTCTCTTTTCTCTTCTTTTTCTATTTGGTTCATAAACTGCAGTCTGAAAATATACACCCACTAGAAGGTCCACTAAGTACCTCTTACAATGTTCCACACCAAATAGCTTCCTTATAAAGTAGTGTGTGCAGTAAGTTACTGACGATGTTTGTATTACTAATCCAACAGGTATGTCATGTTGGTGGAGCAAGTATATACAGTTGGAAGAAACATTATTCAACCCCCATTGTATATTAAGTTTATTGGCAAAATATCAGCTGTTTATAATGACCAGATCACACAAGGTATAAATAGCTGAATACAACAGATTTTAGGGGATTTTTCTCCACATTCAATATGAAATGTTACTTTTAATGACTACTGCAGTTATAAAATGATTTAACCCTCTGAATAGTGTACTTCATAAGAGCACACATTTGCATATTAGATGTTACAGTTGTATCAGAGGAAAATGTCTCTGTGAGGAAGCTGAAGCTTGGGCGTCATTGAACATTCCAACAGAACGATGATCCCAAGCAGACCTCAAAGTCCACCAAGGCTTGGTTTCAGAAGTTCAGGATCATTCTTGAGTGGCCGTCATAGTCACCTGGATCGAATCCCATAGTAAATCTATAAGGAAGGCGGTTGTAGCACATAAACCCAGGAATATTACAGAGCTGGAGGCCTTTGCCCATGAAGAATAGGCTAAGATTCTTCAGGAATGCTGCTAGAAGATGGTGTCATGGCTATGCATCACATTTGCTGCAGGTTATAGCAGCAAAACGATCTCAAAGTACTAGAGATATTTGTCAATAAGGGGTTGAATAATTTTTAGACTGCAGGAGTCCATAAGAATAGCATTTTGTGTTATCTTTGGAAAAAACTATTGTATTGAGCTTTTTAAACTGCTCTTGTTTGGTTTTGTTATGCAAATAGCTGATAAACTATATTTTGCCAATTAACTTAAATTTACAGACAATGACATTTATTAGGGATTTGAGGACAAAGGCAGATAACAATTCAGATCATCAGACCTCCAGAATGTACTGAAGAACAAAGACAGTTTTCACATTTTCATTACTTTTGTCATTTCACCACTTCTGTTCCTCTGTGCTTTTAATAATGATCGTGATGCACCTCTGCAGCCTGACGCTGTTGTTTGTGTTATGTGTCGACTATAAATGTCAAAAGCTTTTCTTTTTTGTGAGTCAGTGATCAGGAATGAGTTTCTTGGGCGGCTGGAGGAGGGAGCTACAGAGCTATGCTGCACAAAAGAGTATGTGGAATAAAGGGAACTGAATGTGTCACAGCTGGTATTCAACAATTCAACCCAGTGGTGCAGGGACAATATGTTTTACTCTGATCTACACTCCCTGGACAGGTCACATCAGAATCAGAATCAGAATCAGAAATACTTTATTGATCCCCGCGGGGAAATTGGTTCACTACAGATTCTCCTTTGTACAAGTGAATACATACACTGCTTTATGAAGTGAGCTGTAAAGAGCCAGTGGGCAAAGAGATCCAGACAATACAGAATACATTGTGCAACTTTTACTACAAAACTGGCCTGCAATCTGCATTCTCCATGCCTAACGCTGCAGATGGTTAAACTGAAATTTAAAGTCTTTGTTTAATAGTGTAGTTTGATTGGCATCTGCATACTTTTCTTCTTTGCATCATGTCCCTGACCGAAATAGGCTTTTTACAAAGACTTTTCAGGAGTGTGTCTATAAACTGAGCCATTTGATTTCGTGCACACGTACATCCATTGTCCTCATTTGACACCACCACGTCTGTCTGTGAGAAAACCTCTCTTCAGGCAATGGTGGTCTCTATGGTTACAGAAAGGGTAGAAGTGAGAAAGGAGGTGGAAAGGACGGGGTGTTCTGAATCTGAAGAGAGGGGGTGGGAGATGCTTAGGGACAATCATAGCTGCCTGCTTTTTACACTCAAAAAACAGCCTCCGCTGTAATCTGTGAACCCCTTGTCTCTTGCCACCTAACCGGCCCTCTGTTCTCCCACCCTCTCTCAGGTCAGGTGGTTTCAGATTGTACCCTCAGTATATATCTCTCCCTCTCTCACACACTCAAATGCATATACACATGCTCAGAGGACCCATTGCTGAGACAGAGCATTCCCGGCAGACACATCACTGTCTGGCAAATTTCAATGTCACCATGGAAACCCAGCATCAGGTCCGGGATAGTTGTTCCTAGACTGTTTCAGTGCACACTCAGCATCAGAGCAGCACGTGGATCTGCTCATAATCACATTATCATTAGTTAGGATTCAGACATAAAACAAACTGAGAAATTACTAAGTAAGAAAACTTGATTGTGTAACGTATGTGTACACTTGGTACAAACAGATTTTGGATCCCATTTTTGGCTAATCCTTTTGTCAGTGCACTGCAGTTCATTTGAACATATTCCAGTGTCTGTCAGAGGCTGAACAGACTGCTACACCCCGCTGCTGAGCAGTTGTTCTTCTGGGACAGCTGCACTGGCTTAAAGTCCCTCCCTGCTGCCAAAATGCACAAACACACTCAGCTGGACACACAACAATGTCTATATGTCTAATGTCTATATATATATGTATGTATGTGTGTCAGACAGACTCCTCCACTAAGAACACCCACTTTTCTTGCACCTCCTCACCAGTCCAGTAGGGAGTGATGACTCAAGCTTAAATGAGTCTTTATTTCTCTCTCTCTCTCTTTCTCACATTAACCGAGTGGAGCAGGGGCACTTCATCCTGTTGAGTGTACTTTGAGTTAATGGTAACCGACTCCAGCGGTGTTATAATATGTGACTTTTAGAGTTTTGTAAGATGCTTGATGATCTGCTCTGCCCATGACTTCAAACAGGGGTGATGGTAGAGTGGAATGTTCAGCCTTACTGTGTGTCCAGATTGCTGCAAATCTCCATAATGATTGATGAATATGAACTTACACTGAGAGGACATTTGAGTTAATGTTTGATTCAGATCAGTATGGTGGGACTGATGACTCTGGAATTCTTGTTAAGATTGAGCTGTAGTATTAAAGTCAAATCAGGGCAGAGTATTACCAACCAGTCAAAGTGTGCAGCAACCCCAGGGTCTGAGCACCAGGCCCACGGTATCTCAAGCCTTACATAGCAATTGTTTTGGGATATTTGAATGTAATATTTGTTTAGAAATATGCACGACTAAAAGACAATATAGCTGACATGATGAGGCTTTGCTGCCTAAATGAGGGGTAAATCTGGGTTCAAGACATTTATTATATTAGTGCATATGTGGTGAATATTCTTTAGCTGATTTGTATTTAATAAACACACTGCACAGAGGATTGGAGGACCATAGCTTCAATATGGGGCCAGCAACTCTTTTTTGACCCTGCCCCTTGAGCAAAATCAGGCCATGGGTCAAGGTTATTTTGGGGGATTGTTTAGAGTCAAATCTGGGAAAAGGGTTAATGTTAGTTGAGTTTGGGAAGTAGGGTGTCTTAAAGCAGGTTTTCAGAAGCAGAGCATTTCTGGGTTTGATCTTGTTGGAATAATAGGGATGAGCTGTAGTATTAAAGTCAAGACAAATTAAGTTAGGGTTGAAGGCAGGGTGGGATATATCTGGGATTATTGTGTCAATTTGGAGGTATGGAAAGGATTAAAGTTTCGGGTTAATATTAAGGAAAGTAGGATGTGACAGAATAAATCATAGATAGAACAAAAATGCGTGTATGTAGGGAGTCATCACATGACTCAACAGTGTTTATGTCAATTTAATCCAGGCACGACAACACGATCACACATACACACACACACACACACACAGTTTTTGTTCCTCTGTCAGCTATCAGGACTCTATCTCTCTCCAAATATGACTCTATATATCCCCACACAGTGAACCTCTACCATTAATTAAAGAAATGCAACTGGTCATCTTATTATTCCCTCAGTAAAACTTCATTTTGCAAAGACAGGCCGTCAACTAAGAGCCCTGCATGCTGTCTGCTGGCTGGGAGGGCTGGGGCAGTTCTCCAGAGGATTTTACCGGACATCGGACACAAAAGGCAGCGGGCTCGGTATGGAAACTAATATATTTTTTTCCATTCATTTGCAGTGGATGGGCCAGGGAAGATCACTGAAAATAATGATCTTTATTAAATAATGAATATTTATAACAATCTCTGACTGAGGTTCTAACATTTTAGAGGTTTTTTTTCTCCAAATCCCGTCAGCAGTCCTTCTCACGCGCACATTTAACAGCTGGGGTGATGGACATAGGTTCATGTACGTGGAAGTTTCTCGAGGTCTTCCAGTGAAACGTCAGCTGCACCTCAGTGTTTGGTCACCGGTTATTTCAGAGCATGCGATCCTCCCGGCGTCCTGACGTCAATTTATAAGGACTCAGCGGTGCCGGGAAGGCAGGCAGAGAACGGGCTGAGGGGAGAGAAAGAGAAGCTGGACCATGCTGATGTAGCCTAGTCCTCGCACATTGCTGAGCATTCTGGTAGGGTTTTCTTTCTTTCTTTTATTTTTACACCATCCTTTAAATTCCCGGACCCTTCTGATCATCTACCACTGATGCTTGATTTTCATTGTACTGGTTAAAAGGGAAAATGTCTTTGGTTTATCAGTCGGTGCTTCTACAACCTTTTTGTGTGTAAACGGTGCTATAAATGAAAGGATTTTTGTGCACTATGCTTGGAATAGCGAGAGGGTATCTCTTGTCTATGGCAGCATAAAAGCAGCACATAGATGTGAGCAGGCTTTTTCTTCCACTTGTGTGCTCTGTTGGTTAAACAGAGGATCACTGTATTGTTCAGAGACAGCATATGAGTGAAGGGGTTTTATCCCATCTAAAAATAAGTGCATTTGAAATCAATTAATCCATGTATTGTTTATAATGTACCTACCAGGCTGAGATGATAAGGAGAAGCCCTTTGATAAAGCAGATGAAGGGGATTCCTATGCTCCCTACCTCTGCATCAGCACAGCAGCCATGTACCCATAGTAACAGTTAGTAAAATGATTATTTGTGCTCCCATTTCAAACTGTAATTAAATAGGCTTCACAGTGAAGAGCACTGAGTGCACTCTGTACCACAGCCAGGACATATATAGTCTGCTGCTCTGGTCATCGTCCACCTGGAAGGAGTATTATAAGACTCTTAGCAGTAGCCTTATATCCTAAGAGGTTGAATAGAAATCAGCTAAAGTTCTTTTTTAGTTTGAAGATATTTCACCCCTCATCCAAGAGGAGTCCTAAGTTCTAACTGACTGACAGGTATTTAATATCCTGTCAGGTCATGAACACACACTTAAAGTCCAGTGGCCTTCTATTCAACCTCTTAGGATTACCATTACCTGTATGTGTGAGAATCTACATAAACATGTAGCCTTATATCTCACCAGTGACTGATCACAGCTAGAGCTAAAGAGGAGGGTCCCAGTCCAGAGAGTGTATGCCTGTGTGCAGCTATGGGGAAGGACTACTACAAGACCCTGGGCATCCCCAAGGGCTCCAATGAGGAGGAGATCAAGAAGGCCTACCGGCGCATGGCACTGCGATTCCACCCCGACAAGAACAAGGATGCCAATGCTGAAGAGAAGTTCAAGGAGATCGCAGAGGCCTATGAAGTACTCAGCGACCCCAAGAAGAGGGTCGTCTATGATCAGCTCGGAGAGGAAGGTGAGGAGGAGGAGGGGCGTTCAGGTCTGGGTTGCATCTTACCTGTCTGCCTGGATCTGTGTTAGCTGACAGACAGATGGGATGAGATAATTATGTGTTTGAAAAATGGATAGCAGTGACTGCAGTAGTCTTAATTTTTAGATGTGTTGTGCATGTGCATGCATTGAGGAGGTATGTGTGAATGTGTTTGATTGAGTGACCTGATATTTTATGAGTTCTTCTACTGCAAACGCTGCTGGAAGATCAGTGATGCTGTGGGATATTTCCCACCCACATGGTCTCCACTCTCTTCTCTGCTTTTACCCACATGTGGTCTTTTCTGATCCAGGTCCTGTTTCTGGTATTTCAGTGCATGTTAATGTGTGTTTTTCAGCTGTTGGATGTTTTAGTGTGCAAGTGCATCTGAGATCCCACCTTCTTCTCGCTCTTCTCTCCCTCAGGTTTGAAGACAGGAGGCAACAGCTCTTCAGGTACTCCTGGCAGCTCAACGTACCACTACACCTTCCATGGAGACCCCCATGCCACTTTTGCCTCCTTCTTTGGTGGCTCAAACCCATTTGACATGTTTTTTGGCTCCAACCGCAGCCACAGCCGCAACAATGGTTTCTCCTTCCACAATGACCATGACACGGATCAGGACATGGACATGGATGAGGATGACCCCTTCTCTCATTTCGGGAGACAGTTTGGCTTTCCAGGGGGGGTGAACAATGGCTTCTCAGGGGAGGGCCGCAGGAGGAGGGGTGTGCCTTCAGAGCGCCTGGGGACAGGGCGAAAACACCAAGACCCCCCAGTGATCCACGAGTTGAAGGTCTCACTGGAGGAGATCTTCCATGGCTGCACCAAACGCATGAAGATCACCCGCCGCAGGCTGAACCCAGATGGACGCAGCATGAGGACAGAGGACAAAATCCTCAACATTATCATCAAGAAGGGCTGGAAGGAGGGAACCAAGATCACCTTCCCAAAGGAGGGAGATGAGACCCGTGAGAACATTCCTGCCGACATAGCCTTTGTGCTTAAAGACAAAGGACACGCTCACTTCAGGAGAGATGGTTCCAATATAATTTATAACTGCAAGATCAGTCTAAAAGAGGTGCGTCTGTCCCTTTTCATCCAACCTCTCTCTCTTATGTCTCTTATCTTTGTTATGGTTCTGCATGTAGTGTAGATGAGCAGATATTGCTGCTGAGGTTGGGAGTTTCATTCCCTGTGGAACAAATGTAATGCATTCATGGAGTATTGGATGAATATCCAAAAAAAGGTACATTGTTATCATTCCTGTTAATTAACCTGGCAAGCGGTGGATGAGGTGGAAAGGTGTGACAAATTGAAGGGTAACTTTATCCCATGTGTGAGTGGTCATATTGAGGAGTGTGTGTGTGTGTGTGAGAGATATGTGTGTGTTACAGCAGCGTCTCAGTCACTGCAGAGTGAGAGAAGTAGCCGGAATGTGGTGTCCTTGTGTGACCGGCACAGAGCCAGAGTCCTCACTTGTTCTGCACTGCTGTATGAATAAATATACTGTACATAAATACACATGCAACTTAGCCCATAAAGCTACACACAGGCATAAAATGCACACATATCCACACTCTTACATCTTCAATTATATTTTACAAACATAAAGATGGATTGTTGTGTGATAGTAGGGACAATCCAGGATGCTCTTACTGTGACTGGCAGGACATTTAATAAGCCGCTCCCACGAGGGCAACGAGTGCAGCACAGCTCTATTTTCTGTCTGTGAATTACACAAGCCTTAATGTTTCTATTAGAGCTGCCACTCACTGCTCTGTACTCTCCACGCTCAGGTTAATGGCAGGTGTTCTCAAAGGGTTTGAGATGTCAGGGGAGTTCTTTGTACTCCAGTAGAGCTAATTTTGAACAGTTTTCCCCTAAAAGGAGCACTGGGTTCCTGCACACAGCACATCCATTAGGACAGCCTTGTAAATGAGAGCACATCAGATTTGTTAAGTTGCATAAAGCAGAAGATGGGAATTGCACAAACCTGCACAATGATTAAATTTGCACTGCATAACTCCCACAGCTACATCATCTGCTCTAGCAGCACCCAGATGAGAGACTTAAGACTGGTACAGAGAAGGGGCGATGTGGTTGGGGGTGGGGGATATCTGGGGAATATTAGGGAAGTGGGTCAGATGATTCAGTATCCAAAGCAAATAAGAGCTCATATTCCACTGCTGCGCTCTGCTCTGCTCTGCTTCCCTAAAGTGATGCTGCAGTGAAAACACAGCACTACCAACATGCTGCACACCAACCTGCCACATATGACTAATGATATGCAGCTCACCTCTAGGTACTATAATCTAGCCCACAAGATGATTGTTTCCAACAGTACAAAATCGCTGCAAGTACAAAAACAAACGAAGATTAAGACTCAATGGTAGCTGGAGATACATGTCTTAAGTAGATATAGTCATTTAATCATATTTTGATTTCTGTATGATTTCCCTGCTGTTTGGTTGCTTATTATTGTCTGAAACATGCCCTGATGAGCAGCTGCCACAAAGCACTCATTTGGTTGCACTATAAACTCCGAGAGGATACTGCTAGAGGCAACTTCCAGCCCTGCAATGGCTTCGCTGTGACAGCAGTCAGAAGCAGTTAGAGAGCTTAGTACAAATATAACATGTCGATTTCTCTGAAACCGACCTATTCCTGCATCTATAGGCTGGCTCCTCCTGGCATTAATGATGCCTCTGCAGTGTCTGGAAGTGTATTTCTAGCTCCTGTCACTGCTGCACTCAGCTTCAGCAGCAAAACCCAGGTCCAAACACACTGGATGTAACTGTGTCATAGTCAAATCAAAGTGATTGTGTGTGTTTGAGTCTCTGGAGCAATGTTGTCTGAGTTAAGGCGTGTGTAATCAGTGGGTGCTCGAATCAGGAAGCAGTATGTGTCAACTGTCATGGTAACATGTCTCTGTGTGTATGAGGCCTCTTAGTGAATGGAACTGTTCGTAACAGGAGGATGAGCACTTCTCTCCATCACAGTCATAGGTTAAATCGACTCCTAATGTACTGTATACAATGGATAAGAGGAGGCTGATGTCATGGCTTGAAAACTGTCTGCCCTCTGAAGCAGCTGCTCTGCTTCATTGAACTTCAACTGTCCATCCCTGAAAGCACCAGATGGGACAAGAAAATCCTCTGGCAGTCTTACTACATAGGCCACATAATAATGTGGACTGAGGGTTAGAGGTGCATGTGTGAACAAAATCTCTATTACATCATGATGGGATGGTTACCTTGAGATGATTGGTGTTAATAGTTCGTATGTTTTAGAAAAACATTGAGTGGGGAAACTTGAACTAATAATATTAGTAACCTTGTGACCAAAGCTTAATTTAGCCAGGAAATTGTTATGCATGGGTTTTAGGAATGATTTCCTTTCTAGAAAATCTTTCTAATATTTTGAAGACTTCTCAACGGTTCCTGGAACCACACAAATATTAGTCTTTAAAAATCATCTGGTTGTTCCAAAGACTCATATCGCAACAAATGCTACAACCAGTAATGTCATACCTGCAATTCTTAGACCGCCAACGAGAGAAGGAGGAGGTTATGATCGCCCAAGATATCTCGAAAAGTTGTCCATGGATTTTGATGAAATGTTGTGAAAGGGGTGTATCTTAGCCCAATATCAGCAAAGCTGTGCTGGATGAAGTCATGGTAGCCAGTCACATTACTTTTGGGGTCATTTTGGCTTTATTAGCGAGCACAGCAAAGACCTAACAGGAAATGAGGGGAGAAAAAGGGGGGATAACATCAGCCAGACTCACATGGTCTGTGTATTAAACCGTTTGATAACCAAGACACCCTAATATCACCCTTTAAAGTACCTACTTTTAGTTTCCCTTTTATGGCTTTAATGATTTTTTTTCCTTCCTTTTACTTTTTCTGTCTTTTGCTTTCTTGTCAAAACCCAATCCTTGCTAATTTTAGGCCATCTATAGGCTCTTTATCTTCCTTTGTCCACAAGGTGTTTTATTCATTGACTTTATTTTGTGTAGTAAGTCATTTTGTAACAGTTGCTTGGAAATGCAGCACATAAGAAATGTCTTTATTCATCAAAATGTTCATTCACAGAGTTGTGACTTCAGATTGTTCTGTTTATTCAGTGCAAATCTGGCAAATGATGCTCATTGGAAAGCCTGTGAAGTCGTGATAACCACAGGTCTCTATGTTTAGTTTAGCTTTCACTACGCTCTGACTGGATTCACCAGGCATTGTGATAAGGAGGTGAGGCTTAGTGTGTGTGTGTGTGTGTGTGTGTGTGTGTGTGGGTGTTGGTGTGTGTGCTCTCTCTCTCTCCTCATCCTGCCAGCCCATCTGACAAGCCCTCCAACTATTTACGAGCTCAGCCAATTCTTGCCTCGCTTCATTAGCCCTAGCTATGAGACCGTTTCTAAAATTAGTCCCCTGTGCAATGTGTCGCCCCTCCAACACTGACACACACACCTCTTCCACATACACACACACACAGAGACACAAACACTGGAAAACTTTTCCACTGCCAAGTCATGTTTTCCTCATCCAACTGGTGTTTGGTAGACCCCACAGTGCTGTTGATGATGTTGAAACAGTTTCCTTGGAAAGCATACCATCTAAAGACACACAGTGTTAGTATGTTGTTAGTATGAGGGAAGATGAACAAAAGTTTTTTTTTGTTATCAAGATATTCATGGCTTTAGCATTTAATTCATACCAAAGATATTAACCCTCTCCTTTCTCCTTCAGGCATTGTGTGGCTGCACAGTAAGTATTCCTACGGTAGAAAACCGCATCATCTCGCTCCCCTGTCACGACATCATCAAGCCAGGGACGGTGAAGCGACTCAGAGGGGAAGGCCTGCCTTTCCCCAAGAATCCATCGCAGCGTGGTGACCTCATTGTGGAGTTTTCTGTCCGTTTTCCTGACAGGATCCCCCCTCAATCCAGAGAGATTATCAGACAACACCTCCCCCAGTCATAAGAAGACTCACCTTCAACCCCTCCACCACCACACACTCAAGACTAAATGTCCCAAACCCAGAACACCATCCCTTTCTACTTCTTTATCGTCACATTTTGACCCTCATTGTCGCCTCCCTTCCCATCTCCCATCCCAATGCCATGTGTTAATGCAAGCAGCAATCAGACGCTGTTGTTTGTAGGGACTTTCCTTTAAGTGGATGAGGGAAGAATTCCAACAGATGGCAGTATCAGGAAGTAATTATTTGTGGGGTTTTTTGTTGTTGTTTTGTCTTTTGGCCCAAGCACACACACACAAACACTTGTGGATTGGTGCTGAGGAAGGGCTCAGTACAATCATGGCTTTTACCGGATCCTCTTTTCTTAACTCTGTTTTTTACCTATTTATATATACTGTCCAACTCTCTGATCCTTACCAGTGTGAGATATTTTTTTAAAGAAACATTTTTTCCTGTATTTTCTTTTCCAAAGGAAGTTTTAAATATTATTTATTTTTACCCTGAGTGTACCAGCAGCTTCAATGTGTTCGGTTGCAATCCCGGGTTTTAACGTAACCCTCCACCGCACCCCACCAGCCCCCACCACCTGCTTTTCTCTGGCTTTCAGTGTGATAAAGCATTGTGCTTGAATTATGTAGGCTGTTTACTGATTATTAAGATCTGTCTCCCTTAAAATCATTTTTATTCTGATATGTGCACACATAAAGTTCTGAATTAGTAAAAGTAATAATAGCATATCTCAGCTGCATTGAAAAATCTGGGAATGACAATCACATTCTGTAACAGGAGTGCAAGCTTGGATAATACAATCTGCACATCATGTAGGTGCTTTCCCTTCTGGGCTGTGTGGCTCCTCTGAACTGAACAGACTGGTTTGCTATCTGAGGGACATTTAGGTGCCTTAGACCTGTTTAGATAATACCAACCAGCCATGTTAAGTGCACAACAGACAATGCTCTATGCTGTGTTAGACATGACCATTTTTCCAATGGTGGTGGTCATGGAAAAACTGTAAGTGAGCAATTTAAAGTCACCTACCATATTGTACTGTATGTAAGCAAGGACATTTTTAGGGAGAGATTGTGAGATAGAGAGATTTGATACTAAACTGTTGAATTTTGCCAATGTGTTCCTGTGATTTGTTAAATAAATGTTTCAGCCCAACTGGTGTCCAATATTTCATTAGATGAAAGTCCAGAACATGAATAAAAGATTTGTACATTGTCACTTACATTTTCTGATAATATTTTATGTATGGTTTTAAATGCATGGCTTGTAACTTGGATATTTTTTTAAAAATTGCATGACATTATTATTGGGTTAAGCTGCATTAGATTACGTCTCTGATGGTACAAACATTAGTAGCATTAGTCAGTTATACACTGCTGCGTGGTCAGAAGGCATTTAGAGACTGATCATGTGAAACGACTGCTGTGGTTGAGGAGTTGTGTGTCTGTGTGCATCACATGATAAGAATATAGCTGACAATTAGTGAATCATAGGAAGGCTCTGAGGTGTGCTGCAGTAACACCACGGTGTGACTAATCACATAAACATGTATCAGCTATTTCTGACATCAAGATTGGGTTTGCAGAGGGTTTGTATTTCCACTGAAGCACACTTTTCAGATCAAGCAAGTCAACAAATGGTAATTTTTTTTATTGCTTTGTCTGCAAAATTTTCATTTACTGTACATGTACTCCAATCGGCTATAACATAATCACCACTGACAGGTGAAGTGAATAACATTGATGATCTTGTTACAGTGGCATCTGTCAGTGTGTTGGATATATTGGGCAGCAAGTGAACCTTGAAGATGATGTGTTGGAAACAGGAAAAATGGGTAAGCGTAAGGATTTGAACGACTTTGATAAGGGCCAAATTGTGATGGCCAAACGACTGGGTCAGAGCATCTCCAAAACTGCAGGTCTTGTTGGGTGTTCCCAGTCTGCAGTGGTTGGTGCCTACCGAGGGTGGTCTAAGGAAGGATACTGGTGAACAAGTGACAGGGTCATGGGCGCCCAAGACTCATTGATTCATGTGGAGAACGGTGGCTGGCCCTGGTTGTCCGATCCCACAGAAGAGCTACTGTAGCACAAATGAAAAAGTAAGTAGTGGTTCTAATCTAATAGAAAGGTGTAAGAACACAAAGTGTATCACAGCTTGCTGTGTATGGGGCTGCATAGCCGCAGACTGGTCAGAGTGCCCATGCTGACCCCTGTCCTCCGCCAAAAGTGCCTACAATGGGCACATTCATGAAAACTGGACCACGGAGCAATGGAATGGAATGGTTTGAGGAACGAGTTCAAGGTGTTGACTTGGCCTCCAAATTCCTCAGATCTCAATCCAAATGAGCATCTTTAGGATGTGCTGGACAAACAAGTCTAATCCATGGAGGCTCCACCTGGAGGACTTAAAGGATCTACTGCTCAAGTCTTGGTTCCAGATACCACAGCACACCTTCAGTGGTCTTGTTGAGTCCATGTCTCAATGGGTCAGAGCTGTTTTGGACAGCAAAAGGGGACCCACACAATTTTAGGCAGGTGGTTATAATATTATGGTTAATCTGTGTATGATGGCTACCGCCTTGTGAAAGGCTTTTGCACATACAGAGTGTCTGACACAACCCTTGCTGAGTTAATCAATTCAGATGGGAGTTTGAATCAGTAACTAAGTATAAGGACTTGGTCATGATGATTTGGGACATTTGCTCAGGAGTCTACATGTGAGCACCTCACACATTCTCTGTCCGTCTTTCCTCCATCAGGTGGTCAGAGTTGAAACATGAGCACCTTCGTGACTCTCTCTACAGGGCAGAGGATGCCCATGGTCGGACTAGGCACATGGAAGAGTGCTCCAGGACAGGTACACCTAGAAACCCTTACACAGGCTTTTTTTTTTGTTTTTTTGTTTTGACAATTATGTTTCAAAGCATAATCAAATGATTAAAAAAATGTTTGGACTTTCTGTGTGTTCATGTGTTCTTAGGTGAAGCAGGCAGTGCTGGCAGCTTTAGACTGTGGGTACAGACACATTGACTGCGCTTATGCATACAGCAATGAACAGGAGGTGGGAGAGGCTCTGGCTCTCAGAGTCGGTCCCGGGAAGGTGAGAAAAACTGGTTCAGCTTGAATTAGACATTGATTATGACAGTCTATTCTTGATCTTGGAGACAGCAGTTGACACAACAATCTCAAGATTCACTTACTTGCTTGTTCCAGTGCTGTCAGCTACTGTCTATCTCACAGTTTTCATCGGCAGATGGAGTTTGCTCAGTTGTCACAAGCTGTTCAAACATTACATTATTCTGAGCATTTTGAACATATACAGTTACATGACAGCTGAGTACATTTGATTTGCGAATGAAGGCCATGTTTTATGTTGAAAAGGTCCAGAACAAGAGGGTAAGGGAACCTTCAGTTTCAACTGGGATAGGTACACACACACACACACACACACCATGACCCTGTGTAGGATCAGTGGTTATAGACAATGAATGACTGGATGGACCTGTAATGCACTGTCTATGATTTGAGAGTTTTAGCTCTCAGGTATTTCTCTGAATTGAGCATTAAATGGTTTGTATACCCATCATCCTTTACCCTACAGGTTCTGAGTCGTGAGGAGGTCTTTATAACATCCAAACTGTGGAACACCAAACATGACTCAGATGATGTTGAGGAAGCATGCAGGACCAGTCTGGCCCATCTGAGTCTCTCCTATTTGGACCTGTACCTTATGCACTGGCCCATGGCATTTCAGTGAGCAGCTGGATAAAATAAAATGATTTTTTTTCTCCCCATGGTTGATCAACGTGAAAGTACATATATCACTTTAGCTGAAGTAGCCTTTGTGTATGTGTCTGTTTTAGGCGGGGAAAGGAGTTGATGCCTCAACAGGAAGATGGAAGTATTTGTTACTCTGATACACACTACAGAGATACTTGGGCAGCCATGGAGAGCCTTGTGGACAAAGGTCTGGTCAAAGCTATAGGATTGTCCAACTTCAATGCTAGGCAGACTAATGAGATCATCAGCATGGCCAGACACAAACCTGTGGTAAACCAGGTACAATGTGGCTTCCACATAGGCTGAAATAAATATATATGATTAGGTTTCATTTCCAAAAGTGAATTATAATTCAGAAACACACTCAGAACATTCATTTTAACGGTCTCATTGTGCAACAGGTAGAATGCCATCCCTACTTGGCTCAAGCAGATCTTCTGTCTCACTGTCGGTCAGTGTAATTGCACTTTAACACATCAAACACTTTTAATTTATTTGAGGTCAATGTGGTCAAATGTTGTTCCCACTGAGTCAGAAATGGTACATATTCCTCTGCCTCAGGTCAGTGGCAGTTTGTGTGACAGCCTACAGTCCTCTGGGCAGCGGGGACAGACCCTGGGCCTCTCCTGATGAACCAAGTCTGATACAGGATCCTCGACTGGGTGCTATAGCCCAGAGATACCAGAAAACTCCTGCCCAGGTCATACTTAGGTAAGAAACAAAACCTCCCTCAACTTAAGTAATACACACCTTGACCTCTTTGATAGCTGCTTAAATCTTTTGTGTCCTTTTTGCAGGTGGCATGTGCAGAGGGGTGTTGTGTGTATCCCTAAAAGTGTGACGCCCTCCAGGATCCAGCAGAACTTGCAAGTGTTTGACTTTTCCCTGTCAGAAGACGACATGAAGCGGATTGAATCCTTCAATTGCAATGAGCGCCTTATTGTACCAGCAGTCGAGGTGAGTCACCTCACAAGATTTGAACAGGATGTCCTTCCCAACAGAGCCCCTTGTAATACCAATGAATTATGTTTATGTACATATTGCAGTCATCTTGGTCAAAAACCACTTAGTTGAAACATCAGCCTATTTTATATCAATGACTGATATGTGCAGAGGATACACCTGAGAGTCTAAACTGTACTGAAATTGGGTCCTCTATCCTGACTGCTGTGGTTTTCTATTTCGTAAACAAACCATCATATAGTTGTGAGCACGAATTAATTTATTTTTATTTTTCACAGAGGGATGGCAAGAGAGTGTGGAGGGATGCAGAGCATCCTCATTTCCCCTTCCATGATCCGTACTAAGACTACACACAAGGAATGCAATATTGTGTTGTTAAAGATGATTCTCACAAACACAAAGAATCTCAATTTCTAAATTCAAATATGATCAAAATGTTCCTTTTCTCTTTGGGCTGAACGGCAGCAATTCAATAATAAAGTTAATTGCTTAAAATGTGTTTTCCCAGTCACATCTTTAATGAGATTTCAGTGGAGGAAAAAAAACACCCCTCCATTGCCTCAATTTTTCTTTTACTGCCAGAGTGACACTATGTGGTCAGTGACAGAACTACCCTAGCTTTGACCACGATGCCTGGATGCATAGGTATATCTAAGACTTTTCAGTGTCGGACAGAATTCAAATGCATAACTACTGTGAAATTCCAGCCAATGTCACACCTCTCCATCTCCATGTTGTCTGGTTCTACTGGAAAATGATCAAATATGATAAATGAAAAAAAAGATGTAATGATTACAATGTCTGTAACACCATAAAACCTCAATGAAATTTACACTATAAACTAGAATTTGCAATGTTAATTCTTTATAAATGCACTTAATAGAGGACATGTGGAACATTAAGATTTTTGAACATTTTTACAGATACCCAAAAACAGACTCAGGTACATTAACACCATCAATAAAGACATTTCAAACAGACCATCTTAACACTTGAATTTTGTGAGATTTTATTTTCAACATAACCTTGACAAATTTGTAATACATTATAAGCTACTGTTTATTTTAAAAAAAGAGGAAGTCATTAGCAATATGTTTTTTTCTTTTCTTTTTTATAGTCTAGCATAGAATCCCATCACTAAAGCCATTCATGTTGGTTGTGATATACTGAGAATGAGGCCACTCAATAACACCCCCCCCCCCCCCCCCACCCCATCCCTCCCCATCAGTCAGTCATCCGCCATTTCCAACATCCCCTTACCCCCACCCACATCAAAGCCAGGGCAAACCAAGCGGCTACATGCTTTCTCCAAGGAAACTCATACAAAAAAGGAACACATGAAAGAAGCACAAAGTCCTAAAAATGTGGAATCTGGTGAGAATTTGTACACGTGTGACCATTGTGGGGTAGTTGTACATTTATCCATAAAGGTCATCGTCGTTATCTTCATTGAACACTGGCCCACTGCCATTTCCTCCTGATCCATGGCTTGGACCACTGCCGCCTGTAGCACTGGAGGGAAACCTGGAAGAGGGAAAGATTCATTTACCTTTTTAATAGGGGGATTGTGATATTATAGGGATAATTTTTTATTTCAATTTAAGTACTTCTAAGGCATAAATTAGAACCGGCTCTTCTGTAATCAGTCATTCTGGGAAAATGTCATCACTGATATAATTTAGCTTCTTACAAACATCTTTCAAAACAAGCATGAAGTACTGTACTCTGGATCCCCCACTATGGATGCCTTTCCTTAAAGAAAGACCGAAAGAAGGTATTCAAATTTTCCCTGCTAATTGCAATTTTTGTTTAAACATATCTGAAAAAAAGTTCAATTTTCCATTGAAAAATAAATAAATAAAAATTAAATAAAATAAATAAATAAATAAAAATATCCCAAAATATCAAGACACCACCCACTCTAATAACAAGAAGACTTGTCTAAAATTGATCCAACATCTCCAACTTAACTCTGCTTCAGTATGGCTGTTAATGAGAACAGAAGTTGATTTCCAGAGAAACTGATTAAGTCTGAAGATTGACACTGCACAAAAGTTAACTAGCCAGCTACCCAGCACTCATTTTAACTTTAAGAATGTACCTGAAGTTTCCAAAGCCTCGGCTCTGCTGCAGTGTCTGAGCAAACATTTCATATTTGCGAATGTCGTTGTCACTGACTGAGCGACGAGCAAATCGCATTGCCTCTTCAAAGTGGTCCTTCCTGATCTCTGGCACAGGATCGTCCTCTTCGACCTCCTATAAAAAAAAAAAGAAAAAGAAAAGTTTTTGACATGTAAAACATCTGATGCAGCAGTAGAGCAGTCGTGTGAAGTTGTGAAAGAGTAAATAAGGAGACAGAACAAGCACTGACCATAGCTGACGGATTGGTCTGCCTCTCCCTCTCTCTGCGGATCTCATTCTCAATGCTCTCTCTGATGGCCAGCTTACACGCCCGCTGGCAGATCTCTGTAAGATCTGCTCCAGAGAAGCCATTGGTCATCTTTGCCAGGAAGTCCAAGTCCACATCCTAGCAACAAACAAATTACAAAATTAGAAAATTAGGTGTAGAAACATTTTGATTCTCTTCAAACTGAAATTCTGATTAGGTTTATGCACCGAATAACACTTTTTTCTTAACGTCATGCTCCTACAAGGGACATTCATGAAGTAAACCTATTATTTTTTTAATATAAACCGTATCAGATGAAAAGTAAACTTGATCAAGTGTATCTTAATGTTTGTATCAAAATCTAAATAAAAAAGCCCTGCACACAAACGGTTCTAACAAACAGAAAAACTGACCAGGTCTGTTAGTTTAACTATGAGTAGCAGCTCATCACCTTGCTGATGGGGCTCTTGCGGAGGTTGGCTTTCAGGATGCTCATCCTGCTCTTCTCATCGGGCAGAGGGATGTAGATGAGCTGATCCAGACGGCCAGGTCTCAGGATGGCAGGGTCAATGATGTCGGGTCTGTTTGTGGCTCCGATAATGAAGACATTCTTCTTGCTGGACATTCCATCCATCTCAGTCAGGATCTGGTTGATAACACGGTCAGCAGCACCACCGCCATCTCCCACGTTACCACCACGAGCCTTTGCTATGGAGTCCAGCTCATCAAAGAAGAGGACGCACGGGGCTGCTTGACGAGCCTGATCACACAATCACATAAAATTGTCTTACAACACAATGTAGACATGATTAAAAAATTTAATTAATTGTTAACACCGAAACATGTGGTTGCTCTGTGGATAAAATGTGCAATATTGCCAATGAATCCACTCTGTACCCAAGTTCTATAACAGACACCATACCAATATTCTTACCTTGTCAAAGATCTCTCTGACGTTGGCCTCAGACTCTCCAAACCACATGGTGAGCAGCTCAGGTCCTTTGATTGAGATGAAATTTGCCTGACACTCATTGGCGATGGCTTTTGCCAACAGAGTCTTACCGCAACCAGGAGGACCGTAGAACAGCACACCCTTGGATGGGGTCATGCCGAACTTGAGGAACTTGTCTGGATGCTCCACTGGGTACTGAATTTAAGGAGGGGGGGGGAAGCAGAGAGAGAAAACTTTTTTTTTTCTCTTTCAATATTTTTAAATGATAAATCCTTTTCAGATATCATAGTTATGGGTTCATACCTGCACCAACTCCTGCAGCTCCCTCTTGACATCTTCCAGACCACCAATATCCTCCCAGGTGATGTTGGGAACCTCAACAACAGTCTCCCTCAGTGCAGACGGGTTGCTCTGGCTCAGGGCCCACTGCAAGACAGTGTTGAGCATGATAGTAAAGGTTCAGAAGGCCACTATAAGCTAAAATACACACGACCATATTACAGTTCATACCTTGAAGTCATCCATAGTAACAGCAAGAGAGTTCATGACTTCAGCGTCAATAGTCTCATCCTCAAGGTCGATCAGGTCCATCTTCTTCCTAATGGCCTGCAGGGCAGCCTCCGAGCAGAGAGCCGCCAGATCTGCACCGACATGTCCGTGAGTCTCATTGGCTACCTAAGAAAAAAATCAAGCGAGCACAATGACACTTCACTGTCCAGTATCCTACACAATACACTTTTATGGAGTACAAACATGAATGCTATGGCAATGCATGAACTCTAATTGTGAAGATGGATTATATTTGTGTTTAAGTACGGCCTGTTAGCTAATGCATGCCTGCATCATGTATAATGGCATGCTGATTTAATTACAAAGACACATTGGACACTGTTCAACCTGGCCAAGAGTGATCATAGTCCTCTATAAGAAATGAAGGAATGTAGAATAGAGCAACTGATCTGAAAGTGCAACAGCAATTCCACATTAGATAAAATTATTTCAGATTCCATACAAGTAAACAATATAGAATTAAATGCAATTTCACGAGTAATTTTGTGATGGTGACACCTAAATGCATGAGTATTGTGTACAAACCTGTTCCAAGTCAACATCATCAGCCAGCTTCATATTCTTAGTGTGAATCTGGAGAATCTCCAGTCTGCCAGTAGCATCAGGGATGCCGATGTCAACTTCCCGATCAAAACGGCCTGGAGGTGGTGGGGGTTCAAACACACTCATTAGTTCCAAAGTCTGCAGAGATGTATTGCCTTATGTCTAATAGTCTGGCACAAAAAGAAACATCTCAAAAAGATATAAGTTGCAAAAGTAACCATCTACATTTCACAAAGCACCTGTATTTGATGAATAAGCAAGAACCAATTCCAATCCTGTGTAGAGATGTCATCCCATTATCTAACCTTAACACCTTTGAAACTACAGAACAACAGACGGATGTCAGAAACTGACCCATTAGTGACTTCCAGAGCCTACAAAGCAGCCAGGAGTTTAATCAGTGATATTTCTACATGCTTTAAAGAGTCACACACAGAGCAACTTCAGGTTGTATAATATAGGACACAATATCTTTGGGTACATGAATGAGAATCAATACAAATAACTTTGGGTCTAATGCAGTAACATTTCTTAGGAGCACAACTCCACTGAAGTGATGTTATTGAATGACAACTACATCTGAATTTGCCAGTGGTGAATATAAGTTCTAGCTACAATAAACCTAGACAAAAATTCTACTAAACCAGGCTGTATTTTAATGCAAGGCTATTTACCAATTAACATATCAGCAGTGCTTTACAAAACGTATATGCAGGCCTATTGATGGACATGTGAGCACTGTGCAATGTTGTAAATATTCATTAGATGCTTCTTCTCCTAACTACTGCTGTAAAGTAACACATGCTTAAAACAGTTAACTTACCAAATCTCCTGAGTGCTGGGTCAATGCTGTTGGGTCTGTTGGTAGCAGCCATGACAATGACATGAGCTCTCTGTTTCAGGCCATCCATAAGAGTAAGCAGCTGAGATACGATGCGCCTCTCCACCTCTCCATGGGTCTATTAAAAAAAAGAAAAGAAAAAAAACCATCATACATTGTTACTATACAGTTTATACCAAAGCAAGAAAATAAACTTAGTTAAACTATAGTTTTTGCACAGTTATGGAGTTTTCACTCCAATTATAAACAAACTTTGTACTGTTATTCAGCTATCCATATAGTGTTCCTCTCACCTTCTCCCTCTTAGGAGCGATTGCATCAAGTTCATCAATAAAGATGATGGCAGGAGCGTTCTTTTCTGCTTCCTCGAAGGCTTTTCTCAGGTTACTCTCACTCTCTCCAGCGAGCTTACTCATGATCTCAGGACCTAAAATGAAGAGACGAGCATTTCGATTTCAAAAGAAAGTCCAACATACTGTATATGAATTACAATTAATATGCATATATCACAAAATTAGCCCAATCCATTTAAACACTACTCGTTAAAACAATGAGTCTGAGCATTTAATGCATACAGTTTACACATGGATACACAACATAGAATAGCATGAAATAGAATATTAACCTTATAAACCAATTTTCCTAACTGAATCTGTATTATAGGAGTTGAAACATCTTCTATATTTCAACTGAATTTAACAAAGGTGACGTTGCACGACCCGCAGCTAGCCATTAAGACTTGTTCTCATATAAAGCTTAACTAATTTCAGATCATTCTGAGGACATGCATGTAAAAAAATTTCCCCCCTCGGTAGAGCAAAACAACCAATCATATGCTTCTGATAATTACTTATTCTAACTAGTTCAAAGAAACAAACAGCAACTGTAAGGCAATACCATCAGCGACAAACAAAACACAATCAAATAACACTGAGCGGAATGAGTGAATAGAAAATAAATATAGACAGGTGTTCAAACCATTAATCAGGAAGAAGAAAGCTCCAGTTTCATTGGCTACGGCTCTGGCAATCAAGGTCTTTCCAGTTCCAGGGGGTCCATACAGCAGGATTCCACGTGGGGGCTGAAAGGGGGTAAAATTTTTTTTATCATAATCAAAAGCATTAAAAAAATAAAGGCAGACTGAATTTCTCTGTTTTATCTCAGCTGCCTTAAAAGTGACATCATTACAAATAGTCAAAGTCAAACAAACTCAAGACCAGCAAAAAAACAAAAGAAAAAACAAAGAAATAAAACATTTTTCATTATGATTATATATTTCATTATGAGCTACTTATGGCTCTAATTTTGTGATTAAAAACTCAAAATATATTTTATGTGAGACATACTACACATAGTGTAACAGTAGCATAGATGTAGAAGACTCAATGTGAAATGTCAGTAACAGCAATATCTGGCTTATATGAGTCAATATGAGCCACCAGTCATTCCTGCACAAATGCGAGTGTAGCACAACCATGGGTTTTCTGAGTTTTAACATTGGTGATGGATGCATTTCATTTCTGAAATTTTTAACTTTATCTTTGAATGAGAAATAAAATGCTATTCATTTAAATTTTTATACAACATGGCCTCACTTTAAATTCTACACTTAAGTCCAAACAAGTTTGGTTGTTCCTCCATGCACATTAAAAAGGTGCCTTACCTTCACTCCTATGGCCTTGAACAGTGCAGGGTGTCTAAGAGGCAGCTCCACCATCTCTTTGATCTGAGCCAACTGCTTCCTCACACCTCCAATGTCATCATAGCCCACCTCGTTAAGGGACTCTTCCTCATCCTGCATGTTCAAACACAAAATGTTCAAAATTATATGGTTTATTTTTGGTAATGTTAACCCATGCACTGTGTGTGTGCCTGATCCCCACCTCTCTCCTGATTGGCTCTCCCTCACAATGGATGACTGTATCTGGAGCAACAATGCAATAGGGAGAGGGATCGGTCTCTACCACCTTAAACTCCACAGCACGCATGCCTCCTCTGACAAGGAAAATATCACCTTCACAAGGCAAGAAGGGGAAAAAAATGATCAGTTTACTCTGCATGTTATATTTAGAAATAGATTTGTTAAGCCAGGAAAAAAAAAACATTTGTTGTCATAATGGAAATTTGGACTCACCTTTGCGGATTGGTCTGTAAGCCTCCAGAAAGTATGGCTTCAGGTAAACCTCAAACAGATTGCCAGTAATTCCCTCTACTGTGTCATCTATTGGGAGGACGTGGATCCTCTTTCCATACTTCACATCGGGACATGGCTGAATGCTGAAGGACATGTTAGACTTAACACCACTTTTTTTTAAAGGGCTGTGGAAAGAATTTTAGAAAAGAGTGTGCTTTTGCCCACCTGATGACATCACCCAGTCGTACCCTCAGATTGTTGCGGACCACCCTGTTCATGCGAACTTTTTCATCTGAACAGGTGTCATCGGACAGCACGATGCACACAGTCTCTCGCCTCTTTTTACCCTTCATCAGCACTGTGTCTCCACGGAAGAGCTGCAGCTCGTCCATCTTGGTCTACATTTAACAGTTGATTTGTACATCTCTTATGTTCATACATTTAAATGATCAAGATGGTAAATAATATCCAAACATCTGATTTATAACAACGCATTTTGAATTTAAAGAAACATGCAAAAAAACGTCTACCTGAGAGAGAGAGACCACGCTGTTGTCTTCATTGATGGATTCATCAACAATTAGTCTGTTGGGTCTGTTCTTCTGTTTCAGAATTGCAGTGGCTAGATCATCATTTTTGGATCTATGATTAGAAACAAAAAAATGTTGGGTGAAAACAAAATACTTCTTGTGCACCTTAAAGGACTCTTAAACATCCTACCACACAAAGCTGCTCAAAATGGCTAACTAATTGCGCAATAGAAAAATCTGTATAAGGACACCATTGATGTCTCCCTATTCCATGGCTAATAATTTAGTTTGGCAACATGCATGTCCATGTTACCCAAGCAGATAAGGTGCTCTGTGAGAGTGATACTTTCAGATTCTGGTTTATTTTCTTGGGTGTATCTACAGGGAATTGAAAAACACCTTTTCATCAAATGTCCAGCTTTGTGTGTTCAGTGATCAATACAGTAAACTCCTTATAGCATTACGTTACTGTGACCATTTTAGATGCTGTATCAAACAAACAAATTAAGGTATACAAAGTACTAAAGACATGATTCTAATCACTTAAGTGATTGACTGCACTCATAATAAATAAGGGTGTATTGTGGAATAACTTTGAAAGCAAATGAGTCGAAACGCCACTTAAACTGATTAAACGTCACCTACAGACAACACGCACAATCATTCGTACATTCAACATGCCGTGAAAAAGTAACCAGAAGTTAATGTTAAGGTTGAAATTGACAGAAGTTTCCAGAATACTCTTGAACTGGTATTGTAGTTTCTCTCATGTTGTTAGCATGCTAATGCTAGTCTTTAGGCTAACTGACGCGAGCCCAGATGACACAGCAAAAGAATAAGAAAAAAAAAACTTTGTTAGCAAGCTAGGGTCATCCACAAAAGATGTTACAACTCTATCGTGACGTTAAATAGCTAAACTGATTTAAAATGTTCATGACCTGCGTTGTAATCGGATAAGGAAATTATTTCAAGACTGTTTGGCTAACAGCGTTATAGTGCTCAAGTAAATTGTCGATCATTTAGAATGAATACCCCTGTTAGCCTGTTAGCTTTGGTGTACTGAGCAGAGGCAGCTCGTCATAGTTTAGTCAACTGGATGACTAACGTTAGCTAAGGTTTTCATTTCGTGTAAACATTAGCCAATTTCATGGGTCTAACACTTTAAGTTGTGAGATGTATTATAGTTACATTTAGAAGAAAATTCAGGATAGACAAAACAGGCTATAAGCCGGTGGATAGGCCAACTTGTCGATGTGATGGTGGATGGTTTTGGCCTTGACATTCTTGCTAAGCTAACGTTAGCATTCAAATACGGCAGCAATGACTGTGCTTTGTCAAGTCGCTGTCACACAGCTGGCAACATTAACTCAATACCGGTAACTCATCAGACAATCATGGGGATAGCAACTAACTAGGAATAGTCCAGAAAATATCCAAATATCAATGGATTTCCACTGTTATGTTATACAACCAACAGACGAAAGTGCGGAGGCTGGAGTACCTGACCCCATTAGCTCTGCTGCTAGCAAACTCGGTAATGTATTAGCAATCGTGCTAACTTTAGTAAACTAAGGTACCGTCTTCTGAGCTGACGTTAGCCATTTAAAAGGCATTTGCTGATAGCCATTGTTAATAAAAACGCATTACAGTATAACTGAACGATATTTCTACTTACTCCCCTCCCGAGGCCATTGTTGTCCACCTGAATTACTATAAATAAATACAGAAATTCTAGCTAAATGTTTAGGATTAGCCGGCTGTTGTTTCTTAACGTTCTCCGATATCACACGAAAGAGTAGCAGTTTCCGTGCTCTTCTTTATAGTTATACCATGAGCTGGATGCATCCTTCATTCTGATTGGTTGGAGGTTCTCCATCAAGCTCGGAAACCAATGAAAGAACCCAGAGCCTGACGTCAACGGGAATATTATGGAAATTTGGCCAGTTAAAAATGAATGGGCGTTTCTATTTTTTTTTACCTTTTCCCTTATTGGTAAATTAAGCCTATCATCAAACAACTGTCATCCAATCAATGTGTTCCGCGTTGATATTGATGAATTCTGAAAACATAATTTAATAATCTGAAATTTTCCTTTAACTCTGAATAATAACATATGTAAAGTACATTGCAAATTAATTTGCACTGTTTTTTAATTTTGTTTCATTAGTATGAACAGTGCATACAAAAATGCTACAAATAAGCATTTTAGAGAAACACAATTCACAGTGTGCATCTTCTGAAATATTATGTATTGAGCTTTCACTTGACAGGCATAATCATAAGACAATGTCATATAGATATATAACCAAATTATGTTTGGTGACTTTCTCAATCATTAATCAAGTACTGTATCATGAGAACAGTCTTGATTAGTCTTTTCTTGCCAAAAAACACATTTAGATTCGTATGACCAATCAGCTTTACAGTATGTCTAGTAATATTGCATTATTTCATGTATAAACCACCTGCCAGGTTTACCATCAACACTGCTGATTCTCATTCTCAATCACCACAATCCCTTTAATGATGCTTTATTTTACTGTTCCATAAGATACATAAGATGTTGAGGGTGTGGGTTTCATTTCACAGGCCAGAGAAAGTTGATCCGGTTCAGTGATAAGGTATTCTTTAGTCTCTATCTAGGATGACACGGTAGGACCCAGTTCCTTTATTCTGTGACGCAGCTCCATTGAGTCCAACAAAGGGCCAGACTGGGGTTCCTGTAGGTACAAAGAAAGACTCCTGCAATGTAAAAGATATACACAAGTTAGAAGCAGAACAACATCACAGCATGGTACATTTGCCCTGCCTAACACAACAAGAGATTGTGGCTTAATTTTAATTTCTATGAAAACTTTCTTGTTCAAACCTAATATGTTAAATAAGCCCATATTCAGACTGTGTCTAGATCCAACTGAGACAGACTGCAGTTCATAGCAAGAATGAGAATGCATCTCAAATGTACTTTTAATGCACTTTTGTTTTGCTGTAATTTCAAATAGCAAAAAAATAAATAAATAATCATACTGACGGCAGTTTTAAAAACCCAATCCAGAAATCAACCGTTTTTATAGGATTACTCTTGTTAAATGCACAAAGTCAAGTCCAAAATGGTTGTTTGGTTGAGGATGCATCTAAATAATGCATGGTCACAATGATTTCTGACCACCTCTGAGTGTGGCATATACAATTAAATCCCTCTACCCCACAGTGAAGGGTGGTACATTCACATGTGTTAAATGCTGTACACGTGTAACCAGATCAGTCAAGAAGCATTTTTATGCCAAGTGTGCACGCATATCGCATAGTATGCACAATATGAACCAGAAACACAAAGATATTGAATTTAACAATGAAAGTGTCTTACTCCACTGAGGATTGTGTGGTGAAGCTCCAGGTCTTTTGCCAACAAGCTGCTGCTTCTCGTCTCCTGCCAAGCCTCCACAGAACTTCACCACACCACAATCCTGCACTCACACAATCTGAGATAATACACACAGCATGATGAAATGTTCTCACAAAAGACCATGCAAACCAAGTATAGATTCAATGCTGCTCAAATCATAGTTTTTAATGTCCAAGTATGGGCCTGTAATGCTTATGACATTCCTTACATTGCTTAATCGCTGGTGTGTGTGTTTATACAGTATGTATATATATATATTTTTTGTTATTTAAAGATGTGTTCTATTGACCTGGGGTTGTCTGCAGGCTGAGCTGAAGGTCTCTCAGTGCCTCTCTTAGTTCGTCTGTCTGGGAGAAGCTGATGCCCCTACCAGCTAGTGAAAGCCCCTTTATCCTCTGGAGGACACACAGACCCGGTACCTGCTTGCCCACCATGTCTGCAATGAGGATCTGTGTTTGGAAACCTGTAACTGAATAGTCAACAGATTGGAATGCATAAACTCATGGTATCTGTGGGATCTGTAATAAGGACAATTTCTCTCCAAATTATCAAAAAAGTCAGAAAAATATCCACCTCTCTTTTTAAACCGCACCTTTACCAGCAGATTGAAACACCTGTAAACCAGAGTGCAGTCTTGTCAGTTTGTTTAGCATCACAAAATAAAGGACAGGATTAATGCCAATTTAATCTTGAAGACCTTGTGTAGTGAGTCACAGCTTGTTTCCAGTCCTTCAGATGAGTGTGGCAGTGACCCAATAGGAGGTAGGCAGCCCCAGCCCAGAGCAACATCCCCATCTTATCTTCACCCTCTGCACCCACAGCCCTGGTCTCAGTCTCACTTGTCTCCCCTGGCTCCTCCAACACCAACGTCTCTGGCAGTAGCTCCAGTGTCAAGCTGATGACTTCATCACATAGTGCCATGCAATCAGTGGGCCGTTGGGCCATGAGCAAGGCAGCGCCAGCCTCCAGGTAAAGCTCAGGCAACCTGGGGATGGAAGGAACCTGAGAATGCACCTGAGACAAAGACATACAGCAGACAGACATCAATCAACATGTTATGTATTTTTCCCTGCAACAAAAACATTGACTTCTCAGAGATGAGCTTATAGCATGCACAAAAATGTATCCTAAGTTCATTGTTAAGGTGTCTTGTCTGTGGGTTTTCAGTCTTACTCCATGTTGATCCTCAGAGTGAAGAGCAGTCAGCAGGTCCAAATAATATTCTACACCCTCTGATACCCTGAAGAAACGATAACGACACCAATATTACAACTCCAGTGTGCACTATGTGTGCAATATTCTATTTTTTTGTAATGATCAGTTGCCAGTAAAAGACAGGAATTCTGAACTCCATGCTAATCTTCTCACCTCCCATGGAGCACACACTTCTGGGCCAGAGTGTGAAGGACAGAGGGGGCAGAGGGAACAAAGAGCAGGCTTTTCAGGTGGCTGCGGAGCAATAAAGGTGGGAAGAAAAGAGGAGTATCAGCCATAACAGGCTCTGGGGCAAAGGGCAACATCAAGGTCTGTGGGGCAAGAGAGGTTTCATGTGTCAGTACACTTACATGAATATGTGTCAGTGTCCCTGGCTAATCTGCTATGGGCTATTCTACTACAACAAAAGCAGAGAATATTTTGAACAACAAAATAATGTATTCAGACATATAAATACATTTTACAGGGATTTGGCATATTTGCCCTGCTTTCCCTGTATGTGCTATATACTCGTGTTACTTACTGAGTGCAGCAAACGAAGAGCTTGAATCTCAGCCTGTGTGTTGCCCAGCTGTCTGTATATAAGCATGCTCTTGTAGAGAGCACATACATACAGAGAGTCTGTCTCCAGTGTCTTCCTGTAACACAGCAATGCCATCTGAGGGCAGCTCTGGAGACAAATGCAAACACACACACGCTCACTGCATGCCCATGTTCAAACTTGTTATGCCCTTGCATATGATACATGTTTGCATTTGTAAACTCTATCTGTATGTTTGTACCATATGAGCGAGGCAGCAGCCTGAGAGGAGGTGTATGGTTGCTACTAGACTTCTAGGAGCAGGCAGGGAGGAAGCTGTCTGCAGATCAGACAGCGCCTCTGAACTCTGACCTTCTTTCAACTTTTCTGCAGCTAAATGAAACATACAGAATACAGCAAAAAAAGAGAGAAAAAGCAAGATTAAAAATAATCAGGACTACAAACACAAGGAGTGTATTTATAGATCCCCGTCATATAGTTTATGTCTTCAGAGAGGCAATTTGTGTTACAGCGCATAACATAGGTAGCTAAAATTGTAAACAAATAAAAATAAATTAATCTAAACTACACCCTCCCCTTATACAAATAAATCACTAATGTATACAGCACATACATATAGTGCACCTCACCAATGTGTGAGTACAAAGAAATACTCTAAATTCACTTTTTAGGTTAGCTATTTACAAATAGTGGCTCTGGGAGCTACTGTATGATCTTCTATGTTAAAACTCAACTTTGACTATCAGCATTCAAACACATACCCCAACACATCAGTTTGGATTTTTCTGCTACTACTGTACTGAGTTTGTCTTTCGAGAAATCAACACATTAACTCTGTGCTTAAGCTTCCTATGATATTTTGTAAGAAAATGTATGAGTCACACAATTAAACATTTTTAATCTGAACCAGGGATTAGAACTGTTACAACATAAATGCATCATGTGTGGCGCCCCATCGAATGAAGCTGGTGCCATCTATATTTATTTATTTATTTATTTCCGCCTCTGTCCTTCAAAAAGCCTGAGTCCACTACTGGGTCACATCAAACTGTATTTGTGCTTCAGTGTGCATGAAGAAAACATGAATATTTCTGACCTTGGGCAATTAAAGTACAAATCTGCAATAATTCAACATGCCGTCTTGGGTCCATCACCAGTAGTGGAATGTCTGGGGACTCTCCCCTTGCCTCACGCCATCTGTGATCTCCAGCTCCAGTAGATAGCATCTCAACCAGAGAGGACAGCTCATCCTGCATCACAGAAACATAGTCTAGTTTTATTTCATAAAACTGTCATATCCATAGTCACAAAAACAAATACATCATCACACATATACTATCCTACAAATTTGGGAGCTGGACACAACATGGCAAATGTGCATGTAATATTAGTGTTAGTGATATTTAATACATTGTGCTTGAATTGTTCTGAAGAGAGTTTGAATTTCTCATATTTTTCTTCAGACAAACAAAAACAAAATCTTTAGGCTCGAAGTATAAATCCAGTACTTGATAGTAGCTGGTATGTTTTTGTCTCATCCATAACAAAAAAAGACGTGAGATAAAAGAGGAAGGAGATAACATGCCCTGAATACTTACATTATTTATATATATTTATGGGCCAAATCAATATTACATAAGATCCTGGTAGTTTAGATCACAAAAAAAAAACACGGAGTTCACTTGAAGTTGAACTAATTTGTAGTTTGGTTCACACCAGAGGTTAAATGACAGCTATCCCTTTAGCCTAAACAAACTGAAGAGAATGGATAAATGCAACCGGGTTACTTTGAACCACAGAAAACAGGTTTGGGAATACAGGAAACAAAAAGGATCATACCTGAAATTCCTTAATAATTTTCAGATGGCTGGTGCCCAACCAGATTGTCCACTGCAGACAAAGAAGGCACTGTAGAGAAGAACTCAAAGAAGTGTTTCCCACTGATTTGAGAACTGTTCTCCACAACACCGGAGCGTCTGAAACAGGGTCATCGTCTTTCGACTGAAATACTGCAGGGAACAAGCCATAAATGTCAAAGTTAAACAGTCCTTTGAGCGAACATGACACTGGATTTATGACATTAGTTCCTGTGTCATCTATATCTATGGTTTTGTCATCATCTCACAGCATAAGCCTACCTCTCTCTGTGGCTTTTGTGAGGAGCAACTCAGCCTCTGAAAACTGACACCGAGCAGCAAAAAACACACAGGCATTGTACACTACTGTCAGCTCCAACTGTGCATGATCTGCGAGTGGAGGGATACCTGCAGGAGAGGGACAGGAAAGGAAGAGGGATAGAAGGATATAGAAGGTAAATAAAGGTAGGAGCTGAGCTCTCCACCTTAACAAATTAGATCGTTGCATTGTGAAGGAGATGCAGCACCTTGGACTTTCCTTAAAACATTGTGAAACACAGAGGAAAACCACCTCACAGAGAAATGGCGCTGGTTTTGGCACATAGACGCTTCTCCTTGTTCTTGCTGCGGACACAAAGATGTGAAAGCAAACTGTAAAGTACTGACTTAGATCCAATTTAGAGGTACACCTACTTACACCTGGCCTGAGTATTTACACTTTATGCTACTTCAGATTGCTACTACACCAGAAGTTAGAAAGGAAATATAGCACTTTTTACACCATAACATTTATTAAAAACATACAGTACCAGTATACTGTACGCACTGTAGGTGTAAGCTACCTCTCAAACATATTTTACATACAAAACATTACGTTTTTTTTAGATTTTTCTAATATGAAGCATATATATTCCACTACCCAACAGTATGTGAATTAGTTCAAAACAGCCAGCTTCAACATAAAATGCAGTTTACAAAAATTAATCTGTGATAATAATCCAATTAACAAATGTAATAATGATTATAAGCAAGAGCAATTCTACATGACTACTTTTCTGTAATTGAAGAAACTTCATTCTTCTGTCAACCCTGCTGTATTACATATAATTAAACTTTTTTAGAATGTGGATAATCTAAATTTACCTGAGTAACATTAAAATATGTTTTTAATGTGATTTTTCTCAAGTACAAACAGCTTTATATCAAGCTAAGGGCTAACGCTGAAGAGACGATACATTTATCTGTTGTCGACCTACCTTCCATCTGTTTACCAACTCGTTGTTGTTTTGGATCCAGCTATCTAATAAAGGACGTGGCTGAAACATTTAATCAGATATTACAAGACTGTTTTGTGAAAAGTTTCCTTGTTTTGTTTGAACCTTCCCTCCTGAGAGAAACCGAACACAGGAAGTAAACAGAAGTGAGTTGACTGCAGTGCTGCCCCCTGTGAACAAATCAGGAAACGACACAAGCAGTTCGCTAACTGTCCAGCAGGTGGTGCTGTGACAAAGATAAATTAAGTTGTGCTCTGGACAGTTCAGTATCTTGGTAGATTCTTCACAGCAATCAAGCTGTCAGGTGGTATTGCTTGTTTGTTTATGGTCCTTGGCTTTGTTTCTCTAAATAAACATTGAAACACACTCATAATTACATAATTAAATATCCTTTTTGACCCTGATTGCTGTCCCTACTATAATATGCATTCAGCTACGACAATCATAGTATATCCCAGCTGACATTGGGTGTGAAGCAGGTACACCCTGGATAGGTTACCATTAAATCACAGTTTCAACAGCTAGAGACAAACAACCATTAACACTCACACCTATGGGCATTTTAGTGTCACCTATTGCATGTTTTTGAACTGTGGGAGAAAGCCAGACCACTGGAAGGGAACCCGCACAAACTGGAGAACATGCAAAATCCACATAGAAAGGTTCAAATCCAGAACCTTGTTGCCGTTAGGTGACAATACTCACCACAGCACCCCTACAACAGTCTAATGCACATAGATGCATACACATGCACTAAAAGATCTTAAGCAGTAAAAACAATCCAATGCCTTAGTTGTATTACAGCTGAGTCATCCTCAACACTGCCAGGACAGCCATTTTTCTATTTGTCCCTTCCAAGGTGACTCCCTCTTTTATCACCAAATTACACCCCTGTCCTCTCATTCCTCTCTCTGTGTGAGTCGGTGATCCCTCCATCAGTGCATCATCTTGTTCCCTGCTGTTTGCAACCTCCCTGCCCTTCATTTCTTACATTATCTCAAATCGGAGAAAACCCTAAATTTACTACCATTGAAAAACAATGGAAACTCCTGACATCCACTCAGCAATATCAGTAATATCACTTCAGCAATATCCAATGCCTCACTTGCAGCTGTACACACAAACATACAAAAAGAAATCTTTCATTGTGATTCCCCACATAGTTTTCCCCCTAGGAGGGGTTTCACTGTTTTGTGACATTTTCCTCTGCATTGATCATGCCATTTTAGATCTCTCTCTGTCTGTCTCCCCTCTCTCCATTAACTCTTTCAAGGACAAAGCCTCTCATTTCCTTTTCTGCTGTCCCTCTCACAATGTCATTCACATGGCAACACTTTCCTTCAACATGTCCTGCCAAAAAGTGCAGTTTATGTTCCTTTTGAGAAACCAATACATCAAATTTGCCTGTCCTGTTTGTATGATTTATCTCTTCTCCGGTATTTTTGTTATTTTTTTGATTGCTCACATCTCAATTTGGCTAACCAGATTGTAATAGTTGCAGGTGAATTGGATTTATCACCACGACCACCACCACCACGCCAAACACCATCACTGGTAAGAAACCCCATATGTGGCAATGTTTATTCCATTTCTCCAGCAGAACACAGAATTTAAAAAAAATGTCTCTTTTGGTTGCAGGTGTTTTATATATAACAAGGTATTGAGAAACTTGAGCAATATTGAACATGAGATCCTATAATAACATCAATAATAAATTCCGCCCAGTCCGCTCTTTTAACTCTCATTTATAAAACATGAGGCTGGTGCACGGGTTAGATGTGACACATGTTATTTCTGTCCTGTAAGTACCTCAGCCCCCTGAACATCTTAGATGGTGCAAAACACACAGTGGCAGTGCCTAAACATTCCAACATATTAGTGACGAAAATGTGACAAGTGTTTTGGGGTTTCACCATTGAATTTAAGCTCTGAGGATCTTAAACAGATTTGACACACTTGATGAAGGACAGGCTTGGGTGTCACAGTCCCCTGGGTGTCATTGGACTTACAACACACATGTTCACATGGTTGAAAAATGGCTGATACAGAGAAATGACTGTGTGCTGATCCAGCTATTATTCAACATATGTGCATCTCAAGGGACAACCACAATTCTGATCCTGCTCCTTTAAGTAATGCAGAGTAAACTCACTCACCCTGAGTCTGACGAATCAATGGGTGCTGTTCATGCTCTCAGAAATGACCCGCTTACAGGTCAGCAGACAGCACAGTTTGATTTTGTGCTGCATCATCACTCAGTGTGTATCCCACACTGCTCTTTATGCTGATGGTTTTTATGTCAGTGTCACTGTCACATTATGCCTTGCCTGCAACCACATATTCACAGCTGGTGAATATTTACTCTTCCCTGACAAACCAAGAGACGACCAGCTTTGTTTGGGGGGAAAGAAAAAAAAAACGTTCTGTGCATGAGAGAGAAAGAGTCTGTCAATGGCCAAGCAGTTTTCCCAGGGGGTTTGCATGGATTTGCAAACTCACACTGCAGCAATACAGTTACAGAGAGCATCAGCAGAACAGACTGCACACCCACACAATAGGGTTAGCCGTATAATATGTCTTTACAGTTTTAAAAGATTGCAATAATTTAGATATGTTTTTTAAAAAAATAATATAATATACCAGAGCTGTGCATAAAGAGCTTTAGCAATAGACGTTTGCAAATTAGGCCTAAAATTAGTTATCAGGATATACAGTATTTCCCCCACAAATATGTATGCACAAAACACTGCAAGAAAGAAAGTGAAATACTATCAAATCAATATTTGTGTTTGTTGCTTCAATAAAATACACCTCATTATCACCTTCAGTAAAAATACAAATCATCTATAAGGTGCAACACTGATTAGAGTGATGTTCCTGTGCAGGCAGCAGTTTTCTGAGAAAAAGATATGTCTTTAAATAGAGTATGTCTTGGTGCTGACTCGTGAGTTTCCCTCCCTCCTATATAAGCCCAGAGCCCCTCTCCTGCTGCAGTCAGTTCCTCTGCGGCCCCGACAACATGAGTTACTCCGTAGAGCATCACCTCTTCGGCCCGACCTCGTACCGCAAGGCTCGGCCAGCCTCCGTGTCCTCCAGCGGCTTTCACTCCCAACGCCGCCGCCTCACCTACAGTCAGCCGTCCCCCGTCGACAGCTTGGAGACCTTCAACGGCGACATGACACGAAGGAGCGAGAAGGAGATTCTGCAGACTCTAAACGACCGGTTCGCCGGCTACATCGACAAGGTGCGAAGCCTGGAGATGCACAATCGCAACTTGGAGGCGGAAGGTGCAGCTCTGCGGCAGAACCAGGCCGGCCGCGCCTCAATTGCGGAGCACTACGAGCGAGAGCTGGGCGACCTGAGAGGTCTCCTGCAGCAACTTACAGGGGAGAAGGGCAGCGCGGCTCTGGAGCACGAGCACCTGGAGGAAGACATCCAGCACCTGAGGGCCAGACTGGAGGATGAGGCGCGAAACCGGGAAGAGTTGGAGGCTGCCGCTCGCGCAATGAAAAAGTATGTCGAGGAGTGCCGGCTGGCGCGACTGGAGCTGGACAAGAAGCTCCGTGCCCTGGAGGAGGAGGACGTTTTTCTAAAGAAGAACCACGAGGAAGAAGTGGCCGAGCTCCTCGCGCAGATCCAGGGCGAGCAGGTGAGTTTTGATATGCGGGACACGCTGAAAGCGGACCTCACCGGCGCGCTGCGAGAGATCCGGGCGCAGCTGGACAGTCACGCATCTAGGAGTTCAACGCACGCAGAGGAATGGTTCAAAGGTAAGTTTGGTATAAAAGGAAAGTTAAAAGATATTTTAGCGTTTAATCACAGACAGTTCCGCGTGCGCGTTTCGCCGTGCCCCATAGTTCTCGTTCTCTGTCCATGGTGCTGAAGTCTGAAGTCACAATTCTGGGCTTAACACGTTTGAATAAGGCTATAGTCTCCTTGTAGCCCCTGTTGTTATGTAGAAAGTGAGTTAAGTGACTGTAATAACTGTAATAACTCTTAAAGCATGCTGACTTCTACATATTTGCAGATGAACAGATTCTACCAACCTGCAAGTCTTCATTTGCGCTATGTGCGTCTCTAAATCTGAACCTCTACAAATAGAATCGTTTCAAGGTTACAGGCCCATCAGACAGATAAACGCCTCATCACGGAGCTCACGCATGAACAGTCATTCTTTCTGCTCTCCTAAATGGAGTAAACCATGGCGTGGAAGTAAGATATATATTCAGATATGATGGATAAGCTGACTGAAGCAATGCAGAAACCTGTTTGGAGAATCCTCCCCACAATTAAACTGCAAGAAGTTGTAGGATCAGATGCACATAGCTGCTGATATTTGGGTAACCATACACATTCAACACTTTAACGGCGAGGAAAGGTTTTATCTGAACAGCGGTTCAACTGCATGCCAAAGAACTTAATGGTTGCTATTGATCCTTGCTGTACATCTACATGCTGACTTGATATAAGCAGTGAAAGGTGCAAACAGAACGACCTTCCCTGTGTTGTGTACAGCTGACTGCAGCAGTGTGGTTCATTCATTGCTGGATGAGGGAGAGAGCTGAGTCAGACTACTGACTGACAGATGGATACAGTCAAGGTTACTCAAGCCCCCAGCGGCTCTCTGAGGCCTTGAAGACAGAGGACAAGTCAAGTGTCTCAGGACCAAGATAAAACAATGATACAGTTCATATGGACTGAGTCAGAACACTGAAGTTGTCTTCACTTTAGCAAATACATAAACCTGTTTTGTGACATAGGCCAGTCAATGTCTTGACACAGCAAATGTGATTTACATCCTTTGTTATTCATTTCTGCAGTGCGTGTAGATCGTCTGTCTGACGCTGCTAGGTCTAACCAGGATGCCCTTCGTGGAACCCAGGAGGAGATCAGTGAGTACCGTCGTCAGCTCCAGAGCCGCACTATTGAGTTGGAGACTCTTCGAGGAACCAAGGAGTCAATGGAGAGACAACGTCTGGACAGTGAAGATAGACACCATGATGATCTGAACTCACTACAGGCAGGAAATCAACACACATCTCGCTGATCTCTCATGGGGCCACCCAGAGATGCACATTCATTCATTGTAAATATGTTTTTGCACCATTATGACACTTGACCTGAAAGGCTGCATATTGTCATTTTGCAGGAGACCATCAATCAGCTGGACAATGAACTGAAAACCACCAAATGGGAGATGGCCAGCCAGCTGAAAGACTACCAGGAGCTGCTGAATGTGAAGATGGCTCTAGATATTGAGATTGCTGCATATAGGTTGGTCAGGGTTTAAAAACCACACATAATTATAGATTGTCTTAATGTCATAAATTATCTCCACTGACTGTGTGGCTTTGTCTTTAAACAGGAAGTTACTGGAGGGAGAGGAGAATCGCTTCGTGTCAGGAGGAAGTCCATACTCTTACCTAGAAAGCAGAATCTCTACCCACTTCAAAGTGAAAAGTGACGAGATCTCAGACACAGTCATTGTGGAGGAACAGACAGATGAGACCCAGGTGACAGAGGTGACAGAGGAGGCAGATGAGGAGGAAGAGGAAGAAAAGATTGAACAAGAAGAGGCAGGAGAGGAAGAGGAGGAAACCAAAGACGATGAGGGAGAAGGTGAGGAAGGAGAAGAGAAGGCGGAGGAAGGCGAGGGAAAAGAGGAGAAGGCAGAAAAAAAGGGAGAGGATGAGGAGGGTGAAGAGAAAGGCGAGGAAGAAGATGCAGGTGAGGAGAAAGAGAAGTCTCCAGGAAAGGCTGCATCCCCTCCCTCAAAGTCCCCTCAACCTAAATCTCCTGCTGTCAAGTCACCAGAATCTAAATCACCAGCAGCCAAATCCCCGATGCCCAAATCACCTGCCAAGTCGCCTGCAGTCAAGTCACCTGTGTCAAAATCCCCTGAATCTAAATCTCCACCCAAGACCCCTGAAACAAAGTCCCCTGAAGATGAAAAAGCCAAACCTGTTGTTGCAAAGGAGGAGAAGCCCCAGCCAGTCAAAGAGGAAACAAAGGAGAAAGAGCAACCCGTGAAGGAGGAGAAAAGTCAAGAGCCCAAGGAGGAAACAACGTCAGACAAACCAGATACAAAGAAAGAGAGCAAAGCAAATGAAGAGCCAAAGACTGATGACACTTCAAAACCTGCTGCTCCTAGCAAACCTGCAGAAGATAAGCCTGCCCCTAAGTCTGAGCCTAAAGAGAGTGCTCCCCCTGTCACCGAGGAGAAACCCTCTGCTCCTAAACCAGAGAAGGCCGAGTCCAAGCCAAAGCCTGCCCCTAAAGTAGAGCCTGAGAAAAAGGAGGACAAGAAGCCAGAGGAGAAGTCCATACCTAAAGCCAAACCAGAGAACACAGAGAACAAGAAAGAGGAGAAGAAGCCAGAAGAGAAAAAGGAGACTAGTAAAGAAGAGAGTAAGCAGGTGAAGGAAGGAGAGAAGGCAGAGAAAGCAGAAAAATCCTCTGGTACTGAATCAAAGGAGAGCAAAGAGGAGAAAGTCAAAAAATAAGACTGATAAGCTGTAATTCAGGGCATGAGGAGGGGAAGAGGTAGAGATGCTAAAAAAAAACTATGAGTGATGCAGGAGAAAGCAGACAAGCACTTTAATGTCAAAGCAGGTGATGGTATGTAAGCAATAGTGACTTCTGTATAGCAAACAATCTGTTGGTCCCTAATTATGGCCATTACACACCTTGATGCTTCTGATGTATGACTGTAGTGAATGCAGAATCTTCTAAACTCTTATTCTGAATGTGACAACTGCCCGTAATAAATAACAAGTGCATTTAAACACAATCCCACTGACGGGGGCTGCAGGGGCATGCTGTTCAAACCGTCAAGGGTAGAGATGTCAAAACAATGTCGAGATAAAAATGGTGACAGATGGTAAATATGAAGATATATATTTAAGCAGATGTTATATTTACACATACGTGAGTAAGAAAGACTTGAATTTTGCTTCTTGTGCACCTTAATGCAGCTTCTCGTGACAGGTGAATAGCAGTGTCTCACTCTTCTGGTCTGGGACAACAATGACTGTGCTGTGTATAAACTGCTGATATGCAATATGAAACAGACAAATAAAGACTGAAAAATCAAACACACGTGACTCTTTTATGTATGTATGTATAGCACATTGACTTGAAGAGAACACTTGTGACTTAGAGGTATCAAGATGTGAGGCTGAAAAGGTAGATACCAGTTCCTGCACTGCATTGCGGCTGAGGAGAGAGGGAGCTGTACCCACCCAGTGCCCCCTTCCTCACGTCCCAGAGACCACACTCATGTATAAATCAGCAGCACTGCTGCGTGTTTGGACAAGACAGACTCCATTTCCTTCTTATTGCCAAATATGCCTCACTGCAATGCACAAAATTTACACTATAGCAGTGATTTCATAGTAATTATAATCATTATCAGTTATGTATAAATATATGACAAGTAATAATATTACTAGTAATAGTAATAATATAGATTATCATAAGTAATGATGAATGTTTTCATAACATTAAGAAGGAAATACAAATATTTCCTGTCAATTTTGGTCATGACTTACAGTAATATTTGAGTTATTCAGATTTCTACAATCTTTCACAGAAAAGGAATTCATCAATTTTAGCATTTCATCCACATTAAAAGGAGCTAAATATTAAATTAACTACATTTGTGAGGATACACTGACATTGGGAACACTTTGGCTGACAGCATTTCTCTCCTGGCATGATTTCAGTGTTGCCTTCACCCTGAATGACCTTCGAATGCAATTTCATTGCATCTGATGGATGTGTCTGTATTTATGGTATTAGCAACGTCATTCCAGCACAACAGGTGGAGGCGTCTTCTATTCTTTTCATTGCATTTGAATGGCACTTTTTTCCCCAACATGTCTCTGAAATATTCACTGTACCTGAAATCATATGGGTTCAGGCAGCTCTCAGCAGTCGTTACAACTGAACAGTTGTGGAGTCATTCAGTCAAGTCAGCCGGAACATGTCACATCATTTTGTTTGTGCTCTTTACTTTCCCCAGTTACAAGTTATTTTGTTTTCTTTTCAGACATAAATACTAATCTGAATAGACTCCAGATTCTTTACCTTTTGTATCTTGAAGAGGGTCCATCTATCAGTATCATTTTCACAATGAAAATCCCGAGACTCACATTTAGGATTAATTACTCCCAGTGCCTTGCCTTTTCCTTCTAATCATATACTGTAGTGATATTTTTGGCAAACATTTCTGCAGACTAATGCTAGCTGACCATAAAATTGACAGTGATTGATAGAACTGGCATCCTGTTTTTCTTCTGTTACATGATAGGATGAAAAATGAAAGGTCAAAGGCTAACAGTATGCAAAATATCATATTCCATGTGCATAATTCTCTGGGGAAATGAGAAAGCAGAACTAAGTACTGAGCCACAATGACATAATCAGGTAGTCAACACAGCTATAAATAGAGCAGCACAGAGGAAGATGAAGGGATAAAACAAACATTTAAGTGCACAACAACACATGGATGCAACAGTCTGAAATAAAGCACGTACACATTCATTCAAGAAAATGTTTTTTTATTTTCAAACTATTATAAAGATTTTTAAAAGGTGGAGTCAAAAAGTCATCAAGTGTAGGGTTGTGAATTTGAGATATAAATCAAAGCAGGAAAAATCATATGGATCAATTTAGCGGTGACTGAAGAATCCCTGAGGATGGTTGTACTTGAATGGCTTCAGACGAGTTGGACCCCTTGACAGAGAGAGATGGCAGAGATACAGTAAGTATGTGCAGATACTAAAGGTGTCTTGAATAAAATGTATTTAAGAATTCACTATTTGCTTCTTGTGACCATGTACCTCACAGTGCGCAAGCACATCTTTTCTCGTGGAAACTCTCGTGGTCCCTCCACGCTGTCATCTTGTCCTTCAGTCTCCAAATACACATCCAGGCAGACACACAGGCGTGAGATCTGATTGGTCAGGAGCTGATGTCCCGGACGTGGTCCCTGCAGTTCATTTTTGAACACATTGACCTCGCTCTCCATGGCCTAAAAGAGAAACAGATGAGTTGGTTAGAGCCTTGAAACTCTAGATATAAAATAACTTGTAATACAACAGTACATATGGAACAGTGTGATCAATACTGAAAAGTTCATACTCGAAGGTTATCATCAGTGCGTCCACTGCGCTCTCCCTTCCAGCTGAGGGAGAGGGAGAAAAGAGGAGAGACTTCTGGGTAACGGGGACTCAGCACCACAGCAGCCTGGAGACGAGCTGAGCAGGAAAAAGAAGGGTTTTATGAGAACAAAATATATTAATCAATATATCAATATGGGCCTATTCTATCATCAGCACTAGTATTCACCTGTGCCTCTCTCCACCACACCCATAAAGTACAGATCAGTCTCCTTTGCCAGTCCGGCATCAGTCACATGACGTGTGTAAGGCCGATCCTACCAAGAAAGAGAAAAATGAAAAAGACCTGCTGCAAGAGCTTCATTTCAGAAGACATGAAGGTGTGTTTGAACGTCTATACCTTGTACTCGTCATGGGTGATGGCAGTCCAGCGAGCTAAACGGGACATGATCTTGGCAGGAAACAGATGCTGACACTCAATGGAGACCGGGATGATGCTGTGTTCTGAAAACACAAGCATAAACAATCTCAATCAAATGTCCCAAGTCTTGTTTAGGAGTATTTAATGTGTGGTCGTTAACACAATGTACCTAAAGAGGCAAACTGTTTGTGCAAAGCCAAGCGGGACTGGACTCTTCCTCTCAGGAGTTTCATGGTACTCTCCATTTGGCTGGCACTCAGAGAACTGCCCATGCACACACCCTGGAAAAACAAGAGCGTATACCAACATGACACGGCCATAACACATGTGAACTGAGCTCAACTGGGATATTAGTTGATCTCAACACGCACCTCTGAAATATCACTGGGAAAACGTAGCCCTCCCAGACCCTGAACCCACATGTAGGGATGGCCAAGCTCCTCCACATAATCTACAAAGGAAACAATACTAGAAAAAAAAAGATGGGTTAATTCCCCTGAAATTTTGTTAAGTTCAATTGTGATTGGCTACACACATTCAAACTGACTTTAATCATTTGACATCCTTACCCAACTTTATCAAACTGGTAACGATTAGCTGGATTGGGTGTTTCTCGTCCATGGTCGCTTGTGTAGAGACAGCTGAGCAGAATGTCTGATTTCAGCAGATCTCTGCAAAGAAGATGTCGTTAGACTTTCTTTTCAGGGACAGAGAAAGGGAGATGAATACTCTATATAGACAAACACACTTAGACATGTGGTTAAATTAACTAATAGTGAGGCTGCTTTTATAATTATTTTTTAAGCTTTTCATCAATTTGTGACATACATGCTCCTATTAGAGAACCACTTAAAGCCCTTGGCTTGATTTGGAGCTGCAAAGCTGTATAACAGAGAAAGACTAACTGAAAATAAAATAAAATGCTGTCATATCTGGTAGCTTAGCTGAGTGGCAGGGTTATCATTCACTGAGAAACAGAATGACAAAATGAATAAACTGAGGCCAAGCTCAACACCGAACCCAGATTACCAGTAAGATCAGTTTTAAAATAAATTAAAATTAGCAATTATTTAGAAATAATTAAATTTGGGTTATACATGAGATTCTGATTGCATGGTGAAGTGCACTTGTGGTGCTAACTTACGTAATGTTTAACAGTACATGAGTAGTACTTTTATATACTTTTACTGCTAATCCTCCTAATTTCTGTGGCCATTTATTTAAGGTGACACACAGATGTTATAGGCCTCGCTCTCCTTACTTCTATTTATTTTTTTCTCCATTTGTTGATATTGCAGAATGCTATACTGTGATGTTTGAATGTCTCCTCTTTATTGTCTTTTTTGTGGACCCCAGAAAGAATAATTGTTGCCATGGTAATAACAAATGGGGATCCTAAATAAACAATATACACACCCAGCACTGATGGCGGTGCTGAGGTCTGTGGTGGTGGAAACCTTGGTCTTGACTGTCATAATGTTCAAATTCATCAGGTAGAAGAAGTAGAGATGGAGGATGCTGCCATCTGTGGAGATATAATACATAACAAGTGGTGATGAACTAATCCATTACTATCTTGATTCAATACTTCCTCTATCCCTCTTTTCATTCATCCTCCCAGTGAAAATCCCCCAGCGTTTACTTAACAGGGCAGTGCATTAAAGAGCGATAACAGGGTTTGGTCACAATTGATAGCAAACAGCACCCAGGGGATGCATAACATCCTGATGGTCATCTTTCATGCTCCACACTCTGTGGTGAACCCAGTGTCACGCAGACACCCACACTGTTCACTCTTTGCATTTACTGCAGTAAACTGACTGCTGCAGCTGGCAGCACTGATGATAACTGGGGAGAGGGGAGGCACAAAAGTAAAAGAAGTTGGAGAAAGACTGGTGATGAGGAAGTATGCTTTCAGCATGTGGTAGCTGCAGACCCAGGATGCTGCAAGCATATCTCTCACCTCTCCCCCTACCTCCCCCCTTTTAGGTAGAGTTACGCCTGCAATGCAGATCTTCCTATAATCTTTCATCATTCCTTTTATTGCCAGCAGAGAGAACACGAGGGTCAAGTGGTTTCATGGTATCATAGCAGAGTGGGTCACACACTATTTATTAGGTATAGAATTATCACAATACACAGTATAGCTACAGTCACATCATGTGTCGGAATGTAACACAGATTGGGCTTAAATGTGTTATGTAAAGGCAGAGAATGTGTCTACAGCACAAAATACACGGATTCCTACCTTTACACTTGAGGTCTATGCAGAGGGACAGCGGGTGCCTTTTCAGCATCTCTCGTCTTTTGTCATCCAGCTGGCCACCTGTGGTTGGCCTTCTCCTCTTCTGTCAAAGAGAAAATAAACAGCTAATTTAAATTTTTGATTTTCGATCATACACATTTACTTTACAAGTATATCATCCTGACAGTCTGACAACAAAAATGAGCACTCGGTGCTGAATGTGCTTGCATGAAGTGGGCTCAGGTTACGGTTAACCAGCCATTCTTGGTAAAAGAGATTCCCAAAATCCCCTATCTAGCACTTGTCCGGATGCAGGAAGCTATCGATAGCTGCTATTCCCAATCCACTTGACCACAGCGTGTAACAGCTAAAACTTCAGGGACAGTTTGTGTGTCCGTTGCTGTGAAGGGTATATTAAGAAATCATTGAACTCATTGACTTGAGGTTGGTGTACATGCAAATGTGTGTTGGGGTAAAGTCAGGCCTGAGACTCACCGTTTTCTCTTGCTCCTCCTCTGCATCTGAATCACTCTCATCATCTGGATGAAAACATTCTGTTATTTTTCTGTTGGGCATGTAACTCTCAGAGATACATTATCTTGAATACTGAGCAACATATGTATAACAGGACATGAGCTGCACATTTAGTGTATTATGCTCAAATGCTGTGTGTATTATGGCAGGCATGTATAATATTGTTTGTACCCTGGGAATCTTCAGGAGGTTTGGACAGGGCCTTGGCCTCATCCACATCACCGATGATTGAAACACTCAGGTTCTTATCTGAAATTCAAACAAAAGTAAATCTTTTACACTAAAGTCTTTCATGCCAATAAGAAAAACTCTATTTTCTCTAATGATCACTTACCACAGGCCTGGCCATAGGCATTGGCTTGAACAAACAGGACGTAGAGAGGTGGAGGCAGGTGGCGAGCGATCTCTGTCTGTTTCTGGATCTGCTCAAAAGGCATGGCTAGGTACTGCTGCACTGGGAGAGAGGCCTATGAAAGAGGATAGATTCATTAAGAGGATCCATACATGATGTCCATTGGTGGTACAGGAGTTAAGGGCTTCACCTAAATAAAGAGCTAATGGGACTCTAAAGAAAACCTTTCCTTGAAAAAACCAAGCAAATAAATTTAACACTCAACATCATAAATAATGAACAGACAATACATTTTCAAAGAAAACCAAATGCTCTGAGCTGCTGAGACTGGAACATAACCAGAGAGATCACACTCCTATCAGCACTCAAAACCTTTATAAATTATGGCACCCAGAGAGATGTTATACCTGCATGATGGCATTGAGTCCTGGCTGCAAGCTGGTCAGATGTTCCTTCTTCACCTCGATGCTTTTCTGGATCTTTTCCTTTGAGGCCTGTGAGTCTTTATATTTCTCTGCCAACCTGTGTGCACGTAAAAATTATTATCAAATGCTTCATGTTTTTAAAGCAAATCATGCTTTTAAGGCACTATGCTATCTGCATGTGTGCATACCTCTTCCTCTGTTCAAGCTCCCAATCTAGTCGTGCCAATGTGAGTTGGTGGGGATCATCTTTTGTGAGGTGGGGCCTGGAAATCTCTGGTGGCGCCCCCTGGTAAAACTCTTCCTCAGACACCAAGTCTATTTCCTCGTGTTTAGACCTAAGTTAGTTAAAGTTATAATAACAAAACACTTTAAGGTGCATTTTGTGAATGAAAGGTGCTATATAAATGAAGTGTATCATTATTACCACCTCAGAAGCCTGTGTTTTCTTTTACAATTTATACATTAAGTATGAAACGTGGAAGTAGAAAGTCATATTTACATGAGCATTTTTTTTAAACTACACATTTTAAGTATCTTTTGGGAAAAGTAATTACTTTTCTCTTACGTACATGCTAACGTTTAATAAATCTATGTTCAACAAACAGACAGGGAACCTGTATCTCTAGGACTTGATATGATTCAAATGCCTTTTAAAGAAAGATTTTTGTACTCTCTTCAATAAAGCACTAAATGAATACAGCCTGATTTTCTGTTCTTCTTGTACACAATGGTTGATAACTTCTGTAGATTCAGTAATTTTGTACATTTCAAATAAAAGCTCTAGATGAATTAGATATTCTGTACTAACTTGAACTCCAGACATTTGCTGATCTCCTTCTGAAGATGCAAAACTTCATACAGCAGATTCTGTAATTGAAGGTGCAGCACATCCACTCTCTGCTTTGCCTGAAGGAAAATATGCTGTGATTATAGCTGATTTGCAAACACAACCCAGGTGGACACTATAAATAAATTAATGTAAAACAATATGCCAAGAATCAGAAACAGGATTCAATAATTAAAACAAGGATTAATTAGCAGGACCTGAGACTGGATCAATAAATTCTAAACAACAGCAAACTCAAAGGTGTTTGTAGACTTTCTTTGCTGACAGCGGCGGCTGCTGCAGTTACATCTTACAAGAAGATACATTCTGCTGAGCCACACTACATCTAAGGAAGTTGAGGCAACACTTTTTCAGCAAATGGTTGGAACAGTGTGATCATAAATTAAGATGGTATTTCTTATGCATCTCGTAAATGCTGTACAATATTAGAAAGTTGTGTGGGAGTTACCTCATGCGTCTGGTCTCTGCCTCTCTTTAGTCGCATATGTGCCAGACGATTGAGTTTTTTCAGATTCATGAAGTGGATGCAGCTCTGCATACGTCTCTGTTCCACCTCAGCACACTGAGAACACAACTGGTTAGACTTCAATATTATTGGTGAGCATATACAATACTGTGATGTTGTGCATTTACCAATGCCACAAACTGCATGTATCAAGTTTCTACAGTGAAAAATCATGACCCTAATGATTTTGAATAGTTTGTAATGTGACTAAATCTGACAATGAAATCAGTCTGTAACGACACAGTATCTTAAATGCATATTTTAAATGTATGATTCTTACCCCCTCCTTGGCTCCGTTGGCTTTAAGATCCCGGATTTCATTCATGAGTGTGGCCAAACTCTCACATGACTCCTTGTATTGCAAGAAGTCCTGCTCAGGGTCCCTGCCATCCAGCTCCACCTCTTCGCTATACAAACGCACATCCTGGAAAATAACATTTCAATCCATTAAAATGCAACTACAAGAGGATTCAGTTGGCTCAGGTCCCAAAGTTCAGGACTCATCTGATGACAATACTAACAGATTTGATTTTAAGATTCTCAAAGATGCTTTACAGGAAAAAAGAAGAAGTTAAAAATAGGTATCAAATCACATTAAATATATATAAAACAGCTAGCAAGTAAGAAATCCCATCACAGATCAAATCATACACAATAGTCAAACATTAAAAGCTGATCTGAAAAGATGAGCATATGAGATATTTAGTGCAATATAGTGTTTAAAAATAAAGGATGTACATGCAAACAACTATTAGCACCCATGGTTAATTTATCAACAAGATATTTGAGTATTCAAACATATTAGGACTTCTATCCCAATTACAAAAGCAGTGTTAACCACGTGTAGACTCTTCTGTGATTATGGCCAAAATTAAACAGTAGGTGGACACAGTAATAAACTAATAAAAAATATAAGGTAACCCAATAAAAAGACTTTTTTTAAAGGTAAATGTGTAAGCAATATAATACCAAGCTTTAGGTGAGACTCTCAAGAGAGCTGCAAATTCAACTACAATCGTAATGTAATGTTTAATGTTGTATATTCGTGTACGAAGTGCAAACTGAAGAGTGCAATACTCTTTCTTTCAAATACTTAGCACCTCAGTCTCTACTTTAATTTGAAGACAAACTTGAGCTAACTGTTTTGAATGTTAGATTTTAACTACACAACTCCTATTACATCTTGTGGGGGTTCACTTTTGTTGCCGACACAAGACCTTGACCCCAGACCTTCTGATGGGGGCGACTCAAACCGTCCTTCCCGGCGGTGTCTGAACTTACCAGCTGATCGCCCTCTCCGCGACATCGCTTCATTTCTGGGGTTCCTCCTTCGCTGCGGACAACCTTCGACTTTCGCTTCTTCAGTGCTTCCGACGACATTGGTAGCTGGAATAAGATCGAGGATATGTAGCCTAAAATGCAACAAAGTAGACCTTGGTAATATTTAGATCAACGTACCACACAGTATTTCCTTATTAGCAAGCTAACGTTAGCACTGTAGCTCAGCGAGGGCTGTGTCACCGGCTAACATCCGTTAGCTTTTTGTTTCCCAAAGGCGGGTTTTCCAATCATAAATACCAAAACAGTTACCCAATTGTTTATTTGTGAGATATCTATACTTGTCCACATACCTGTGTGATTCCAAAATAGGATCTGAAATTATTAAATCGCGCGTAAATGGACCCCACTTCACTAATTCCTCAATGCCTTGAACACGTACGGAAGCCCTGCTGTACCAAAAATATCCAAGCCAGTTCGCGGAAGAGGAACCCGAAATTACACTGCCACCTATAGTAAAAGATTGGTAATGCAGGCCACTCGAAAATATTAAGATAAGATAAGATATCCCTTTATTAGTCCCACAGTGGGGAAATTTACAATTTTGAATTATATAAAAATTGTTCTCGTCTCTAGATAGTTAAATAATTTTCACACCACTTGTGAAAATGTTCTCAAAGTTATAGCAAAAATAGTAATTTCATGATAGAAAAGTAATTTAAAAATAAGTCGTGCATAAATATCAACAAGTAGTTTTCTGTACTTTGTACAAAAGTGAGTTTAGTTGCTTGCAAGAAAAACGCTATAGAAAAAATGTTATCTGAATTGAATGCAAAACCTTATGAAAATCAGGTAAAGCCCATATGGACCCGTACTATTCTGTAGAACAAAGCTTGAACAAAGTGTAACTTATCCACATTTCAAATGTGATCAAAAGCACCAAAGGAGACCAGATACATTGAACGATTATTTATTTACAGTTCTTTGAAATGTGAACTAAAGCAAACATGCTGTACTTATTTTTATTAAACATTTGACAGACCAAGGAAGCAGTCAGTTCACCCTTACTTGGCCATATCTATCAGGCTCTGCAAAGATGTGGGTACCCAGGTCTTCTCTCCTTGCACAAACACAACTCCTCTATCTATGTAGATGACAATACGCCCAAATGTGTACAACTGTTTGCCCTCATGCCGTTTGGCCACTAAAGGCATAAAGACAATGTTGTTTTCCTCTGCCTTGGTCTGGATAAGATCTTTAAAGTTAGTTGGTACGCCAGCACTGATGCCCCTGTGAGCCACACTCTCAGCATCTCTCCGCTCCTGCATCGCCTCATACTGGAAGTCCTTTCGTCTCTCTGTCTGTGTTAGATATGCAATATTCTCCCTTGCACCAGGTTGTATATATCCACCTGTGGATATGAAAAAGAATGAAAGAATGTATTAAAGTGTTTTGGTGCAGAGAGAAAAAGTGGCTCTACAGCTGAATTATTGTAATTTTATAAAGGAAAGCTGTTCTATTGTATTCATGTGTTTATATTCTGAGACCGAGTGTAATACCAACCCATGCCTGAAGAAACTGCGCGGTTCATGATGTCCAAAGCTTCATTAAACTTTTCTTTAATGAGCACTTGTGCCAGTAAGACTTCACTGAACATGCTTTTCCAACCCAGGTACCATTTAGTGATTTCGTCATAGTTCGGACTGTTACTCAACCATGAACATAGGACCTGTAATCAACAAAACAACAATATACATAAACTAACAAAAACAGAACATATACAATAATCAATTGCTGCTAGGAACACTTCTGTTCAGTGTAAAAATTACAGCCAAAACACTGTCACTGACCTGTAGCCACTTTGTAAAGAAGTTTTTGTCCAGCAGGGACACAAGGCTGGAGGGAGACAACATGCCCTCCCAGTCCATCACCCAGTGAAATGGCTCCATCTGTTGCTGGTGAGGGTTGATAACCAGCTCTTCCAGACAAAGAGCTGAGGAGAAAAACAGGAATCATCCCATGAAGAGCCCAGTAAAAAAAAGAGGGACAGCCAAGGATGAAACTACAGAGAAATAAATTTTCTTCCACTGCTATGACATACGTAAGGCTGCCACTAATTCATACCTAGTTTAGGAATGATATTTTTCACCATGAAGGCCTCCCATGCACCTGGTGTGAAAACTTCTTTCCAAGGCTGCAAGATGAGGCGGGCAGAGGCATCACTCGGGTGCCACCGCTGCAGGGCGTTAGATAATTTGCTCCTGATTGGTGGGTAAAGAGGCTCGAGACGTGACTGGAGCAGAGGCAGCCAAGGGTGGATCCAGGAGTGGATGGGCACTGTGTCAGTTAAAGGGTTCCAGTTATCCACCTACAAAAAAGAATGCGGAATGGAATAAAAACAGCTCGCAATGTAGAAGACAATGAGTAAATTAGGTGAAACATCTAAGTAAGTGTGTCCTCATGTGAAGTGTGTGTGTCTTGCCTCTCGCTGAAGCCGTGGTAAAATCAGCTGCTCCAACAGGTGATCCAGGATCCACAGAGGGAGAAAAGGAGCCCACACATCCACACAGTCCACCATTGACCCTACCATACGAGGCTGCCAGCCTGACACACAGGATCGCATCACTGGGATCCACACTTCCCACAATAGTCTGGACCAACATAAACAGAACACATACAGTCAAAAACATGCTGTGACACTTAGCCAGTAGAAGTTATCATGTAAATAAACAAGAACATAATATCTGTAAGTTTAAATGACCTGTGGTATGGGTCCATGTTTGAATCTGGAGCACTGGAGTGGAGGTCTCTAGATTCAAGAATTGCTCTCCACTGACCGATGTCTTCCAGACAATAGGAGCTATCCTGAAATAAAAAGAGACCAGCTGTAGCTTTACTGTTAATTAAGGCAAACAATAAAAGTAAGTAGTAGGATAAATCTGAACACTACCTTCAGGGGGTCCCAGGTACAAAGTTTCTCTTTCAATAATGGGTGAACAACACCTACAGCCAGATCTGCCATTCCCATTGTCTTATATTCTTCATAAAAGTCTGTTTGTAAAGTCTCAAAAATCCTCGCACACTCCTGATAAAAGAGAAGGAAGGCACAGAAACAAAAAATTACCTACAGTATGTGGAAGTGATAAGAGCAAGGGCTGAAATAGGCCAGATAACTGCAGTCTGTGTGCTCATTGTGTATGCACCTGCAGGGTAGGACCCTCTCCTGGTGCCATTTCTCCAGAAGGGAAACGCTCCACCAATGCCAGAACAGCCTCCATTCTCTGGATTGCGTCTTGCTCTGCATCTAATCTGCTCTGCAGCGCTCGTGACTCATGGCTCAGAGAAACTACTACATCTTTCTCATGCTGCAGACGTCTGGCTGACTGCAAGAGGTGGTAATAAGATAGCAAAAGAGACACTATGTGAGTATCTGATGGACAAAGGAGTAGCTGAGTGGTACTAGAAAACTTCTGGAATCCATAATGACAAAAATCTAAGATATTTGGCAGATATGTTTGGTTCCTAATACCTGTAATATGTCCTGTTCTGTAAGGTCTATCAGTAGCTGCAAGTTATGTTCCAGTTCAGGCAGAGCAAAGCCAGATCCTTTTGGATCCTGAGTGGTCATGCTTGGTGGACCTTCATCAGGAACACTGTGTTTGTTGGACATCTGACTGTAACTGTAATATACCTTTTGCTCTCTCCCAGTCATGTCTATAACCTAGAGATGGGAAGAGATATGGGGTAAATGAGATACCGAGACAAAAAGCCGACCATGTGCTTACATTCAGATAATTCAGTCCACAGGCGATTGTACTGTATGTACAAATACTATTACATTATTATAACAACATTACAGTGCAAGTCAAGGAATTTGATGATCTAAGTCATTGTGTCCTGATAATATTCCTGTGTCACAGATGCAAACGAGAGTAATTCAAATCGTTTCAAACATACCTTGACCTGTGCCAACTCTCCAGCGGATGTTGCGGTACTGCGCCCTGCCAGCTTGCCTTTGGCCTTCAGCTCATCTACAGTTCTGTAGGAGTACTTCGGCTTCTTCTTACCTCCAGGGCCTGCAGGATCCTTACGCCACTGGCCTAGTTCCTTCTGAAACTCCTACACATAAATAAATTGAAAATTAAGTCAAAATAAATAATGTTGACTCTACAACATCACTACTGCTACATAATTTAACTGTAGATACAGCTGGAAAAAAGGGTCGTATGTTGTTGTTTTTTCTCCAACACTCTACCTTTTCCTCTTCCTCCTCTGAGTCGATCACAGGAAAATCCTGAAGACTCTGCTGGGTTCGCTCATTTCCATAAGCACCAACAGCTCCCTTGCCTTTACGAACCTTTGCCTCAATGGGGTTTACAATACCTGCAGCAACAAGAGGGTACATGGTCAGAATATAGCAACTATACTCCGTTGCTCCTGTAAAACACAAAATATTACTAAAAATTTAAATTGCATGGCCTCCTCAGGCCAACCCACCTTGAGCATTCTTGCCCAGGCCTTTGCCTGGTTGATAACCCATTTTCTGCAAAAGTTTCTGTCCGATTCCCTTTGTATGCTTCTCCCAGTTACCAATGCCTTTACCAGACTGTACACCACCTGCAAACCTCTGGGACTGGTGTCCCTGAAAAGTACCCTAGGAAAAATATATAAAATTAGTTTTTGACAAAATACTATTAAAAAATAAATTCAAATGAGTGAAGAACATACACACAACTATATTTACCATCTGAAGTTTTTTGGGTGCAGTGCTGCGAGGAGGGGGAGGTGCTGAAGGACCATCATCAGAGTCATCAGAGCCTCCTTCTCCTTTTTGCTGGTGCTGTTTCTCCTCTGCTGCAGTCTTACGCAGACCACCACTCACAAAGTTCACCGGAGCACTGTAGTCTTTAGTTCTAAAAATCCGAAATAAATAAGTCATTTAATTGACAATTGTTAAAAAACAGTAGTTGGTGTTCTGTGGATTATTCTTCTTGGAGTGACAAAAATTGTGTCTTTTGTCAAAGTCATTTTCCCCTTGAATGATGTTAGATTTTCCCCCCCTTTGGGTTAGGGCTTATGTTAGCTTTAGACATAACAGAAATAACTGGCTGGACTTATGAAGTTGAGGTCAAGCTGAGCATTTCAGAAGCAGACTGGTTGTGTTCAGGTTAAAGTGAGGGAAACCACATTTACTGTATATTGGGGAACTGATTTCAACATAACACCTGCATTGGGGCAACAACATAAATGACCCCATGCCTTACTTTTTGCCTCCAAAGCTAGGCCTTTCATCCTCATCTGAGTCTCTGTCAGCCCAGATGCCATAGGTGGCCTGCTCCTTGGTCTGTCTGTGTCGGCGGCGGTCTGGGTTGAACTCATTGGCCAGATCCCAATCTGTCACCTCAAAGCTCTCCACCTCCACACCTTCCTCCTCCTCCTCCCTCCGCCCATACAAATGGGACATTGACATGTCTAGATATCACAATAAGACAAAATATTACGACAGTGAAAGTAGTGTAAACACTTCGAAATTTACTTTACACTCATCTGCATCTGAAATCACTACGTGTCTTAAAACTTGCTAAGACAGTTACGTAATAAGTTAAATTAGATTTTTCAAACTGAAGTTATATCCCATAAGTATGATGATTTTCAATGCTTTGAAGTTATGATCACGTGGTAATTGTATATTGCTAAGATTAGTTCAACAACATTAGCACCCAAGTTTTGAATCTCAATTCATATTTAATGTAATTTAATGAATATAAATAGCATAATCTCAAGAAGCTAGTTATATCACACGATAACTCTTTATAAAAAACATCGAAACTACAGGCTAAGTAGCTAGATCTGCCCCCATGAGCAAACCCGACGTTTAATAAGGCTAACATTAAGCGTCTAGTAAAGGCTAGCGTTAGCTAACGCTGACTGCTCGCTTTACCTGGAAAACATGTGTAGGGAAAATAATAAAACTAATTTTTTTCTCTCCGGCTCACCTGAAACGCTCGCTATCCCCCTGCCAAAATATCAAGACTATATTAATTCTTCTGTAGCAAATTAATAATGAAAAGTGACTCAGTTCATGTCAGGTATCTTTGCGTTGTCCATACGATCCACACCAAACAACATGTACTTCCGGTTGAAGCAGTTCTTCTTCTTCTCTTTTTCTCTCCGGTTACTGGCGGATCGCAAACAACTTTAAGGTGCATACCGCCACCTACTGTACAAGAGTGTGCAACATCATGTCATTTTGCTTTTAACTTACTGTATTTACAAATTCTACCAATAAGCCTTGTATAACTTAAGAAAGCAAATAGTGCCTTCCTGGTGTTAATTACCCGATTTGTGTAAAAGGCAATTATCATCCACAATTTTGCATCATCGCCCCCCACTGGATTGAAAATATTACATTCTATTAGTATAGAGATATGCCACTCTGAATTTACGGGTTTGTGGGGGGCGCTAGTCCAAAATCATTGGTCCAAAATGAATCGGGTTCTATGGAGCTGAAGCCCCAAAATTAAAAGTTTATACGGAAAAATGTTTTTCTGTCAACTTTCATTACGTTTTCGATATAATGGGTTGATACAATAAATATCAGTCTGTTAGATTTTTTTTTTTGCTGCTTGAGTCGCATTGCACTCAATCAGAGGAAGAGAAGCAATACAAGAAGAAGCATCAGTAGAAGCAGCAGTCAGCCAAAATACAAAGTATTTACCATTTTTTCAACACTGTCATTTTTATATCGACAACTCTTAATTTCCTCCATTAACATTTTTCAATTGATATGTGGTCACAGCAAGTAACTTCTAGCAATGCCCACAACTGTGCATTCGAAAGAGTTGTAGTTGTACACTATGACCATTGGAGGGCAGTGGTGAGCCAATAAATTCTGGTAAAGACGGAATCCAACATTGGCACAACACCGGAAGAGGAATTCCGTGTGTTACACTGAAATAGTTCCTCTTGCTGTAGAATCGCCAACCCAACGCGGCACATAAGAGTTCATTTAATACAACAAATATTGTGTTGTTATGTCTATGCTTGAAGAACCGATGAATTAGCATAGATGTCAGACACCGGAGAGGAGTGGCAGGTGGCCCGGCGACGAAAGGGCGCAGTGCGGAACTCAAAACCACTTAAGGTGCTCTCGAATTCAACATGCTACCAGGAGCCGCTGGACATCAGGAAAACTGTTGCACGAATCAGAGAAACAGTGTAAGATATCTCTGAAGTAGTATACTTCTAGATTATCATTATCATTTTGGGTTAATACATACAGTCAATAAATTAATAAAAAATTTAAAGTGACAGAAATAATGATTTATTAATGAGTGATTTTGAGAAATTAATTTCCCACCCTGCGTACATATTGTCAAAACATGCTTGTGTCCAACTCAAGAGAGTCCAGTAGCTTTGCTTATCCTCTGTAGGTCTGAGCTAAGATGTGAGGAGTTTTGGCAAGAGTGGAAAGGTGAGTAAATCTAACATAATGTCATCAAATATTTTGTGTGGCTGTGGAATAATGTATCCTGCAGCCCAGTGACCCTTTGAGGATTATTGTCTTCAGAGCAACTGCTGGTTGCAGGATCAGCAGCGCTATCAAACCCTCGAGAGAGAAAGAACAGTGAGGGCCCCACAGACCAGCTGGGGATGATCAAAGATGGCAAACTCGGCCAACAGCTGGAGTGCGTGTGTTATGGCCTTGGCTCCTTTTCTTCCTGTGTCTCAGCTCGCTACCAGCTTGCCATGTTGCTGTTGCTACTGGATGCTGGACAGGTTGGAGGATATGTTTATCCAATATGATAATAACAAAAACTCTATCTGCTCATTTTAGATTCTGTCTCACTCCTCCTCTCCCTCTAGATTCCCCTGAAGGATTGCTCCGTTTATGACCCTGTATTCTCCTCCGGAGAGAGGGATGTTTTGAGAGAGCTGGGTGTGACTGTACTAACAGAAAATGAGGTTGGTTGTTGGCCAACTCATGTCGTTTTTACTCTTTGCAGACAAGTGAAAACAGGTATCAGGTCTACAGTACAGAGAACAATTGAAAAGTGTCAGAGTTGGATGTTTCAACCTGTTTACTACAAGTTGCAAATATTTCACAATACTGCCAACCATTTCAAATCAAACGACATCTTTTTAGATTGTCACAGAGACTTAATGTGTTGTGGTATCAGAGCTGTAAGTGTTGACTGTTTTATGAAGTCTTCAAATGTAGGTTTAAGAGCCTTTGGGGAACTCCGAGCAACCAAGGTTTAATATTCAGCCACCAAAGAACAAGAATTACTAAACATTTGAGAAAATCAGATTCAAACCTCTTATTATTGCATTCAGGAGTTGCTGTTTGGTGGCAGATTTTGAAGTCTCAAATGTCCAAGTGTCCTTTTAATGCCTAAATGCAAATAATAGATTAATATACAAAAATTATATCTAAGATGACTAAAGCATGTTGATCTTAATAGCTTACTGCCTCTGTGGAAGGTAGCAAATCAGTGCAAAAAACCCCCCCAAAACAATAGCCATCTGTCTCACTGTGTTGCAGGAGGGGAAGCACCTGGTGACTCAGCCCACACTCTTTTACCTGATGCACTGTGGGAAAGCCTTGTACAACAACCTTCTGTGGAAGAACTGGATTACACAACGTCTTCCTCTAATGATAATCATTGGAAACAGTTTCATCGGCATGAGGGACAGGTTGGTATGAGACATAAATGAGGGAGATGATGTTTAAGAAACTGGATGCGAGGTGACATTTTCTGTCTGTTGTTTCAACAGGTCAATTGAGAGAGAGTTCAAGCGGGACTACAGCTACATTACTCAGGCTGTGTCTGTGTGTGAAGAGAGACAGCTGCCCTGTCCGTCCCGACTGATTGACATCTTCAGTGATACAGCTGTCATCACCTTTCCTTCCAGTAGCCTTAACAGACTCCCACAATCCACCTGGACAGAGCCACCAGAGCCACAGTATCAACACTGCCCTGATTTGGAGATTATTCAGAGGGAAACAACAAGCTGAGACAGGAGATAGGCAAAAGTGGACTGCACTGTTTTTATTGTTACTACTGATATAATCATTTTTTCAACGAATCAACTCAAATTGAGGATTACATCATACTGTTGTTGAGAATTTTGGATCAGTTAACACCCCTGAAAATCTTGTTTTCCCCTTTGGTTTAAATTTTCACTTCATTGCTGTTGCTGGTGAACTTTAGGACAATGTAACCTTACTGTTTTGTGCAGTAACAGGTAAAACAAATCACTTTTCTTTCCACGGCCATTGGTGTGATCGTAGGGAAAACAGACTTGAAACTTTCAACCGGTGAGTACAGAAGCCGAAAAGCCTGTTTGCCCTGTTTTTCTAAGTTAACAAGATGATAATGTCATTCATTCAGAAAAACATCAGAATTACATTTCTTCAGGAAATTTTTTTTTTCCTCTGATTTAAGGAGATTACCTTGATATTTAAGAAAAACAGCATAAGTGAAATTATTGTTTCCATAAGGAGGGCAGTAAAACACTTCCTTAAGTGAAGTTACTCTCTAAGTATAGGTTGTATAGTCTTTTGGAATACGTTGTTCCAAAGCAGTACCCTGCAGTAAAAATGCAAGTTTACAGGGAACCTGCAGCCCTTAAAAAGCCATAAAACGTCTTTTTATTTTTTGATGCTCAAGGTCTAAAAATGTCTTGAAATGTCTGGAATATTAGCAGGGGAGGTATTAAATTTTTTTCTGAGCATGAAATTGAGCGGGCCTGTTTTTTTTGTAGTTTTTGTGTTTTATTTTTCTGGTATTTTAGCCTATATCCCACAACAGTGACCATTACATCAATGTCCTATTAGTCTGTATGTTAAATAGGTAGACAGAGTGAGGAGCAGCAGGGGGAGAGTAAAGAAGATGAAGTGGTGAGGAGTAGGGACTCGCCGGGGGAGGTAGTGTTTGTGTGTGCGCCATCATGATTAATGTCGACCTACTGGTGGTCAGTCAGTCAGTATCAAATAGAGCAGCGTTTGCTGTTTGACATTGTTTTTATTTGCAAAGTTCCTCAAAACAGTCACGTCTGCTGACTAAAAGTTATCTAATGTTATTTTTTCAGCATCACCTTGCTAAGCCCATGTTGCTGTGACTGACTTCAGTCCATATTGTCAACATCACGTTACTCTAGAGGTTCCTTTGATAAAGATGCATGAAAAAGCACAATAGTACCTATACAGCACCTCTACTGTGCTTCTGTGTTAGCCTATGGGGGGAAAAAAGTTAGTAAATTGTTTGCTGCTACTGCTAATGGTGTCTACTTGGTTCTTAGATTGATTGTTTCTTGGATTCAATTTTTTTGGTTTCCATTTTCAGCTTCAGTTGTACCGTAGAACCTACGATCAATTAGTACTATTTCACAAAAGTTTTTTTATGTTCCATTTATATTTTTACATCTCGATCTTCCATGTTGTACTATTTATCGCTGACAAAACATCTCAACATTTTATTCCAATTTGTTTACTTACTGTACCTAAATGTATTAAAATCATACCCTCAATTTGTACAAGAATATAAATGATGCATGCAAAGCAGAGTAAAAAGTTTATTGATGAAAAAAAAATAGCACTCAACAATACAGCCCTCTCCCAGCATCAGTAATAACATCTCCAAAACAAAGTAACTCATCCATCTCTGTTATGCACTGCTTTCAATGGATCAAATTACATCTGGGATCCTGGGAGAGTTATCTTACAGCAGTGACTTGTAAAAACTTGACTACAACTCTGTTTTTCTGTTTGACATGTCACTCCTCAGCTTCTCCATTAGCTGTGACTTTTTCTGCCGCTCCATTGGCTGCTGTGTCTTTGACTCCTGCTCCACGAGCTTTGGCAGCGTTCGATACAACTTCTGCCCAAGTTCCTTTACTCTTAAGGACTGATGGGGTTGTGGGAATGTCCGAAGCTCTACGTATGTCACTATTTACCTCATCTGACTCTGACTTCACCTCATCTGCTGTTGCATCAGTTTTTATATCCCCGTTGGCTATGCTGGTCTCACTTTCCTCTCCTGTAGCCCTGGCCTCTGACTTCCCATTCACTATCCTGACCTCAGCGTCTGAAGCTTCCCTGTTACTGTCCTCATGCTGGTTCTGTTCAGCTGTCTCCACCACATGATCATTGGTTGAAACAACTGCAGCACTCTCCATCAAGGTCTCTTCCACTAGCTGCCCCTGTTTGCTCTCGCTGGTATTCTCTCCTGCTGAGCTTCCTCCAGCCTCAGCTTCCTTCCCACATCCTGTTTCTTGATTTGAGCTTTTCTCTCCCCCATCCACAGTCTGTGAAGTGATGAGCTCGTTGCGCAATTTGAGTCCCAGTTCTTTTGCCACTGCTGCCTTCAGTTTCATGTGTTTCTGCTTAAACTCCTGCAACTTGTCACTATGAAAACAGAAGAAATTCATGAGAGGCTTCCTCTTTAACAAAAGATTATTCAAATACACAAGGATACTGCAGAGACGATTATGTTTTAGTTGAAAGTTCACAAACCTCATCCATAACAATTCCAGTTTCTTATATATTGGCTTTTTTCAAAACAGCAATAACAGATGGTAACTAGAACATGCATACCTCTGCCAATCCGAACAATTCTACACGGCTTACTTACATCTTATCTGGATACCCTCCAAAAATGTTAAAAAATGCTATGTCTCGCAATTTTGAAAAACCAAATGCTAATCCTAAAGCACAATGGCCTCCTGTGGAGTGCACTTTTAGAGCTAGACTGATAACAATCAGCCAATTTTGCTAATCACAGCCATAGCAGTTTTGTTTGTTCATTTGTGCTTCATAAATGACTAGAAATACATTTAGGAAATGCCAAAATATGCTTGAAAAAGAATGTCTAATACTTTGGCAGAGAGTTGCAATGTGTGTGGATGAGCAATTATTTTTTTAACAATTATTCAAATAAACAAATTTATGCTATCTTATCAAGAATATACATCAATGTTATTTTGCTGTTATGTTTTTTTTTGAGGGTTTGACAGTGGTGTCAGTTTCAAAAATTTAATATCGGTCAAGCTTCATTTTAGCATGAACACATCACACATAATTTTATATCATACTATATTACAGGGAATATTTACCTTTGTGTAATCCCCCTGATCCCCAGTACCAGAACCATTTGCTCCAGCACAGTGTCTATTGTGGGAGTTAGACACTGAGGAGAGAGGAGAAAAAGGGGATTAATAAACACATTAAGGTTCAGAGAGGTTAGTGGTATCAGAGATCACATGAGCTCCTGTGCATACAGTACCTCCACTGTCTGCTCTGTGCTGTCAGCTCCTGCCTGTCTGAGAGAGCGTTCCACCTTCACTGCTTGCGTGGTTATGTTGCACAGAAACTCTTTGCTGCAGCGTGTCTGAGCGTGATCCTCTCCGAGCTGGGAAATAAAATAAGCATGAGATGGCATGCATACAGAACCAATCCACTTATCTCATGTCTCTGTGCAGAAGATACACTGACCAAGCAGGTAAAAGCAGCGAGGGCCTCTTTCTCATGGGTCATAGCACTTCGGTAGTCACCCTTGCTGCACATCCACTGAGCCAACAGGTGCTGACTGCTCAAACAAGAAACCAGGGAGAAAAATTGTGATGATGTTGGAAAAGAGGATTAAATAGATCTAAGTAAACAATTTTTCCCCCCTGCAGGCATCAGCTCATCTATGTTCTCTTCTTGGCAGGCTGAGAGGATTCATGTACCTGATGACTTATTTAAAGTTAATGATTTACTGTCTTTCCAACAATAGAGATATTTGATATTCTGATGTATCATTTCTTTGGGTATCTGCATGCTTTAAGGATATTTAAAATTTAAAAAAAAGACTGTGGTATTTTCCTCTTAGGCCTTCCTTCTAAAAGGATTACATCTCTCTTCAGTATACAGCAATCTTCCTGAGAAGTTCCTTTTAATTACTTGTCTGTGCTTGCAGGTTTGGATCAAAGACTTGCCGCCAAGTGTTTCCCTCTGGTTCAGAGAGTTGTTTAACATCCTTCCCCTTTAAAAATGAAATGCTGCCTTAAAGTGAACAGATGAGGTGTTCTCAGGGTTTGGGCTCCTTTTTTTAGATTTCATAACTTGCTCCGAATGGGCAAGCACTTTTCTGACTGGAAGACCCCTCTCATAATTATATGATGCACACCATAATACAGCTGCTGATGACCAGTTTCCCTAAACTCAGGCTTTCACAGGGTGAGCTGGAAAGAATGTTTTACTTCATTTCATGGGATTCATTAACATATAATCTGTAATGTTTTCCTTTTAAAATGTATCCAATTATTTCTATTTTAGTTGGAATATTCCATGTATTTCATACAAATTATGGGCGTAAGCTTTAAATGACATTGTACCTGAGAGCAGTGTGTACATTTGTTGGGCCGAAGAAGGACGTATTGAGTCTGATGGCATTCTTTAAGTACCGGCCTGTTTGATCTCCTGTCAGCACCAATCCAAGACAGCTCTGGGGGAAAAAAAAGTCAATATTGGTTATGATGTTTCTGTGAAAAGCCTTGGAGTGACCAATAAGGTGTTGTAACCTACATCCAGTGTTGCAATGTAGGGATGGTCCTCTCCATGGACTGTAAGTGTTAGCAGACGAGCTCTGAGGAGACACTTCTGGGCCAAGGCAGTCTCCCCTCCAGCAAACATATACACACCCAACAGGGCCTACGTATGACAACAAAATTTTAATAATCACACTTTAAACTCATGAAACAGTGCATACTCTTAAAACCCTATAGAAATGAATAGTTATGAACCCCAGGATTTGACTTCTAGTAGTGCTACCACCGATTTAGCCATGCACCCAGGTGTAAAACTCACATAATGCTGGATAGTGTTTGGATGGTCAAAGCCAAACACCCTCTCACTGATGACCACTGCTTTCAGCTGGATACTGCGAGCCTTGGGAACAGACAACATGACAGTGATGCTAACAGCCAGCTTCATGTATATTTAAGAATTACTTCAATATTTGCGGATTTTTACACACAGATACTTAATCCTCATCCAGAGTGTTACAATACATTCAGGCACAAAAATTAGAATGATGGAAGGCAGATCTTAGACTTCTTAGGTAGAAGTAGCAGAGGCACTATTTAAATATACTTGAATACCAGGATCAGTAAAAATTCTGCATGAAAAGTTATACTTCAGAACATTTAGGATGTATTATCATAATGTAATAAAAACATTAAAAGTAAAAAATAATCATGATGCAGCCCCTTTCAATATGATATAAGCTAATAATTTGTTTTGCATGTAAAATCTTCAGAAAAGTAGTTTGTCATATATATGTAGTGGAGTAAAAACTATAATATTCCCCTCTCAAATGTAGTGGACTAATCATAAGCAGGAAATGAATAGTTAAGTAAATTACAACTACCTCAAAACATCCTTAAGGCCAGTACTTGAGGAAACACACTACTTTCTTTCACAAAAGTTGTGGAGCAGAAAGCCTACCTCAGCTGCCTTCCCCTGCAGGAAGGTCACCCTGGCCAACAAACTGTAGCAATAACAGGCCTCAGGGTGTAAGTCATCAGACACTCTACTAAACAGGTAGACTGCTTCTTTCAGGTGTTCATGTGCCTGGTCCAGGAGACCTGGAGTTGGGAGACACACAGTGATTTTGCACAAAATGTACTATTAATTTATATTTTTCTCAAAAACATACACTGAACATGAAGATTAGAAAAACAGTCTGCAGCCCAAGGGCTCAGCTTTATTGACACACCTTTCTGAACAGAGGTCTGTGCTGCTCGATGTGCCTTTGAAGCATCCGCAGTTGGCATGTGAATGTGCTTGACGATAGGGAAGATGTTGAGGACATCGTCTGTGCCAATGGGAGCTTTGCTTTGGTTGTCAAAGAAGTAGTCTCTCAGTCTCAACTGGTGTAGACAAGGATGTCAGCATGAGTATTGATTTTCAAGTTTTTATTTGCCGGCTAATTTGCAATTGCAATTCACTGTGTATTAAGACACATCTAATAGGCAAATGACAAATGCTACCAGACTAAAACACACAGATATCAGTTACCTGTACTCCAGTCTTCAAACAGAACTCTCTTAGCAAAGAGATCTTCTGAAGGCCGTAGTGCTCCACTAGGTGGTTTGGACCAGAGCTGTCATAGAGAAAGATGCATTCTAAAAAGGGCTCTAAACCATTGCATATAACACAAGGTGAGAGCTCACAAAGGGTGTGTCCTCACCCGAGGCTATCAGTGACGTTATACGTTTCAACCGCATCCTGGCAGACCAGGTTCCACAGCTCAGTCCCTGTAAGCATGCTCCAGGGCATGCTTTCAGAGGCACCAGCCCCTCTACCACGCCGCCTTGACTTCTTTTTAGTCTCCTCCCCGACAGAAGTGGGTGTGAAGTGGGGAACCAATAGGCAGCAGAGGAAGTGACTGACAGCTGCAGAGAGACTCGGCACGTCCACACCCTGTACAGACACAAGGCTGCAATTCATTCTTCCTGGAGTGTGTGGACCCATGCTTGTTGCTAGTTCACTACCAAACTTTGAGGTGGAATGCTCATTACTAAACACTGTAAAGTACCTGGAGGAAATTGTTGAACACTCGCCGTGCTGAGCGGATGAAAATTTCACCTATGACTGATCTCTGTTTAAGACAGAAAAGGGGATGTTACAGAGTGAATAGATCATTGTGACATTTTCAAGTTTGACTATGATGTAGGTCAATCACACCGTTATATGCCTGAAGCACTCCTTGTGTTCTAACTGGTTGATAATCTTGATGACATGGCCCAGGTACCGGAGGTTGATGCCTCTCTGGTGTAGTGCCTGTTTTAGAGAAGCTCCATCCATTGGAGCCTCGTTGCTTTGTGAGCAACACTCCACCTGTGCACACACACACACACGCTGAGCATGTTCCATGTTTGCAGTAGACGTGCCGGTTACAGAATGTAAACAATGAACGCACTTACAAAGGATGGTATCTGGTGTGTGATGATGAAAGATGCAGCTTCCCTCAGTAACCTCTCCTGCAGCTTTATTGACTTACTTTCACCAGGAGGGAAGGATACTCCTGAGCACAAAGACCAATAATCCTGTCATAGTGAGTTGTAGCAAAAGATTTGACAGTGTGTGTGTAGTTTCTCATGTTACCCGGGGAGAAGACGTTTGAGTTGAAGCGCATCTCAAAGATGATGTCGCTAACTGATCCCGTTTCTTTACAAGCAGCACGGACGGCCTCAGTGGCTCGAGAGTCACCTGCAAGTGTACACAGTTTCTCAAGTTAAAAATGGTAAACGCTCTCTATGTATTAAATATATTTTTGTTTCCATTTAGGTAGATCCAGTAAAAACGCTTCTTACAAGCTGTTGCACATTCTTCAAAGCCTCCATTCTCGTCCAATATCTCCTTGACACGCTGAGTGAACTGGCAGTGTCTAAAAGAAGCAAAAAAAACAAAACAAAACTTGGACAAAATCTTTAAAAACTGAATTCAAATGCGTTTTATTTAATGTAGAACTCACTTGTGCTGGATGAAGGCCTGCACCAGCTCAGGCTTCAATCTACATAGTCCATGAACAAAGCTCTTTGGCAGACCAGAGTCCGAGTGATAATTCTCTGGCCAACCTTCTTTAACACAGCCCTTCTTCTCTTCATCCTCCTCACAGCTTTTATTGATCTCCTCCTCTTCTCCAGTGATTGCCTGACTTTCTGTCTCCACCTCTGGGCAGAAGTTGACATCAGCTGGGAAGGTCCTGAACACATCCAGGATGTAGAACCTTCCATCAGCACCCAACAGTCCCTGAGCATCCACGGAGGTGAAAAGTGGTACCCGATGACTGTCAGGCGTTAGAACAATATGTCTCTGGAGACAAAGACTCTTGGCAGCATGAGCCAAGAGCTCTAGTAGCCGTCTTCGATGGGGAGACTCTTGAGGTCCTGCATTTAGCCCATATAGCAAGCCTCTATACAATGAAAGAAGACAATTAGAAAAGAATTTCAGCTCCACGTTGTTGACACCACTACCACAATGGATCACTGCATAATGGATCCACATGGTGTACCTTGAGGCAGGAGAAGTTCCTTGGTCTTGCTCTGAGCCTTCCAAGCCAGGGGCCAACCCCTGAGCAGACAGGCGCACTCCTCTGTAGTCTACAATGGCTGTAGGCAGAGTGTGCAGTCCCTGTAGGCCCTCTACGTTACTGTAGGCCTGAACTCCTTTAAGCTCCAGCCTCTGAGCAGCCCTGCAAGTACAAGATGGGGGAAATATTTACAAAAACAAAGACATCCTTAAAGTGACTCAAAAACGATTTTATAAGGCTCTTATCAGACACAGCAGGTGGCCACAGTATGCTATAACATAATGAGATAACACAATCAAGATGTAATGGATTTACATCTACAGGATCTTGCCATTGAACATGTAGTTTTGCTCTCACCTGCGGCCCCTTTCTCCACCAAACATTGCACTTGCTGCCCCTTGGCTCATGAACAGGCCACCCCACAGGAAAGCTGGGTCCTCGGGGGTTCCATTCACCGGCTCCACAAGGCCATCCACAACAGTCTCTGCTCCTTGAGTCACAGCCCTAACAAATGCACTGTTTACCTGAAAAACAAACAAACAGGTATTAGTAAAGTTGAGTGGAAGAGAAGTTTAGTGAGAAACAGCTGATAAAACTCCTTAAATATCCTGCTGTTGATTCAATCTAAATTACAGCTTTTCTTGGTTACCTGGAGCAGAGCTCTGTCTCTCTGCAGCCTCTCCTCCAAAGTGCCAAGTGGAAGATCTCTAGCTGCTTGCAACTCCTCATTCCAGTCTGGAGCCTATACATAAAGTTACAAGTAATACCTCTGCCAGCAACACACTACTCTACCAATAGCAACGAATAACTACTCTGTCTTGTAAATAACCTGTGCTGCTCGTTCGTCTTCCACTCCCAGTCTGCTGAAGGTGTTTTTATGAGTGCGAGAGGCACAGGGAGGCCCGAGCCAGCTCAGCGTGTGGTAAGGAGTGGGCATTACCTCTACAGGAGGTAAATGAGACCTAAAAAAAAGAAAAAAACAACCTGCATTACCCAAAGATGTACTTAAAGTCATTTTTAATGGAGATTTTACATCATCTATTATGATCATTTTAAGATTTTAATTTGGATTATACATCTCAAACGTCACAGTTAGTATACTGTCATATTAATTCTTCGTTTCTGCATAGGTAATAATATTACCTGTTTTTCAGGGTGCTAAAAGTTTGCTTAAAGGCAGGGCTGATGTGACAGAGCAGGTCAGTGAAACTGTGACAAACAGGGGACGACTGTGCAGGACGAGGATCAAACGAGTCCTCTGTAGACCTGAGATGAGAGAAAGAGAAATCATAATGAAGCGGAAACACTTATCAAGGTTAAGTTTCTTTATTTTTAAAGCAGGTTACTCAAATAAAATCTTACAACGCTAGCCCATCATACATTTTCTGCTACAGTTTTAGGCAGCCACAAATGGGAAATAGTTTTGACTTACTAGCATCGAGCATTAAGTTATTTTTTTTACCTATTGATAAAGAAACCTTTTGGACAGGAAGTCATCTCACACTGTCGTCCCTCAATTGTCACCACGGTGATGTACAAGAAGTCTCCCTGCAGCTTCCTGTGTCCTGGAGGTGGGTTCCAGGAGCTGAGAGACAAGTCCTTCAAGTAGCTGGGTGCCTGATGAAACAAATAAAAAGTCAAAAACAGTCAGCGTGTCTGTGTGATCTATGGGCTCGACATTGCGAAACAATGCTCCAGGTATGTACATACTTCTGGTTGGGAGCTCTGTGGAAGCACTGCCATGAGAGGTCTCTCTGAAGAACCAGGGAGGAGGTACTCAGGAGGAGATCCATCCTGGTTAGATGCTTCTGTTTTTGTGTTGCTTAAAGAGCGTTTAAGGCTCTTTGCATTGGGTAAACCAGAGTCTGCACCAGTAATAAAGGAAAATGTAAGGGTGAGTTTGCTTATTAAATTTGTATCTTTGCATTAGACCTTTGTCTAAGTGCACAGTATGTGTGTATACCAGGTATCTGTGCATGAGTGAGTGTCCCCAGCACACTTGGTGAGCGCCCTGCTCTCAGTGCATCTTGGGGTCCAGATGCTCTTAGCAGCTCCAGCACACGAGCCAGATGCAGCCGGGCTGAGCGGAAGGTGTAGGGTTCTGAAAAGACATAGCGTGATAATAATAATAATAATAATAATAATAGTAATTAGTCCTTGATCATAAACACCTACCTCTAGAATTTGGAATCACATTGGTATCATTATTAAGTTGATAGGTTTTTAAGAAAAACAATATTTCACTCATGGTGGTTTGAAAATTGACAATTTGACACCTGACTGAATCAGCAGTTTCAACTAGACTTTAACCTTAGTAGCAGGTCTGTAGGATTATTATTTGTTATCTCACAGAGGTGAATTTTCAGTGTTCCCTATAAATTTAAACATTCTGGATCATCAGATATGGAATATTACTTGGATCCAGATCAAACTTAAGTGTGGTACAGCAGATGTTATGGGGATGTCATTGTGTAATTTTTGTCCAAGTGTTGTAGGCATTATCCATCAAGTTAGAAGCAAAAATCTTGTAATGGTGAAGAATCCTTTAAAACAAAATTCTGAATCCAGGTGATGATCTGGATCACCACCAAAATCTAAAGGTTTTTTCCTTGGGACCACTTTTTATAATTTCATCAAAAATACATTCATAACTTTCTGAGTAATCCTGCTAACAGGCAGACAGACAAACCAATGGGGGCTAAAACATAACCTCTTTGGCAGAGGCAATAACAACAAAACCATTGTAACTGTTTTATTGAACCAGAGTGTCTATATTTATGTTATGTTATATTTTAAATCTTAGTCGGACATTAAGAATCAGTAAATCAATGATGCATATTCTAATATCCATAAATCTGACAGGGTACATACTGCACATACCAACAGACGGGCAAGATAATTTGTGGCAGTATTTCAACAGCTAGCTGGTGAGAGACATGCAAATTGGTTGGCACACAGTTGTAATCTCTGCAACAGTAAACTGTATTGTGACTCAGAAAAGTTGAGTCAGCTGTTTACAAGGAACTGAGAGAAATTTAATTGTGTGAGAAAGGTTGACGGTGTGAAGAAATTATAGACCAGATTATCTATTACTCTATATAAAATACATATTGTTAAAAGGCAAGACAACTTAATTAATTAAGGTACATTACAGAACAGATTATTGTTAAAAAGCTATTATTGCCTAACATTTCTAATTTCTAACCACTGTGTCATGCAGTTATTCTGTTGAAAATGAATGGAAGACAAAGTTAGAGAGAAAAAAACCACAATGAAAGAAAACATTACAGTACTGAAATCTGAGTTATGATAGAAAGTAACTCTCTAAATGAATACATAAACTATTTATTAATTCTACAAATGTGGATTGGAAACCAGAAGTAAAAGAGATGCCGCTCAAAGAAAGAGCACTAACACAGAGGAAAAATATAATGGCAATACCTTCCACCAGGCGGAGGACGGCTCCTGGTTTAAGCCCCTTGAGGCTTTGCAGTTCTGCAAGGGGGTCCAGAGATGTGCCAGCAAGCGCCAGTGACAGGTTAGAACGTGGTCTCACCTCATCCCTCAAGAGCAGCGTCATTACTGCATCTTGAACGAGCCAAAATCCATGAACCTACAAAGACAAGTGGTTTACAACAGCAAATAATGCCACCTGTGTAAACATTACATATAAAAAATCTATTTCTATTAGGATACAAAGAAAGATAGGTAAAAGAGCAAATAAGAGTATTGCAGATAGTATATCAAACCTTAATACTGACAGAACATACACTGTTCAGATAGACGGACATGTGCAAACTGGCAACCTTGCCCTGAAATTGGTTGCAATATCATCAAAAATGACAGATGCTACACAAGATAGAAATGATGAATTGTTAGCAATGTGTCGCCTAAGTTATCCCTGTCCGTTTCCATCACATGTCAAGTCCTATTATTAACAGAATAAGACTAAACAGAGAGGAAATGACAGTCAGGTTTTCTACCTGCAGCTCAAATGGCTCTACTCCTGCCCCCTGAATCTTCACAGGGAACGATGAGTCGTCATCTTGCTTTATACCAGTGGCATCATTTCCACCAGCCAGGTCGATTGCATCTGTTAGAGGGACAAACCAGTGGATCAAAACCAACTAAGGGTCAACACAGAGCCATGCAATGGAAAAGCAAAACAGTTTTGGTTGTTTTCCTGCCTTCTGCTCATTACATGGCAGGATTGCTTGCAGCTTGCTATGATTCTGAAAAGCATTATACGGTGATAGACAATGCAAACATGACTTACTGTGTTCAGACTCAATTCTCTATTATTTGCCACAGAATCAAACAACACCATTAACCTCTGAAATTATGATGAGCTTGAATAAAGAGTCAGTGTGTCTGTGAGAGTGCCTGAGGGTGAGGGTGAATATGTGTAAGAAAATGGCATACAAAAGAAAGTGGGGTGTGTCTGCCTTTTGACACACACACACACACACACACGCACACACACACACACACGCGCGCACACACACGCACACACACACACACACGCACACACACACGCGCACACACACGCGCACACACACGCACACACACACAACCAGAGGGAGAGCAGGACCCAGCGTGTTCCTCAACCTGCAGTGTGACTTAGACCTGTTGAATTTGCCTACTGGCCTTCATGTCAACTCAGGGTAAAGGGACAACCACACCCACCACTGGCATGTGCAGACAGCAAAATGCTAAAACAAATAAACTAGCAAACCTTTAGCTTGGCAGATGCGTGTGCTTGAATGAATGGTTGTATGGAGATATTGTTTATACAAAATCTTTGACATGTTCACACCAAAGCAGAAAATTCACTTTGCTCTCACGTCTGAAGACTTTCTTCATCATTTCATTCTACAGTAAATCCCCTGCTCTTGCTGTCAATCTGGGGTTGCTTTAATGCTGGAAAGCACATTCTTATCCCTTTTGAGGGGGTGAAAACAGCTCAGGGTAATCTCATCTGCTATCACACACTCCTCCTTAATCTGATTACTCTTTCTTGAGAAAGAGGAGTGGCAAAGGTTGAAAAGGATAAGCAATCATAAGGTAGATACATAGGTGAGTGGAACTTAAAAGATAGATAGAAGGGTTTTGATTTTGCATGAACAGCGAGGTACGCGGACATTAAAAAAGCTATTCCTTAAAGGATCATAACTGAGAATATCATTTTGTCTTTTTATTTAAGGTTGGTTTCAGTGTGTGTGAATAAATTCACCATAAAACTCTTCAGTAAGGACACACGAGGGCGTGATATCACATGCTACATGTGTTGTACCGAGTGAATCGACTGAAAAGGAACTGGAAAATGCACAACAGAAATGCTCAAAAAGTTGGTGAACTCAGAGAATGACAACAGCCATGTTCAGTGCAGAAGAGTTGTGCTAAATCTCCCACCCTCCTCACATTCTCTAGCGAGGCAAAAAAAAAAGAATGAAGGGGGAAGTGCAAAAAGGGAGACAGAGGGAGAGAGGAGCAGAAAAGGAAAACAGATTGCAAGGATTTCTCACCGGTTTTGGTCTGATTTCGTCCTCCCCCTCTCCTCACTTTGTCCTTCATAGTTATGTGTCTTCTTGAACTTTTCCTCTTGTGTTTTTTTTTTCTTACTTCTGTCTGCTGGAAGTTGCTTTTCTTCTAAGTCTTGCTTCAAACGGCTGGAAAAATACACACGAGTGAGACAAAATGAGAGTGACTGTGCAGCTAGAGTGTCAGTGAGCCCAGCAGAGTGAAAGTAAAAAGCAGTCTGTTCAGGATTTTGACTCCTGCCCTTCTCTACAAGCCACACTCGGCTTATCTGTTCTTCCTGAGTGAAAAAGCCACACCCTCTTATTGCTCCACACAGGCTCAGTCTCATTCTGCATGTCCCGCACACTTTGTTGGACTGGGTGTGTCCATGTGTTCAACCTCTGCTGGCTCTTCCTCCCCTGGCATGTTTCAATCCAGCTTCCTCCTCCATAAACCCTGGGCGACAGACAGGTGAGAATTAAGCACAAAGTGTGCTTGGTAGTGTTTTGACCCCTGCTGCCCAACAAAGCTGCTTTTGACATAAAATAATTCACTTTAAAATCATTATGTTGCATTTAGTGATCTTTCACATTTGTGTTTGTATATGACCTGCATCTGAAATGCCCCCACATTTACAACAAGCATGGTGATGACAACAGAAGATGTCACTGGTATGGCAGTCCATTATCATATCAATAAAATAGTGATGTAAGCATTCATTTCTTACATTGTTTGATGTAGTAATACTGGTGTGGTGACAGTCCCTCAACTTTTTAGGCTGAGGGCAAGAAGGCAAAAACAGTATTTGATTGAAGAATTTTCCCGTTTACCCATTGAAAGTACAACCTCATGTCTCCCAGTTATCGTTGCAGCGATCCTCTTTGTTTGACTTTGTCCACCATTGCTGACAAAATATTGATGTGAGCATGCTCATTTGAGAAAAGCCACAGAAATCTTATGACTGTTCACACGGCTGTCACATCAACAGGAATCCGATACATATTTAATGTAGGAGCGCATAAAAAAGTGGCTCAAATCAAAATCGAAAAGATCAGATTCCATGTGATGTGTGCTGTTCACACTGTTATGAAAAAAACAACAACAAATCTGAGTCACATATGTGCAAAAAAATTGGATTCAGCCCACTTTTGCCTGCAGTGTAAACAAAGACAATGAGACAGTTAACCTGCCACAAATGGGTGTGCCTATATTTTACAACGATTGCTTTGTTGTTGTGAGACCTACTCCCACAACTTTCACATTTTACACATACCAGGGCACATTTAAACACAAACCAGGCCAAATTCTTCTGGGTTGGGCTGATCAGGTGACTTGTTTGGTATCGATTGGCATTCTGTGTTACATAGAACCCAAGGTTTGGTGAGGCTAACTCTCTCACGAAAGACAGGAAAGTCAAGAGTAATGCAGTGGGAAAAAAACCTAACATAAAGTCATCATTGAGTCCACAACCAGCATTAACTCAGTTCTATAATTGGTCAAAAATATGCTATACATATTTGGGCTTATAACATAACCCTCTCACCCCACACTACCACCCATTTGCAATTATGTAATTCATGGAGAATATGTTAAGTGATGATTAATTTAAGATTCATTGGTGTAATCTGACATTTGAATGTTTCAATGCCCTGCAGATTTAAATCAAACTCTCATCTTTGCAAATTCACGACGCCATTTCAATGAAAGGGGGCGGTGGCTTAGTGACGTGTGTTTTATGTTACCTTCACGATCTCCTCGTAAACTTTATGGTTTTCATATGTGTGAACGTTCGGCTTTAAAGCACTATACATTATGTTTCAGGAGACTGATTCAGAGTTTAATAAACTCGTGATTAATTTGTGTTGCAGCGGAATATTGATCTGAAGAAAAGGTAATGTTAGGATTTTATTAATTTATTTGGAATTATTTTCAAACGCTTTGGACGGCGTTCACATAAAGTTATAGTTATTTTATTCATTTATTTGCCCGTCGTAGTTAGTGAACTTAAATGTCGTAAGTTCCCGAGAACACAGTAAACAGGCAACGTTTGACAGGATGTCCTTAGCTAGCCGAGCTAGCCAAAGCGACCTTAACAACGAATACAAATCATCTGCTTTCACTGTATGTCGGTGAGTTGAAGTGACCAACTGTCTGTTACTAGTGCTGCAATGTCCAAAACACCCGCAGGATGTGAAAACCAAGAGTTTAACCCCAGTGACTCATCCTGCCATCGAAACTCAGCTAGCATGATCCTAAACCAATGTTACTAACTTGGACGCCTGGATGTGTTCATTGCTTTCTAAAAACAAAATACTCCAATAACGTGAGAAATAACCACTATTAGCTCATATTGTCCAAGACAATGTCGATAAATTGCTGCGTACATCACTTTATGCGTTAAAGTGACTTCATGTGACTTCACAGTTAACCAAGCTAGCGCTCACATTAAGCTAGCTGTTTACATTTGGCAGCTGATAAGACAAGTGCTGCCAAAGTGAGAGCTAACGTGATCTGGTCTGTTTTTCTTTCATCCAATCACCTATCATCGACAGTATGTTGTAGGTATGACTAGGAAGTCCTTTGCAAGTTGAACAGGATATATATAACATGTAGTAGTGGTGGTGATGTTGCCTCATTTTTGTTCTCATGCTGATTGTAGCTTGGTTGCTTCAGGTTCTGTGTCTGTGAAGCCCCATGCCCACCTCAAGTCAGAACTGAGGATTAGCGTCAGGTCTTTGGCTAATGTCATACAGTCCCAGTGAAGAGGGGGGTCTATCTCAGGCTGCCCCAAACGTCAACACTGAAGACCTGTTTGACAACCCCACCCAGACCGCAGCAAAAGGGAACACACCTGAGGATCAGGTGAGAGAACAAGTATAATTTTTTTTGTATGAGTGTTGTTTGTCTTGTCAAAAGTCTGTTCCTTTGGCATGACTGATGTAAAGATTTAGGTTAGGCATTGGATAGGATTGGTTGGCTTTAAATGTAGGTAAGGGGAAACACAGCCGATGGGGATCATCATTTCTATTAATCAGCTGCAGGGTCATTGGATCGATGTACCCTCCAAATATTTTATCTCCAGTAAGGATCATTTCTGTCCTGGATTAGGGTGATCTGTGATCATTGCAACTCTATACAGCAAAACATGACGCCTTACGCAATATCAATGCCTAACCACTATTGTAATACTCTTGTCACATAGAATTCACTTCATTCAAGTGATTATGAATTTGAAAAAGTGCATGTGTTGTACTACTGTCGTAATGTCATATCACAGAGTCCAGAGGAGACACTATAGCAAGCATGGTGTCCATGGACTTCCTGAGAAAATATACATGTATCTAGATGGACAATTATGAATCACCAGCTTGAAGGTTCATTGCTGACAACTGTTTTAATGCAATCAAATATAAGAGCAGAAATCCATTATTTAGAAGGAGGTCAACCGAATTTAATTCCTATGAAGGTTCCATTCACATATCAGTCTATTCACAATCTTAATTTAAATCTGTAGATCTGCTGTCTGCACATTGAACTTTATGTAATGTTGGTGTTTTTGGTTGTGTCAGCTGGTGGCAGGCTCTCTCTTTCAACACCCTGAAACTGGAGCAGTAGAGTCTCAAAGTATTTCAGGCAGCACCATTTTAGAGATAGTCAGTGTCAACAACAAGCTGTAGCTCTGAGAAAAAATGGAGACAATAGACAGCTTGTAATGGAGGAAAGAATAAAACAAGGCTTTGTGTTGCTGTCCGAGGAGAGGCCTGATCCTGTCCTGTACGATTGTCCTTTGCTTTGTCTGATGGTCTCAGGTTCATTGACAGGAGCTTAATCAAAGAGCAGAGTTAGCCCAGATATCTGTCTTTACTTATCTTGAAACTACAGATTTGAACATTGGACTGGTAAAAAGACAGGAAGGTTTTTGCTTTTTTACTTAGTAACTGCGCTATAATGCTGTCATATGGAAGAAACATTGATTTAGCATCTTGACTGCGATGTCATAACTTTTCTCCAGGTGTCGCCTGTGGTGGATGAGGCCTCTCCTTCTTCCACATCCTCCTTTGAGATGCTTGACATGGAGTCAGTCCCCGCTCCTTATCAAGAAGTGCAGCCTCACTGGTTCTTCTGTCGACGGGCTGAAGACAACACCTCCTGGCTTCCTTTCAGCAGAGAGGACTCTGACAAACTAGAGAATGCCTGCAATACTGGTAAGCATGTGTATATTTGACATGTACATTATGTATTTGTATATAGGTATGTGAATGTGAGGTGGATAGTATATTACAAGCAGCACTATCAACAAGTTGAAGATTAATTTCAGAATCTATCGGCAAAAAGAAAAAACACAGCACAAGTGTACTTAATTGTCCTTAAAGAACCTTTACTTAAAATCTAGTGTTTGGAGATTATATTAAACCCTGTTTTAATTTACTGTTTAGTAGGAGAAAAGGAGAAGGAGGTGGTGGTAGCTGTGTCTGGCGATCGGTATGACATACATATCAAGGAGAGGAAGCGCTATGCTGTGTACTGGGAGCAAGCTCCCACTGAAGTCCGCCGCTGTACCTGGTTCTATAAAGGAGATAAGGACACCAGGTTCATGCCTTACCCTGAGGACTTCAGTAAAAGTCTGGAGGTAGTCTGACACTGAACCATCACCCTGCTCATTCCTACACCTTCTGACTTTATCCTCCTCTTAACTTAACCTGTTCCTTAGTTTCTCATGTTGGTTGGTTTTTGATTCCTTCCCTTCTTATTTTTCAGGAGGCTTATATGATTGCAGTAACCTTGGATGAATGGAAGAGGAAACTGGAATTTCCCACTGGAGAGACTGTCATATTACACAATCCCAAAGTAACACCTGCTGTTAAAATATGACTATGCACCCTACAAGGCATAATATGTAGGAATACCTTAAAAAAAATGTATAGACTCCCACAAAAATGATCCCTCTGAATCATCACTTATGACACAATAGTAGTGTGTGGTCATGTCTTTATCTAGAGAGACCCTGTCTCTGCCTGTATTTTCTTATTTTCTCACCATTTAGCTGTGTTTTGGACATTTCTAGGTGTCAGCCTTAAGCCAGTGGTCTGTATCCCTCAGCCATTAACAAGGCAAGGTTATCCCTGACTCTGCTCTATCTGTGTGAGCTGCAGGTCGGTGTTGAACTACTCACACAAATCATGGAGAAGAGAGGTACAGCAAAGAAGATGAGACCTGGACTTTGACTGTATTTATATAAAATCCAGCAATGTGACACCTTCCTGCAGAGTTGTGTGGAGCTATGGTGTGTTTAGTTCTGCTTTAGAACCTAGTTGCTGTGAAACAACCAGAAAATAACTTTTTGTATGTCTGATTCCCTTCTTTGTTTTCACTCATGACATTCCCTCTATTCATTCATTGTCCAGCTCATTTGACCACTGTGCTATTAGTCTGGTTGAGGTGGGGAGGAGGGACCTTATAATTGCTGCATATTATGCCTTTATATACATGACAAAACTACGCCATGGTTGTAATATTTTAAATAGGTACATTGTTTTATTCTGCTAAGCCACTTTTTTTTGTTGTCATTTTCCATGTTTCTCTCTCAGCTGATAATGCAATATCAGCCAATAGGATTGCAGGATGAATGGGTGTCCTCCCCCACAGAGCAGACCCGGCCTCGAACAGTTAAAAGAGGAGTGGGCAATATCTCTGTAGAAATACCTGAAGGTACTGTATGTGTGTGGATGTACCAGGAAGATAAACCTTGAACAAAAGGTGATTTTACAAAGTATTACCAACAGTTGACACTATCAGGATCTTATTTGTTTGTGTGTTCCCAGGTGAACCAGAACAGGTGGACCACCTTGTCTTTATGGTCCATGGCATTGGTCCTGCATGTGACTTGCGCTTCAGATCCATTATACAGTGTGGTGAGTGTGCCTTTGTGTGTGTACACTATGTATGTGCTGTATGCCTTTGTGTGTATGCATGACTCATTTTCTTCACGTGTCTCTGCAGTAAATGACTTCAGAAGTGCTTCCCTGTCCCTCCTGGCTTCTCATTATAAGCCCGCTCAGCAGGATGGCAAGGTAGGAAGAGTGGAGTTTCTCCCAGTCAACTGGCACAGCGCTCTACACGGAGATGCCACTGGTGTAGATGAGTACGTACGAAGAGAGATATGCAAAACAAGATTTCTCCGTCGTACAATACTTCTTATATTTCCAGCAGTTGCAGAAAAATGTCAAACTCTATCCTCTCTACCCTGTTTCACTTTTTCACCCTCATGCCTCATTTTCCAGGGATATCCAGAGGATTACTCTGCCCAGCATCAGCAGGCTGAGACATTTCACCAATGACACTCTGCTGGACCTGTTTTTCTATAACAGCCCAACCTACTGCCAGACAATAGTGGACACAGTGGCCTCAGAGATCAACAGGCTGCACACACTCTTCAAACAGAGACACACAGAGTTCAATGGGGCAGTTTCAGTCGTGGGCCATAGCCTGGGTAAGACATGCACAAACACACAGTCACAAGTCATTAAACTGCTGAATTTCATCTTGTCCCTTTTAGTGTATTTCCCATATAGTTATTACTAAATTACTTAGATAATTTTTCAGAGAGTGCTCATATGCAGTTACATTCAGGACACGGCATGCTAATGTTATAATAATGAATGGAGCCAGGTACAGTCTCACAGATGGCAGCAATGTTACACTTGAAACATTAAACATGCCATAAAACTCAACAGGAGAAGAAGATGGGGCAATGAATATATATACCGTAGAGATGTACTATATATCTACACGGAGGAAGATGTCTCTTAATATATTCAGCACCATGGCAGTCGAGGAGCTCTTTTTGTGCAGTGATCTTGTTTTTTGTAACCTTAAAATCTAAACAAATAGCACATTCAGATATGTCATTAGTGGAGGCTTATGATTGGCTAGCTTGCTCCATGTGAAAGCATCTTTCATCAGAAGGATGTACCCCTATATCCTCTAGTCCTCACAAAGTTTAGTTTCTTTCACAACACATCTATAGCGGCATTTTCCCTGAAATGTTATTCAGTCTTGAGGATGGAAATTGGCGTCACAGATTCCCAGCTCTGATTCACACTGGACCCCATGCAGGAAAAGCTCCTGAATATTCCAGGGATAGACTACTTGTGTGAAAAGGGCTTTTGTCTCTCATTCCTCAGGTTCACTGATCCTGTTCGACCTGCTAACTAATCAGAGGACTGATTCTGAAGCCAGAAAGGGGGTATAATGACATTCACAGTTGAATATAACATTACTATATTTGTCTACACGTAGATATATAAATCCATTTCCCATTCTGTCCCCCCATGTGCTTAAGTTGCCCTCTGATGAGCTCCGTCATCTGAACTGTGACACACTGGAGGAGACTCTGAGCAGACTGGGCCTACAGCAATACCTGGATACACTACAGGCAGAAAGCCTAGACTTGGAATCACTAGTAATACACACACACACACAGACAACTGACATACAAATTCAAGTGTAAGGCATAATTATAAATGTATGAATCTCCTCTTTTAGGCTCTTTGCCAAGACAGTGATCTAAAAGATTTAGGAATTCCTCTCGGCCATCGGAAGAAAATCTTGAACTACGTAAGGAGGAAAAGGTTCCAAGAGGTCAGATGTAGCCTGAAACTGTACTGGCTTTTCTCATTTTGAAGCATATGACCGTTACAACCTCTTTACATTGACATATTTCTGAAATTTGGACTTTGTCTTGATGAGATTTAGTTGGATGGTTTAATTTTTGGCATAAATAGACCTTCAGAGTTTTCATCAAGGCCACAGAATAATCTGGACCTTTATTTGCCCTAATAAAAATCATATGACTATGTACATTGCTTATTTCCATCCACTAATGTGGATTGTTTGACTGATGCTGGTCATTTGGTAAGATCAAACTAATTGTAAACAACAGTGAGAAACAGGCTATTTGGTGTGGCTACTTTCCTGTATGACCAGTTCCTCTTTTGCTTTGGGGGCTCTTTCTCCAATTGTAAGCATATAGATGTCATTTAAGTAACATTTTATAATTCTCAATCCAAACAGTATTATAAGTCAGGAGCAGCACGTCTGGCATCGGGGCTACAAGTTCCACCTCAAGCGACCAGTGATCAGGATGGTAACCAGTCTTCAGGTTTGATGAGTGAGCAGTCCCAGTTCCACAGGGCACACTCTGTCACCAGTGCTGTAGACTACGAATACTTTGACATGGGCATCGGACAGGTACCACACATAAACACAGACATAATAACATGTGCTTGGGAGTGCCTGTAGATAAAAGCTCTGATGCATCACCCTCCTGCTTTTCTCCTCCCCCCGCTTGCCTGGACAGACCAATAGAGGCATAGCCAAGGGACAGGTGTGTCTCACATGGTGTCCCCATGTTCTCAGGGTTTGACCTTAGCTCTCTTTGATCTCTTTGTGCTTCCAGTTTCTCTTCACATACAGTCTGGTCTGGTCAGGGAAAACTCCAGGCAACTGAATTCAATTCACCAGCTTATGAGCAATAGGGTTTCCTCCATTGTGTCATGATTGAGGCTGCCATCTTTGTCCCATCGAGTTGTACAACCCATTTCCACACCCTGTGTCTGTGCTCATCCAGTCTTACTTGTGTGGGAAGCACCTTGTTCTCCTCCTTACATGCTGTAAAACTCTTTGACTGTTGTCTTAATGTCATGAAATATAGTTTAATGTTCCAGCACCACCACCATTTTTCCATAATCATAACTTTTTAAGTGCATTTATTAATGTATGTTACTTACAACACATTATCTCCACAGGTTTCTATTGATTACCCACAGCTGGCTTTCCACCCTCAGACGTTTTTTGCTTTTGGATCTCCTATTGGAATGTTCTTGACCGTTCGTGGGCTAAAATACATAGATCCCAACTACTCCTTCCCAACCTGTAAGAGCTTTTACAACATCTACCACCCAGTGAGTAATCGCAGATTTACTGTACATGCATCTTACACTTAGCCCCCAAAAAGACAATACCTGCTTTTATTTCCAACATCAAAAGTTTGACTTTTTTCCTGTTTTCACAAAAAATAGTACTATTCTAAATGTTTCCTTTTTTTTCATTCTGGACTTTATTGTTAGAAAGAATGGACTTAAACCATGTGGCAACTTCCAGGGCTTAAAATTGAAGCCAATGCAAGTGAAAAAACTAGTTCCTCAAAATGCTTCTACAGTATGGTGACTCCATATTAACATGCCTATTTGCATAAATAAGCAAGTTCACAGCCTGATACAAAAATGGTTGACAGTTGTATGGGGATGAATTATTATACAACTCATTTATTTAAATTATATTGAGACAAAGTTATGCATAATTAAGGCGAAGGCTGCTTTGAGTGAGATCTCACTGCAAGCTGCATTCAGCCTGCCTCAAGCCATCCCATGCTCTACGTCTTTTGAATTAGCCAGGAGTTAAGCTCTGAGCCTCACAATGGCTCCTCAGAAACCTATGAGATACATCAGAAAGACTATGTCCATATTTTATACAGTCCATGACTCAACAAAGCTTTGAATCAACACAATGACATGAATACTCCTAGTAGTTTCTTTAAATATGCAGGAATCTCCACCTGGTCTAATCTAACTTTTGCCATATATAAACATCCACATCCTAAAGACAACTACTAAGGAAAAAAACAGCAGATATTGGAGTTACAATAATCTCTTCACTTTATTGTTTTGCAGTATGACCCTGTGGCCTATCGGATAGAGCCCATGATTGTGTCACACATGGATCTGGAGCCCATGCTGATCCCTCACCATAAAGGCCGCAAAAGAATGCACCTGGGTATTTATTGCTTTCCGTTTCTTTTTCCTTGTCTTTGTGGAACGGTATTGTGTTATGGGCTTTTGCTTCGCAGGCTTAACGATGATCACTGTGTATCATTGTTTAATAGAACTAAAGGACAGCTTGACCCGTATGAGCATCGATTTGAGGAACAATGTTTTGGGATCATTGAGGACGGCGTGGCAGTCCTTTGCCAGACTACCTGTTGTTGCACTGCCCCCGGTGGAGGAAAGAGAAAATACAATACAGAGAAACCTTCAAGAGACATTGGGTAGAAAAATCACTTTTATTTGCCTTTGTGTATTTGTGTGGGGGAGTGTGCACAAGAGTGTGTAGCCTAGTCTCTTCATACTCCTATCACCCTTCTCTGCATGTTACTATCCTCCCCTCCTTTGTCTGCTGGTTGCTCCTGCCTCCCTCAACACTTTCCACTTTACTTTAAACTCAGTGGCAGTGTCTCTGCTCAAATGGAGGATAAAAGTGTTGATTTTTGGACTAAAATGTTGGAATGGTCCCGGGCCCTTCATAAGCATTACTTCACAGGTAAGCTGCTGCTGTTAGGTCTGAGTGGTTTAATTTAATGACTGCTTCACTGATTGTCAACATTAGAAGTCACATGAGGAACTTAACCATGACGCCCACGAAAAAAATAGGATAAGTTAAATAGCAATGATCACAATTGCTTTTTTAAGCAAGAGAAATTGGTTCGAGCTCAGCCAGAATGTAATGCTATTCATCAATAGCTGGTCACCTACAGTAGCTGCAGGCAGGTACATGTTCTGCCTTTTTCAACACCACCTTAAGTACAGTACATCTCAATCTGTGTAAAGCCTCCACATTTTAAAAATTGTAGCTTCTTTGTGTTCTATCAGAATCATTTCTATTGGCCAAGCATGTGAACACATTTAAGGAATTTGATCCAGTTTTTTGTTTCTCTCAAAGAACTTATGCACTTATAGATACACTAAAGCTGTCCACCACAAGCTCTTTGGTTTTGGTGATATTGATCTTAAGGTGATTGTTGTTACACCATGTGATGAAGCTTTATATCAGTCCTCTGTTCCAGTCTCTAAGTAAAGACAGCATGTTTCTCACTTGAAATTATTAACTGGAATCATACATGTCAAGATATTGTTAGCTTCCATTTTGGCAAGAACTACCCTTAGTTAAATGACTTAAAAGTCTTCATTGTTTATATATAGTATGATTTTTGGTGAACATGCATGTAAATGACTGGTTGACGGAGACATACAAGTACTAGGTGGTAATTCTAGTTTACCTCTGTCCCCTCAGGAGGGTGTGAGGAGGCAGAGTCCTCTGGATCAGCAGAGCCAACTGAGCAGCCTGAAATTAAAGTAGGGATGTTGAATGGAGGACGAAGGATCGACTTTGTCCTTCAAGAAAAACCCATCGAGAGCTTCAATGAATACCTTTTTGCCATCCAGTCTCATCTGTGTTACTGGTGAGTCATGCATAGCTGTGAATGTATGGACTACAATAATTGTGCTCCTTTTGCTTTTGAGTTTTCTCTTTGTTGTATAGCATTTTACTTCCCTCATTTTTAACTTTTACATAAAATGAATTCTTTGCTCTGTGTCTGTCTGTCTCTTAGGGAATCTGAGGATACAGCTCTCTTGCTGCTGAAGGAGATCTACGACAAACTAGGAGTGGCCTTTGAACAGCCACAACAGTAATACAGTCTTACGAATATGGACATGCCTTTTAATGTGACACTAACTTGAAAGTGAGAAAACGAAGCACAGTTGACAGAACCACAGGCTACATAATGCTCTTCCAGACTGACTCACCAACTCAACCGATTTCAACAAAATGTTATGGAAATGTTCCTTAGCATGGGCTAAGGAAGAACACATTTAAATTTGGGGCAAATCTGTATTAAGTAGCAGATCCAGGACAGTAATTGCTTTTCACTTTCTTTAACATAGCCAAATATGGTGTTTTCAACTTTTCAACTTCATTATCATAATTTATTCTGCAAAGATTGATATATGTCCCAGCACCATGTATAGCCTCCAAAAATCAGAAATGTAGAAATAACTATTTGCTATTTTGTGTTCAACATGACATTCCCCTTTAACCATGAAGCTCAAGTTATCAAAGAAACTATACTGTACCCTGGCCTAACATGCAGTATAAATAACTTGTACAGGTGGTTTAATTTGTTTGAATATAAAATGTTTACTGTGTGATAAGGAAAATTTAGCTTGATGCATTGTCCGTTAGCAGTGCTCCAGGTAGCTCTATATCATTTCTTTCAACATTAAGGACACATGAAACCCAAAAGCTGCAGTAACACATGTCACTCCTTTTTGATTTTCCAGATGTAGTCCTGTACTGCCACCCGTATTGTAATTGTTGTAAAAAAAACAAAAACATTTTGCCATCTAAACAGCTTTTTATTTCACTTCTAAAATATATTTTGTTTTGATCATATCTACACCATTATCTGGTTTAGAAGTATGGAGAAGAAGTACTGAAATATAGTTGCTTTGAGGTTGTTTGTCTTCTCATAATGTGTGTATTTATGTGCATGTGAGCACAGTATGTATCTTATCGCAGTGTCTAAACTGTAAGGCCAGTTCTCCCCCAGGCCTATGTCATTCCTCATTTATCATATCATATAGTTCTTTCTGTTATTTTGCAGTTGACCCAAAGTCCATCGTTCTGTAACTCATAGCAGCAGTATATTATTTTTTTTTAGCCTTTTTTTTATTAGATAGGAAAGCTGAAGATTTGAGACAGGAAATGGGGAGAAAGAGTGAGGTGAGGGAGTAGACATGTGGCAAAGGGCCGTGAGTGAGACTCGAACCCACGGCCACCGCAGGATGACTGCAGCCTCTGCACATGGGATGTGCACTGAAACCACTGCGCTATTTGCACCCCGTTAGTATATTCTTTATATGGATACAGGCTAAAAAATTCTTGCTTTGACATGTTTCTTTCATTTGTTCCTTTTGTGCAATATTGTAAAATAATCCTTTCTATCTGTATTGCATGCAATTCTTTTTTGTTGTTGTTAGAGGTTCTCAACATTTTCTGCTCCTGACCCAATTCTTAGGTTTAAAATGTTCAGAATTCTCGTGAACCAAAGAATAAGAGAGCCTTCACATTAAATCATAAGAATTTTTATTTAAATACCATTATAAACTAACTGTATAGGATGTATGTCTCAAAGCAAATTAATTTATTTTATATTAAAATATATGAAACAACTACATATGTTAGTGTTATAAATCTGACAAATCTGTGCCTTCATATAAAACAACACTGGGTCAAGAGTGTAAAGATGATTAACACCATGTTGAGTGTTTACCTTTATAAATGACTGGTATCTTGTATACTATCAGGGCACCACAGCCCCATCACCAAAGCTCTGAATGGCCTGTATCTCATTTTTCTTCCCCTAGAGATGCATTGAATTGTAAATTATTATACTGACATTCACGTGAACCTCACTCATATCTTTGTTTCTGTCAACTTGCGTTTCTTAACAGTGAAACAGGATTTTATGGTCCATGATTCCTCCTCCTTACCACAACTGTTTTTGCACTTGATGTTAAAATGTTCATACAAACCAAAAAAGCTTTCTGAATACATACCTTATGAATATGTTGTGTATTCCATAATAAATTTAAATAAAAATTGAAAATTATTGTTCTGGTCTTTGAATTTCAAACTCACTAAATTAATCTGCAGCCTTTTTTTATGGTTTTGACACAAGACAAGAAAAAGGAAGAAACGAAAACCCAATAGAAGAATTACATCATGTTGAGACTCATCAAAATCAAACATGATGCTCTATATTAGATTATTATTATACGTCATGATAACCTTCATAAGCAAACAGTGAGGGGGTTTAACAGGATGAACATAGAACACATACTAACACACACTCACGAGTAATTCGTAAATCAACAAACTGCGATCAATATTCTGAGCATGCGCAGTCGTGAGGGGAACCCAGCATCCCTTGGGTCGGTAGAATTGACCAGCAACCTTGTACAACAACTGAGGCGAGTGCAACCCTTAAATGAATGTTTTTGGCCTTTGTTTTTAAGTTAAACATAAGGCAAATTTCCACACTAATTGTTTCTGTGTTTCATCGTAATTTATCGTATAGTGCTAGCGAGTCACAAGCTAATAAGTGGCCAGAGTGACGTTTGCGGTCATGTCCACTGTATATAAAATATATTCAGAATACACGTCGGTGGAAAATGACAAGTGTATTTATGTCAGTACTCTTTCTGTGCGTTGTGTCTGTGGTTATGCCTACTTGGTATGAAATTTAATGAAGTTATTCAGACATTAAGACATCCATAGTAAGCCTCGTGATTCATTGCAGTGGGGGGAAGTTATGCACTATGGCTTTTAAGCTCTGTCCTGTTCTGGTCACCACTGCCTGACCTGACAGCCTACTTCTCTGAGGGGTTTTTAGCCATTTTCATCAAAAAAGAGGAGGTGCAATTATAAAGAATCTTTATGAAAAATTGTGGTTCCAAATGATGATTCGGATCGCCACCAAAATCTAATGGATTGTTCCTTGGGCCACGACCTACCACACTAAAAAATGTAATCAGAACTTTTTTTTTTTCACAACTTTTTGAGTTATCCTGCCGACAATCTAACAAACAAACGCTGGCAAAAAACATAACCTCCTTGGCAGAGGTAAGGATTACAGGATGAAGGATGAAAATAAAATACAGAATAATTGTTAACATCAAATTGAGATTAGCATGAAATAGAATCAAGTAAAGCACAACATTTGAAAAGTACTGGAGAATTGCAAGGCAAAGGGCAAATGATTTTCAACCATGTCTCCCAAAAGCAATAGCTATTTAAATGCTAAAGTAAAGAGACACATTTTTTTAGCTTTTTTTAACAATTACATTTTCACGTTTGTAACAACCTTTTTAGTTCTTTATCAGCCTAAGATGAAGCCTTTTTTGTTACATTAGTTTCATTCTGTTCCTTGCAGTGTTCATAAGTTTTAATTTTGGATAAGAGTTAAAAATGCAGTGATGAGATTAGGAAGCAAATGTATGCCAACTAGCCTCGAGCTCTGACAATGTGCATGCTTGTGTACTGTCATGCTAAAAGGGTTGCAGGGATGGGTATGGAGGCACAGCAGGTAGTTGGAATGTGGCCCAACAAGTGGGGCAGTGTTTTATTCCGCCAACTCTCCCTCCATCATCTTCCATCCCTCCCCCAGATCTCAGATCTGGTATTCAGATGACTAACAATAGAGGCCACTCTTTCATGCTTGAACAATAGTCTACCCCTTCCAGATACCCCCATGACACTCACACTCCCCCTCTCTGTCTCTGTCATACTAAAGGCTATGCACTCCCAGAATGTATTATGCCTCGTGTGTGTGTGTGTGTGTGTGTGTGTGTGTGTGTGTGTGTGTGTGTGTGCTTGTGTGGAGGGAGAGAGAGAGAGGCATTTCGAGCGAAGAGGCGGGACTGTCAGCAGAGCTGTTCATGTGTGATCACTAGTACTCCTGAGCGTTTAGACTGTACATCAACAAAGGAGAGACGTAGAGAGGACAGGCCGGCTGGTTCAATTTTTTAATTTATTTAACCTTTATTTATACAGGTAATCCCATTGAGACACAAGGTCTCATTCTCAATGATAACAAGTCAGTCATGAGAACCAGTGTGGTGTTGGACTCTGATGGTGAACCAGGCTGTGTGGAGGAGAGGCAGAGGTGAACCTTGGGAGGAGACGTACACTGCATCTGGGATAAACCTGAAACAAACAGAGACTCGGCTGTTGCCATGGGGGGCTCCCTCAGCCTAAACAGGAAGGGCTCCGTCAGCTCTCCAGGGAAGAAGAGCAGCATGTAAGACTGGGTGATTCACTGTATGTTTGAGTGTGCAAGTTCTTGATGAGAGAGGAAAACGTGTGCTCCGAGTAGCTATTAAGGACAGCAACGGATCAATTTCGCCCTTTGGTACCTGAGATTGTGTTGTCTTGTGTGCGCGAATGCTGAGCTTCTGTATCAGGGAGGGCGAAGAGGAGTGGGGAATAAGGAGTTGAAGTAATGCTTCCTTTAGAGCCGGGACTTTCCCTGTTGGACTAACACTGTAAACCTATCAGTACTAAATTCCTCATAGGCTCTCCTGCAGAGCTGTTTTGAATACTATTTAGGTATTCAAATCTAAGGAAAGACAGAAGAGAGGGAGAGTAGTACAGCCGATGTCAATAACAGAGAGGCTAATGCAATGAACATGAGCTGATTGGGTTGTGCTCGTGAAATTAAGGCAGTGTCAAAGCCTTCCTTTCATTGGTTTTGACATTTTAGCAGAAGCCTTTGTCGTGACAGCGGTTGAAGAGATAATGCTGCTGCCTGCTATTAATTTGGCAGCTGTGATCCTTACCCTGAAGTGGTATTTTATTCACACTAAACTATACTCTTTATTTCTGTCTGAGCAGGTGCCCTACATTCCTGTCCCGTTCATGTAGTGTTTCGTTGGAGTGCAGCGTGATGTATGAACTGTCAAGCCGAAGGGAACGGAGATGTATCTTCCGAGGCATTCATCAGAGCTAAAACGCGCTTAACCGCCATGCTCCCTCTTCTTTTTTCTCTAAGCCTTTGTAACGAAGAGTGAACCTTTTCACTTTGTCCTCGAAAGCTGATCCCAGTGATGCTTTCAAGCCCTTTGTAGAGGGAGCACTCCCTCTCAACACAAATATGCATAATTCAGGAAGTCTATTTTTAAATATCACTGTGTTTACTCAGTGATTCATGGAGAACAGTGGTTTTTAATATGAGAACCAGTCCTACAATGTGCTGATATATATTTTGGAGATGGTAGGGAAACACAGAACGACAGCTGTGTAGACCTGAGGTGCTGAGGCAAATGCAATGTTAAGTGTTATTTGGGTCATTAAGAAGGGATCAGGGATCACAGAATCAAAATGTGTTCTAATGCATTTCTGTTTGTGGCAGGGTAGGTGGGGGTTGGGGTCCTCCTTGTGGGAACATTAGCAAGCCAACCAGTGCCGTGGGATCCCTGTTTTCAGCCGCTGGTCTAATTTAAGTTGGCTTAATCATCTGTTTTATGTCTTAACTGGAACAGTCCTTGTTGTACAGTGGACTTCCTGTTCTCCAAAAGCCCTGAACATCCAGACAGTCCCTCATTTGTTAACAGGCTGACCTGCATTAGGATCATCTCTTGCTGCAGTGGTATGCATTCAGCTCAGTGAGGGCTGAAAAACATTCCTAATCTTAAGAGAGACACACGTTACAAAACATAGAGACACACACACACACAATTTTAAGAGATGCGTTTTAATTATATATAAGGCTAAACTGGCTAAAAACCCTCACTTTCGCAATATTGTTGTGGATGATGAAGATGCCTGAGTTTCAATATGGGGACATGGTGGTCTGAATGGTGATTAAATCTAGTTGAACTGGGTTTAAAAGGCAAATAAAAAGGGATGGTAACTTCGTAAAGTAGAACAGTAAGGGTTGTATTGTCTCCCTGCTCTGTGCATGTAAGTGCATACAACGAACATGCACTATTGACTTGGAACTGTGCGCTCCTGTGTTCCTGTTGTAGCTGGAAACAGTAGCTCTGTAGGTGCCTCTACATGACTTCTCTGTGGTAAACCCTTCCTCTCTGTATTTCTTGTTACCTCGTTCTTTCTCTTTTTGTTTCATTGTGCCGCTGTCAGCTGAGGTTTTCTGAAGTGCTGCACACAGTGAGTGTTTAAGCTCAATTCAGTCTATCCGTTTCCTCCGTGCAAGGTTTCTGCTCTGATTGCAGCCGCTTGGGTGTTCTCTATTAAAGATGCAGAGATACATAAGATGTAAAAATGACTGTGCTTCCCAAAAGGATTAGGAGCATCTGTCTCTTTATACTTGATCTCTGTTAGCCTGCTGAGTCCTGGATAAAGCTGCGCTGTATTCAAGTATGAAAATCAGCAAAAGAGTAATGCTCTACAATGCTCAGTTGTCACATTAGACATAAACAGGGCGCTGATGGTGCATTCAGTGGTAATATAAACTATTCACATGTGAATCTACACCATCAGCATGATCAGATTTCTGCCAGCATTCTTCTCTTGCCTTATTTGCAGCAACAATGTTTCTTTTTTTTGTAATAATTGTTATTATTTAAAGCTCTTCATCGTAGCAGCCTTTTCCCCTTCACTTAAACATGCGGCACGCGACTGGCTCATTTTGTGTGGAAGAAGAGTACAGTGACACACCCAAAGCATCCTTTGGAGAATGCCCAGAGGCTGAAGCAGAAAGCCTTTAACAAATACAGTTCATTACCACCGTCATTATCCTCATTATTTTAGGTGATGTCGAACCAGCTCACACAAAGGAAGCCAGGCTATGTTGCACTTGCTTCGTAATAGTAGTATATGCCTCTGGAGGGGCGGTTGAAAATAATGCCGCTGTTTTTTAAAATGTATTTATTGATTTATTTTTGCAAGGACTTTATGTGAGCCCAGTTACGACCAGGAGATGGAGCCATATCATAGAACAAGCAAATATGACACAGCAATATTATTCTACTCAGATTAGAGGCTTTAAGTCCTAATACAGACAGACAGCTAGTCTGTCTGCCTGTCCATCACAGAAGGGAATGTTCTTTTTGCAACCTGACATTTGCACTAATGCTCATGCCTCTCATGGAATACTTACTGGCATATACATTTAACATATACACCTATATATACATGCCACTACTAGTTACTTTCCCCCACACATACTTTCAATTGACATGCACACACACACACACACATATTGCTACATGGCAGACTGTAGTCTCAGCAGAACATGACACTAGAGCATTATCCTCAACTTCCTGATTACAAGTATGTATGCTGCTCTGTCTTGAAAGCAAACAATACTGACTCAACCTGTTGCCTGTTCTTAAATATTTTATATCTATTGGTGTAAGCATTTATATAGTGTTTGTGTTGGAGCATGAATCTTCTGCTGCACAGAAGATGCTGACAAGCTCCAGGTGTGTGGCTCCAGGGAAAACTGTTTTCAGTTGGTGAAGCTATGGCATCGTAAAACAGTCACATTGCAGGACATGCAATGTCAAGCAAGGCAAATGAGCTCAAACATGTCATGTTACAACTGTGCTCTTTGATACAAAAGGAAAAAACCGTCAAGATTTTCCAGGCTGTTTGAGGGGCTTGTTTCGTTAGAAGAGGATGGACTTTTAAAATACCCCAAATCATATATTATATTATAAATTATTATTACAACAAAGTGCATGTATCTGGTGAAATGTCCTGTATTATTTCATATCATATATCACCGGGGGGGAAAAGATATCGCAAAGAGTTTGTTTTTTGAAAAGGCTTAATTGATTTAAAGGGGATCGTTTGGCCTTGGTGGAGGTATGCACTCTACTGAATGCCATTCTAATGAAGCAAGAGTTTCAGAGAGGATTTCAGCTCTGATGTGTGTTGCATTCAGTTTGTGTTCCCCCCCCCACAAAATCTCTAAAAACCTGTATAACTGGGATAGCTAGGTATGCTATGTATGCTAACTTTATGGTTGCTGGGGATGAGACACATGACTTCGAGTATGTTGTAATTGTTGACACTGACATTTTTGTTGCATTGAAAGTTTGCTGATGGGCATTTGTACAATTTGAATATTGATCAAAGTGGATTAGTTTGAACGTAGTGAAAACTGAACAGGGTTTGTACCCAAGTCAAAAAAATAAAAGAATGAAAGTGACAAATAACACGCCAAAGTATGAGTATGTGAGACCGACAAATGATGACAATGTTATTTTATTTTGGATAGAAATGAGGAGAATGCATCTGTTGTGAAAAGAGGGTCAGTAATTCCTGCACAAATCCAACCATGAAGTTCTGGTTTTTATTGTCTTCAAGTTTTTGTAATGGCGGCACTTGAAGAAAGAGGGGGGGTCACAAAAAACAACAACATTAGGACTCATCTTCCGGGGTCAAGCAAGACAGCGAGTCTGTGAATGTTTAATAGGAACAATGTCGGCCATGTTTACCATCTTAATTTAGCATGCCAACATTTGCTAATTAGCATTAAACACAAAGTAAAGCTGCACTTGATTGTAATGTCATTAGTTTACAGTTACACTATTTCAACCAGATGGTGGTTCTAAAGAATAAGTCAGGGATCACAGAGAAGCCATTAGGATTGATCCTCTCAGCATTACAGATGTCTTTACCTAATTTTATGTCCCTCCCTTCTGTAGTTGTTGATATATTTCAGTCTGGATCAGTGGTGAACAGAGAGACTGACAGACCAAAACTGTTATCCCCTGAGCCATAATGCTAGCATGCCTAAAAATAACCACAGCAAATTGTAAACCCACCCATTCATTTTTACCATTCGTTTTTAAAGTACATTGTTATATTGACCAAAATTGTTGGTCAGGGAAAATGATGCCAAACAAAATGTCAAATTTGTGACCTTCTGTCGTCATGCAGGGGATTGAGAGATGAGCAGTCTGTGATAGTTGAGAAGCTTCTCTAATTCCCTGTCAATGTGCACAGACACACACACACACATACACACACACACACACACACACACACACACACACACACACACACACACACACACACACACACACACACACTAAGTATCACATTACCTGTGTTGTGGCTCACATACGTGTTTATCATTGCTGATTTATTCATAGCTCATACGCACACATGCTGCTATCAGTCAGAATAGAATTGATGATCTCTGCCTCAAAGATCGCAGCTCTAGATCACGTATGGCTATACTTTCTGTGTGGGTTTGCCACTGTTTCACTGTGTGCTATTTGTGGTCTCACGGTATTACATAAGACTTCATTCTTTTTGCTCCTTTTTCGCCGTGGTTCATGTCTCCGCATGCTATATCTCAGTCTGTGCAGAGACACGCGTTTTCTGTGTGTTACTGTATGTCTTAGAGGCGAGTTTGCAGTGTCAAGGTGTAGGATAGTCAACAGTTTTGTGCAATAAGGGATGTTCACTATGTCTGAATGCTGCTGAAGGGGGTTCGATTGCTTTGAGCACATCGTGTTTTCTACAAGACAGACAGGCTGACTGATAAATATGGTAACAAAAGAGGGAATGGAGACAATGTCGGGAATGTTTAACAACGAGAGCACATTTCAGACTCCAGCCCTGCCCAAAAAAACAAAAAACCTTTGTATACATTTCTTTGGGTCTCAGTTTTCAGAATATTCACATCCTTGTTGTCTCTCCTTCTCGCACTCTCCATTTTTAATTAATGCTGTTTTCCATCTGCCATGGCTCTAATTTGCTCCATTTTTCAGTCCAGCCATCACAGATCGAACAGTGACTCTTTCTCTGTGTTCACTAGTGTGTGACATCATTTTTGAGTGTATTGGTGCATGTGTTCGTCTGTCTCTGTGGACCAGCTCGGTGTGAACCCTGGTAGAGCTTTTGTTCTATTTTTTGCTCCATGTTTTTCCACGTGAGCATTGAACAGTGGGAAAGGAAAGGAAATCTCACAGTGCAAACAGCAAGAAAACTAAGAAATGTCTCAGCATTTTTTTCTTACCCGTTTCACCCTTTTCACCGTGGCTCAACCATCCTACCCCTATTAGATTAGTGACGGTCCATGTTTTTTCAAAGAACACATCTCGTCTGGCCTAGCTCTATGTGTGTGTGTGTGCGAGAGAGAGAGAAAGAGAGAGAGGTATGAGCGAAAGCTAGGACTTACATAACTCATCCATGAATGGCATCAGAGGGACATGAGCGAGTGGGTGAAAGCAGCAGTGTCGTGAGAGCTTTCATCCAAATGAACCACCACTGTTGAATCCAATTGTACTGTATCGATTCGTCTGACCTGGATGTTGTGAGTGAACAGTATGTACCTCTGCGAGGTGGGTCACACTTTGTGGAGCACATTTCCAGCCACGCTTGCAGCTCAGATGTAAAGTAAACAAACTATTAATATTTCAAATGACCTTTCAAACGCATTGTGAGCTGCCCAAACATACCAGCGCCTCACATGACAGTTCATTTACGCTGAGAATTTCTTCAGTCTAGTGAAATGAAAAGAGACGATCCTCGTTTCAAATCCACTGCAACAGCGGAGGGCTGTCGAAATGTAGGTAATTACAGCTTTACCACAGTTTACTTGGTAGTTTTATGGAATTATGGAGGCTGTAATTGCAGTGAGATGCCAATGTAATGAGTTTGAGTTACAGATACACAATGAGCTCCAATCCGAACCCGTCTCCTGACATGTTTTCAAATCTACAGCTGGCCCTAATGATGTCCTCCCTTTCCTCTCCTGCTCTCTTTTCTCCTCCTCTGTCTCGAAGACACAAACATGCGGTATTATGTCTGTCCTAGAATACCCAGACTTTGCCAATTACACCAGGAAGCATTGCCTCTCCTCTGCCACAATGAACAGACCTCAAAAGAACCATGGAGGGGAGAGGCAAAATCATCAGAGCAGCGTGAGCCGATGTTAGCCAGCTGATCGTCCTCCCAGACAGGGAGGGAGGGAGAGGCGAGGAGAGGGGAGGGGAGGGTAGCAGCGAGAGGAGTGACTACTGATGCTCCAGTAATCTGCTCTGTGTGAGTCAGTGCTGTTGAGAGCAAAGCAGCAGAAACGGCAGCAGCGTGAGACACGTTTTTTCCTCTCACGAGCGTCAACAACACAGAGGAGCAGGCTGGGCAAGGTGAGCTATAGGCTAGCCAAGAAAAGGAAGTGAGGAAGTGGTGTGGAGAGGAAAAGAGAGAGAAACTGACATCAGGAGGGAGAGAACAAGAGGAGAGATCACATTTTCTGGAGACCCCTTTTTTTTTGCGATTTCAAGAAGGACAGTGGAAGATCAGTGAACTTGATTGACAGCAGTGACAGTCCAGAGGAAGAAGTTAACTGTGACACTGAGAAGGTGGCAGTAGGTTTCAGACCCGCCGTGGTGCAGAGATGTCCTGGTTGTCTCCAGTGCAGTGGGCCAAATGGACATGGTCAGCGGTGACTGGGAGCGCGGAGGAGGAGGGACAGCCCAGATCCCAGAATGATGGAGACAAGTAAGAGGGCAAGGCGACCATGTTTGTCTGTGGTAGAAAGAGTGAATATGATGTACGTAAGGAGAGGAAGCAGGTTTTACAGGTGGGTCTGTATAAGGAAGAAAAAAAAAGAAAGAAAAAAAAGAAAGATTATTTGGAAATGAATGAGTGATTTTCTGTATTGGCTTCAATTTAAACAGGACTAGATGGATTGTGTGTATGTGTGGCTGTTTGTTTGGTGACTGCAGATTCCCCTGAATCATACTGACAGGTGGTGGATACACACACACACACACACACACACACACACACACACAGACAGACAGACAGACAAACTGACCGATGCTTTGGTATAATCTCAGATTCTCTCCTGTGCCATGGATCTCATGCTGTCATTGGCTAAAAAGAGGTTCTCAGGCAAAATGCAGGCACTCTAACTGTGAAGTGACTCCCAGTTTTGTGTGCAGCATCCTGTTTCTTAATGAGACAATAAACTCTGAGGACTGTTCTGATGTGTGTGGGTGTGTGTGTGTGTGTAGGTGTGTGTGGGTGTAGTTGTGTGTGTGTGAGGGCTGTTTGGGAACAGTTGCTGAAAGGTGGGGGAAGGGATGAAAGGCAAAGTTTCCAGAGCTTTTGATTCTTTTCTGTCCATTTCTAGTTTCTAAGTAACCACACGAGGCCATCACTGGGACTTGATCCAGTGTGTGTATCTGTGTGTGTGTGTATGTGTGTGTGTGTGTGTGTGTGTGTGTGTGTGTGTGTGTGTGTGTGTGTGTGTGTGTGTGTGTGTGTGTGTGTGTGTGTGAAAGGAAGGGGGGGTGAAAGGAAGGGGGGGTGGGTTATGTATTTGAGGATCAGCCCTGGATGGTAGTGTTTGTATAGAGGCCCAGCATGTGTGAATGTGTTTGTGTTAACGTATATCAGAGATGGAGTGTGTTTGGGTATTGGCAGCATTAGGTTTGTTCTTCGTGTGCCATTTTTCATGAGTGTGTGGACATTTTGATTTGTGTTCAAATGGCTGGCAGACCACATAAACTCTCACGCTCCCTGTCTCCCCCTTCCTTTTTGTCTCCACCGTTTAGAAATAAATTTGGGCTGTGTATCTAGGCAGCTGACAGAGCAGACTAATAGACTCTGTGTGTTCTGTGTGTGTGTGTGTGTGTGTGTGTGTGTGTGTGTGTGTGTGTGTGTGTGTGTGTGTGTGTGTGTGTGTGTGTGTGTGTGTGTGTGTGTGTGTGTGTGTGTGTGTGTGTGTGTGTGTGTGTGTGTGTGTGTGTGTCCTTAATGAGGATGCAGGTGGCCTTGTAGGACTTCACTTCCTCTTTTCTCCCTTCCTCTTCCTTTAAAACAAAGCAGCTCGTTGACTTTGAGAACTCTGAGATCTATTGTTTTTCTGTCACTTTAAGAAAACAGAAAATTGATTTTGGAAAGACAATCGTTATGTGTGAAAGTCACTTTTATGCTGCACAACACGAGCGGGGCCTTGACCGTTGTGTGTTTGTCGTTGAGCCGTTACATTATAATGTCTCTCTGTTCTCAAAGACAGTAGACTCCTGTTTGAGAAGCATTCTTATAGCTTCAAATCCATGCAGCAATGTCAGCAAATATCATCTGTTTGTATCACATGCTCGAAATCATTTCATGACAATATTCTCATATTCAAACTGGAGATTTTATATTTATTGCCAGGTAACTTGCCAAACTCTTGAGGTCTGATCTCTCTCTCTCTCTCTCTCTCTCTCCGTCTCTTTTTCTTGGTCTTTTGTGAGAGTGAATCGTTGTCTTTCTCTCTCTTCATAGTTCAGACTCGGAGGGGGCATTTGAGACTCCAGAGGCAGAGTCTCCAGGTGTTGTGAAGCTACTGGACCAAGTGGACATCTCGAACCACACAGGTGAGACGGTTCAGCTGAACCAGTGCTCTTATACTCCTCAGACTATGTCATAGCTGAATGATGATATTGGATTTTAAGCTGTTTGTGTTCAGACAGTTGTCATTGGACTGAAAATCAGTGATGTCACAGTGTCATGGAGTGCACCTGTACATCACTGCAGCAAGAAGTTCTACTTCATAAATGGCCCAGAACCAGATCAGGAGGTCAAGCAGCAAGACGTATAGAAAAACTTCTATTAATTTCATGCTCTTAGAATTAATAGAGATAAATGGCAGCTTTTACCGTAACACCAGTAATATATGTGATGATCATCAAAAGGATGGAAATGATATTTTTTTCCATCAACCTTTTTGTCATTCCGTCTGAGGAACAGCCTCCAGTTTTCTTCAGATTGGTTTAAGTGTTGGTTCATTCCAGTTACAAAAACATTTTCTCAGTCGTACACAGATAGTTTTAGTTCTATTTCCTCCCATTTTTAGATATTCAGTTTTAAGATCAGGGCTACGACTGTTATTTTCCCCTGCCATGAACAAAGTGAGGAGGGGGATGTAGGAATGGGTTCCGTCATCCATCACGTTTTCTTTTCTGGAGCATAACTCAAAAACTGTTTGATATTTGTTCACCAAAGCTTCTTCACACAACAACAAAGTACTGAATTAGTGCCTTTTGCTTTGTAGGAACTTTAGTATTTTTTCTGTTTCCATGCATGTTGCATGGTTGAATCTAGGCTCATTCTATGAGTGGGATTTGTCTCAAATCTGTTCTGTATTTTCTCACAAAACTTAATATACACATCTCCCACGTTTACTGGAGAGGTGCCTTTTGATATAAAGGGAATTATAAGCATTTTTTCATTCTGAAAATTGAACTTTTCTCTCAGATATGCAATCAACAACAATTGTCATTAACAGGAATAACTTAACTCACTTTTTTTGTTTTGTTTTGGCAGCTTATTTGTCAGCATAACAATTACACTAACTGTAACATTATGTGTTCAGTGTGTGGAGAGAAATCTCAGCTTGCCTGCTTTTGACTGTCACACAGACCTTGGATCAGCTTACTGTCATCTATGCAGACAGTGTGTATGTACAGTTATAGATGATATACATGAAGTTCCTCTTGTTTGGCACAGATTTGTAAATCGGTAATAGTAATGGTAAATAGATGAATACAGTTTGTTTAAAGCTGCCAAAGAGCCTCACTTTGGTCCGATCCACAGCCCCCTCATCACCCCTCCCACCGCCCTGCTTTCTCCCACACATGAGCACCACACATTACCATCAATTATTAGATCATCTGGAGGGCTTCTTCTGAGCTGAAACAAATGCTATTATATCACGGATGTTTACAAACTGTGTTTCACCTCCTCCAATCTGCTTTCATCGGAATAATTGATTTCCACATGTACTTTACCAGTGTAAAAATTAAATCGTTCTGCATGTTTTGGATGTCTTGGCTGGTTGAAGTTAGACACACTTTTGATGAGAACATTTGGGACACTGTGCCAGAGATGAATGTGTTTATTAAATAACGTTTGCAGTCAATAAAACACTTGGCTTTTTATGCTAAAGCAGCCACATGCTCTATACAAAATCTGGGTTAGTTTCTCAAATAAAGGTTCCACTGTGTGGAGTAATTTATATTCTGCTTAACTCTAACTATACTCTATACTTAGGGGGAATTACTATTCTGTTCATAGGAACAGCCGCAGGCCACAGTCGAACTGTATTTGCTGTTGAACTAGAGCTGAAACCTTAAATATCTAATCGTCTACCTGCAGTTTATCCGTCTCTCTTATTTTCCTCTCCATCCCATTCAGCCTCTTTTTCATCCAGTTGTGAAACTAAGCCTGATGTTGTTTTTGTTGCTAGGCCACGTGGTGGTGTGTACTCTGCATGACTGGGTGTGGTTCCTCCCTACATCTGTTCTCTGTCTCCAAAGGGTGTGTGTCTGTCTGAAAGTATCCAGATTTTGAGCAGACACTTAAATAAACTTGCGTTAATTTAATATATGATGTAATAAGTCACAGATTATCAGTCGGTCATGACTAACGATGTGAGAAGCTGATACCCTCTGAAGGTGACGGCGACTTCTCTCATGTTTTGAGAAGAATGACAAGAATACAGGAGAATAAAGGAGAGGTTTTTTTCCCGTTGTGTTATTCTGTGTGCTTGTGTGAGATTTACAGTATGTGGGGGTGTGCTTTTCAGTAACAGAGAGTCTTGAGTTTCAGCAGCAGGGTGACTCAACATAGAACAGCCTGCTGCTTTTCTTGTTAGCTCACTATGAGGACACAGGATGTGAAGTGCTATTACAGGAAGCCAGTAGCCATTTTAAATGTTCTAACAGAAGAAGGAGAAGCCATCACTTCACGTTTCAATCCCTGAATGACAGATGAAATCTTATAGAGTATCCACTTCATAGGGATATTTTACATAAGTTCCTATTTTAATTGCCAGGTATGTACTGTAGATCAAATTTTCATGAAACCTGGTGGGAAGGTTCAGCATCTGACAGGGAAAAACCCATTAAATCAAGAAGTGGATCTGGATATAGGTGCAAATCCAGTTAAGACATGTCATAGATATATGCTTATTAGGTTAGGTTAATCATTTGAATTTGGATGGAGGATTTAATTTAATTTAAAAGGACTGTTGGGTCTTGGCGGAGGTATGCGATCTACTGAGTGCCCTTCTCCTTTCTGTTTATGTTGTTTTTACTTTTCTATTCTTCTTAAGTCTAGTGTGTGTTTTACCTAATTTTTTTTATTGTGAGGCACTTTGTGATGTTTTGCTCTGATAAGCTTTTGTATAAACCTACTTACACGTTTAACCTGTATACTTTTCTATCTCTTTCATAGTTCCTCCTGATGCTACAAACCGTTTTCTAGACAAGAACTTTAACCAGGATTTGGGTTCAGTTTCATCCCCAGAGGTTGATTCCCTGAACAACCTCATTGGATCTTCACCTAATGACAGCGGCTTTGGTCTGAACCAGAACCTCAACCTGACCCGAGGCAGCAAGCCCAGCCCTGGCGCTCTCCCCCAGCCTCCAGCCCTCCGGCCCCCTTCGCTGTCTGTCCTCTCCCCTCTAAACAAACCCGATCCTTCAGAGGTGGACGATGAGGCTCCGCTGACGTGTGACTCCAGCCTGGACTTAAATTTGAGCCCCTGTCACGACATGTGTGTGGACCCTGACTTGCTTAATGGAAACATGAACTCTGACACTGTGCTGTCAAACACAAAACTACCCTGTGAGACCAGCAGCACAATTATCACGTGAGTAACACATGAGAAAACAAACACACACAAAGGCCAATCCTCTTCAGTCATCAGCCTGTGGCTGAGCTAGTATGACTCACTGATCTTCAGCCTGAACAAATACTGCTCTCTTTTTTTATTGCTGTTGGGAACATTGGTGAATGCTCGCCATTGTGTTCCCATTTTTACCTGTGTCCTGTTGTGTGGTTTTCTCTTCTGTGCATCCATTCATTTCATTATACTGTAGTTTTTAATGTTTTTTTATTGCATTTAGTTATTTTATATATCAAGATCTGTCTTGATTTGCTTGCATTATTCTGCATGTCCTGATTTTTAACAACAATCTTTTCTTTGCTGACAGTGAAGCCTTTGACAGTGAAGGAGCAGTTAACGTGTCAAACAATGCCCTCTTGTGACACTCTTCAGTTCAGATTCACATTATAATCCTCCAGCTTTTTGTCGTATTGGCAGTAATGTTCTACCAACCATTTCTCATGTTGTTAGAACAGTTATTTGCTGCTTGGGAAGTTCAGTTTTCACTGAATAAAGATAATTAGATTTGATTAATTGGTTCAAATCAGGTAACATCACTGACCTCGTATTACAATGTGCACTAATTTAGATGTTTTTTATATTGTTATAAAAAAAATTTGGCTAAATGAGAGGTTTGTAATGAGTTACACCTTATGGGTCAATATACTTTTACATATTGTCCATGAGGATAGGCTAATATGAAAATATTAAAGCACAGAAAATACTTGATTTTTAATTTTGAGATTTTCTATTGTTATTTTAGTTATCATAATTAGTTAAATACTCTAAGTTATCATATTAGCTTTATGTTAAACTCACCTGAATACTTTCATTCTTTAAAAAAAAAAAAAAAAACTATGATAACCCTGCACTCACCTTGCGTTTAACCTCACGTCCCGTCCTCTCCCGTGTCTCTCCTTCCTTTCCCAACCTTTCATTCTGTGTCCCTTCTCTCTGTGTGGCATCAGGACTGCTGAGCAAGTCCATTTCCTCTGTGTTCTGTTGTAAGTATTGTATAACCGTGCGTGTAGACATGCGTGTTTGTAATTGTAGTTCTTGCTGTCCAGGTCCAGGCTCATTCCACAGTTTGTGGGTCATCCAGCTGATCTAAACTTTCCTTCAAACACAAAATAAAGGTGGAAAAACAAGTGTATGGAGGAGATTTAGAGAGTAGACAAGGGAGAGTGTTATTGGAAACCCTGTTAGTCCCTCTAATGCTCTGCTGTTGCTCTTATTTCAATTTGGCAACAGTCTCACACATTAATCTGCTTTTTCTTCAGTGTAATTCAACTCATTTAGCTGAGCTTCAGAATTCAGCACACACACAGAGCAGAGCAATGAGGTCTGGCTGTAAGGTGTTCTGTCCCTCCTGCTTTCTCTTCTCATCAATACACCAGTCCACATGTACACACATACAGAGATATCATCTGGTTAGTGTTGATGTTGTTATTGACATTCTCTCTCAGGAACTCCTGTAAAGTCAAGCAGGGCCACCCGATGCAAAAGGACTTATGCGGACAGGTAGGCAGTGACGATGTGTCTGCTGCTCATCTGATTGACGTGTAGTGTTTTAAATGTTTCACACAGTCAGTGTGGATGATTCCGTTTGTTGCTGTTACAGGACGACCATCCTGGAGACCACGCCACAGATGAGGAGAAGTTGGCGAACAGTGTTGGTGTCAAACCGGACAAGGATGAAAACAGTGAGTAACTCAGTCAGTGAAGATTGATTTTAATGCTGTGCCTGTGTGTACATGTCAGAGAGCCAACCAGTTACAGTACACTCTCATACAGCAGTGAACCGCTCAGTTAGGATACTGTATAGAGATAAGAAAGCTAGATGTTAAAAATTAGACAGCATGCTTTAGCATTCCTCCATCAGTACTGGAGAGCAAATTTATGTTTGGCTTGCAAACACAACATTAATCACTAACTTGACACTTTATTTTACCCTGGATTGAAACACACAGTGATTTATGATTGCGTCATTTTTGCGGAGAGCTGTTTTGGTCTCACTAAACACATTCAGATGATATGATCACCTAGGTGTGTGTGACACAGCATTAGTGACAGGCTGGTCTGATTTTAGCAAGCCTTACTGGCTTACAGGCTCTGCCTGTGGTTTTATTCTTTCTAAAGACATGATTATTTTCCTGTGAATGTTAGTAATGGGCTGGCTTCACTGGAAAAACAGGCAACTCTCAAGGATGTTGTAATTCTGCAATATGATTACAAAATACAGGCAGATATTTGTCATTGTTAGAGGAAGTGTTTTGGTGTGTGTAGTGCCAATACCATAACTCATCATTGAGTCACAACTGAGTGGAAAACAAACTGCCAATGGCGTGAGTTTATTTTAGGCAAGACTTAAACTGCACATTAATGTTATTAATGAAAATACTTCCAACAGACAAATAACCCATTCGTTGGGCAGAGTAATTTCAGAACCACCATTTTAGTTATTTTTGTGGTGATGACGAGCACATGTGGTTGTAATAGTGGTATTTATTATTAGAAATACAACACTTCTCCAAAAACAGTTGGGACACCTTGTAAAATGTAAATAAAATCAGAATGCAATCAAATTGGAAATAAACTGAACTGACATCAGTTTTACAATATGTTCCAGAGGCCATGTGGTAATATTCTTTATACAGTCATGTGTTTCACAAAGTGGGGAACCTCGCCTCATCCTTGCTTGTGAACAACGGAGCCTTTAGAGGATGCCCCATTCTTACCTAATCATGATAATATGGTCTGTTACTAATTAACCTGTTTATCTATGGTAAAACAGGCATTTTTAAGTATTCCACAACTTATATATTATACATATATTAAAATATATGTTTTAATATAATGAATAAGGGTAGAGACATGGCACTGCCACCGATATGTGGCTGAAATAATGAAGATTCAGACTCACTCAAATGGATTTCGTGTATCTGTGAAAGGTAAAAAGTTGTAACGAGATGAGAAATAGATCCGATCCAGCCTTTTGGAAAATCATCTTTTTGTTGATAGCTCATACACTATTGATGATAAACACATGATTCCAAATTCTAGGAGTAGGTTTCAAGGTGACATTTAAAAAACGATGTCATCATGACAACATCATATAGTGTGTGCTATCCCTGGGTGCAATAATGCAACAACTGATGATCTCCTTACTGTGATACAAAATGTATCCCCATGGGAATCATTACAGGTTTTTGTTTTCACGTAGTCTGGAAACTATTGTCAGATTGTGCAAATTTTAGTGACAATGGCTTTTGTGGAGGTAATGTGCTCTCTGAGTGCTTTCCAGTTGATGTGTGCATTGCTGTCTTCTAGTTCCAGATTGCCAAGTGACATCAAAACCTGAGGATTCAGACAGCTGCTCTGTGGTAAGTGAATATCACAACTGAGCATTCATGTCCATTACCCCTATACAGTCCCATATACCGTATATTTATTGATCATCATAGTGTTACACTCGTATGCATGTTGTCTGTCCAGTGACCAGTAGGTGGGGGTAAAGTACTATTATTGTGTGAACTAGCTCATCACCATCAGATGCAGTAAAAAAAACAGTCCAGCCTGTCGCGTCATTACATTTCAACTCTCTGTTATGATCACATTTGCACATTGTGTTCAGCTCTGAATGTGTGATGTTTGCCTTCTAAATGCACATTATTCAAAGTTTTTGAGATTTGAAGATGTTATAGATCGCCTAGTTTTGCGTTATCTTGCATATCTAAAGCTGCAGTATGATCGCTTATAAAAATGACTGCACTGTGCTGTAGGACGGCAGGAGGTTCTTAGTGTCTGCCTCCATGTTCATGTGCTCATATGACAGATGGATTTAGAATTATCATTCAGGAGATTAAAATATGGCTGTCATAATCCAGGGAAGGACAGCGGGGGAGACGAGAGACAGTGGAAGGAGAAGAACAGGGATTTAGATTTGTAAGATTAAAAGAAGAAAAAGAAATACAAGAGGCTGAGAATGAGTGAAGTTTAATTATGAAAAAAATAAATAAATTAGGTTTCATGGCTGTAAACCAAAAACTCATAAATCCAGTTTATTGCAAAAACATGCGCGATTTTGTCTGTTTCTCTCACTGATTGGTATATGGTAACAACTGGTGATGCAACCTGTAATGAGTTACATGTAAAATTACATATTGACTGCAAAGAATAATGTGCTGCACAGAAAATTGTGCATTTTATACATTTTTGTATATTCTATATGTATATAAAAAGAAACAGTAGAATGTTTGCATTGAAATTATTTAAATACAAGAAGGTAGAAAAATATTAGAAGACACAAATAATCACCCAATGATGAGAAAAGGGTACCATTGACAAATGGTATGTGTCTTTGTCATAAATACCCTATAAATTATTGAAACTTTAAGGTGGGCTTAACAGATTTCCCTCTGCCCTCAGCAGCATGAGGACTCCTGCAAACTGAAGAAGGAGTCAGGGGAAAGAGATATGGAGAAAACAGGAAGTCATGCACTGGATTCCATCTGCATCAGTGAGGCGGAAAAACAGGCCGTTCTCACCCTCATCAGAGAGGAGGTACACACTTTCATCCCACTCGCCCAGCTTGAAATTCGTCATCAATTTGCCTGTCATTCTCTGAGTGGATCCTTTTTTTTTTTTTACTCTTTAATGGCACAGTTCAGTTCACAGTAGACATCTCTTTTCAGATCATCACTAAAGAAGTGGAAGCAAATGACTGGAAGAAAAAGTGTGAGGACAGCAGACAAGAAGTCACAGAGATGAGGTTAGAATATGTTGCTGCATTCTTCTTACTTATTTCTCACCTCTTACGTGATGTTTTTAATGAAGTGATACAGAAGAGATCTTTGTTTTGTGGAAGCTGCTGCTTGCATCACATTTTTGTATCCCAAATGTCACTAATTTAAGAAGACATTATCTTTTTAAATGATGGGGATTTTGAGGTTTAGACTGCATTGAAATATTAAGGAATTAAAACTTATAAGGTTAAGTACGATTTTTCATGTGCTTTGTCTTATAACAGGAAGGTTGTTGCAGAATATGAGAAGACAATTGCTCAGATGATTGGTGAGTAGAAATGTTAGAAGATACAATCTACTAGAACATTAAAGGTCCAGATCAGACTTCTACTTCACATTTGTTGGATGTGATCTGAAATCCACAAAACACACGTTTTACTTTTTCCCATCTTCTTCGTTCCTCTCAGAGGACGAGCAGCGCAACAAGCTCGGTTCCCAGAGGGCTTTGCATGCTGTGACGATGGAGAAGGAAGCCGCCATGGCAGACCTGAACTCCGTAGAGCGCTCTCTCTCTGACATGTTTCGGCGTTATGAAAATATGAAGAGCACCCTGGAGGGCTTTAAGAAAGTAAGGGGTCATTGGAAAAGTTCATTTCTCAATGAAAGTGTCAGTTTCAAGAGCTGAGGTGATTATCTCACATAGCACAAGTTGGAGGGCTTTAAGAGGATTAAGATGAGAATAGGTTTGGAAGGTATTCTGTGATTAGGGACAGTGGTCGCCTAGAGGTGAGACAAGTATGGGTTTGCATAGTGGGTCATAAGGGAAATCTGACCCTCAACTCAGTTACCACACAATTCTTTTATACGACTGCAGCAGAAAAAAACCCATAATGAAAGGTTAACCCCAACTTTTGACCCTTGAGTTGTCCTGCAGCTGTTTCAAAGCAGCTGATCATGGTCCAACAGGAAGATGTGGTGTTTTAATTGGCAGTGCCCAGGAGAGAATGTGTCCAACTTCAGGAATTCAGAAAGATTAGAAAGAGAAAAGCCTCCAATCTTTAGAAAAATATCCATAAATAATAAGTGACTTGAACAGTTACCACTGTTTAAGAATCAAGTGCATAATTTTACATTACAAGACAAAGTATGCACAATGTTGGCTCTGCTTTCTCTCAATATGATAAATAAGATTGGTTGTTCTTTGTGTCCTTGAACAGAATGAAGAGGTGCTGAAGAAGTGTGCTCAGGAGTATCTGGCCAGAATCAAGCAGGAAGAGCAGAGATACCAGACACTTAAACTCCATGCTGAGGAGAAACTAGACAAGTACGCAGAGGCTGAAAGGAAATCTAGTGCTCTAACAAACTAAATACTTTTATGTGTTTCAGATGTTGCAGTATGAAATGTTTGATCATTTCCCTCATTCCATGTATCTTTCAGGGCCAATGAGGAGATCGCTCAGGTGCGTTCAAAGGCGAGCTCAGAGAACACGGCGCTAACAGCCAGCTTGAGGAAGGAGCAGATGAAGAATGAGTCTATGGAACAAGCTCTGCAGCAGAAGGTAGCAGACACTCTCATCTGCCTCCATGCTGATTTGACATAAAACGCTTACCTCACAATGACACAACAGACCATATGAACCATCTTTGCGTCTTTGAATACCTAGAAAAGCACTATATAAATAAGATGTATTATTATTATTATTATCTGTTTAAGCTGTGTTCTTGTGCTGTAATTCAGTATATAAAGATGTATTAAATGTACTTCTTCATTCTATGTTGTGTTGTCACAGAATCAAGAGATCGAGGAACTCACCAAGATCTGTGATGAGCTGATTGCCAAAATGGGAAAAATAGACTGAGTGAAAAAAAATCCCCCTAAATCAGCCACCGCCGCCCACCTGGTCCTGCCTCACAGTGACGCCCTGTGCATGCTCCCAGACAAGAAGCAATTCTCATACCCTCTTCCAGTCCTGCTTCACAGAGACTGTTTATGTACAGATGTCTGAAGTAATTTCCTCTATGCTACAATTGCACTCCTTGTGATCAGAATCAAGAAGAGTCTGGACACTGGTCATTCTTTGAGTTAAGGCTCTGTTATATGTATGTGGTAACACTGTTTTGCTTGCATTTTTAATGATTTTGAGGCCCTCTGGGACTCTTGTGCTTTCGCTCGTCTTGCCAGTGAACAACAACTCAACTTAAATTCCCAGAAGCTTAACAGCTAAATTCCCAGCAACTCCTCCAACAAGATGACATAATGCAGGCTGGGTTTGCTTTAAAGTTACACTTACACATACAGTCTATCTCAATGTGCTTTGACAAGGATTGTTTTATATTAAAGCAACAACCCTTAAAATGTATTTTTCTATGAAGTAAATAAGAATTTAATCTGAAAGAAAGCTCAGGGGTATTGTGTGGAGCAGAATGAGGTCAGGGTTAAAGTCAAGCTGCACAAGAACTGGAGGAAAGGATTTAGGATTATTTGAGGAAATACAGAGTCCTCAGAAGGTTTGGTTTTGTTCAGGAGTGACTCTGAAATCACAATGAGACAGGACCACATCAGTGAAACTGAAGCAGCATATAATTCACAGCATTCCCTTTACCTGGTTAACATTTAGACATGGCAAATAAGTCACAGAGAAGAATGTTATCTTGACAATCATAGACTTTCCAGTGATTGTCTACACTTCCAATTCACAAAGTCTAAATTCACTCCACCACCTTACTTTAACCATGCTGTGTTTAGAATCCTCTACTGAATATATTGAAATCGTTACAAGATAAGCAAGTGCTGCAATATGTCAGTAATCTTTTTTTAAAACCATTACTGTCATAGATTGAGTTTTTTGTTGCTTATATGTGATAAAGGTGTGTGTTTATGTCACTGCACTAGTTTTCAACAGATATCTGTTTCTTTGCATGTTTATTTCCATCGCATAATATTTGTCAGAATGCATATCTTTTCTTCAACACCAATACAAACAGTTGTGTGAGGCACAGTATCTTAGTAAAAAATGGCTGTGACTTAGCAACTGGGTATCATCATATCATCAAATATTTCAAAACTTTTGCCAATGATACCCGAATATTGAAAACAGAATTCAATACTTGCCTTTTTCTGCGGAAGACATTAAATTTCCACTTAACGAAAAAATTCTCAGTAACATCAATGTTTTTTGAAGGCTTGCAAAAACTGCGTGCCTCAATAGAATCCAGTTTAAAATTTGTCAGTATTAAGTCAATATATGGTCAAAGCAACTTAAACAAGAATAAAAATCTGAAATCTTAGTTCTTGACAGTTTTCAGTATTTCGTTTACATGGAGTCAGAACACTGTTGAAAATGATACTCAGCCTCTTTATTACCATGTAAGTCCAAATGACACAAATCCACTGATGTGCCACAATTTTTTATTTGTGCTATTCTAATATTATTTTACATCTAACATTGTTTCACCACTTTAGCTCCTTTCTTTAATCATTGTTTGTATTTGTAAATTAGAGATGGCAATCTCCCATTTGTGTTGACACACTGATGTATGAGTTAACTACAGAGTACATTTATCTGAATGAACATAAATATAATAGTTCTACGACAATATTTTCTTGTGTTTTTTTTTGTTTTTTTACTTGTGTATTTACGGCTGTTCGTGGTTGTGTGTGTGTGTGTATGTAAATATGTGTGTCATTGTCATGTTTATGATGGCCTCAGCTTCAGCCTCAGTGCCAGTAATGACGCACAGTTTACATCTTAAATCAGACTTCCCAACAGACACACCCCAAATGAAGTAGTGGCATGACAGAATAATGACCTTAGCCTTTTTTTTTTTTTGCTTCAGAATCATTCTGCATCCACACTTTGAAAACCATCAGTAGTTACAAAATTATTGTAGAATCAAGTGAATCACAACATTGATAGCCTTACAACGCTGAAGTGTAACTGTACCTCCTGGTTTAAGCTTGCTTGGCTAAGTCCTGTGGGTGCTGGCTGTGCAGCATAGACACAGATTACAGAGATAAGACCTTAATGCCTTCAGACACCTTTGCATCCCTAAACCCCCCCCCTCCTCCTCCTCAACCACTGGTGTCCCCTTCATCAAAGTCTCCTCTCAGCTCATCCACTCGTTCTCTGGACTCTCTAAGACACAGTGACCCATCAGCCAGCTGCCATGAAAACTGCTCTCGCCCTGCTGCTGTTCATCTCTCTGTTCTGCCACTGTAAGTTTTCTATAACACTGATATGAGCACTGGTTTTGGGAATGATTTAGTTGATTAGCTGCTGGGGGACTCATTGCTCAGAGGTTATAGAAGCACTGCGATTCAGAGGATCCAGGATTTTTCTGGCCTATAGCAGACCTTTGACCTCCGTGGAAGATTAATTTTCCGATGGTCAAAACAATTTTCCATATCTGTCACATGTTCGGACTTGCAAGGTTTGAATTATGTATTTGTCAACTCAATCTGCACTAAACTGCATGATGGAAAAATAGATACAGTCTAACAAGTTGTTTTTACATACAGCAGTTTTGATTGTGTGCAAATATGTCTGAGTCATAAATTTGAGCCATGGATGGATCGCTCAGTAATTCATATTGGGGAGAATTAACTATGAGTGTGTGTGTCTGCATGCTTAGTCTCAAGTCAGATGCTTTCTCTTGTTCTGTCTGTGAAGACCACGCCCTTAAATGTCACACATGCGTGGCATCCAATGAGGAGGACTGCAACCGACAGGGCTCCACCTCCTGCCCTCAGTACGCTGATGCCTGCTCCACCATCACAGGACCCAGTGAGTAAACACACACCCAGGAATACATGTAAAAGCTTGATTTGGTTGAATCTAGAATTGCAACAAAAGCCTCACCAGAGGTCACGTTGATGATCAGCTGCTCGCACGAGGCAGCACTTATGCTGTTTCCAGTGACCAAGAACAGATTTTTATAGAAGATATATTAGATATATGAGAACTTTGTGTGTGTGTGCATGTGTGCGTGTGTGTGTGGTCATGGGACTGGCCTATCCATATATCCTATAACCACAAACCTCTGTATACCCATGTGTGTGTGCGTGTGTCTTTCTGAGTGCATCAAGATGTGACAAGTGAGAGCATGGGAGGGAGTTCACTGGGTTCACAGTGTCACACCAAGTTAATTCATTGCCTTTAATCATTTCAAAGAAATTTCACTGTGCATGTTTGCCGGCGTCACGTGTCAATTTCTGTCATTTCCAGACACTGTGATGAAGTCGTGCACGTACAAGGGTTTCTGCAACAAGGCTCAGGGCAGCAGTTCTGGTGCCAAGATGGAATGTTGTTTTGGTGATGACTGTAACGGGCCCCACAGGAGCCACAGCCACAGTGACCACCACCACAACAGTGCAAAGGCTCTGGCCACCAGCCCCCTCCTGCTCACCACAGCCCTGCTGCTGCGCATGGCCGTCAGTCAGCTGTGAATACCTCCACTTCTCTTTTACTCCTTATTTGTTTAATCCATTCTTATGATGTGTTGTCCACCCCCTCCTATTTGTCACTATGCCCCACAGAGATTTATAATACAGTTTTACAAAAAACGTGAGTGGCAGAGGGTTTCAAGTGGTTTAAGGCAGAAAAAAAACTGTGTTTCTGATGACTCTTGGTCCACTGAAGGTCTGTCCCATAAAAACAAGCTTCTATGCGTCGCCTTTCATTCTGTTTTTTTTTTATCATCGTCAAAAACTTGAAAAGTAACCTCATTATATCTGTAGTGGTATGTTCACTTTCAGGTTATGTAAAGCTGTAAACCATCCTGTGAACCTGAGAAATACACCCACCTACTTTATGTATTTTGTATAGCCGATGGTGTGGTTTCGGTGCTGGGGTGCCTCAGTGGCTAGCTAGTGCACAGCTTGCGTCACACAATAGAACCACATTATTCACCTGTGTTGTTACCATGGATACTAGAGAGGAAACTGAGTATTTTAACGCCGCAATCTAAGCAAGCTGTTGTGGTCACGGTGTGTTTAATGCTTGAAACGTTCATTTCATGCATGCATGCTTGTCTCAATAAAGATAAAATCACACCCTTATTTTTGTGTGCGCGCACTGGATGTTTGTGTGACATCAGATTTGAAATTGCACATTTGAATTTGTGTTTATGTTAATGTACCTGATTGTGAAAACATATGTACAGCAGAGAGTAAATAGTCAGACACTGTGTGATTTTCAGCAGAAACAAGAGGCCACTTTAGGACTTCCTTCTGAGAGTGTGTAACTTGAATCCTGTGCAGTCACCACAGGATATGAAATCAGCAGTGTAAGTCTCCCTCCTCAGGCAGGTCATATGACGTGCAACCACTTCCTCTTAACAGGCTACAAATTTTACTAAAAGAAAAAGCAAATATGATCACTCCTGTTCTGTGATGCACATATCTGTTATTTCAACACGTAGAGAGGTTCTGCACCAAGGAAGACTGCACATGTGTGTAAACTGTAAAGCCAGACTCTTGACCACACATTAGTTTTTAAACCAGGGGGTCAAATCAGTTCATCCTCAAACCGCATTTCATCACAGGACTCAAACTGTGGTCACCTTTGTGTAAAAGTGGAAAAACAGTGACACAACACTGAGGAACTGTATTTATGTTGCATACAGTTTTATGTACTTTTTGTTGTTACTTTGTTTATCAAGGTTTTATTTAAAAACAAAATAAGATCAGAATATAAGATGCATTCATTAAGAGTAAAGTACATTATAGTCAAGGATCACCTGGATACAATATTAAAGCACAAATTATTCTGCCACTCATTATTGTCCAGAGCTAAATTATGGTAGGCTTATATGTTGTTTAGGCTAAAACTGGAAATCAACCGACAGGAACATGTGATGTCATTAAAACAATACTGAACACATTCAGGTAAAGAAACATTATTATTTGCTGTATTAAAACCATAATGATAACTTACAGATGAGCATATTTGTAAAGGTGGCAAGTATTTGTATTTTCATGGGGAACACTTCTAAAAATGTTTAAAGATACAGTACTGTGCAAAAGTCTTAGGCAGGTGTGAAGAAATGCTGTAAAGAATTTATGCTGTTTTGAAGGCAAAGGGTGGTCACACCAATTATTGATTTGATTTAGGTTTTTCTTCTGTTCGCTCACTTTGCATTTTGTAAATCGATAAAAATAAACAATTAAATTTTATATTTTTGAGCGCATTCTTACTTTACAGCATTTCTTCACACCTGCCTAAGACTTTTGCACAGTACTGTATGTGTTATATAATATAACTAAACTAGCTTCTTGTACAGAATTTTGTTTGGATTTCTAAAATCCTGGGTACGGGCCTGCTTCTGGAGGAATATTTTTTACATGTTTGGTATTTCTACTGTTACTGTTACACTTAAGTACAGGATCTTGCAGCACAGGAAGTCATTTTTTGGTACCACTGCTTTTGGCGCAATTTTTTGCCACCTGTCACTCTCACGTCCCTTTACAGGTGTACGAATGACACTAAGTACATTCCCGTTTATCCAGGTATACACTCATCTAACAGGCCCCTCCTTCTCCCTATGACCCAGTTCAAAGTTGCCACCAAGGAGAGGAGATACTGTAGCGCACACAGATGCAGGAAAAACAGACAGTGCGCACGTATAATTTTTTCTCTGCAGCGCCTCAGTGACACGAGCATAAGCTGTCAGTGACAGAAGGAAGGAGAGATCTATGCTGCAGGCCTTATTATGTTGAAATTTGAAAAAGTTGAGCTTGGTTTAGTTCCTCTTTTATAAACAGCGGCATAGCAGAGGAGGACCCCGGCCGGAGCTGAGAGGACTCATAGATCACATCCGGGGCTGGTTTATTCTAATAACGAAACGTCCAACCCGGAAAAAAGACGAGTCGTCTGCAACCCGATCACACAAACAAACAGACGAGGCGGTGGAAGTTAGATACAAACCGGCTTCGTCAGTGTATGTTGATTGTAAAAGTTGTTAAAACTTTGTCTGCCATGGGGCAAACCATTTGCCAAACTCGGGTCTCCCCTCTCTGCTTCGGAGCCGTGCGGGGCGCTGTCTCTGGCGGACACTGACTCTTTACAGCGGGTAAGCAAGCAGTCTGTCGACACTGGCACCCTGTGCGTGTGTTTGTGTCCTCATCCCTGCGTGTGATGATACAGTAGGCCCACAGAAGGTGTGGCAGTCTGTCGAGTCCGTGGACCTGTGAGTCAGAACCGGTCATCTGAGCTGAGCGACAGTAACGTGTCACTGAGTAATTATGCCAGATCACATTTTAAATGTTTTTTTTATTGCACACTCAGTATCATTTCAGGCTATACGTGCACGTCCGGGATTCTCAAACCTGTCATTCAGTGGCGCGGCGTCTCCCACGTTTGTCTGTTTGTCCGTGAGATGTGTCGAAAGCTGTCAGCGGTTTTTGGTGAAATTTTGTATGGGGTGGATCTTGGGTCAAGGAAGAGTGGCGTTTACATTTTGAGGTGGATCTACGTACGGATGTGTATTCTGGATCATTTTTAACTTTCTTCAATATTGAGACATTTTGCAAGTATAATAATAACACTGTAATAATAATAATACTGTAATAATAATAATAATAATAATACTGTAATAATAAAAAATAAAAAAACACTAAATTCTCAGAATGTTAATTGCATATTTGAGGAAAAGTTCAATTTTCAAAATTGAAAAATAAATAACAAAATGCTTACAATTCCCGAAATATCAAAAGGCATCTCTTTGTACATAAAGTTTTAGGAAAAATTATTGAACAGTTTTTGAGTTACGCCCCTGGCCTCCCTCATCTGAGACAATTCCCCATCACAGAATGAGCCTAAATTCAACATGTAACCATGGAAACAGGAAAAAAAATCCTAAATAGCAAAATGCAACACTTCAGTACGTGGTTGTTGTGTGTAGAAAGTTTTGGGAAATATATTAAATGGTTTTTGAGTTATGCTCCAGAGACCAAATGTGACGGACAGACGCAATGGATAGAACTCATTCCTATATCCCCCTCCACACTTCCTTCATGACGGGGGATTAATGAACAAGAAGAAAGAGGCGGATCTAGGAGTTTTGTAACTCAGGGGCCACAAAGGGGCCACATTTTACACAGAGGGGCCAAGTATATGTCCAACATCCATGCACATTTCCTTATTCAATAAGATCTATATACATACCATTCCTAGTTTGCCATTGGCTCTATACGTTTGGGAAAAGACACACATAATTTGGTATATTTAGCAAATTCTGCCTTGTTCAAGCACATTGTCAAAAAAGCTTAAGAAATAAAAGTTCCTGTCAAAATAGAACAATTGTGCATTTTTTATGACTGGAATCTCAGAATTTTGACTTCATTCTCAGAATTTATACATTATCATTAATGTCATGCTGATTTCAAGCCAGGACTCACTTCCATCATACTTTTATTACATTAATTGAATTTACTGAGCGATGGCTGTACCATGACTGAAACATTATTTCCCAAATAAGACGAGTCTTTCAGATGGTAATGTTTCAACAACATACACAACACAACAACATAAATACTGCATCACTATAGTTACAAGAGGTGTTTGAGGCTCCACCAAAAAAGAAAAAAAGAAAAAAGACAGGGGCACTTCAGGGACAAAGCAGCTTCCAGCTGGGGCCAGTGCCCCTCTGGCCCCACCCCTGGATGATTGGGGATAATAATAGGCCAATCAAAATAGAAATACCCAGACATGGACCACTCATGATGTTCAATCACTTCACGCAACTAGAACCAGATCTGGATCTCTCTGGATCTTGGAGATAAAAATATATATTTGGAGTGAGGCAATATGTATTGGCTGACAGTATGGAAACAGAGAGGGGTGGAGAGATGGCACTGCCATAAGTATGTAGCTGAGATAATGCAGATTCAGAGTCATTCAAATGGGTTTCATTTATCTGTTACACCTAAGAAGTTATAATTAGATGAAAAACAGATCCGGATCCACCATTATGGAAAATCACATTTTTGTTGTGTCTCGCTCTCTTAGTACTTTCTTGTTAAATGCATTGAATATCCAGCTGTCAATGTCACTGAAGGAGGTAAGTATTCAATTGTGTGGTCAATATAATGTCAGACAAAGACAAAACTGAAAAGTGCCTGTCACTACTTCCCAGAACTCAAGGTCACGTATATAATTTGCTTTTGTTTGTCCAACCAGCAGCTCCAAAACTGTCCAAATCATCCAAAGATATTTTATGTACAATTCTGAGGTATTTTAATTGAGTAATGCAACATTATATTTTCTCTCCACTTTATTTAGGATCAAAATATTGTGTTTTCACTCCACTACATTTATTTTAAACCTTAACTTTACAAATCAAGGTTTTATTGTCAAATACATATGACTATATGACTTTGTTGCAGTGGGATGGTGCTTGAACCTTACCTTTTAAAACTGTAAGGCCCTGCCCTGCTTTTTACCAGACCCTCCCCTTGTCTTTTCAAAAAACTACAACATTCTGTGATAAAAAAAAAAAAAATCAACAATGTTGAACTTCTACAAGACATTTATTCTTAAAAAACACATTTCACAGGAGAAGTGGAATAAACATCATGCCTTCCAAACTTTACAGCTCCCCACCCACTCCCAATATGTTTTGTACAGTCCTGTAAATTGTGAAGCAGTGAAATAAAAAGTAAATGAAGCTGTTAAAATTACCTCTACCTCAACCACCTCCACTAAACTAACTTTTATATTTAATACATCAATAATATCAATAATGTTCCACCACTGTCAGCCAATCCTCACCATTCAGAAACTTCAACAAAGGAAAGTTTGATAGATTTCCTTGGGAAAATCAATCAAATGGTTAATCAGTTAATTTTCATTAATCGATTGTGCTCTACATTAAAGGGACCCTCCACCAATTTTACATGTCAAAGTCAAATTAATTTCCAAAAGGAGTACTTTCCAGTTTGTTGTATGATGTCGTCTGAGACTCTGGAAGAACTTTGTCAAAGTTGAGCAGTTGGAACGTGGCACCCTGGTTTGAGCTTGAAGTCTTAAGACTGTTAAAACTCTATGTTACAAATGAGGGGCAGGGTGTGTCTAATGAAATATGCTGCTGCTGGGTACTGAGTTGCATTCAGGGATGTGGAGGATGGAGCATTGGTGGTGCTTGCCTGAAAGTCAAGATGTGATGACCTGTTCTGCATTGATTGTGACCATTTCTTTGGTTGTTCCCTCAGTGTAACACCCTTTTGAATCAGTCTCTGTTGATCAGACACACATCAGTTACATAGATAAAGCAGAGTGCATGCAAATTTCACTTCACGGCCCTGGAAGTGGTAAAAGCCAATGACACTGATATCACAGCTGTGATCTGTACAGATTGTACACTGTGTTCTGTCCTTGTTCAGAGAAACTCTAATTGCATTAATTGATATTTATGACGTGTGTGTGTGCTATCCTGCTTTTTCCAGACCAGATGATTTTAAATCTCATAGCAGTGACTAAGGACTGTCTGAAAATTGGCAGAGTTTTGCCAAAGATGCCACAACGTCACCGCAGCTTCTCCCTGTAATCATTAAGCCAGATGGTTTCTGATACCTAAAATGGTTTATGTGTGTGGGGTGTGCCAGTCTAAGCATTGCATGTGTAGCCTCTGCAGCATCATCTCAAATGGTTATCTGACTTATTTCAGTGCCAAAATGTTGCACGAGTGATGAGGCATTTTCCTCATTATTGACTTATAACAGTTTTTCAGGCGTTCCACTGGCACAGTCTGTTGTTATTTCTCTGTTTCTGTGTTTGTCAGTGCTTTGTTGTGTGACTTGTGTGATGTTTTAATGGAAATTCTGATCATTTCATTCTCTTTTGTGGTCTTAAGCCAAGACAGTCTTGTAAAAGCATTGGCAGAGGGCTCAACCATTCAGTCTTCGTCATATATTTTATATAACTTTCACTTACAATATGTTTTGTTCTTATAAAAAAATATCAGTCACAGATGTGGCCTAGTTAGCCAACATATTACCATTGTGGCGACATTACTTTCAAATCCTTTCTTTCTTTTTTTTTTTTTACTTTACTTTTTCTTACATTACTTTCAAATCCTTTCCATGAATTCAAGTATAGGGAAAAGTGAGGACTTGTGAAAAGGAAAACCTACAGTCAGTGCAGCCGACTGATCGTAGTTTGTTAGTGCTGTTATTTAATTTAGTCTGCAGAGATGCAACAGAGGAGGGACGAAAAGAAGCTCCTAAGGAGGATGGGATTATAAAATAGAGCTCTCACCATGTCAGATGTCTTCTGACTCCCTTCCAAACAAAAGTACAAACAAAAATATTTTTATGTGCAGATGTCTGCCGTGGATGAAATTCTCTTGGGCAACTCTAGAAATCTAAGTGCGCCTAGGTTTCTGAGCTGAGTGAGGCTTAATGTTGTTGAGAAATGAGTCAGCAGCTCAGTGATTCACATGCATGCCATCATCTCTCTCCCCCGTTCCTCTCCCTTTTTTTCCCCTTTCCTCCCTGACCATTGGAAATGTGCATATGTGCAGATCTTGAGTGCAGTCTGTAATTTTTGGCTGTGGAGGACCTCAGTTCAGCCTAGGGCTTCAGGATTTGCTGCTCAGCCTCAATCACGTCACACGAAAAACTGCTGAGTGTGCACGGGTCTCTTTCTTCCTATGTGTGTGTGTGTGTGTGTGTGTGTGTGTGTGTGTGTGTGGATGAGCTTTTTGTGTATGTGAACAGTGAGTGAAAGATGGTTTATCTTCCACATCAGCCTGCCTGTGTTGTGAGTCTCTCCTTCTTTTGCACTCCTTACATTTTGCCTCTCAATAGCCACCTAACTTTAGTGTCTGTCTGTCTTTCTGTCCGTGTGGGTGTTCCACTGATGTGATAGGATAAGCATGCCGTATGTGGACCGGTTGAACCGTGTATGCGGCTTCCTGGATATTGAAGAGAAAGAGCATAGCTGCCGCTTCCAGAGGCGATACGTCATCCTGGACACGCAAGGAAATGTGCTGCTGTGGTATATGGACAACCCTCAGGTGCTCCACACATACATGCATGACACTAACCTGCACAAACAACAAGAATTGAAATGGACCAATAGTATGCCTGCAACCTTGGACTCTGAGCCAATGACAAGTTTGTGTATTTGTGTTTCTGCATGCAGAACCTGCCCAGTGGAGCCAGCTTTGTTGGCAGCCTGAAACTAACCTACATCTCTAAGGTAAACCTGTCTGTCACCTCACTTTGCTCTTGGTTGTAGTTACACAATGTCCTATGAACTACACCCATGTCTGAGCACTGTGTGTGCAGGAATTCACAGAGGGCGAATAAATAGAAACATGCAAATCGAGTGCACAGAAATAGAGATACACCAGATCGAATTTATCTGTAGTTTAGTTCACGGTCACATGCAGGAGCAGACTTTGTGAAGTTTTCCAGATGTCAGTGCACTCGCTGAGCTAACCAGAGATAATGACAACTGGCTTCACTGCACTGACAGCTCGTCTCTGGAGTCAAACAGATATCAGAGATATGAAATGTTTCTCCTGTCCTTTAACTTTATCTGCTTTTTTGTTGTCTCCACTTTTTTCTTTTTGTCCCGACTTTCTGTCTTTTCTCATGTCCTTGCATCTCCTTTCCTTTTTTCTCCTGTCCTATCTTTTCCTCTTCTCTCCTTTTGTCTTTTTCTTGTCTCCTCACCTCTTTACATATTCTCTCACTTCCTTTTGTCTCCTCTTTGCTGTTCTCTTTGTTCTCCTGTTCCTCCTCTTTTTATTTTGTCTCTTCTCTACTCCTTTCCTCTTGTCTCCTCCCCTATCATTTTGCCTCCTCTCCTCTACTTTTGTCTCCTATTATTTTTGTCTCCACGTATCTCCTTTTTGTATACCCTCATTATGTCTCCTCTCCTCTTGTCTTCTGTCCTTTTGTGCCCTATTCTTTCTTCTTTTCTTTTGTCTCATTTCCTCCTTTTCCTCCTATCTTCTAATTTTGTTTCCTCTCTCCTCTCCTTTGCTCTCCTCTCCTCTCCTCTCATTTTCCCTTCTTCTCAGGTGAATGAAGCAACAGCGAAGCAAAAGCCCAAGACAGAGTTCTGCTTTGGTGAGTTTTTTCCGGGAAACACGCAGTCATGATTTTGCAGTTACATTACATGTGATAAATCTACATAATTGTGAATACTCATGGAATTGATGTGTATTTTTGCAGTCATCAATGCGGTTTCTCGGCGGTATTTCCTCCAAGCCAATGATGTGACTGACATGAGGGAGTGGGTGGCTGCTCTCAACAAGGCCAGCAAGATTACTGTGAGTGCAACACACACGCCTGCACACAAACATGATATTATAACCAGATATCTTTTCTAATATGTGGTTAGAGAATGGCAGTTATTGGTTCAGGATTTGTTTCCACATGAGGCCAAGACGCTGCAGCTTGTGGTGGTGTGACTGAAACCAGTTTGGTCCGTGATGGTGCAAATGCCTTGCACACTTGGTGAATGAATGAGGAAATTGTGAATGTGCATGAATAAGAGTGATAACAAACACGTCACTGTGGTGGAGGTGTCAGAACACCATTGTCAGTATGTAAATGGGCTTGCCATGCACATTCAGTTTGCACATTTGCATGATATTTGTGTGTTCAACAAGATATGCGGGGCCTTGTTGACTGGTGACAGCCATCATGAGTTGACAGAAGAATGTTTTTCTTTCTCTCTCACCTGCACACTCACAGAGGAAGAAGTGCTACTCGATCTCTCTTTCACTTCCCCTTTGATTGGAGGGCTTCTCTGCCATCTTTTCTGTGCTTCATTGGCCTCAGTGAAAGCTTGTGTTAAAAGTACTTCCTCATGCAGAATGGGCTTGATGTGGATGTAAGACTGGAAGTATTGCATTGACTTGTTAATTTTACATAGATTTTTAAACAGCTGTTTAAATGATTTAATATTATTTGTTGTTGTTTGCCTATTTTTTTAAACATTTTTAGGCATATTTGACCGTAGGCGATTTTCTTGTCACTTTGCTCACATTCACCATATGATAGAGGTTATGGTCTATCCACATCAGAACAAACTGAGTTTTTCCAGTAGTGGGGTCAAATTGTCTTGTTAATACAATACTTGGGCAGCACTAAAGGCATTTGGACACACCTCTCCATCCACTTGTACGGTAAACTCTGTCCAAAACTTTGACTGGTACTGTATTTCACCAGAGCAAGATAAGAGATGACCGTGTCAGTTGTATCTACATTCTCTCTTTGCATGTTTGCCAATGCATAAATAAACAACTAAACAAATTCAGATACTTCTATTTGTGACTCTTGTTACCCGACTGCCAGTTTTTAGTTTAGTTAATGGTTCATTGATCCTCGTTAGTTGTTAGCGTGGCAACAAGAACTCTTCCTATAATAATAATAATTAAAACTTGTATAGCACAATCAATTAAAAAATAGATCAAACATAATTTAATATATATCATAATATATATTATATTATTTTTGCTGGCCTGTTTCCAAGAATAACCTCTTAGGTTGTTTCTTTTTTGCTAGATCTTTTATATAAAGTATGACTAGTCCATTGAATTATGGCTGAACTCCCCTTCCTTGTCTGATCTCTTTGGTTTTTGGTTTCTCTCCTTGATTAATACAGTAGTTTGTACCATAACCTGTCTTTGACTTTCTGCCATGCCAGATCTGTTCTTGATTTGGGTCAAGTGCCTGTTAAAGGACGAATGAAGTAAAACACTTAAACAATCCCATAAACAGTGTTGAATGTATTCTTGCAGAACACATTAGAATTGCACTGTTGCAGCATGGAGACTCTCCATGTGAATCAAACCACTGACCCCTGCCAATTAGTAACAAACTTTATGCCCAAAGCCCTACTTGTTAGTGCCATGTTAGGTAATGTTATCCTACCTGTTACTGTGCTGACAGGTTCCTAAGGCTCCTGCACCTCCAAGGTCCGATGTGACCGCAGTAATCAGTGACACTCAGAGAGGGAAGAGACAGCAGGCCTACAAGACGGAGATCATTGGTGGCGTGGTGGTGCACACTCCCATCCAGGTAAGGAAGAGGAAGCTGTGGTTACTATGATCATGTATGATGATGGCATCAAAATTCCTTTGTTTGATCTAATTCGAAGATGTAATTTTGAAATGTTTCAGAATGAGAGTGAAGAGACTGAAGGGAGAGAGAGGAAGGGTAACAGGCCAGGCGTGCTGAGGTGCGGTTACTGTGTCAAACAGGGAAACGTGGTGAGAACCCAGCTTCTTATCACTAATTAACACAATGTTTGAGTTAAAAAAAACTGCATGATAAATGTGAAACGTGGTGTGCTTTTGTGATTCAGAGGAAGAGCTGGAAGAGGAGGTTTTTCACCCTGGATGACAATGCAGTCAGTTACTTTAAGTCTGAAATGGTGAGCAGCCAGAGGTTTTTGTTTTTTTTACTTCTCACATGTTGGTGTTTTTTCCATGACTGTGGTCTTTGTCTATCCATGTCTGAATTGTCCACATGTTTGTCCCAGGATAAGGAGCCTCTTCGAGCTATCTCACTGAGGGACATTCTGAAGGTCCATGAATGTCTCGTCAAGTCAGGGTGAGTCAAATGCGTCTCCCACCAATTATACTTTCTCTGAATCTGGTCATCTGTCTGCTACCGATGTAATCTAATGCAAATATTTGGATGAGAACAAATTACACTGTGAACAGACTCAAACACCATCCAAAGTTTTTTGGAGTACGAAACAAAATAGGATAATATTTAGACATTCAGGGAAGTTTATCTACGATATCTTCTCGTCAGTTTCCTCAAGATCAGTGGAGGATAAAGCTTGACTGATGTTGCACAGGTGTCTCTTTTTATTTCTTGGTTTTATGGCGGCTAACGCCTCCTGTGACCTCATCAGAAACTCAAATAACATTATGACATGATTAGCTGCTACTAGTGGCACATACTGTATGTATGTCCAAATAATGCTTTATTATTATTATTTGATTATTTATATAAATATTACATTGTTTAACTACTATGTTATTCTGTACATATGAAGAGTATAAATGGCAATTGAAATACAACTGCCAACAACTAAATACATAAAAGGAGGCAGTCTTGACAGAAGAAAACCAATGGCTTGTCCATCCTATATTAATCTAAATACAGGTATGAATACAAGTAGTTTTTGAAATGAAGTGTTTCACTTAGTACATCTGTGGCAAGTCAAGTCAATTCACAAAAAAAGTTCTCTCAAGGTGCTTTTCAAAAAGAGCAGGCTGAGACCATACAACATTATTTTATTCAGGATGACAATTTTCCTCTATGTGTGTCCATCAGGGATCTCCTGCTGAGAGACAACTTGTTTGAGATCATCACCAGCTCCCGAACCTTCTATGTTCAGGTACAACCACCTTTCACTGTTGAAAAGCTTTGTTCCTCACACATATATTTTTAGATACATGAGCTCAACTGTGTCACAATATTGATCAGATACAAGTCATTTTCATAGTTGCAGCGGAGAGGCTCTATATTCCCAGGTGTATCTGTCCTGATGTTTTGAGTTGTTCCCTATAAATGCTCTGCTGCTGATGTGTGGCACCGGCTCTTTTTTTTTAGAGCATGAAAAGTTTGTTTTTGTGAAACAGGCACAGCCGTATGTTATCCTAACAACAATAACATCCTGCCCACGACCCCCCTGGGAAAACAGCTGACTGAGACGGGGGTCGAATGAGATGGGAAGTGCTGGAAGCATGAGTGCTTTTATTTTTGTCTGCACAAGAAAAAAAGGAAGCAAGACAAACATTTTATAAACAAAGACGCAACATAAACTAAAAATAAAGTTTCATTATTAAAAAAAACAGTCTTGGTAATAATCTTAAAATAGCTGGGCACTTTACATTTAATAATAGTTGAACAAGAGTAAAAAGTGAAATTGTGGAGGACTATTTTCAGCAGGGGATAAATACAAATTAGGTCAATACTGAATATGGTAGCAGGTCAGTGTTTATTGACTAAAAATAAACTACATTGTACAACAGTTCATTGTAATGAAGGGATATTCCAAGGAGTTCAGCTTTTTAATAGTTTTTATGACTCAGACCGGTAAGCCACATCAGGCATTGGCTACATAGACAGTGCTTGTTAGCAGGATCATTTTTTTGTTGGTTTTGATCTTGTTATGAGCTTTGTTGAAGTAAAAAAAAAAATGGAATATCGCCTATTAGAAAACACTACAGTAGCCACAATAGCTCTGCAAGCCTCTGTTTTCTGTTAATGTGTCTATAGACAGACTCTCCAGAGGACATGCATGGCTGGATCAGGGACATTGATATGAAGATCCAGGACTTTAGAGGTCCCTCTAAGGTAACTTCACCTTTGGCACAATAAATGTTCTTGGAAGTGAAGGGAAAATGCTAGGATGTGATCCAGACTGATGATTGGCTTGTATTTCTCTTGGCAGGGTTTTTCATTTAAACGTGCATCCTCTCTCTATCGAAGTCAAAATGCCTCCTCAGCGTCTCGAGGTCACCAGAGTGACGAGCGCAGACCTCCACTGGTCAAGTCCTGTTCGATGGCTCCGAGCTGGCAGCCCTGGATGCCCGTCCCACCATGTGAGCCCTCTGCCCTGGATGCAGAAGATGAAGACAGTGCTTTCAGCTCTGTGCCCACTTTGCCATCTCTTTCCTCTTCCTCCACCTCCTCCTCCACCTCGTCCTCGTCCAACTCCCTCTCCACCCCAGCCCCTTGCCCCAGCGTGCCTCCAGCAGCTTCATGCACCGTACTAGGGATCCTTACAGCATCAGCAGACGCAGCTAGTGGACGTCGGAGGCACCGCTCGCAGCCTCAGCCTCACACCAGCTGCAGCTTCCTCTTCAGCCTTGATGATGACAGCATCCGCACCACAGATGTCTAGTTCAGTGATGCCTGTCAAGACTCCTGTGTGGACTTAAGTGTTGGTACCTGCTTTAAAATGAATGTAACTGGTAATAATAGTATTCCTCGCTAATGAAGTAACACTGTGACCATTAATACCATGATTTAAGATTTGGCCCCCCTGCTGGTCTTGTAGGTTTATTACAGATGAAGGATGCGCCCAACTGGAAGGGGATCAAGGGAAATAGTGTTTGTAGTTAAAAGGACTGTGAAAAAGTATGAAGGGGTGTGTTTAGTGTAACTTCCTCTTAAAACTTGAATTTTTTTTAATTATTTGTTCTTGAAGACAAATTATGGCACATGCTTTAATCTGTTGCACTTGGCTCCCATAGGAGATGTAACTGTCATCAAGAACATGCTTTCACCCCTTCTAGAAGTGTTCACAAAGAAGAATCTTCAGGCATTTTAACTCATTAGTATTCATAATGTTTATATTCAAGGTTATTTCCATGCAATACTCAAAAATAATTTGAGTCATTTGAGTTTCTTTTGATCCTAGCAGTGTTTTCCCCCTCTTTCTTCCTGAAATGCACATTATGTGAAAAGCCTCACATCAACTTACCTTCATTAATAATTAACAAGCTTTTATTAGTAATATCTAATCAGGAGTCCAGTGGAAGGATACCGTAGGTCTCATAAAAAAGGTACATGCATTCATTTGCCAACAGACCGGCTTCTATTGCAGAAAGAGAAGATGGAATCAGCAACTGCTTTTGCTTGTACATAGGAGGTTTTTAATACTTGGCTTTAAGATCTGGGAGTCCTTTTTAAAGGGTACCAGGAGAGTTTGGATGTTACCTGTTAGTAGAATGTACTACTAGCAATAATGTATAGCTGATCCGCTTCTTGACAGCTTTGTAAATGTGATTTTCTTATTGCAGCATCATGCGGGGAAATTGTGCCATTATTTCTGGTAATTTAATTGTAATTCCTCTTTACGCTTCACTCATTTTTACTTGATTTTTTTTGTCACAGCTTTCATATTTTGCAGCTTCCTTTGAAATGTCTCAGACACTTTGTGCTGTTACACCAGTAGTCTCAGACCTCCTCAGGTTCACCTCAAAACTTCATTGATGTGGTACCATGTTCATGTATATTTATGTTGTCTGAAGCCGTTTGCACTCATCTGCATGTGTGTAATGTTAATTTTTTTGTCTTGTACATTAAATGATGCTTTTTATGTGTCTTGTTTAGAGTGTTTTGATCTACTCTTAGAGCTCAGTTGTATCAGTTTGACTCCTTACACTCTGCCATCTAGTGACTGGTAGGGTAACCTACACTTTATACCAAAATGGCAAAACTTATTTTGAAGAATAATTTGCCTTTTGATGGCATTTAAATTTTCAAAGTTTTGTTTTCTAAGTCCAACTGTCTGACCTTTAACATTGTCATCTTAAACACAAGGATGCACACACATGCACATGTTAATGTAGTGCCTACAGGCTGTGTTAAGTGAAGTGTTTCACACGTCCATTTCAAAGGTCCATTAGGTAAAGGCCTAAAACTCTTTCCTGACCTCCGTCCACTACCCTCTCTGCCTCCAAGAGCAGCTGTGTGACTGCAGGACCAGTGAAAGTAAAGTGTCTCGACCTAAAGAGTTTAAATTGTGGCTGGAAGTAAAAAGGCCCCGAGTGCCTGTGAAATGTCAGCTGTTTTGAAATGAGTTTTCAGTCTGTTAAAGACAGAGCTCCTCTAGGCACCGAGACACATCCAAGCAGAAACATGGCAGGAGAAGGGATGATGAAAGTAGTAGATAAAACCAATCAACTCCTCTGGTGAACTTCTCATCACTCTATTAATACTGTTTCACTGCCTGAGAAACTATGAAGAGTTAAAAGTCTAAAAATATGGCGACACACTTTATACCTTCAAGGATTCATTTCTGCACAAACATAATGTAAAGGTCACATATCACTTCACTTTGATGACTGTGAGTGACAAACAGCTCTGAGGGTTCAGACACGCCGCTCCTCTAAATGTTAATGTTCCCACATGGATGACTCTGCACCAGACTATGCTTTCTAGCTCTATCTGTGCCTCCTTCTGGTGATTTGAGATGTTTCTCCAAAATGACGGTGGTTGCATGCTTTGTTGCTTGTTCAGTGACTTGGGCTCTGGCAAGTAATGTGTGTTCGATGAAGACAACTACGTGGTGTGTTTTGTTTGTTGCTTTTGGATGTCACATTGCAGTCTTTGTTCTCCACCAGCTGCTCTTGTCGCTATAGGCCCCCCTGTTCTTGTCACTGGGGCATGTGACCCAGTATTATTGATTTACTGTGTTCCAGTAAAATCTCACATGTCAGTTGTAACAAACACCTGTATTTGGCTGCAGATTCATGATTCATACTTTACCCAAAATACAAGCTCAGACACATTCACCTTGCAGTTCATGTCAGAAAAACCACAGTGTGAACATCCGAGAACTACAGTGTGCATGTTGTAGTTGATGCACTGCTGCGTCCAATCGGCAATCCATGTATAAGGATGATACAATAATTAGGATTGAGGTATGACAACACTATGAGACTAAAAAAAGTTTTCTAATAATGTAATGAAGGAGCATTCTCCTTATTTTGTGGGGAGAGCTCACCCTGCGTCTGTGTGGATTCCCTCCAGCTGCTCCAACTTCCTCCCAAAGTCCAAAGACTTGTATTATAGGTGAATTGGTGACTCTAAAATTATTCATATGTGTGAGTCCTTGTTTGTCTGTGTTGGTCCTGTGATGAACTGGTGACCTGTCCATCGCCATATGTCAGCTGGTATAGGCTCCAGGCCCCCCACGACCCTACAAAGGATATGTGGTTATTTCACTAAGGGCATGTCTGTTCTTGATTAAGAAATAGCTAAAAGTAGCTTTAGATTTTATATTAATAATATTGTTCTATGTATATTATATATTATATTCTATATAATATTCATTTATAAATAAATATATATACTATGTTTGAAATTGTTGACTCAAGTCATGAAATGATTGTGTGCCTGAAATGTTCTTTGCTCTGACGTCCTTTTTATTATTTATTATTAATGAATAAATGGTTAGTTTTCATAAAGATTAATACCTCTACATTTTACCGTTACCAATATAGCCCATTGTAGAGCAGATGTCATACACTCAACAGGCATTCAAGAAAAAACAAACATGTGATTTTAGTTATAGGGGCCTTGGCCCCAGTCGAGCTTTATGTTAAGCATGTCCTCCACTGTTTGCAGAAGAAAACCAATAGAGGGCGCTGCAACACACTACACTTCATTCACCACACTGCCCAGTGTGTCAAGACGGTGGGAGACTGGGTAAGAGTTCATTAAGGAGATCTGTTCGCTTTCAAACACTCACTTGGAATCATATTAAAAACTTTCCATAGAAGCTACAATCCCATTCAAAATAAATCACTACAGTAAATAAAAGCCCAATTAAGATTTAACGTTACTAATTGAGGATGGCATGCCAGCTGCTATCAGTAAAAAAAAATTAAAAAAAGAATATTTTCCTGGGTTTATGCTTAGCTCTCCTGTAGTCCTTTAGTTGTGTCCCTTTCAAAATAAAAGTCCTAGCAATGATTGAGTTTGGTGACTCAAGTAAATTGACCTACTGAGAAAATAAGTGTAGAGTCAATAAACATTGATTAACTTTAGAATCATTCAGGATATTCACTGTTCACAATATTAAACCAAACATTGTGGCCATTTATACTTAGTTTTGCTTAAGTTTAATTATGTTGAAAAAGTTTTATAATCAATTAAATCCAACAAATTTATTTATTCAGTTGTCTAGAAAATGTGTCACTTGTTCATGTAAATCACTGTAAACTAATACTATAAGCTGGACACTGCGGTGGAATATGTATGAAAATTTCAATTTAATCTCAATTAAAAATATTATAATACAATAATACACTTAATTTAGTGCTTTACATCACTGGACATTTCAATACTGAATGACCCTTTCACTTGTTTTTCAAGGTCTCTGGAATGTTCACCCATACATGGCAATCAGCTGATATTAAATTCATTTGATCAACATATTGAATGTTTGGATAAATATCACAAAAATGAAGTTTTTGATTTTAAGTCTCAGCTCTTGAGTTCTTAAACATTAAATACTAATTTTAAGTTTGAACTGATGAAGCTTAAGGATAGCTGTTTTTCGTGAGTTATTAGAGGTTCTTATCTTTGAGCTGATGTGTATGTAAAACTCTGGATGTGCCACTAAACCGCCAAGTGATGTGATTAACGAAGGCCTGTGCAGAAAGCAGAGTCTCCCTAACATGTGTAATATGAAGTCAAATTAATGTGGAACAGGTTTTCCTTCATCTGGCATCAGAGGCCCCCATCAGGACTGCTAACAAACCCCACCACCCACTGTTCCCACACACCACCTTACAAACTGGAGGTTGTGTGTGTATGTGTATGAGGGGGTGGGGGGTTGGAATGTATTTTGTCCAGTGTGATGTGATTGTTTGCAGAGAAATGGGTTGACCTTGCCCTATAATGCCACACACACATGCACACACTCACTCAAGCCAAGCTGGAGGTGTGTGAGACAGACTTGCTGAGTGCAGGAGGTCTGGGACCCCGTCACCACTTCCTCCAGACAGAGAACAGAGGATCCAGTCAGCTGAAGCCAGGATGGGACAATAATGAGCGCTCCAGCCACCACTGCCACCTCATTTCAGGTATTATTGAAACCTTTACCTCTCACTTTTCTGGTACATACACCAAACAACTGCATGACTGCTAAGTCTATATGAAGAGTTATTGTCCAAAAAGCAATATCCACTTTGAAAATGATATTAATTACTCGATATTCCAAGAGTTCAAAAAATGATTCTAAATTAATTTACTCAGGAAAATTAAGGTGATGGAAACTGTATACAGCTTAACAGTGTTATTATGTTTTTAAATTGTATAATCCATTTTGGATTATCATGTAATTGAAATACAAAGCCACACAATCAAATATAAAGTGATATATTTAGCTCTAACACAAGAAAATTATTTCAAGGTTTTATGGCACCTAATTTTAACTTCAGTTTAGGTTGTAATTTAGACTGGTTATTTAGTATTTTATATTCCATGGGATTATATATGAGTGCTAAGTAAACTCATTTAAAAAGTCTATTGGTTGGTTTCATCAGTATAAATAGTTATTATTAAACACAAACATTTAACTAATTTGTCCAAAGTAAATATCAAAGAGACAACAGATTCTAAAAAGAAAAAAATAAGTTTTCTAGTGTCAGATGATTTTATGTTTATGATTACCAGATTAAAAGAGACAAATAATCAATAACGAAATAATCCCTTAATTTAAATATGTGGCTTTAAGACAAAATGTAGCCTAAATGCACTGTTTTTTAATATTGTAATTTTAAGCAGCCAGCTGATGGGGAACGTTTCACAGAACTTTTTGGAATTTATGTTTGCGATGAAACTATAAATTTCTCAGGAAAATGATTTTCAAAATAAATTAATTGATTACAGCTACTTATCACATTCTGTTGTGCTTGAAAGTTTTAAAAAAAATAGAGGAATGTTGCCGAATCACTCGTTTTGACTGGAAAGTCGTGACTTATTTGTTCAACAATGGAGGGCAGCACGTTCACTTCAAATATCTGTTAATATTATATTTAATTCTCTACAAAAGAAATCTTCTGATTTTTTTCCCATAGTTCCTAAGAGTGCCCCTGTGACAAGAGACAACAGATTGAAATAAACATCTATACGGCCTGTTCGAGTGAGATTAAAAATGTAGATGTGAATAATTAATGATCGAGATGTAACTGCAGTTTAAGAGAAGTTAATTCTGTGAAATAGATGATAATATTTATATTTAAGAAACCCAAGGTACTCTTGTTACATAGGCCCCATATTTGATGTTTATTTCTGTTTGTTTGGGACGTCAAATAATTGAGATGTGGTTTATAAAAGTGATCAAGATGACCTCCAAAAAGTAAACAGATAATTAATGTGTATTTCAGAATAATCCTGATGCTCCAATATTGTCTGATTGATATTAAGCTTCTGTATTTTCTCTTAATTACTTTTGTAAATTGCCAAAAATATACTACTCTGTCACAAAAAGTTGTTTCAGCAGTCAAGATTTGTTATTTGCAACATCAAAACACCAAATATATTAAAACTATAATACAATACAATATTTATTCAATGTTATTATATTTTATCTTATTGCTTTCACCTACAGAGAGCTCATTGAAGTAGTCACGGCACACATATTGATAAGGATATTAGTAGGGCAGACCGGAAACTTGTTTGATCTCCTTTCACACGAGAGAGAGAGAGAGAGAGAGAGAGAGAGAGAGAGAGAGAGAGTGAGAGAGAGAGAGAGAGAGAGATTCAGTCTCCCAGTGGCTGCGCCCTCTCGCTGCAGCGCCCGCTTTTCACGCTTTGCAGATATTATGCACCGAACTGATAGTAACCGGAGGTCGGTCACCGGGGAGTTTGATAATTTAAGGCGCAGGAGCTGCAGTTATGGTTGCATTTAGAAACAAAATATAGGGACGCACAGGTGCGCAAAAGACATTGCACATTTATGCACATAAAATCCGTACAGACCATGGGCCAAGTATTTAATTTCATTTTGAGAGGCTAATATTTATTTTCATACTTCTTGGGCCATAAATGTATTGCTCTTCGGTTTTTGTATTGGTCGATATTACAAAAAAGAAAATTATCAGACCATACGGGCCTAACTACCATAAGACACATGCCTTCATAATAAAAAAGCATAATGAGGACAGGAAAAACGCGAGGTAATAGAGGTAAAAATGAGTAAATTGCTAACCGAAGGATCCGGCACGTTGACCTGTCAATGACCCCTTCAACTCTGGATGCCTCTTGTTATCAGGATCTACTGTAATCCAGTCAAAGTGATGCGCGCTCGCATCAGCCCGCTGCTACTGCTGCTGAAGGCTCCCTGAGCCCAAATCTATAATCTGCTATGGGACAGTATGTGTGTGCCTCAACTGTTCTTAGGCCGGTGGATTTTTATCAACGTCAGGTTTTAGTGTCTTGATAGAAACAGGCTACACCTGTGCTTTATTCACAATTAAAGACACTGATATGAAAAGTTATTATTGTTTTTTTAATTTTATTTTTAGTAGGCCTACCCTGGGCCACATTTCAGGCAAAGTAAAATCGTTATTAGACATTTTCTTTTAGTATGGGAGATTGGAGATGAATTACCTCACTATTTGTGTTAAAATGACTTTCACTTCTCTTTGGTTTACATCTCCATGTGACATACAGTCACATGGAGATGTAAACGAGTTCCTCTGCGTCAAGGGGTTCAATAACTGCAATGTTATATAGGCCTAATATAGTTATTCCCACTTAATCTGTCTTTCACCACACGAACAAATTTCTTTTATCAACCAGGACAATTAATCTAGATTTTTATTCCAAGTGGGAAAACGGTCGTTTGTATGTGATGTAAACCCAAAAAGGAAGACATTGGATTAATTCTCAAAGTGACAAAATAAAAGGGCTTTTGTGTGTGTGTGTGTTGTGTGTGTGTGTGTGTGTGTGTGTGTGTGTGATTGGTCAGCGTCACAGCCGTGATTTGCGCTTCAGACACCGATGCACTGTCCAGACCTATGGGAGTGCAGGGAAGGCAGAAGGGGGAGGGCAGGGTGTCTGAGGCGGACTCCATTAGTAATGGAGGAACTGATGTGCGGGGTTTATATCAGGGTTACTCGCTGAGTCCACAAGGGCAACAACGAGAGAGGCGTCTATATGAGGAGAAAATTACATCCGCTTTGCAAGGATCTCAACCTCCGCTGCAACCGGTGGTGAAGGCAGGTAGCAGAGCGGACGAGCCGAGGTCCGCGCGTAAGGAGAGACGGACGGCGGGGCGAGAAACAACAACCCGATAATGTTTCAGAGCTGCACGTGGAACATGGTGGATTTTTGAGAACAGAATCCGCAACATCTGGACAGCTGGATTTTAAAGAATTATTTTGTGGAAAATAAAACAAGCAACTAAGAATACACGAGCAGGCTGCAGAGCGCGCAGGAGCAGGATGAACCTGTTTTCAGCAGGGAGAGCAGAGCAGCGCGTTTGAGGTAAAGCCTCCAGGGAGATATCCAAAATATATTTATATGTATGTACACGCAAATGTCAGACACAAGCTGTGGTTAGCTCATGTTCCTGTTATGTAATTTAAGAGCATCATTTTTTTAAACAATGGTTTAACAAGGCGTTCAGTGGAAACAAGATCCACTTCACGTATTAAAGTCAAGATTTAAAAAAAAAGAGTATAATGCAATAAATATGAACACGGTAACTATAATACAGTCTGAAATCTGGACTCCAGTCATCACATAAATATTCAATAACAGTTTATATCCCTTATCTTTCTTCAGAAAATGTTAAAGTTCAAGTTCATGTGCATTTCATCTCTTTTAAAGTGGTGTGTACTGGTGATCACAATATAAGCCCATAGTTTGTAGTCATGATCACAACCAGTGTGCTATGACGCAATCATTATCTCCATTCTGCGAAGGAAGATAAATTGTGTTTATCACCATATATGAAAGTTCAATTCGTCTTGTACCATAACAAATATTTACACTCCAAAACCTTGTGTGGGTTATTGGCCTTCGTTGATGTTTAAAACCGACATGTTTCAAATCACATTCAATTAAAGTAATTAATTGTATATTATGAAATGTTCACTCAGCTCGTTGACATGCGGAACAATCTCTTATAAATGCTTGAAAGGGGTGGGTGAGCCTGTTGTTGAAAACCCAATGTAATACTAACGTGTGTGTGTGTGTGTGTGTATGTGTGTATGTGTGTGTGTCAGTGGGACATGGCAAACGGTGGGGACCAGTTTGGTCTCGCAGAGCGTCCGGACTCGGACTGCATGGATTCCCCAAAAGAGACCAAACAGGAAAATCGTAGCTACTCCTTAAACTCACCAGGTTCGACTCACACAGCGTCCAGCCAGCAGGGACCGGCCTGCCCCGCGGATTATAATGTAAATATTGATTATGAATTACTGATTATCTTTTGAACTACCTTCAACTAGAAGTTTCTGCCTAAACATTTTATTATTATTGAAGCAAATAGGCATCATTCACCTCAGTATTTAGTAGCCTATATTTTGTTTTATATCATGAACCACTAAATTATTAATCCAAATATTGAACTTACTTTTCACTTATTATATATATATATATATATATATATATATATATATATATATATATATATATATATATATTTGGGAGTCTGTGTCTTTAATCTGACTTAGAGTGAACACTGTTTCTATTTTCCTTCAGGGGATGGACGGGATCAAAGTTTTCCTTCACGACAGGGAACTTTGGGCGAAGTTTGATGAAGTGGGGACTGAAATGATCATCACCAAGGCTGGAAGGTATGAGGAAGAAATAATCATCTGTTATCGCTGTATTTAATTTACCATATTTCATGAGTCTTAAATAAAACGCTGTAGGGGAGGTTGAATGAGATAGACTTTTTATGAAAGTCTGGCCCAAGCTCTGGGACAAACTGTGCGTTGTCAGGCTCCCTTGGGACGTTTCGTCTCTGAGGAGCTCTAAAGCTGTTTTTTTTATTATTTATTTGTTTTACGATCTAACTTCATGTGTCTTATATTTGAATCTGTCCGTGTTGGAAAGGAAATCCTAATTTTCCTGTCTGTCTTTAGGAGGATGTTCCCCAGTTACAAAGTGAAGGTCACAGGACTCAACCCAAAAACCAAGTACATACTCCTGATGGACATTGTGCCAGCGGATGACCATCGCTATAAATTCGCAGACAACAAATGGTTTGTATATCGGTACATTTCAAACAAACTTGGATTAACCCTTGATTAACCCTCGAGGATTCAAGGGCTTGGATGTGTTCCATTGTTTATTACATCATGGGTTATGGAGTGAATAAAACCACCAACAATGGGCATCACTGTTCAAAACTAGACAAAATTCAGAGAGCGGGACCGACAGTAATTAATTGTTATGTCATTGCACTCGAGCCATATTTTAAACTGTGATATCAACATTGCTTAATTCGAATCAGCCGCATGTCAGTTTAAGGAATACCGCCTAATTCCTTTACCTTGGAACCCTCTCCTATGGAATCATGTGTTCATTATCAGTAGATTATGGGTATCAACAAAAATATGATTTTCCACAGTTTTTTGGATCAATTTTTCGTCCAGATCTCCACGTGATACATGAAATGCATTAGAATGACTGAATAATTATCTCTGCTATACGTATTGGTGGCAGTGCCGTATACCCCCACTGTTAACACACTGAGACCCAATATATATTACTCCCTTCCAAATATATTTTAATCTCCCAGATCTGGATTATGATCCGGATCTGGATCCAGTTGCAGATGGAAAATCATAAGTTAATTTGCCCATTATTATTTTTCGTGATATTGCGAAAATATTACAAAAAAGGCCTTCTCATATTGTTGAACAAAGTGAAAAAGTGATCCAGAATCCTAATCCGTACTCAGATCAGCCTCAAAATGTAATCAACCTCGGTCCAAGATCCACCCTGCCCAAAATGTCATCAAAAAAGTAGCCAAGACAACTTTTTGAGATATCTTGAGGAAGAATACACAAACAAACAAACATGGGTGATCATAACCTCTTCCAACTATTTTTTTATTTTCTAGGCCAACTCGCGGATGTTCGCCCAGTAGGCCTAAGTAAAAAATACCAAGTAGCGCATTAGTTTCCACAGTCTCTCACATAACGAGGCCTATCCTTCTTACCTGTTTTAAATATGTGGACCAACATGATTCATACTACTTTAGAAATCTCAGCCTGACTCTTATGTAAATAAAAATATAGGCTCTGTAAATAAAACTGGAGGTAAATCATGTTGTTGTGGGTATATTATCCGCTCTATCCCCGCCTCGGCCCCGCGTAAAGGTCGGATTCTTCTCCCAGATGTCAGTTCTCCATGTTTCCCCCGTGAATGCCCGCTGCTATAAGAAAGGTTCGCCGCGCGGACAGACGGCACAGATCGGGATTAAAGTCTCCCCTTCAACTTGTGTTGTGCTGCTGGATAAATCCGAACACACTGGCTTTACTGGGAGATCCATCAATGCTCTTCCTCTTCGGAGCGCCAGACACTCGGTTATTACAATGTAACAGAGGCATGTGACACACAAGTCTCATCTGAGAGCGTAATAGTGGCGTTCAGTGTTTTGGTGCGAGCCATAAGCTTTTTAAACGATAAAGCAATAGGCTGCACATTTGCTTCCAAAATATCAGTAGTTTATTTGACCTTAGGGCAGTGCACACTCAAGATATGAAGACAGGTTAACATATGCCTATGATTATTTATTAAAGACCTTCATCTTTTCGAGCTGGCTATCTATGCCAATGATTGATAGTGACGTAGTCTATAAAACGTCAGCTATAAACATAAAGGGAAACTTACATGTAGGCCTAAACGTTTACTTCTTTGATTATAAATTAATGCGCTGAATGAAAAACACCACTCAAACAGGTTGGCCCTCTTTTGTGTTTGATAATCAGATATACTATTAAAGCATTGTCCAATAGATCGTAGATTAAACTGTTAAAATTACACATATCTAATTATTTTTGCTTTGTGGCTATTTGACTTTTTAATCAGAGGTTACCTGCCAAACTTCTCACCTGGCGCCTTAAACCAGAAAATAACATGCGCTATAATAATTTTGGAGGAGACCCAGATATGGGTTGACTGATCCGCCGTCCACATGTGGAAAAATATGTTAAAGTCAGGAAAGCAATGTGCAGTTTCTGTTTGCCTAAGTAAAGCACCTTGTCATCTACAGCCGGCGGCATTCAGCGCTGGCCCCAAGCGCCACAGGGCGCCGGGCAGAGTGGCGCACATCCGTCCAGAAAAAACAGTCACACTCAAGTGTCAATGTCTAATCGTTTTCTGATCTGTTGTATTTTCTAGGTCGATAACGGGTAAAGCAGAGCCCGCGATGCCCGGGAGGCTCTACGTCCACCCGGACTCTCCCGCCACCGGGGCGCACTGGAGCCGCCAGCTCGTCTCTTTTCAGAAACTTAAACTCACCAACAACCACCTGGACCCATTTGGACATGTGAGTCTGTCTTCTTGATAGTAGCTGACGTCACTAACTCTTTCTGTTTAGAACAAGAAAAAATATTCATGGTTTATGCTTGCTTGCAATTAAAATGAAATTCTCTCTCTGAATGTAGGCTTGCTGTGTCCCTTAAAGTTTTTAGGTCTTGAGCTGTTTTTAAAAGTCAGACAAACCCACAAATATCCCCCCAAATAAGATTTTTTTACCTAAGTGCCACATCAAAAAGCTATAATATACATTTTAGGGAATTAACCTTGAGTGATGTTATTCATTTAAGAACAAATATTAAATAAACTTGAGTCACGGGTTCAGGCACAACCTGAGGAACCCATTAGCTCCAGCCCTCAGCTGTAGGCTCATTCTCCTAAATATAACTCAGACTCCACAAATCACAGGAGGGCAGAGCGGCCATACTTCAGTCTCAACACAGCAGAGACCAACTCCTGCAGTTTCAACGTAATCCTAACAGTCTGAATTCACACAAACAGTATTTCACCACGCACAGCGAGCTGCACGGCGTGGGAGCAGGTGAGCACGTTTTGTTTTGCGCGTGTGTCTCGGCGAGTGTGTGCGCGCGGCCAGAAACAAACAGAAACTTAATCTTTTCAGGCTTGTTAAATTAGACGTAATGATTTCAATGACTCCAATGTCCATTAGGTAATAGGCCTAGTCTACACGTCACTGCGATTAAACTGAGCCCCTGAATAAACAAACACGCTCGCGCCCGTGCACGCGCATACACAATGGGCCTTGATCCAATTGAAAAACACTCGTGGAGTGTCGTTTGTCGCGGGAAATGGTTTAGATTATTCTCTAAATGATAAGTGATTACATTGAATTATATTTTGACAATTTACATCCGTGATCCTGTGGAGTCCATGTAATCATACAGTTGTGGTTTAGAGGAAATAGTTGTTTTTTTTAATTAATTAATTAAATTAAAACTAATATGCTAATAAATATAGGGACCTCAATATGAATTTGTTTTATCCTGTACCTAGCCTCTTGTCCAAGTCAAACCATTTGCCAATGGGTTTCTGGAAGATGACAGATTTATTAATCTCCCCTCAATCTCTCCCCTGTGCAGATAATCCTCAACTCCATGCACAAATACCAGCCTCGTCTCCATATTGTCAAAGCGGATGAGAATAACGGCTTTGGCACAAAAAACACTGCCTTCTGTACCCATGTCTTTCCTGAGACTGTCTTCATTGCTGTGACATCCTACCAGAACCACAAGGTACGCTTTTACACAAGACATAGTAGGCTACACCAAAGCATTCTTAGAACATTGGAACTAAAACTTTACTCTATGTGTTTTAGAAAGGTGCCAACTGAATCTCTTTTATGGATTAAACAAATACAGCAGTTGGATTGTAGTTCGTTACAAAGAATATAATTAAATCATGCATTTGAATATGACTCATAATTATTCTAAGAATTAGGGAAATCAACCTCAAAATCAGATTTGTTCTGTTGTCAAATATGTGAGCATTTGCCTTTGGTCACTGGTCACATTCAAACTTCTCTCAGACATGTTCACACACACTCAAATGCACACAGAGAGACTTTTTTCTTTGTTTATATTAATGTCTGTCTTTCATATCCAGAAAGTCAATTTGCATCTTCTTTGTTTATGTGTCCTTACTCAGTATTTGTAAACTTGTCCATAAATAAATTATCTCTTTGTGTGTGTGGGTGTGTGAGTATGTGTGAGCATGTGTGAGAGAGAGATGTGAGTGTTGGTCTGTAATGACCTGTTTCTTTCCCTTGATCTTGGCTGATTGAGTTTCCTCAACGTCAACTTGAAAGACAGATTACTGAACCTTGACATTTTTTCTGCTGGTCGGGTTTCCATGAAATAGCTTCAATCTGATCACATTTCTTAGAAACATAAAAATGACCTTTTATGACATTATATGAAATTAATAAACCTCAGCTCTAATTTTTCTACAACATTTGGCATTTGTTGTTTTTCTTAAATCTATACTTAGTATAATTTGTTGGCAAAATTGCTCACTTGAAAAATAGATGTTTATCTAGTTTCAATGGGTTTTTTTGTAAAACAAAACATAAAAAAAACCACATATAGGCTCAGAAAATAGATTTACACCAAGTGCTTAATTCCTCATGGTGCATTAATTTAATTAGTAGAAACAACTTTTAGTTTATGAACCAAAGTTTATTGTTTTATTTATACTGAAAAGCTAAATTATTGTAATTAATGTATAAAGTTAATAATAACTGTTAATAGGAATTAAATGTAGTTATTGTAATTGTGTATTTTATTATAATGTTTATGTGTTTTAACACACATGTATGTAAAAAACATACTTTGTATCATAACCTTTATACTAATTTATATTGTTGTTATTATTAGTGGTAGTAGTAGATGTAGTACAGTAGTAATCATGGGTAAGGAGGACAAAGTGATTCGTATTAAATATCACAAATGATTATTCATTTTCAGAGTCAATATATGTGTGTAATAAAATGTGGTTATTGTGTAAAAGTGTAAAAGCAGTAAAAATACGGTTGGGTTCACATTTCTATATTCATTCATTAACATTCATGTGTGAAAATGAGCGCTATGGAACCAGTAGTTTGAAGGATTCTATCAGTGTTAGCAGCACTTCAAAGTTTGTTTGGACCTGAGCTGGGTTGTTAGCTCCAGTCCCCTTGCCTGGTGTGCGATGGACACACAGCGCAGAGGTTTCTGTCCATGACATCACTGACAAAAGTTTCAAGACTTAACATCAAAGCTAGGAGCTTTGGAGCTCTAAAAGCTTTGGCCTGAAATCCTTAAACCTGGCGACTGTTTGGGTAAACAGTTTATTCTGTGTCAGCTGGCGAGTATAATGTCAGAAATGTCAGCCGCTGAGGAATGTTGGCTGTGCCGAGCTTCAGCGGGTCTGCTTTTAACATCTGCACGGCCTGTGACGAATAGTAAACTACTGACTTTCAGTCAGTGAAAAGAACATTTAAAAACCCAAATTTGCCTGTGTGTGTCTGGACTTGCATGAAACACTCTGTTTCTTTGGGACTGTGTGTGCTCTGAGGTGTAATGCTTGTGCCCCATTCAAAGATTTTCTGTTTTGTGCTCAGATTACGCAGTTGAAGATAGAGAATAATCCTTTTGCTAAGGGCTTCCGAGGCAGCGACGACAATGAGCTGCACCGCATGGCCAAGCTACAAGGGTGAGTACAGCTTTCTTTGTGCGAGTGTGTGTTTCTAGAATCTGCATGCTTGTGAGCTTTCACTAGAAACAAGACCTATTCTTTCTTTGAGGGTTAATATGATTGGGTACATATGCTCAAAGATGTGTATGTGTGGGTGTGTGTGTATATAAGAGTGGAGCCAAGCAGTGTAAAGAAATGTGAGCCATTGTCAAGTTAAGGTTGATCTTAGCCTGAAACCTCACCCAGAACATGCAGCACAAACACAACATACCACGCCTTGATAGATAGATGATATCACATGCTGCTGGTCTATTAGGCTGTCACTGCTGATCAGCTGGTGGCCTTACATAGTGTCTTTTTGCATGCTGAACTAATCTGCATTCAAGCACTGTTGTGGCAGGCAGATTTAAATCAGCCAATGGGACAGGCTGTTCCAGAGGGGAGGGAGAGAAAGGAGAAGTGAGGAGGGAGAGGGTGCCGTATTGAATCCAGCACCGCTGTGTTATTGTGCTGCTGTGGTTGGTGAGGAGCAGAGGAGAGCAGAGAGGAGAGTCTATCTGAAGTGACACCCAGATAGATGTTTATTTTTAGAGCGTGCATGAGAGTGTGTGTGTCCCTATCTCACTGAGAGTCAGAGAGATGTGGTCTGCTGTCCCCTACACACCACAGAGTTCACCAAGAGGCCAGAGAGATCAGAGCTGTAAGGATAGAGAGCAGCTGAGTAGACTTGAAAGAAAAAAGTCAGAGAACAAACAACACAACCAGGCAGAATTTAATCCACCAGACAGACCTGTACAGTCAGTAAATGCAATTTTGTGCAGCATACCTGAAGCTATAGTAATTTCAGATGCAAATTTGTTGCGTCTGCTGTGATACTCAACTCACCTTTCTTTTTGTTTCAGTAAGGACTTCCCTGTCGTTCCTCGCAGTACTGTCCGTCAGAGATCCTGCTCCACTGGGAGTGGGTTCACTGGGGAGGGTCGGGGTCTGCAGGGCTCCCCTGAATGTGTCGGATCCCCCTACAGCTGTGAGAACAGCTTAAACAGCAGCAGTCCCCGGGAGGTGCTTAATGCCGCCCCCGCACACTACATCCTGCCTCGTCTTCACCTGCAGCACGGCCAGCAGCCGCAGGTGTACCACTGCACCAAGAGGAAAGGTAGGAGGAAGCTGTGTGTCTCTGCCTACAGTGTACTGTGTAAAAGAAAATGAAGTCTGACGCTATAAAAACAAAAAGGAATGCTATTAGTCAACTACCTGATTCACACATGCAGATATGTTCTATGTGAGGACAAGAGTCATTTTATTTACATAGCCAGAAATCACAAATTAAAAACCCCCAGGGGGGTTTACAGTTTGTACAGTGAATGACAACCTCCCTCCTTAGACTCTTTATTTGGGTAAGGAAACCACCCCACCCCGAAAAATGTATTTCAGTATTCAGGGAATTATTAGAATACTTTTTGTAGAAATATTTAAATATTATCTGTAAAAAAACAGAGACTTTGGTAAACTTAATAGCAATTACGTAAATATTCAGAGGTTACTTGTGATATATGAAATTTATAGGACCATTCCAGTGGTTTTGCATGTTTTTGTCCATTAACTATAAATATACACTCTTAAAGTTACTGCTGACATTCTAAACTTTATGCAAAGTTTTAAAACAGGTGTCCTTACTTTCAGGCAGCAAGTTTGAAAATCAAGATATTTACCCGAGGCACCAACACTGTGCCAACACCATTATCTTTATTCAGTATCATTGGTTTTATTTATCTTTAAGTCACAGCATCCTCTTGGTAATGTCGTTGCTGCAGGCACAATTTTTCTTGTTGGAACGTTCAAGTATGCTCCATCATCCCAGATTACAGAGATTTAATGACAGAGTACATATATGTATAAAAATACCTTATATTATAGTGTGAAAGACCTCAAATGACATTCAGGTTGCTTTTTATAGCCTACTTAAATTAGAACCAACAACATGTTACTGACATTCATTTTGTGTCTGCAAACTGTATGTAGCATTAGATTTACTGTGGAAGCATCTAAATGAATAATGTCTGGTCATTTACATATGCTTGCATGGATTTATTCAGACATATCAATATCTAAAAGGAAATCAGTAACAATGACTCCACTGCTTCTGCCCTTTGCTAGAGGAGAGACTTATCAGATTTATCTTAGATCATGGAAAAACAAGTGTAATGAGGTTGAAAATACCAAGTAATTAGATTCCAAAACATTTTCTAAGGCTGCTAAGCTTAAGATTAGAAACATTGTTATTGCACATTGTTTTGATGTCTCTTAACTGATCACTTAACTAATCACAGATGCAACTCAGATGATGAGTAATTTATACTTTCAAGCTGGTGGAGATGTTCAAAACAAAAAAAAAAAAAAACATGCAAGTCGCCACATTCTTTGCCATTGTTGGATGGAGGCAATTACAGGATTTTTGCCTCTAACTTCATTAGTAATGCTGACAATGCTTGGACAAAAATGACACAATGAATAACATACCCATAAGATCATCCACACATAAAAGTCTGATCTGGATCCAAGTGATATTCTGGATCTGGTGATACAGAATGTTTAAATGTAAAGGGATCACGGGATATTCACTGTTGTGAGATAACAAATAATAATGCTATAGACTTAGGAATAAGATCACATTGTGGCTGAAACTGTGCTGATTCAGTTCGTGTCAGATTTGACATATCTACTGAAGTTAGAAAACTGCTATTAGTGAAATATAATTTTGTTTTAAATATATATCTACAATTCTTTTGTAAATGCCTATGTTTTCATACTAAGACCAGAAGAATGTATTTTCATCATATTGCTTTGAGGAATATATATTTTTTCCTTGTATAACCCTTTTTTATGTCAAGCAGGGACCTTGTAGTGAATGAGCCCAAGCATGTGGTCCTTTCCTTCTGATAATCATGATAAACTGCAGGTTAACCCTTCCATTATGTTTATATTTAGTGTACATTTTGTTCTCTTCTCAGCTTCTCCAACTGTTTAATGTGACAAGCTGGGATTTCTAAGCTTTCCCAGCTCTCTCTTGTCATTAACATCAAATGCAAAGTCAACAAGATATTTTCTCTCTGTCTCCCTCTGTAGTGGAGGAGAACTGCTCTTCAGGAAACCGCCAGCACCCATACAAGAAACCCTTCACTGGTAGTTCACCAAATGAGGGCGAGTCCTACTATCACCCCTCCTCCTACCCTCCTCCTCCACCCGGTCTCTCCAACAACCCTGCCCTGGGTCTCACTGACTCCCCCTACAGCTCAGACATGGGTCAGCGTCAGGCGTGCATGTTTGCTGGCTCAGAGCCCAGGCTGGATGAACTCAACTGTACATCCTGGTCATACAGCTGCCCACTCCCCTCTGCCATGACCCCTATGGAACCCTACCCACCTTATACCCCTCATCCTTACAGCTCCAGCCCTCAGGGCTCGCGACTCAGCACTTCCGCCCACCAAAGCTCCCCACCCCTGGGAGATCACATGACCCACGATCCCTATCAGAGCTCCGGACCTCCATCTCAGAGCTCCCAAAACATTCCCAACAGGGAGCTCAGCCCTCCTCTCAGAGAGTACCCACGCTACACACCCAACCTGTCTCCTCCTCTCTACCACACACTAGAGACGCACACACACATCAGATGTGGAGTCCCAGAATGGAGTGCAGCCTCCTAAGTGAACTATAGAGGAGAACCGTGAAAGACTAGGATGGAAATTCTTTGTCTCAAATTCTCTCTGCTTTTCTGAAAGATGCTGCACAGTTAAACTGACTAAATGTGATATTATCTTTGTAAAAATAATTGTGAAAAGTGTCATTTTGTGCTGTGTGAAGAGGTTTCATCTGGCAGTCATGTTTGCCCCCTGTGTTGGAGCAGTGGATTTTTTAAGACTGGACTTGGACATCCATGGTGTTTCAGCCATTAAAAAAAAGAGTCTGAGCAGCACAATCAAAGTTGTATTTTATCGTCTTTCCATAACCCAAAGACTGTGTCATACAAATGTTTGCACTGTGAGCCCTGTTAATTCCAGACCGTGAACAGCATTAAGCTGCTTTTCTCTCAATGATTCCCATTCTCTTCATTGTGAAAGATGTAAATTGTGACGCTCTGTCAGACATTTACTGACTAAAATAATCTCAGCTCCCACAGCAGAGCCTGAGGGTGACATTTTTAAACTTTACTGGAGCAAAGCACAGCACCATGCTCAGGCTGAGTGAGGGAGAAAAGGCATGTGTTGTCTGTGTGTGTGTGTTTGTATGGAAAGCCTATGTCAGCTCAGCTCAAGGATGCTATGAGCTAATTGCAGATGAGACAGACAGTAGTAGCTGCAGGCGCTACATCATAGAGCTAAACAGTTTGTTTAGAACGTGCTACAGGCTGAAGGACCTGTAAACACTGTTCCCACTGCATTCTGGGTAAATGCACTACTCAGCATCATGCAGCTGTCACTGCTGTCCTCTTAGTCACCCCAAGCTGGCCAATCAGCTTTGCCCATTCTCTGAGTGCTAGCCAGTGAGCACATGCCTCTCTTTTATCCAGAGCTGACCAGTTAGAGCTAAAGAGCAGCATGTTTCACACGTGTGTGAGTATGTGTTGTCCCATTTTTGTTTGTTTATGAATTATTCATTAGTCCAGTTTTAATCCTTGACATGCAAGCATTGCTCAGAAAACACAAAGAATCACAATGTGATAATGTTGATGCATCAACTTGTTAAAATAATCTGCTTAAACTCAAAAGTCCTTGTCACACCCTGTCAGGATTTCCCCGTTAATCACTTTGAGAAGATTGGATGAAATGCATTTCCGTGCAGATTTGGGTAGCATTTCTTTCCTCCTTTCACAGCTGTAAAGAAACATTTATGGGATATACAGTGCAAAAATACATGCACGCTGGGATGTTGGTTTATTTTGTGTAATGAAGCAGTTTTAATATTTTCACCCAGGGGTTTTTCATGCAGTAACATGTGAGAAGGTGCTTTGATATTACAAACCATCAGTATGCAGATCAGTCCTTGATATGTACTTTATTTCGGTGTGTGTGTGAGCGAGTATGTTTGTGTGTTACAATGAGATTTTTACAGCCTTGTTCCTGCTTATAGTATTTATTACTCTAGATTTGTAAAGATTAGTTTGTTGTTAACTTGTGAAACGAGACGGCATTGTTCAGAGATATCTGGCTCTCTTTGAAGGTTTGTTTCTGATTTCACCCTCCACCTCCAAGTGGTGATGAATAGTTGTGATAAACAAACAATATTTTCTGTTCTATGGAAATAATGACAGATTTATTTACAAAACTGAATAAATTTTAGATAATTTTGCATAAGTCAAGTGATTGTAGTGTTCTTCTTTGTGATTAGACAACAAACATAGCAGAGACAAGTTACTAACATTCCCAGTGGGTTATTTTAAGCATATTTAGCATCTTGGGAGTGGAAACTCATTCAAGTGCAGTGCAGTTCTTCAGTTAGGACCTGATAACAACCTCCACCTTTTCCCAAATACACGTTCCAAAAGTATCCAACATTCCCATTCTACAATGTAGAGTGTATTGTTTATAGGGTGAGAGTGTGTACTGTGATATCTTATCAAGTATAAGGAACCCCAGTGTCTCAAAGTCTTGCACTCAGAGTGGTGTGGGTGCTGGGGTGCTGTGCATACCTTGTCCGCCTCCTCTTATCTCTGACAGGTTGTTTGGCATCTCCAGTCTCCACCAGCTGGACCCCCTCATTGACAACCTGCTGCTCAGAGAGGGGTGGGGTCAGTCGGGATGCAAGACAAAGAAAGGAGGGGGCATGTTGGTGGTCCCCCTCTTTCCTCTAAGACTCTCCTCTAAACTGCCATTTGGCCTTGCTTCTCTCTCTTGACATCTCATTTTTCTGTGACTCTCACAGCAAAGCCTCTTAAAACTCAGACCTGCTCAGAGTTTGCAACATTCTTATTTCGAAAGAGCAAATGAATGTAACCTGCATAGATTTATTTTGAAAGGCTGCTAAATCATTAAACTTTTGACCTAGTGTATTCACATTTAGTTATGTTAATAATGAACTAATAATAATTATTGTTATTACTAAACCTCCCTCTCTCTCCTTCTTCTCTTTCTTCCTTTCTCTCTCTTTTTCATACACCATAAGGTCAGAGGTTAAGCAGGCAGCTCTTCAGAGGGTCTGTTCCTCCTTAACCCCTCATCTTCAGAAAAAAAAAACTCAGGCCAGGGTGAGGAGAGGGGGAGAGAAAGGGGAAAAAGAGTAAGGTCCCATGTGAGGGGGCTCTGACTGAAGATGGATTGCATCATTTCATGCTTGCTTGTACAGTAACAAAGCTCTGTGATGACCTCTGTATGGCTGGAAGTGAGCTGGGAGAATAAAGCTCTGGCTAAAGTGGTAAAGTTATATTAAACACAGAGTGTGTGTGTTTGTGTGTGTTTAAAGGACCTTAATCCATCTGTGGAGGACTTTCTCAGACATACTGGTCTGACAGTAGATTGATGAACCTTTGTGATCAAAGAGCCTAAGTGGTGCTTATCATTATCTACCCAATGCCCCCCCCTTAGACACACATAGACACACATACACACACACATACCAGTGACCCCTCTGCCTGCACCCTACATATTCTCCTTATTCATCCTCATCCAAATTTACTTGTCCGTGATGGTTTCTAACAGAGTCCGTGCAGATAACCACAAACATACACCTCTATTTTGCCATATACACAGAGAGGATAACACATGGTAAAACAAAAAAAAGACATTTTAAATGTCATTCATTTGGCCTGCAGACCTATAGCCATTAAACTGTGAATTTTCTGAGGAAGGCTGCTGTATTGTATGTTAAAGCTACTGGCCATCTATGCAGAGTAATTCCTCTTGCAAAGTAAGCCTTTTTAAAAGGCATCAAAGACATATTTAAAGCTTATTTCATTACAGTCTGAACTATTGGTTAGAATGTATAAATGTGTAATTTAGGGTCTTGCAGGACACTGAGAAACATTTGTGTGATGTCTTGCATTAGTGATTTTTTGAGAGCCATTTTGTGAGGAATAAGTGGTCTGAGATGGAGTGTAATTGGTAAAGTTGATTATGGTATGTCTCTATGGGTCTGATGGCGCTCTGTCTCTGTGGCAGTAAAGAGAAATAGCATGGCACAAATAAAACAGCACTAGAATATAGAGAAAGATTGGATTCATAGAAAAGTTAATGAGTAAATATAAAAATCGCAGCCAGTAGGATGTCATTTAAACCTTGCAAAGCTTGTTCAGGTGAGTGTTATGGCTTCAGATCAAGTGGCATTCAAAAGTTGAATAGGCATTATGCTAAAATATATTGATGGATGCATCATACCATTTTGTTCCAGGACATGTTAACATACTAAGGCATAGTTATCTGTAATTAGAACAAGTAAGCACTGTATGGCACTAAGAGGTCAGTGCAATGGCAGTACAATGTAGAACAATGAATGCTTGTCCATTACATATGATGCAACAAAGTAGGCTGGTGGAGCTTTATTTGAGTGATACTATCCATCCTTGTTGTTATTTAAAAGCCACAAGAATGGTCTAATGTTGTTAAGCACGGTATAGTTACAAGACTGAGACCCAAGCTAATTTCCCCCTAAATGAGAGTTTATGGCTGAAACAGCTCTGAAATCACTGAAGTAGATCTTAATATGAGCATAAGAGCTGTCAAGGATAAGAGGCCAAGTAGGAGTGTGTATGTGTGTGGGTGTCTGTTGGGGGTTGTGCTTAGATTGTCCTGTGTGTTGGTCTGAAAGACAAAGACAGAGGTTAAAGGTCAAACTAACAGCAGACAGGCCAGTCCAGGGTCAGAGGGCTCAGACTAACCTCATCAGCGATGGTTGTTTATCTGACGACCCTCAAACTGTCATGCTGCACTATCGCTTTCAGGCCGATTCAACAACCCTGCGAAAGAAATAATCATGCAAAAATCATGAAAAAGCAGGTGTGGGATATGTTTTTGTATGCAACATCCAAGGATCAGGTCCAAATGAAGATCTTTGTATCCCTGATTTTCCTGTCACTCTCTGAAGTGGAAGCAAAATTTTAAAAAGGACACTGTGATGTGAGCAAGAATAATTGTTTTAACTCCTAACATACCACCAAAGTCCCAAGACCGGCAGCCAAACATGCATGACAAGGTGAAAGGGATAGAGGCGCTCCCGCAGTGGGTGGTGCTGGGGGTTTTCGGGACGACATGGAGCCAATGTCCCATCTGATTACAGCCAAAGGACTGGAGAGGCACGCTAATCCTCACATACACACATACACGTACACAAAGACATACAAAAACACAAAGACACACAACCAGCAAGCCAGTAAGACATATACACACACATACTGACATTCAAGAGATTGCACCCCATACCCCCTGACCACACTGCAGCCCCCTTGTCCAGACAGGACACAAAATATAATGATATCACTACCAGATAGGACTTCACTTTGCTGCTCCACCAGTACAGACTGACTGTGGCCCCTCCCAGTCAGGTTTTGAATAGAAAAACATTGTCTGATCTGTGTATGTGCCCTGGGTGTTTTTTATATTTATTGTTTATATGGCCTTAAAGTAGCTCTAATCGATATTTCTATAAAAATATATATAAAATGATGAATTTTTACTATGTCACTTTGTGAAAGATGCACTCGTACTTATAGAGAATTATCATCTGCAATGCTCCTCTGATTTATGGTTTATTTCACATAATTTTTTAGCTGTCCAGCCACATCTTTAGTGTTTCCCTCAGGAGTTTTTAGAGACCAAAATCTGAGCAAAAACAAAGTAGATATTGCATTTGCAAAAATAACATAAAAAACAATGCATGAAAAACAAATAACCAGCTGTTTTACTATCTCAACTTCAGTTAGGAAAGATAAGTGAATGAAGTAAAGATAAGCATTTATTATAGCAGAGGATGTGATCACTTGTCTGTCAGAAAGTCTTAGACTCTTCAGGGGCAATGGTGGCAGTGATGGCTGATGACTCTGCTGAGACTGATGAGGCTGGTGAAATGATGAATTTGATTAATCTGCAAAGACTTGATGGTGATGGGGAAGTGGAGGGGCATGCATAACAGCAGCATAAATGAACTAAAGGTACAGAGAGAATGAATGAAAGAATGGTATGAAAAATAAACTATGGTGTAATTGTGCAAAGAAATGGTCTTCCCGACTGAATGTTGGCTACAGCTTCATATCAGTGCTTGTTCTCAACTTGGTATCGCAGTTTTTTAATATGATACATATGATAAGTTGCAACAATTCACCCTGAAGGGAATATGAATGTGTGTACCAAATGTTATCACTATCCATCCAATAGTTACGTCTGGACCGAAGTGGTGGACCGACGAACATGCCAACATTGTCATCCCTTAATGTGCACTGCTGGCTGAAAGCTGAAGCCGTGATTTCAGTGTCTTTATTGTCGCTACGGTCCTACATGTGCCTTAATTTATTATTTCAGTGGTTCCAAACTTCAACACATGCTATGGTCTAAGTTGAAACAGTTTCAACCAGTGATTTTTTCCCTTCATTTAAAGGATTCTCAGTGGCATCAAGAGTTGAACATAGGCAGTATTTTACAAGAAATTTTGTGTAACAGATGTATTTAGTAAATTGTTCTTGAACCCACAGGTTGGGAGCGACTGTCTTATTTAATAAGATTAACAGATATCTCGGCAAGAATTTTTTTTAAAAATAATCTTGTATTTTACACATATTAGTTAATGCAAAAATTATCAATAATATTCTTTAAATTGCCATTTGTAGAGGTCCCTTGTATCTCAGTAACCCCTAGCAGGCTTCCCTCTCACCATGCATTTCAGTTGCCCATGCTCCCCTGGAGGCTTGTCGCCATTCGTGTATAAGCATGTTTGCAAACAGGCCAGACAAGGCCACTGCTGTGAAACAAACACAAAACACAAATATCAATAAACAACCAAATCCATTCATACACTCCACTCCCTCCAAACACTGTATGCACATGCAGCCTAATTTCAAAGCACTCACTCAGCCTGCTGTTAGATGCCATTGTTTGCTAGAGACAGCATTGTTTGGTTCATACCCAGTGCATTTCTGCAACCTTGTCTCATCATTAATAGATGGTGTCAGAGAGTTCCTGGCCTCTCCGTCTGACAAGGCATTAGCATAAACACAGACTTCCTCTTAATATCTGTTTTCATCATACTGTTGACCTTAAATTATGGATTTCTAAATGTTTGTTACCTGTCCACTCAAGTGTGGGAGTATGTACGCATGGGCCTGCATGAGTGTGCAAGTTACAGTGGAAATCATGGCTTTTGCTTGCTACTGGTTATAGGTTTAATTAATTATGCTACTGGTTATAGGTTTAATTAATAATTCACTCATGCATTTTTATTTTTGTATTTTTTGAGTCTGAATCTGCATTATCTCAGCTACATATTGTTGGCATTGCCATGTCTGTACACTTCTCTATTACCATACTGTTGTGTGTGTGTTATGTTAATGATGGTGGTGGCAGCCAATTTTCTGAAGTAGGCTAATTAGTTGTTTGTTGGATTGGATGCGACCAGGAAGCATCTACCTTTGGTGGTTTTCCAGGCACCATAGGGAAGCGCCAAGGAGGCATCCCAGCCAGACTCCCTAACTACTCTGTTTGCAATGCAAAGAAGCAGTGGCTCTAATTCAAGCTCCCTTTGGATGTCAGAGCTCCTCACCCTATCTCTAAGGCTAAGGCCAGACACCCTTCGGAGGAAGCGCATGTCAGCCACTTGTATGTACAATCTCATTCTTTCAGTCACTACCCAGAGCTCATGACCATGGGTGAGGATTGTTGACCGCTTCACGCTCAGCTGCAAACCACTCTAGTGCATGCTGAAGATCACTGAATGATGAAGCCAACACAACCACATCATCTGCAAAGAGCACAGATGCAATTCTGAGCTCACCAAACCGGACACTCTCCCCATCTCGACTGCACCTTGAGATCTTGTCCATGAATATCACAAACAGGATCTAAGACAAGGGACATCTTTGACGGAGTCCAACAACCATGGAGAACATCTTTGATTTTCTACCCACAATACAGACACAACTCTCACTTTGGTCATATAGGGACAGGATGGCTCATAGCAACCCCCTATTCCTGCAGTACACCCTTAGGTATTTGATGAAATGGTGTATTCATTTAAAACAATGATATTTCAATTTGATATACCATTCAAAAGATAGTAATTTAACTTTTGTAATGCACTCAAATAACACATACTGTACATGTGCAACTTAAGAAGAAATTTAAAGAGAAAATTGGTCACATTTGGTAGTTTTCTTCATTGTCCTCACAGGCCATTATAGATTCTAACCTCTTCATCTTCTTGTGGTGTAGTTCGCCTCAGCTGTTAAAAGGTCTGATCGTGTTTACATGGGTGTGATGTCTCCATCTGCTCAGCCTAACACAGTGCCCATCACCTGACACAACATGCCTTTATTCATTCCATTAGAATTAATAAAGCACTCTTGTGTGCACAGCAAGCCATCCATTCATCAAAAATGGATACAGCCGCATCTCTGCCTCCAGCTATCTGTGTTGTTGTTTTTCCCCTTCAGTGCGTCTTGGTTGTGCTTTTTCTCATTCTTTCTCTCCTCATTTTGTATGTGTGTGGTGTGTGTGTAAGCGTGTATGCATGGCACACATTTACATGAGATGCACTTTTCGAGTTCTTCTCCTTTCACTGTCATCTGCACTGCTTTCACCACACCTGTCAATTATTATGCAAACATAACAGCACACATTTCCATTAAGTGTGCTAATGTCACCATGTGGGACTGTGCTACAGTATGAACATGCAATGTCAAATTACCATTAACTCAACAATATATTGCTTTTACCCACAGGTGATTGAAGATATTTTAGACATTAATTCAGTCATGAATGTCACTGTAAGTTGATGTTTTCAAGAACAGTTGAGAAAACAGTCTGACTACAAATGCATCTTAGTGGTTGTTTCAGAGCTATTGATCCCCTCGCATGATCTTCATCAGTGGATGGAATTGTCAATGTTCAAATTTCAATTTATTTGAGGCACTTCAAGGACCTCTCATCCATGTTGCACAGGCTGAGGGTCAAAATTACTGTCAGTCTCATCACTAGGTCCATTTAGTTGCTGCTCTGAAGCTTTTGATCATGATCACTGAGGTCAACTGGTGTTTCTATTGATGAGAATGAACTTTGAGCCTCATTTCTTAAGATCAGTTCTGTCTTCAGGGACTTTTACAGACCATATGACCCAGAAGTGCATCAAAGTGCATCTTAAGAAAGTCAAAGACTGTGGTTCTGAGTTGGGATCTCTGCCACAATGCACAGAATAAACACATGAAGTCATCTTTAAGAGTTCCAGGGACACAATACATTATTTGCTATCTGGGGATAGAAATCACTCATGTGAATCTATGGATACTTTACGGTTTCTCAACCAGAATTTCAAACACATTTCTTCAGGATTTCGATGCACTTGTGGCCTAATGCTTTATGATGAACACCGTGTTATGCAACAGCCTTGATTTGCTTGAGGCTTGTTTTTCTCTCCTACACACATTTCTATTCTCCCATCAAAAAATAGCAAAAATTCTGATGTTTGGCTGCATAGCATGAGTTTGTAATGGCCGACCCATTGACTGGTCAGTGTAGCTTAATTTCCAAACTTTTTTTCAGCATCTAAATATCTTGTCAGACTTTGATAAATCATTTAATAACTTATGCTTATATCTTTTGATCCTAAGTAGCCTTAGAAATTTCACACTACTGATCTTGTTTCTGACATGTTTCCAGCAAAGTGTCATCATGTCTGCTTGTGTCGGTCTAGTGTATGGTGAGGAGCGTGGCGTGTAACCATGTGCTTGAGTGCACTGAAAAGTGTCATTTGAAGCCTCAGCAGTGGAATGGTGTGATATTAAGTGTGATTTTTGTGCTTAAAGTGAAAAAAATCACACATCTCCCTGTGGTAACACCTGTCAATCAAACGTTGAAACTCATGTTTCAGGAGTCACATCACTGAGGTTCATGCTGTACACATATTTTTTGTTGTTTTTTAATAGGTGGCATACATGGACAGATTATGAGACGGTGGGCTCCTGGGTACACATAAGATAAAAGGCCCCTGCACCCTGTGTCATGTTTCTCATGTTTGATAACTGCATGTAAAACACCATATTTTGTTCACACTGGAGATGAAGAAGAGAAGAGATGAAGGCTGCCTAACCTTATTCTAAAGCCACTTATGATCTACAATGACACTCATCTCTTCAGACATACAAAATATTATATCTGACTCTGTACTGTAACATTGAAAGAAAACCTATGATGAAATATACATTTCATTTAAGCATCAGAGCATGATACTCAGTAGCCAAACATTTGATTTCCTGTATGCACTTACAATACAAAGTATGCTAGAAGTAGCTGTTATCCCACAGTAGCAAGGCTGTACTGCTTATCGACCCTGAATAGGAATAAGAGACAAGAAAATAAAAACAGGGGCTTTAGGGACCCCCAACATATGTGTCCATATTCATAATCAGGGCCTCCAGTGAACATGGATTTCATTGTGATGAAGGTGACATGAAAAATATTCAAATATTCTGGATTTTTCAGCTATAGCTGAGGAGTAAAGGAGGAGCTAGTTTGTGGGAATAGAGTGTTTTAACTCCTCGAAACGTGTCTGGAAACATCAAATATTTGGCCCTGGAGTAGATCCAGATAAATACGTGGATCCATGATTTTTCTATTTTTAAATTTTTTCACTTTAACCAGACATTTTGGTGGCGCACATGTCGTTTTGGAATTTGTATTAGGGGTTAATTTAATTGAAAGGGATTACTGGGCCTTGCCAGACGTGTTCTCTATTGAGTGCCCCTCCAGTTGTTTTTGATATGGCTGTTTTTTCAGTGTAGACCTATTGTTACTGATTAATTGTAGATTAAATGAAATGGAACATTTTGTTTTTAAACCTGTTATAGGGGCTGTGATTTTCTTTGGACTGTTTCTTTAAAAGTTCCTGGTTTGTGTTAGGTTACCAGAGAAACGGGGGGGGAGGAACGATCATGAAGTTTGAGCACTAAGGAGAACAACCCGAGCAGAGGGAGGAAAAAACTAAAGGAACGACTTTCCAAGAGTGTAAAGGAAGCTCACATCATGTCTTCTAGAACCATGCAGGAGGAGCAGGTCTCACAGTGAGTCGTGCAGTGGTTCTCTCTGTTAGGGTGTGTGAATCCCTGCCAGAATCAATCGGAGGGATCAATGTTAAAAACTTTTACCATGCATGTGTGTGAACAGGAGGCTGCCTGAGGGAGTGAGCGCTGTGATAGGTTTACGTGACAGGACAGCTGCACTCGTTGATCTACTGAAGAAACGGAAGGAAGAGGAAGATCTGAACGCACAGAAGGAGGAGCGCAAACAGGTGCGCATTAAAACTTCCTTAATGTTAAGCTGTTGTGACGCTAAAAGTAACCCATTGTAGGCAATAAGGTGAAGACAGGCATGTTGTTGGTTGACTCACTCGTGGCTTTATCAGGTCAGGCCTGTGAGAGTTTCTGACTTGATGATAAATTATATGATTTAATTGATCATTATACATAACGATTCATTGTGAATAGGGAAATTTAAATATTGCACATATTATAAATATTTAAATTTAATTTCCCAAAGCAAAATAAATCAATTTATTTTTTCAATGGAGTGTATCATCAAATAAATTGTTATGAAAAAGATTTTTTTTTAAATTGTGTGTGTGGCTTTTTATGCCTTTATTGGACAGGACAGCTGAAGAGGTGACAGGAAATGTGGGAGAGAGAGTCCGGGGGGAGACATATGAAAAAGATACAGTTAAAATCAATGATTGCGTATTTTCTTTATGAAACTACTGATTTCTTTATTCAGTGTGTGTATTCTGTATCTTTAACGCAAAATGTACATGACTGGCTGTTTTATAAAGTTTTCTAAATAGGACATTGTTTAGGGTTCATGGCATAGATTATGGTTAATAGCATTCTTAGCATAATAGAATAATATGATTTCCAAAAAAAAGGCGAAGCCCTCATAGATAGATCGATAGATAGATAGATAGGATAGGATACAGCGAGAGGCATGGAGCAGTGTACAGGAACATCTCTGTTGCGAATGGTTTACTGTAGGATCACTGAAAGTGGTTTAGAACAACAGAGCTAAGATCCTGGGATTTCCAGACTGACAAGTAGCTGCTGGCTAACCAGCCAGACATCGTGGTGGTTGACAAGGAGCAAGAGGGCAGGTGTGATAGATGTGGCAATCCCAGCTGACAGTAACATTAGGTTGAAGGAGCACGAGAAAACTGAGAAGCACCAGGGGCTAAAGGAACAGCAGGAACAGATGTGGAAATCTATAACATCCAGTACATCTCTTGATATAATATGTATGTCATCCACCGCTTATGTTACTTATTGTGACGTACCGTTCTTTCTTGATGTCCATGTATCATAAATATTCCTAATAACAATTTTTTATTATTATTATTGTTGTTGTTGTTAATAAATAACTAATATAACTTCCGGCTGCTGTATGTGTTTTTATGTAGGTTTTGGAGAGTTTGCAACCACGCATAGATGAGTTCCAGAAGAAGGCTGATGAAGTGAAGGAGTTATTAAAAGGTGTTAACATGTTCATCAAGGTACAGCAGGGCACCATGTCACACACAACTACAGTAGACATGTCAGATTTCAGTTTCATCGGACAGCATCAGCCTATAACTATATCCTCATTTCTGTCTGTGTAGGATGAACATGTTGGTCAAGTTGTTGAGAAAGCAGAGAGGGAGAAGACAGAAGGGCTTGAAAAGGAGGCAGAGATTAAGAGGCTGAAGGAGAAGTATGCTCTACTAATGAAGAGGAAGCAGGAGCTACAGCATCAGATGCAGAGGCACACTCTTTTTCCAGACTTCATGGAGCAGGTGGTCGAAATGACCAAGGTACTGTAAGGATTTTTACATGGCTGAGAAGCATGTGCTAAATTTGAATGTTTATCATACAGGAGTAGTGTGTCTCAAGAATTTTTATCCATGTATAAGTCTGTCACTTTAGTTTTTTTAAATTAAGGTTTTATTAAAGAGAAGGGCGATCATTTTTATGATCTTTACAGGGATGGTCCTTTGTTTCAGGCAAGATATCTTACCTCCACTATAAACCACTATGATAAACCCTGACATGTTTTAGGTAGATAATGAAGTTTAATTTGGGGGCTCCACCTTTAATGTATGTGTTGCTGTCTGTCTGTTACAGTTCGAAGATGTGCAGTCGCTCACAGGTCATTTAGAAGCTCTTTTCCACTTTAGAGACCAGCTCTCTCAGAAGGAGAATGAGATACAGGAGAAGGTCAGCAAGCTGAGGAAAGCTCTGCTAACACTGGAGGATCAGCATCACTTACTGCAGCTGCACAAGAACAACCAGCTGTTCAAGCTCAACAACCAGCTAGAGAGGACGCGCTCTGAAGCACTAACATGGGTACCAGACATAATCCAAGAGTCAAAGGTCAACACCAAATCTACTGTTTTCTTGTGTATGCATTTAAATTGTCCCTGTCTACATACAGGAAAGCAAGTGGAATCACATTCAGGAAACAGCAGCAAAGAAAACACTCCTACTGGTCCAGATTAAAATGACGACCCTCAACCTCTATGAAACAACAGATGACAAGGTAGAAGGAGAAGAAGGTGTCGATATGAATGACACAGAGACACAGCTAGACAAGGTATAGTATGTACCCTGACAGAAAGATGGAGACAAATAGCCAGAGCACTGGAAAATGATCAACTAATCGTTTCCTACTTTGTCCATTTTTCAAGGTCAAGATGTTCATCCTAGATCATGAGGACATAGTGAAACAGCATCAGACTCTCTCGAACAGGCGCCATGATGGACAGAAAAGAATAGAACAGAAAAGAGACTGGGCCAAAAAGCACATTGCAACTCAGTGCAAAAAAGATTAAGTCTCCATGCTTCTTTAAAACTGAATTCCCTGGACTGGAATTGAATGCTATATTTAAAGTTTGTTCATTGGTTGTTTTAATATAGTTCTTCCTAGGACTAGATGAATCACTCCCTTGGTAGTTACACTGATGGCATCTGGGCCTGTGGGAGACTTTGTGGGAGACTTGTGGATGAGGGTGGAGCCGGTTGTGTGGGAGGGGGGAGCGGCTGGGGATAAGGGCCTGGTTGTAGTTGGTTACTTCCTCTGGATGCGTTGAGGTCTTCAGGAGGTGCCCAACCTTTGCAGAGTGTTTCAGCCTTTATCCTCAACGCTCTCTGGTTGGCAGGCCGGCAGCGGTGGCCAGGTCACTGCCCCTCTTATCCGAGTCTGCAGGCTGTAATGGCCGTAAAACTCTGTGAGTTAACGGAACTTTAAACTTGAGGACAATAAACTTGAATGAACTTAAGACACTGAGTGCAATCAGCAGCTGATTAATCCTTCTGACAAGGACTCCTAGTTGGATCTACTTTACTATTACTGTATATTTGCTGTCATTAAAAAATAAGTATCTACTAGGATGTACAATTAATTCATATTCTTATTATATAAGAGGGAAAAGTTGTTGTTTTTTAAATGTAGGAAAAATACCTATTTTACCAACCTAAGATACATGGAAATCTGCTACAAATACTGTAATAGTAAATACACTGCATTGAAACTATAAATGTTATTTCTAGCAAGTTGAATTTTAATTCCTGGGAGGTCTGCTAATAATCTAGAAATATTTTTTTAAACTGAGTACAGTGAGTGGTCAGTAGGAAATATCTCCTCATTGCAAGTATAAGGACCGAAGTATTCCTTCCTTATTCCTTCCTCCTTATAGTGGTGATTCACAGTTGACTTGTTTTAATTTGATAAATACTGTATATGTAGTTGAAATGACCAATAAACAATACTTGAATGTAACATGATGTTGATAGTGGTAATTCAGAATACAAGGTGCTGTACTGCCACCCTGTGGTTTTTGACAGAAAACAAAATCATTTTTCGATTCAATTTTTTTAAACTTGTTTTGGCTGATCTGACCTGTTTTCTAACAGGTAACTAACCACCATGTACTAACAAGAATTATTAAAGTGTTCACCCTTAAATGATGCAATAAAGCTCATTATTACAGAGATGTCAATCAGTGTGATCTGTACACTCAATGCAGTCCTAGAAAGAAGTCTAAACAGCCAAACGTGATGTTGTCTATTGGTTTTAAATAATAGTATTTACATACTGCTGTTTCATCTTTTATGACTGATTCAATATTATCTGCAACAACACAACGTCCAGATATTTGTAGCTAACAGAAAAAAGTACCACAATTCTTTATTGTGAGTAATTCACAGAAGTAGTAAACACTAGTTTAAAACAAAATAATTTATTTAAAAACAAAACAAGACATGCATAACAAACACACAGAATATGGATTATAATGGAAGATCTATGCTCTACATTGTGTGTCAGTGAAGCACCAGAATAATGAAACTATTTACTGGTTTATTTGGCCTTTTTGCCTTTGCCTTTTTTGGCCTTCTTGTCTTTTCTTTGCCCTTGTTCTTTAAGGCCTCGTGAACGGTAGCCTCTCCACCATGCTTGGACAAGAATAGCAGCTTTAGTCTTCAACTCCAGCTCCCTCATCTCTTCCTTCCTCTTCTCCTCTGCCAGCTGATGCCTCTCCTTGATCTGGTTGCACTCCATGTCCAGGACAGAAAAGGATTTCTGCAGGTTCCTCAGCTCCTCCTCCACCCTTTTATATTCAATTTCATTCAACTCCAAGTTGGCCTGGAACAGGAGAGGGTGGCAGTTGTTGAGGTGTTGAGGAGCAAAATTGTGATGGTAGTGAAAAAAATTATAAAAGAGAAATGACAAAAAATGAAGTGTTACCAAAGATAGATTAGTCCTAGTTATACTCATTCAGTATCAGTAGAGAAATATTATAGGGGCAGGATGATATCAAGAATGTTGTTGTTGCTTCATCAGCAGATTGACCAAACTTAATCAACTGATAAAACTGTGAATTGTTTTGTTAAACTGTTATATCCGAGGCTAAGAACTTCAATTGCCACATTAAAACCCCCGAATATGGTTGAACTTGTACCCAGAGTATAAAGGGGTAATGCTATTTCATGATATATTTTGGAACTTTGTAGTTTATCAGAGTTTGTACCTGGATTTCTTCTATTTTGTCGTCAAAGTTTTGGACCAAATATTCAATTTCTGACTCCACTTTTTCATTTTTCTGCCAAAGGAAAAAAGTAGTAATGAAAATGTTATCAAAATGTGAAATATTTACTATTTATATATTTTTAAAATGTTAGCTGTAGCAAACTTACCTTTTGGAGTTCTCTCACTGCTTTTCTGTTTTCAAGGATCAAATTGTTGAGCTGTATGTTCAGTCCATCAATTTTCTGCTCTTTACTGGTTTGCTTCACCTTTGATATCTTGGTATGTGATTGGCACAGCTTGTCTAGGACATGTGACAATGCTGCTTCTTTGATTTTTTTCTCTTGCAGAGACCTCTGCAAAGTTTTGATCTCATGATTCTTGTCAGAAATCTGTTAGAAATAGAAAGACAATTGAATGGGAAACTGTCAACAGCACAGGTGTCATTGGCTTAAGTGAGAAATCTTTTTTTTTTTCTTTTTTTCTTCTCCGGCTGCATCCAAGCAACTTGCACATGTGGTAGACTAGACTATTGTAAGTGAAAGTCTCTTTTTCAACATCCAACCTTTGCCTCACCTGTTTATCCACTTTCATTATGGCTTTAGTGAATTCTTCCTCCAGTGAAACCAGTTTGTGGTAAGAGTATGAAGACACCCTCTTGTTAGGCAGCTCTAGCTCCTCATCCACACTGAACTGTAACTTTTCTGATGTATGACTGTGAAACTTCTTTAGCTCATTAATAAGTAAGCATTCACTCTCACCTATCTCCAAACCTAGTTCTGCTCTCAAATCAAAAATGGCATCAGGATGACCTCGGACATGCCTGATCAGATCCCTTACAGAGTTCTTGATGTCCCTCTCAAGCCGAGCTATTGCTCTCATACTTGCTTCCTTTCCTTCTCCCTTTTCCCCCCCATCAGACTCTTGCATGAGACCTTCTTGCATCTCCAGCCTTTCAGCTAATATCTGATGCTCTTGAAGTGCCTTGCTCAAAGCCTTGTCCACAACACTGGACAGACGGTTTGACCGGAGGACAGCATCCAGAGTTGCTACAATCTCAACTTTGCTGATGCAGTTCTCCAATATGCTTGAGATGCGTTGAGTGTCAAGAGAGAGGAGTTTCTTCTTTGTCAGTTCAAGCAGCTGTTGACCATCTTTGACTTGAATCTTTGCCTTTGACAGTACTGATTCAGCGTTTGCAGACATCCTGCCATTCGATGAGAGGAAAAAGGTAAATCATTAAAAAAAATAATCCTGTAATGTCGGTAGACATTAGTCATTACTTAACACCTTACACTTATGGATGTAAAACTTGGCCAGCGATGTGATGAGATTGCACGGAAAGAATTAATTCTCCATTTCTCGCTTTTAACGCCGGGTCAGCTTAACGTTAAATAAGTGAACATCAGCGTGTGTAAAATAAATTAGTCTACACGTTTAAACTGTTTAGTTTTCTTAACAAAAAGTTATAGTGGCACAATGGTTTTTTGTGTTTTTTACCTGTCGAGTCGTATCCTGACTGTGAGCAAAAAAGCTAGGCATAGTATTTCCTTGTTGCTAGGATACCACAAATCCGGATGGAAGTATCGCCACAGCCATTCTGTTAGACATTCTACATTCTACATTAGAATATCTCTGGTAGCATCACCAAAGATAGTGTATGCTACAAAAAAATACGGATTTATGTATTGACATTTTTATTTTATAAATGAACGAATAAACTAATTAATGAGACCGCCTTCAATTGATTTTTTTAAACAGCTTTTTTTTTTTTTAGATCCCTTGAACTTTATTTTGAAAATAGCACAATAACATAGACTGCCGTAAATTGCTTCGGTGTCGCGACTGTTTGTTGTCCAAGCTACGTACCATGGTTTATGTAGGGCTTTTGCAAGGTCTATGCTGAATGTTACTGTAGGTATTGATTGTGTACAGGTTAATCTACATAAAGAGCTTTTGTACTCAGTTATTGGTTAAATGTTATCAGAAGACGCACAACATTTGTTATCCAGCAGAAAGCCCAGTGTGTAATGATGCAGTGATGGACAGAGACGCACTGTCTCAGTTTCATGGCCCGATAGTGACAGTGAACCACTGCCATCTTTGACAGGACAAAGACCAAATATGCAACCAACGGGCTTTGCCCTCTTCACACAACTTGGAGATCACTAAGCTAATTGTTGTGTTACATATCTCACGAGACACTTTTTTTAACGTGTTAGCTATAACTTCAGCACATCGTACGAAAGTATTCGACGTGTTAGCTAACTATCGTTAGCTGTGAGCACCCAAGATGTGAAGTAGTCTTGCTGTTTGCAGAACAAACCATGCACCTTTTAGCTAGTGGGCAATTTACCGTAGATTAACTCTTGTTGAGCGATAGCAAATCAAGGTTGATTGCAGCCTGTTATCTGCTAGTATGGAGTCTGACGACGATGTGCCTCTCATCTTAACCTGGGACGAAGCAAATAGCGGTTTGCTCAACGAGGAGACTGAGAGAGGAGACGAAAGTAAGCATTTACTGCCATATCCTCATCTCATTATGAAATGCACCACTTCAATTCAAACTATGTATGTTGCTAAGCCTTGCGGCGTTGCTGGTCATAAAACTCTACTGGCACACAGGCCCCTATTACTCAAATCACATATTTTCTTGAATGCTTGCGGTGTGTATGAATGTGTTAGACAATGCCAAATAATAACTACCATTGCTTAGCCCACTATCACTGCCAAAGCCATACAGCACTGCTGTTGCTGAGAGCGAAACAATTGCTGGTAAAGGTGAAAATCTAGAGATCTTCATGAGAATATTTATATATTTTGAACAGTGTATACAATGAGCATTCGCGACATGTTTTAGGGTGTATAAGTCATACTCTGCATGGAAATAATAACACAAGTGAAGTTATTAAACTACTGCAAATTTGTATTCTTCTGTAATTCACAATAATAATAATTAACAAGTATGGCATCCTCGGGATCCCCATCCACAACAGTGCATTTCATTGAAGAAAGATAGTTAGACGTTATTTAAGTTAGCTTAGTTAATTAATTGCATATCTGAAAAAAAGTAAATAGAATAAATAATAATAAAATTCCCCAAATGTCTAAAGACTACAGGACATGGAAGATGTGTACATAAAGAATTCCTGCACACTGTCTGACTTGCAGAATTACATTTATTTGTGACATTTCTTTACTAGACCTTCTTGACTGATGAAGGTCTGGCAAAGAAATGTTGCAAGTAAAAGTAATTCTACAAGTTGGATAGTCTGCATTGATTACAGCAGTGGTCTCCCCCCTCATGGACTGGCATGACTTCTGGATGAAATCATCCTGTGCCCATTCTGCAGTCAGTTGCCATTCTATATAGGTAGTCTACGGAGGATGTTCACACTTTCAAACTCCCTCAGGCAACCAACCCCACAGGTTTTCAGTTGGGTTTATGTCACGGCTCATTGCTGGCCATTCCACAATTATGACTCAATTCTCCTTCAGAAATTGGGCACACAAGCCCGTCATCTTGTCAGCACAGCACCTGTGTAAGCCATCAAGCTCAAAGTCCATCAGACGATTTCTTATTGTTTTGTCATGTGCAGCCCTAATATGGCACCCCAGCCATGTTGCCTTAGTCGTGGCATTCTTGCAGTCTTCATTTTCTCCCTAATCTTCATGTCTCTTTTTATAGGGGTGGGTTGATTTAACCAAGGAGTGGTCATTCACGATCAGTTAGATAACAGCATCGTGGCCATCTTTATAAAAACTGTATTTTCAAAGTCGAGACTGCTCACAATTGTCACAAAACCTGTCCTACATATAGATGTACAACAAATAATCAAATACAGAAAAGGTTTTCTCAGATTGGGCCAAAAGATTGGTGGTGTTTTTAAAATCTCTTAAGTGTATTGTATGGAATTGTTTATTGATGAGTGTTTAGTACTGTATGTAATTATAGTATATTTTATGGTATGAAATGAATGCTGCCCTACGTACCAGAGGGGTATACTACAAAGTTCAACATAGTCAGGCGTTATTTGCATGAGCTGGCTCGGTAAAAGCCTAAAACGTCAGTCAGATATAATGATTATCACAAAGGTGGTTATCTTTGTTAACCCAGGCTTTCTGTTTCAGGCTCTATACATGTTACTTTGTAAGTAAAGTGGTCTATAGCTGCTGTGCCTGTAGGGATGATATGCTGTGTTAATATTATTGAAGCAGCAAGAAAAAAAGAATTTTCTGCATCTCCAACTGAATGCACTCAAGTTTCCTTGGCAAAAAAACCAACTCAGTGAGATGCATTAGTGCATCTTGCACTGCAGTAATTACACAGTTTTGTTTGGTGACATAATCAACATACGACTCAGCCAATTTTCTCACCTCTATTTCGTTCTTAGAGAGTCAGTAAAATATTAGAGAAAGGGCATTTTAATCTGAAACTTTGAACATAACCTCCCATGGACCAGGTTAGGTGTGCCGCATAAGTTACCGTGGTGATCTAGACAACTAGAGACAAGAGAGTCATCATAGTGACATGGAAAACTCAACCCTTTGACGTTGTTGACAATCAGCTGCATGGCCAGGTCACACTGTTTTAATGGAGATTGTCCACCAGGCTCTGAGCTCACGCGTTTGTGTGTGTGTGTGCACGTGTGCATGGGCAGTATGTATGGGTATCCATGCATCCACTCAACATAGTAATCCTGCTGCCTTTGTATGCCTCGTATATAAGCTACAAAATGAGCCATCTGAGAAACTGCGGCATCAGCAGACCGAGCACCCCTCAGCCCCTCCTGGTGCTCATGGGCAGAATGTGTGAGTTATGTGTGCACGTCTGCAGCCCGTGTGTAAGTGTGTTTGTGTGTGTCAGCTCACTGGATCATTTTCTCTGGCTTTGGAGGTGAACAGGAAGAGGAGAGGAGTTCTTTCTCAGGAAGTGTGGGAGCGGTGGACAAGGAGAACGTATCACACTGTTCTTTCTGATTGCTGTCATGAGTTTTCTGGAAAGAGGGGGAGTTTGAACCTGGAGACTGAGAAAGAAGGCTGCATTTCATCACCTCAGTGACAAATCACATGCCTGGATAAAAGTGTGGAGTACAGTTTTATTGCTGGTGGTTTCCCTTCATATCATTACAAATCTAGATTTGGTTTCTCCTGGAAGAAACTGTCATCACTGCTAAGCTTTTTTTTTGTTTTTGTTAGTTTGACCCCACTGTGTTTTTGACTGGGAGCTCTGACCATGGCCTTGTTCTCAAACACGAGGGGCTTGAATAGCTCATGGCAGACACAGGGTGTATTCCTGTCAGGATAACAACCAGGCTGCCGTTGCCACTTCAGCTCAACCTGCTGCTGTCATAATTGACAGGAAATGTCTGTGACTGCATTTCAGAAGTTCACGGTCTCCGCTATGTTTTATCCCAAGGGGTCGTGCCTGAAGCAGAAACATGTGATGTACAGTGCGTGGGGAGAGCAAACAGATCAAATGAAAATATTCAGCTGTAGAAAGTCATATGGAGGGATTGCTTATTCAAGATAGAAACTGTGATGTATATTTATTAGAGTGTGTGCTTGGATCTGTATATTAAGATTATTACAAATTTTATCTGGATTTCAACTTTTTCAGCTGTACTTTTGAGTTCATTTAAAAAACAGCGCAGAATAATATTATCTGTGTCATTTAAAAAGGTAATCGTAATTTCATTCTGCGTTACGTCCTACAGTAGAGCGCTGCTTCTGTATAACTAGATTATTTTGATAGCTTCCCTGTCTTTTATTATTCATTATTCAGTCGTTTATCTGTCTCGTGTCTGTGTCCTATCTGGGGAAGGAAGGAGGCGTGATAGACAATGTGACATCGGTGCAAACCCGGCACTTTCTCACTGACTGACACCACTGGGATCAAAGTTCAAAGTACAGATGGTAATTTCAGTGTGCAAGTGTTTGAGTCTCATTTCACTGTCACTGGTGACAGTATCTCTTATCAAGGTGACTGTAAGAGAAAGAAGAAGCAACTGGTTGTAAAAGAAGTACTGAACTTCATAAGCATTGCCAGTTGTTTTGAATGGATTTCTGTCTCTTGTGTCACTTTGATTCCCCAACATAGACTGGATGATTCTGGATCTGTGAGGATTGCATCCGGACTTCACTTGTGACTGCGTTTCTGGAGTTTACATCTGGGCTGAGTGGAATGTTTGGCAATCTTTATCTCCAGATGTGTGTGGATGCTGGAATAACACCAGTGCATTGTGAATGATACACCAATGCTTGTGCTGTGGATTTAAGGGACCGTAATACATTTTCACAGCTGAGGCAAACAGACAAATTCAGACCGATTGATGGAGTGCTTATGTGGGCAGGCAGCTGATTTACACGAAGATCAGACCCGTAGTGAGAGTCCAGTAGTGATCTCCTCCTATGCCACGCAGTTAGAACAAGTCTGCATTGGTAGGCATACATGTACTGTGTGTGTGTGTGTGTGTGTGTGTGTGTGTGTGTGTGTGTGTGTGTGTGTGTGTGTGTGTGTGTGTGTGTGTGTGTGTGTGTGTGTGTGTGTGTCTGACCCATATAAGGTGCTAAAGAAAAGACAAATATGGAAATTATAAGACAACTTTCATTGTCGTTACAATTTGTTTCCACATAAATGTGAGCTTTATGAACACCCTGACAGTAAAGTGTTTTCTTCCAGATGGAGGAGGAGGTAATTATGACATAGTGAACAATGCTGTGATCCCAACACCTGGGCCAAAAAACTACAGTGCCCAAAATGTGTCCTTACGGCAAAGCTGGGAGATGAACTACCAAGAGGCAGCCATCTACCTGCAGGTATTTACAAGCAGTGGAGTTCACATGGTCATGTCCCGGTTTTTATTGCACCCTCCACACTGTATTTCTTGTGGGTGATAAAGCATTGTGTCCTGTCAGTGGGCTATATTTTACATGATGACCAGCTGCTGCAAGTAATAAAGTTAAGACACAAGGAAGTAGGGACACACATATTGATATTCATGGTTGTTCAACACTAGTTATCAAAAAACAAAGATGTTTTTATTGTATTTTAAAAAGTGCACAGTTCATGTGTAATGATGTTCAATGTGTTCAAACGGCCAACATGCTGAATGTGTTTTCCTTCCATATAACATATTTACGAAAGTGATTTTTTTTTAAAAATGTTGTAAATTGGATATTGTTTATAGCTATATTTGTACACTTGCAGTCTTTTTCAATGCTTTTAGCACATTACTGCTACAAACTGTCTTTCAGCAGAATAGCGTGGAACTGGCAGCTGAAGAGTGTTTGCCTCTTGTGTGTGATTTTTTTTTCCTCCTTTTTTAGATAACATGCCAGCATTTCGGAAACAAAAGAGGTGTTATGTTTAACACAACAGCATCTGCACCTAGTGTGACATACAACATATGCATTGGCCAGCGATTTCTAAACAATAAAAACATGGCAATGACTGTCATGTAACATCCTTATTATTTGGCATTTAAATGTGTCGTCTGCTTGAGGGATAGGAGCTCTTGGTCTGGACCACATCTCCACAATTTGCAGACAGTTGTGTCTGTTTTGAGGTAGCGGCTAACTGCTGCTAGGTGCTTTTCAAATCCCCCAGTTGTGGGTCGCGCACACAACACATTATCAACACATCACATCCCCGTCCCATCCCACTGTGGCTCGCTTGGCTTACTCTTTTTACAGAGATGTCTAATTCCAGCTCAGAGGTGGAACAAAAATGTGTTTCTCAGACCTCAGATGCTGCTTCATGCTGGTGGGGCATTACTTTAATCAGCTGAAATGCCATGAATAAAACAAAAAAGCTCACATTGTGTGGTTTGTGCATTACCTTTAAATTTCACATACAGGAGGGAGAGAACAATGACAAGTTCTTCACCCATCCTCGGAACCCAAAGGCACTGACAGCGTACCTGTTTGCCCACAACCACCTGTTCTACATGATGGAGCTGCTGACAGGACTGCTGCTGATGATGCTGTCGCTGTGTGAAGCTCCTGCTGTGCCCTCACTGCGCCTGGATGTCTATGTGAGTTAACATATACACACAAACACAGCTAAACACAAGCTTGTGTGTTAAGTTTGCTGTGAAAGTGCATTTGATACCTCTGCAGGTCCATGCCACTCTGGAACTGCTGGCTTTGGTTATGGTAGCATTTGAGCTATGCATGAAACTTCGCTGGTTAGGCTTCCACACCTTCATACGACACAAGAGGACAATGGTGAAGGTAACTGGCACATAATAATGGCATAATAAGATAATTTCACTAGAACCAGAGAGAAAGTCTCTCATTTTCTTGCCTCGCTCGTCACTTCATTTGCCTGCTCTCATAGGGTTAAGCTCACTGCTGTCTGCAGGCTCCATGTCATCAGTTGAGATTCAGCTTCCATTTATGTAAATTTTTCATGTTTTTTTTTTTGTCCTTGTGCAGGCGTGTGTGTTGCTGCTACAGTTTGTGGAGGCCATAGTGGTTCTGATCAGACAGACGTCTCACGTGCGAGTGACCAGAGCTCTTAGACCAATTTTCCTGGTCGACTGTAGATACTGTGGTGCTGTGCGCAGGTACACAGTGACAGTTTCATTATAACCCACACCTGTTTCCATCCTGGATGATAATTGAGAGAATCAAGGAAAGACCATACAGAGCAACTTGATTGGCTTTCTCTGGTTCTAAACATATTTCCTTTTGTGTGAATGAAAATCACCAGTGCATCTCAAAATCTCACAAAATCTTGCAAACTCAGATTTAGGCTCCGTTTGACTTTAAAACATTTATTGAGATGTTTTTGGCAGGATCCTATTTTGGTGCTACCATTCAAAGGGAAAAAAAAACATTTATTGGTCACTGATTTTTGGTTAATTTTGCTGCTTTATGACGTGTCATCACTTTTTTTTCATGACATAATCGTTGAGCACAGTCTTCACTAATGAGGTGGTTTTCTTCCAATCAGAAACTTGCGTCAGATCTTCCAGTCCCTCCCACCCTTTATTGATATCCTCCTACTGCTGCTCTTCTTCATGGTTATATTTGCTATTTTGGGTAAGAAACTACATTTTATTGTGTATGAAATGCTGTTAGATGATGTTTCTTTTAAATCATAAAATAATTCTACAATAGGGCGGACCGTCCACAGTCTCAAGATGTAAGAGGATTTTCTGTTACTGTGTGTTTGACTATCTTGTTGTGTCCTTCCAGGTTTCTGCCTCTTCTCTCCAAACACCTCTGACCCAGTAAGTTGAGTCTGCCTGGCATTTGATGAATATTTTCAAGTTTGTGGACTTAGATTGTCGTTCTCTTTGTGTTTTGAATCTGTAATGGTCACATTTCCTGACAAAAACCCTCTCCTCTCACTGCAGTACTTCAGCACTCTGGAGAACAGCCTTGTCAGTCTGTTTGTGCTGCTCACCACCGCAAAGTAAGGACAGCAGTGCACATAATACTTTTCCATTATCCTCCCACACTCACATGAAATTAGTACTACCTCGTTTTAGAGCTCATCATGCACTTTTTTGGGTTTCCACGTGTATGTTTTGGGCTGATATCACAGTTTTCATCGTGCATCTCATGCTTCCTTCTTTCTTGTAGTTTCCCTGATGTGATGATGCCGGCGTACTCCAAGAACCGCTGGTCCTGTGTTTTCTTCATTGTTTACCTCTCCATAGAGCTCTACTTCGTCATGAACCTGGTACAATTTGCCTTCTAAAATATCTAGTCTGATCCACAACCCCAATTCCAAAAAAGTTTCAATGCCGTGTTAAAAATAGATAAAAAGGAAGGTGATCATTTGTTAATCATTTATGACACACTCAATTGAAAACAGTATAAAGACAATAAAATGAATGTGTGACCTCATCAACTTCATTGATTTTTGCAAATATATGCTTATTCTGAATTTGATACCAACAAATTTCAAACTGATATTTTCTCTGTCTCCCTCCAGCTCTTGGCAGTTGTGTTTGATACTTTTAATGATGTCGAGAAGATGAAGTTTAAATCTCTTTTGCTCCATAAACGCTCCGCTATTGACCATGCCTTCCAGCTGTTAGTTAGCCGACAGGTATGCCCTTATTGTTTTAAGTAGTTTGAATGTTAATTTGGTCCAAATGATTCATTTGATGAAGCAGTCATGGCTGATCCGTTTGCGTTGATGTTGTTTTCCCCCAGAGACCGATGGGAGTGTCGCTGAAACAGTTTGACGGTCTGATGCGATTTTACCGACCTCGGATGTCAGCAAGAGACCGCTTCCTCACGTATAAAGCTCTTAACACCTCAGGGGCTCCTATGCTGAGGTAACTGTCTGACACACACTTTATTTGCATTGTTACATTTTCACACAATGTAATTTCAATGGAGTCTACTCTCCTACAGCCTGCAGGACTTCTATAAGTTCTATGAGGTCACTGGCCTTAAATGGAAGGTAAGTCATGTATTTATAATTCATAATTATAATTATGAATAGAATTATATCATTCTTGTGTCCTTTTGGCTGTTTGTAATGCATTTTTATATTTGTGTGTGTTGTTCAGGCACGACGCAGTGGAGAATATTGGTTTGATGACCTTCCACACACAACTTTCCTCATTTTCAAAGGTAAGTTCTCTTTTTTTGTTTACTTTAATAATAAAAAAATCAGTCTCTCATTTCCTCATTCTCAGTACTTTCTTCTCTACTTTAATAGGCATCAACCTGCTTGTGAAGTCAAAGGCCTTCCAGTATACCATGTGTAAGTGTAATGGTTTACATTTGCACCGCGGTCCTCTGATATACCGAGGCAGAGTCTCTCTATTAACTTCAACCTTGTAACCTTTTGTTGTGACGGCAGATGTGGTGGTGGCCATCAATGGTGTGTGGATCCTTGTGGAGACGTACACGCTGAATAGTAAGAACTCTCCTGATTATATAAACACATGCGACTGAAGGAAAAAGTGTTTTGCACTTACTTTATTCCCTTCTCCTTCTGCAGGTGGATTTTCCTGGTCAAGATTTGTCCCCTGGAGTTACATTGTTTTCCTGACCAGTGAGTAGGCTGCCTGCTGTCTCCCACTCACATAGAAAATCATAAAAAATATCCATATGCTCTAAAACTGATCATAGAGGGTGTTAATATTTAATGAAAGTTGTTTCCATGCACTTGCACTAATAATAACTCTGCCCCTGTCCCTTCACTTTTAGTTTATGGTGTAGAGGTGTTATTGAAAATCACAGGTTTGGGACCGATGGCTTATTTCAGCTCTGGGTGGAATCTGTGAGTAATAACTTGGATGCTGGGTTGATTGATTGACATGAAGTACTGAATCCAAAAGTCGAGGAAACTCAGTTCATTCTGAGCACCTCAGTGAGCATAAGACTGCATAAATCCATAGACTCTGTTTGAGTGTGGACATTTGGATTCAGTACTTTTACTCAAACGTCTGTCATTTTAATGTGGCTTTCTTTGTGAATACATGACAAAAATTCATTAATACCAAACATTGGTTCTGTGTTTTCGGTGTTAATCCCTTAACGTGCTCGTCTGTCCAGGTTTGACTTCTCAGTGACAGTGTTTGCCTTCCTGGGCCTGATTGCTCTTGCCTTCGATATGGAGCCATTTTATTTTATTGTAGTTCTCCGGCCACTTCAGCTGCTCCGGTATGCTTCTATTTCTCTCTCCATGAGTTTCTTTTCATCTCATTTTTTCTTTTATGTTTAAATTCTGGTCTTTTGTCACTCACAGGTTGTTTAAAATAAAGCAGAGGTATCGTAATGTGTTGGACACCATGTTTGAGCTCTTCCCCAGGATGGCAAGCCTGGGGTTGACATTAATCATCTTCTACTACTCCTTTGCCATTGTGGGGATGGAGTTCTTTGCAGATGTGGTTTACCCTAACTGCTGCAAGTGAGTCATGCCAGCATCGTCTGTTGTAATTAAAATTACACTCAATTGCAATTTATCTCTTTGTGTTCTACATATTAGCTTATTGTATTGGTATTAACTCTGGTTTTCTACATTTTCCTATACCTTGTGGTACAAAAGGAGAAATAATATTTACCTCCACTGACTGTTCATTCCATCTCTCTTTTTTTAATCGCAGCACCAGCACAGTGGCAGACTCTTACAGGCAGATCAACATCACGTATGGCAACAAAACAGTGTTGGAAGAAGGCTATTATTACCTCAATAACTTCAACAACATTCTCAGCAGCTTTGGTAATTCTTTCTTTTTTTTTTAAAGGATAAAGCTAGTAAAATTCCATATTTACTTTAATTTTATTTGGTGGAATGGTTGGGAAGAACCCATTAAACTTTGGAGTGGATGCTGATGAAGGGGCTGAACCAGGATTTTGTTTTTGCTTACTTTTTATAACATTGTGAGATAGTGTGGTTATGAGTGTTTATGGCAGCAGGACATTGTAACTGGACTGAATAAACCACAGTTGCTACATTCATCATAGAGTGAGGAGTAAAACCCTGTTACCTAGGATCTATTCGTTTTCTCTTTTGATCACAGACTTGGGTGCCTTTTCTGTCCAGGTATGTCATTTTTTAAAAGTTTTTCATTTGTGAGTTAATTTCTTGTTTGTTTTTTCTCCAGTGACTCTGTTTGAGCTGACAGTCGTCAATAACTGGTACATTACCATGGTAAGATCAAGTCATTTATCTGTAGTCTTCCATCCGTCACCACTCTGCAGTCTTGTCACTGATCAGTGGGTGTCGCTGTTTGACTACTGCTGTGTTCACTCTCTCAAAGGAAGGAGTCACCTCTATGACGAGCCACTGGAGCCGGCTGTACTTCATGACCTTCTACATAGTTACCATGGTGAGGACTGTGCAGTAATATGCGGGCGAGTGTTTGTGATATGTCTGTAGAAGCATAAAGTATTTGCCCTATCTGTGTTTATGCTTGTGAATGTAACTGTGGATGTTATATTGTGTCTCTTCCCACACCAGGTAGTGATGACTATCATTGTGGCATTCATTCTGGATGCGTTTGTGTTCCGCATGAACTACAGCCGCAAGAACCGGGAACCACTAGAGAATCCAGAGGGTGGGATTGAGTGTATTTTGTATTACTCATGTTGTGGGGACATATATCTGTTACATCTGTGTATCTGTGCTGACTCACCTTATTCTTCTGGGGCCAAAATGTAAATCCCTATAATGTAAATCATTAGATTAGATTGTTTAAAATTAGGTTTAAGTGAAAGTAGTTAGGGTTAGGTAAGCATTCTAAACAATTAGTTAGTGTAAGTCTCGAGTAAATTAATTTGTTAATAAGGTGTCCTCTAAAGTGATGGAAACACAACTGTGTGTTTCTGTTTGGGTTCACGGGTGGATAATGTGTATAAATGTACAGAATGTAAAGTACTTTAGAATGTCTTCTTCAATATTTGGAGTATTTCTTATACAAATAATCAGATCAAATGCTTATTCGATAGATGATTAGCTGTCAGGACTGTGTGTACATGTTAACTAAAGTTCAGTGAGTGATTTGAGTGTCTGTGTGTACATGACCTAGATGAGAACGGGATAGTGTTTGAGGTAGAGGTGAATCGTGACGAAGCTCTGGCCACGCTGGAGCTGTACAAACAAACCTGCCCAGGTCTGTCCTCCCTCAGCTCTCTACAGGGAGTTCTACAAGCCATGGACAGGGGTGGGGTAAGAAAACACACACAAACACACTCAACTCTTTGTCCTCTGCTCTTCAAATAAAGCCCCACTAACTGGCTTTCCCTCCTGCCTTTGTGTGTGTAGCATTTGTCTCTGGTGTACCTAGGTCGTAGGTCGAGAACGAAGAGCGACCTCAGCATGAAAATGTATGAGGAGGAGATTCAGGTAAGAAACGGAAGAATGAAAAAAAACATCTTGCATACCTTGACAGTAGTTTGGTGTGTCTTAAATTCATCACCTTCTTTCCCCAGGAGTGGTATGCAGAGTATTCAAATGAAAATCTGCCTCAGCCAGACCAAAGCCTGGAGCGGGTTCTCGACAGTCCCGTCTCTGACCTGTCTTCTTTCCCAGAACCTCAACTCAACTCACAGACTGGACCTCACAGCATCAACTAATGCACAGATTGCAAGCAGTACATGAACACCCCCATCGCAGTGTTTTTTTAAAATGCTAAGAAGCTCCAGGTCTTTTCCAGTTCCATCATGCTCCCCGTCTGCCGCAGTTGGACACTAGTCTGGGGATTTTTAAACTGATGCGAGAGTGAGACGAGTTCATGAATCCTTCCTGGAGCCATCGCTACAGACAGAGAGACAGCAGTACAGGTTTTTCTCTGGACCCATGAAGCAAGAATGTTGCCTTTTTTTGGCCTTTTCAAGAACTTCAGTAAATATTACCAAGGAGCCTGTAAACTACGATATCATGTGTACTGTGCATATACTGCTGTAGGCCTTTTGTGACCTCTTGAAAATCACGTAGTACTTAAACCTGATGCCTTAGTTCAATGGCACATATAATTAGTATTAACAGACACTACTACTAAGCTCTCTATAAGACCAAAAGTATAAACAAATACACTCCTTTTAGCTCAACCCAACATCACAAGTACAGTGTATTTCCTAACTAATGTCTCACTAGAGTAAAGTATTTTACTTTTATATAACTTCTTATTCTGTAATGTATTTGAGTTAGTTAATAAGGGATTTTATTAAACTGTTCAAATTGTCATTGATGTAATTTTGTTTTATAATACTGCAGGTAAGTGCTTGTTATTCACAATGATTTAACCTGGAAAGTGAAGAAAGATTAGCATAGCATTACTGCAACTTGTATAAAAACAGTTACCAAAGTATTTATTTCCCCAAAAGCAGCTCTAACATTCAGATTTTACAGTACATTTTGATTTTTCAAAATGTTTGAAAGCATACGTTTATACATCCGGTTCATTCAAAGAATTTGAATGAAGGCACAGTGTGATAAGTAGTTCACACTCTCCCTGAGCAGAGAAGTCTTTTGTCATTAATTTGCCTGCTTGGTTTCACAAACCAAGCAAAGGATGCTGTGGGTATCAGAGAAGTTCACAAAGTGCTGTGTAAAAAGTACATTGTTATTATATGTAGGAGGATGCCATGCATCTGCACCCTCTGATCCAGTGTTATTTTGCACAACGGGAGGACGTCCCTCATTTCAGACAGGCCTCAGACAGGTCTATACGCTGTGAATCTTGCCAAACTCTGTGAGCAGGGCAATGAGAAGAAAGATGGCGTAGAAGAAGATGAGAAAGATCCCATAGGTCTGACCCAGGTGGAACCGGCACAGTGGAACAATGATGAAGGACAGAACCAAAGACAAACCCAGAGATCCTACGAGAACCCACGGCAACAAACCCTCTAGTTCAAACTGAGGAAGAGAAAGAGACAAATGATGCATCAAGTTCATGACTTCCAATATAAACGGTCTTTCTCTATACGTTAGACCAAAGTTACAAAGTCTTGATCTGTGTGTTTGAGATTACCTGCACATCAGAGTGTGTTTTAATCATTTGTACCAGACATCCTAAACCCACTCCAAACAGCATGTCTGAGGGAAATACAGTCAAGGATGCAGTCATGTACAGCCACCATTATAGTTATACATACTGATATGTTTATGATATGTTATATAAAAAGAAGGATACTGAAAATGATGCCTCCAAAACAGGCAGATATTGCCATCCGTGGGTAACCCTGCCGAGCGAGGGTGATGTCAGAAAAGCAATCTGAAAAAGAGATATTTTAATAGAGTTTAATTACAGGAAAATAAATATTTTACAAAAAAAAAAAAAAAATCGCTTCACACATACCCCCTATGCTGTTGCCCCAGGCCAACAGAGTCAGCCCCAGGACAGTGTTGCTCAGACCCAGCACTACACCGAGCATGTGCAGGAGACTGACCACCTCCGAGGCTGCTGCACTGATCACCACGGCACTCACCACGAATCCCAGAAGAGCAAACAGCTGGATAGGAGATAAGACAAACAGAACAGCTTATCATCACAGCATGAACTAGAATGGCAGATACCTCAACCAAGGCCAAACAATCCCATGTCCTGGCCATGCCGCACCCCTCACCGTTTTGTGGAAATGGTTCAGTGGTTTTAGTTTAATCAGGGCATTTTCATCATTTTCCCTATCTCGCAATGATAAGGAAAGCTTTAAAAACAATCATGTATCTGTCCTGGAAATAAGTATTAGAGCTTGTTGTGCAATACTGCTAAAGACAAACCAACAAAACAAACAAATGGACACGGATGAAAACAACCTCCATGGCGGAGGTAATAATACACTACATTAATATCCAATTTGATGATAATGTTTTATGGGTGAATGTCATGATAAATGAATTATGATCATATATTTGTGTGTGTGTGTGTGAGTGCTGTCTAGTTAGCATTTAGCTCAATACACCACTGTGCCTCATTGGAGCCTCAAAGAACCAGTAGCATGATGGCAAATAGTCTTGTGAATATTTATAATAGAGTTGGAAGCAAAATTATTCAACCCCCATTGTATATTAGGTTTGTTGGCAAATCATACTATTTATCAGCTGTTTTCAAAAATATTAATATCAAACAAATACATATCAAAAACACAACATATATTTTAAGTGTTTTTCCCAAATATAAAATGCTGTTTTTACTGACTACTGCCGTCTCAAAATGATTCAAATGCCGTCTCAAATGAGTCTCGAGTACTTTGTAGAGACCCTTTAGCTGCCATAACCTGCTGCAAACATGATGGATAGTCAGAAACAAGGTCCTGGCAGCATTCCAGAGGAATCTTAGCCCATTCCCCATGAACACAGGCCTCCAGTTCTCTTATTCCTGGGTTTATGTGCTGCAACAACTTTCTTCAATCGCACTAGAGCTTTTCTATGGGATTCAAGTCACATGACTGTGACGACCACTCTATCATGTTCTCGGACTTCTTCTGAAACCAGTCTTGGTGGACAACCCTCTGGTTGGGGTCACTGACCTTTTGGAATGTCCAATGACGCCCAAGCTTCGGCTTCCCGACAGAAGGCGAAATGTTTTCTTCTAGGATTTCCTGATACTTGATGGAATTCATCTTACCCTCTACATGCGGCAGGTTTCCAGTGCTTTGGGATTGTACTGCTATATTAAGTCTATGAGGCTCAGCACAGTTTTTTTAACAACATCTGATTTGCAAATATGTGCTCTGATGAGGGATGCTATTCAGGGAGTTTAATAATTCAGAGATTGTAGTCATCAGAATAGCATTATAGCATTTTGTGTTGAATGAGGGAAAAAAAACTTAAAATCTGTTGCACTGAGCTGCTAATTTGTTCTTGTGTGATTCGCTTATTGCAAACAGCTGATGAATAGTAGATTTTGCCAATAAACCTAATATTCAACGAGGATGGAATAATTTTGCCTCAAGACCTGAAGGTGGCACTGTAGACCCACACCACCCCTACAAAGAAATAATGTCCTGCATATGTTGGTATCTGTTCTGTTTAATTTTCTCAAAGACTTACTGGATGGTATTTGGGAGGACAGTCATTAGTGGTGGTGCAGAAGACAATAGCAGACAGGAAAAGTCCCAGCAGAAGAGTCAGCAGCCAGATGGGAACCTGCCTTTGGATCAGATAATCTCCATCTAGACATTAGTTAAAGGTTAAAAACAGTTTCTGACTGCTGCTATATGTCATGCTGCCTCTGTCATGACAGGTGTAAAACTTACATATTCCCGACTGGAAGGCGAGCACACACACTACAGGAGCCGTGATCAGATGAAGACAGTTTAGTGGGCGTCTCCAGTTCTTGTCTTCTTTATCAGGGTCGACTACAGGGACACAGAGCAGCAGCACAACCTCTAGAGGGGTCTGATAGGAGCAGGACACAAGTGCAACATATTTTACATAACAAGAACAATTTCAAAATAATGTTTAAATACGTCAGTCAAACACTGAGCTTTTTATACAGCACTTTGTATGTGTTTATCAACACACACACACACACACACACACACACACACACACACACACACACACACACACACACACACACACACACACACACACACACACACACACACACCTTCAATACTTTAAGGACTCTCCACCTCCATGATTTCCTCCTCCACTTCCTGTTGTCCACTGGGTTCAGAGAGCTCAGCAAAATCTGACTCGTGGACTCAGAGTAGGCCAGAAGTGGTCTGTACTCTGACTCTGAAACATGAAACCACACATACACGTGCATGTATAGTCCTGATCCTACAGAAAAATCCTGGTGTTTATTAACTTATATTGTAGTTTAGAACAATGTGCTGCATTCCTACCATACTCCTCTTGGATGGCCCCATCAGTCAGATGGGTAACGTCATCATCAGATGTGTCGGACGAGTGAAAATCTGTGGTAAAAACAAAAAAATATCATCACTGGAAACTGTAGAAATATACTTTTTATTTGTCTGCATGTGTATGTATTTGTCTTTCTTACCTGGGTTATGTGCAATGTTCTGGACACCTGAGTTTATTGCATGTTTCTGCCGGTTGTAGATGTATGCACTGATGACAACTATTAATACGTACAACACATAGAGGCCTAGGTATCCTAGAAAAGGGAAATTAAGCAAAGTGAAGTTCAGAATGTCACGTTCTATAACTACTGAGAAGTTGGAGCAAAACAGTTGTTGAAACTTGATACAATGGCTATAGTCAGAGTACACTGTATACTGTATGCAAATCCGTACAAGGAACAGTCATAGCACTAAATTGGTCTTCCCTCCAAAGGTGATTTTAATGATCATATTGTTAATTTTTATTTATAAGCACATTTGTCAAGTCTGAGTAGGACACTGTATCAAGCTCAATACATGAAAATACAACCTACCAAAAATTATAAACAACAAAAACACTACTACAGTGTTAGGTAATGAGAAAATATTGAGTGGTTTCTGACTTATGCTTTGTAAAGAAAACTTGTTTTCATTTCAGACCATGTCAAAATTATTTTCTAACATTTTGGAAAACATTCCTTTATCCCTCAGGGCCCTGCAAAATTGCATATAGCAACAATGAACTGAGCAAATATTATATGCATATTTCTCTGAAAGTTCAAACTATTTACCAAATTGGAAAAACAACCAAATTTCAAGATATGAAAAGGCACATCTTTAGTACATGGGTGATATTTTTAGATTATGTACCTGTAATAAAGGTTTTTTTGGTTCATTCATTCATTTTCTGTAACCACTTGACTCTCTGTTTATCAATAGATAATTCAAACACATAATTGATAGTTCCATAACAAAATAGATCAACGTGCAGGTAACAATCTGATCAAGAAGGCAACCATAGGTTTGTGTGTGTACCCAGTGTTTCGCCCAGAGCCGTGGTTCTTCTGTACAACATGACAAAAGTCCAAAACACCGCCACCATGTAAAAGATAACATCACGCAGAAAAGGACGGGATGCCACAGTGAAAGGCTTGACGAGCGCCACGCTGCCTGCAACTACAGTCGTAACAAAAATCCCAGCTCCTACGGAGGGAGGGACAGAGAGTGAGCATAAGGAGGCCAACCAGGTTACATATTTATAAAGCTTGAGTTGTTTGTGTGTGAGACTGTGCATACCAAATAAGGCTCCGACAGCCATCCCAGCAGTATGAGGGTGTGAGAAAGCTGCAATGGCACTAAAGATGTCTGGAGCACCATTACCAAGAGCCAGAAATGTCACACCCTCAGCACAAACACGAGTCAAGGAAAATATTCACAAAAAATATCATCATTGAGAAACACTTACAGAGACAACAAGTAGAGAGAGAGACAGGAGAAATCACTCAGAGAGCAACTGTGTTGGTTGGAATTGGCAGTCTGACTGCTTTCTACTCATTTTCTATGAAAATTAGAGCAAAGTGAGAACTTAGGACTGTGGATGCAGATAAAGGATACAGCCACATTGTGAGTGAGGTGCAGACTGGTAGAGATGGCTGACAGGTTGGGACAAAAACTGAGGAGAAAAATGTTTAAAAAATGAGAAATGCAAAGGCTGGGGAAAAGCATCTCACAATTTCCAAATAACATCCCTAAATTGTTCAGGACATTTTCTGCGAAACATACAGCAACTTCTGAGCACCATGGTGAAGTGAGGGTGGGTGATGTGGCATAACGATGGAAAAACTCTACTGCCGTGTCATGTGACCATTAAAGTTACCACACTGAAGGCATGACTGCGGGTATAGTTTGCACGTGCAGGCCTGTAAATGTAGCGTTAAAGACTCCATAACCGACAATGATTCCTGCAAATCAATGATTTATGCAGCTCTGAAATGTAAAGGGGAACTTGTGCAACACACATATTGACACGGGCAACATGAGACACTTACAACTTAGACGCTGTGAGTCCAAGAATGACAAATAAAAAGAGCAGCCATATAATCTGTGGGAAAGCAGAGAGAAGTAAAAGTCAGCTGTTTTCTTAACACACACTCAGAATAGACAGAAGTGCTGCTTGAGTCTGTCGTACCCAAACAAGAACTGTAGAAACAATGAAGTTGACCCTGATAAACCTGATCCTTTTGTTCCTAATTTGCAACATAGATGCATTAGTTTCTACACAGACAGATTAAAGCTATTTTCAGTGTGACAGTTTGATTTCCTCTGTTACAAGAGAGGGAATTACTGCATTTTAACAGAAATTCTTTTTTTTTTTTTACTTCACCACACAATTCCCCATTCTCATAAAGCAAATTGAACTTCCTCAAAAGATAAGCCACTGCTGAGATGCAGAGTTTCATGGTGCTTCGTGACAGTTGTCCTCACCCAAAACATACACAGTCAGGTCTTACACAGAGAGTGATGGTCAGAGGTGTGAGGTTGGGAGGAAGCAGACAGAAGGCCACATAAATGTAGTTGATGAAGCCATCGTCCATGTTACAGTCAGGGGTGATCTTCACGAATGCACAGCGGTCTGCAGCACTGAGGTTCATCACATGGTCACACTGAACACACGCACATGCAAAGAAAGACATCAGTCTTCCTACTTAGTTCTCTAAAACTCAATATGCAGCCACAGGTATTATCATTGAAACAATTGGCAGACTCAAAAAAATTATGAACATTTTTTAAAAACATCACTATCATGATTTATAATGGTGAAAATGTTTTTTTTTTACAAGTTTAAGCTTCATAAATTCCAACTATTTTTAAAGACGTCACTATGAGCAGAGCAAGAATTATGCCCTAATGTGATGTGAGGTAAAAATTTATCACTGGGTCATGATTTTACCCACCTCCCATTTTTCTTGTTGTTGTTGTTAAGATACTGTATATATAACCCCGACTGGTGCACAGGCCCACATTACTAAAATGACATGCAGCATATAAGCTATCACGATAGTAGTATTAATGGAAAATTAGTTTAGAAGCTGTCTATGGATAAAATAAACAGACTGGAATGGTTGTTTTTGGTGATTCCAGCAAATCTAATACCTGATGGAAAAGGACCTTTATTATATTGTTGCAGAAAATTGTGTAATAATAGCTCATTGCTTTGTAAAACTGCCTACAATGACCAAATATATACTTAGGAAACTGTTAACACTATGACAAATAAGACAAATACTGTCTCACAGTACATACATTCAGTGGCCACTACATTGGGTGCACCTGTAAAACATAATGACCATCTGAATGTATATTTAATCTCCCAGATCCGGATTATAATCTGGATTTGCATCCAAAAGTATCATGAGTAGTCCATGACAAACAGACAGTCAAACAAACATGGGTCGATCACATAGTCTCCTCCAACTCTTGTTGGCGGAGGTAAATATGCAGTTGTTCTTAAAGCCCTCCTAATCTGGGAGGATGAGGTCTGTTTATGTTTTGGGAATATCTCATTATTTCCTCCACCAAGGAGGTAATGTTTTCGCCAGTGTTTGTTTGTTTGTCTGTCTGTTAGCAGGATTACACAACAACTATTAGATGGATTTTCATGAAATGCAGTCGGAGGGTTGGGTGTGTAACAGAAAATAATCCATTACATTTTGAGAGTGGATCCGGATAAAGGGGTGGATCCAGGATTCCTTTTTTTTCTTTTACCGAGTTTAACATTGCGAGGTAGGGCTTTTTTCACCATTCGGGTCTATTATTCATAAACTATCTGTTGGGCATTATAGGAGGAAGAACACATTAAATTTTGAAGTGGATCCTGAAAAGGACGCGGAGTCTGAGATTTTTTTCTATTTTTTTTAAATATTGCCATATAGGGCTTTTTGGACCATTTTTATAAATTACACATGACGTACTTGACAGAATCCAATGTCTGAATGAAACTGGGTGGAAGGGAAAACATGTGTGCCAATGTGATAACAAATGGGGTAGGGTTTCATAGTCAAGGAGTCATCAGGGTTAAATTAAGAGGGGACTATTGCTTTTAGTTGCAATGACATAATGGGGAAACTGAGCTGCCTTGGCGGAGAGGTGCTGTCTGATTTTATACAGAAATTGACACACACTATAATTCTGTGCATCTCCCTGTCCCACTATAGAATAAGGGCATACAGCAATACATTTTATCCATCTAGCTGTAGGACCCTTGGAGGACCCTGTCATGTGAAGTCTGCCCTGATGTGGACAAACACATATTACATTATTAACACGGTCAAACTTCATTTATGTCTGAGTGTCCTTCTGATCATGTTACAGCTGGGGGGAAACCTCCTTACAACCTGTCAGCTTCAAATACCACAATTATTAAAGCAGTAAATAGCTCGCACAGACCTCATCGTTGTTGTTGTTGTTGTGGAAAATCATGGCTTGCGTGGTGTTTGAAGACCAGCCGAGAAATGCCACACCAGAACGGTTCATGAGGACCTGGAAGTCCGAGGTCACCTGCTGGTGACACAATAACACCAGCTGAGGTGACAGATAAACCGTAGAATTCACTTCATGCTTGCGCTGCGTCCATGCTGGTGGTGCGGCTCAGGACTGAAGTGGCTTGTTTTAGTCCTGCATTCCAGGCCTTTCAGTTTACATTGAACCAAAAGAAAAATCTAAAATAAGACGTCCTTCTTGAAGCTGTGTCTTCACTTGACTGCTTCCCTCTTGACGCTTGTTCTAATACCTGATTTTTCAATGTCCGCACATCGTGTACACCTTCGCTCAAAACTCCATCTACTGTTTCTCCGAGACATGCGCTACATTCAAAGACTCTTCTTAAACTCGGAATTTTGTGTTACAAATAACTCAAAACGGTAAAAAATAAATAAATATTGAATTTTAATGAATATCTACAATCAAAATCATGTCCCTGTAATTACTTATTGTTAATGGATTTGTGCCAACCATTTAAATCTGGTGGAACCATTTTTTTATTTGGATCCGCACCAAACTGCACACACTCATACATACCATCCCCATAAATATGCCTGATTTCTCCTCAATATTTATGAGTTATTACCTGGGAAATTTAAGAAAAATGTCAAAAACACCCCAAACCTATCACAATGTTAAAGAAAAAAAAAATCTTGTTCACCCTTTATCCGCATCAAAATTTAATGGGGTCTATTCTGGCCCAAGACCCATCCTCCCTCAAAGATCCCTCGAAATCCGTGCTGTAGTTATTGCGTAATCCTGTTGAAAGGACAACCATAAAACCAACCAATGGATACAGACGAAAACATAACCTCCTTGGCAGAGGGAAAAAATGTACAATGGAGTAAAAGAACAGACAACAATTAATCAAGTTTTTATATATTCAGTATTCATTCACAAATAAAAGATGTACATCACATTGTTAGCATGATTTGGCCTGATTTTATTTCAGGCTCAACATGGTGAAATAAAAAACAATGGATTAAACCCAGTGCAATTTGAAATAATTAGGTGGCAAATAAATTATGCAAAACTGCAAAGTTCACACATCGATCACTTTTTTCTAACAGTAAAAAAAGATACAAGTAAAACTCAGTCCGTCCTGCAACAGAACTCATCTTGCACTAAATTTGTCATATGGAAGCGATCATGAATGTGAAAGTGACACTTTTAAAGGATCAATACCCCCAAAAGTTATTTGTACTTTTTGTGAATTTATATTCATCACAGACATGACTATATATTGTAGACAAATTATATCCAAATGACATAAATGCTGCAAAGAGACAGAACTAAATTGTACTACAAAGTCCATTTTAAGTTCCATGGCTGTGCTTATATACAGTAGAAGTGGCTTTTAATTTTTTTTACAAACTTCAGAAAATCTACAACAATAAACATTTAATCTTTATGAATCTATAACATTAAATGATGTTGTAACTAGATTTGCCACAGAATTAAAGTGAGTCACAGCGATGGCAGATAAAGGGATGGATTCATTCATTTTCAGTGGAGACTCAAGCTTGGATTGGACAGCCATAGACCAGAGCAGCATCGAGTGGTGGAGTGCTGGGATCATAGCAGCCTCTCGCCTGTTTAGTCACCACAGGACACAAGTCTTGTTCACACCACCTGACAAAGGAAAATAAGAGCATTTATGATGAATTAATAAAAAAAATATTAACATATTTAACATATAATATAACGTATTTTTTTAATATGTAAGAGGTGCAAATTTAATTAAATAAATTTTCTTACCTGAGAGCTGCATAGGTGTCAGATGGTGAGGCTCCTTTCCAACATGCATGGTCAATAAGTAGAGCACCTGTTAACGTAAAGAAATTTTAAACAAACAAGTTTGTTTAGATGTCTTGGGAAAATTGAATAAAACCTTTTGTGGCTCCTGACGAAGCTCCGTGATGCCTGATTAATTGCCTCTAGTGATGTCACTTGAAAAAGCTTCAGTTAGGGCTGAGGACTATAAGTCTGAACAAAAATAGAAATCTGGATGTGTGGTGTTTGAGAGAAATTAGTTTACCAGATCTCTGTAATCCACTCCTAGCTGCCCCTACTATAAGGTACAAATCTCTGACTGAACTGTTGGTCGAGTTGCATTTTGAGCAGTATAGGCACCAGCTTTTGACAAAGAAGAAGAATGTGTGGAACAAAAAAAAAGACTATATCTCTAGTTGTCTTTGTGAATATTTGTTAGTGTGCTGGATTACTCTTTTAAGGGAGATGAATGTATGTGTGATTGTGGTACCTACCCATATAGATGCGAGCCAAGCTGTATGCCAGGTCTCTGGCTGCTAGCTCCAAGTAACCGGGTCCTCTGGTAGCCACTCCCCGAACAAAATCCTCCAGTTCAGCTAGAGCACTGTCCACTGCTTTCACTGCTGGTGCCAATGAGGAAACACTTGCTGCACCTGCAAGCAGGGACTACAAAGACAAGAAATCAAGTGCACATCACATTCCTCTTCAACTCTGTCATAGGTAAGGTACTAAACCTGCTTAGCAGAATCATTCCCCAGTCTCGTACCTTAGCATGGGTGAAGTATGCGTGTAGAACGATTCCTGAGCTACGAACCACACAGCGTAGCACATCCAGAGACAAGACATTTGTGGTACCTTCCCAAATACTCAACACCTGAAAGATACCGGTAAGCCTTAAAATGGCAAAAACTGTAAAAAAAAAAAAAAAAAAAAAAAAAAAAAACTGTACTATTGATGTTTATGCATTGACCTCACCTGAGCATCACGAAGTAGCCCAGGTAACCCAGTGTCCTCGATGTAGCCCTGTCCACCAAAGCTTTCCAAACCTTCCGACACCACAGCCACCGCCTGAGCCAAAGCAAGGGCATGAACAGTCAAGATCAAAACAATGAGATGACACTTCATCATATTTGTATAAGCCATGCACCTGTTTCCCAGTGTACAGTTTAGCCACAGGAGTGAGTAGACGGAGCAGGTTTGTATCAAGCTGGGTCGCCAGGCCGCTTTCCTCTCGACCCAACAGACGACACACATCCATCACAAGAAGGAACGCTGCACGTGTCTCAACCTGTACATGTCACAAGCAAGCAAGGGTGAGGCATGATGGGAAACATTGCACAGTTTGTGTCAAGGTTGGTCACCCCATAACAGCTGACCTCCATCCGAGCGAGAGTCTGTATGTGCAGTGGATGGTCTTTAAGAAGCTTTCCAAAGGCAGTGCGGCGAGTTGCATAGTCACGAGCTAACTGGACCACCCTATGAACACACACAAACGCACACAGCATTAATCAGATTATTTACAGCATGTTTTTAGAAAAGGGTATGAGATGCAGTGCAGTAATATGAGTACTGTCCTGCCTTCTCATTGCAGCTGCTGCAGAGATACTATTGTGGATCCGAGTTATAGTCAGCATGTTAGCTATGGAAGCTACGCCTCGCCCTTCTTCTGAGAGCTGTAAATGTTAAGAAGGAAAGAGTATGTCAAGGATTCCGACATATTTGTTGATGTCAAACCAAATGAGCTGTAACTGTCTCAACAGAAAGATTAAATCACAAGGAAAAGATGTTTCAATAACATCTTGTTTCTATAGACTGTATGCACTGATGTCAATTTCCCACTGGAACGCACCCCCTCCGTTTGAGTGAGGGGTAAAACATCCTGCAACCTGGCTACCTTTAGTAGGAGAAACTGTGAAACTGGAGTAAAATTAACTTTAATTTTCAGGATTATTATTGGTAGGATTTGTTGGTGACATTTTTATAACGAGGGCACCTGGATAACCTGTTTGTATGTGGACAGGTTGGTATAAATATTTCATTACAACTTGCAGAAGCATGTTAGCATGCAGCAGCTTAGATGAGATGAGAATCTTAAAGGTAGCATAGACCAGACCGGGGAGTCCACAGGTTATCATTGCTGTAACAACCGATGATGTGTAACTTACCCTGTGTGCCTGCAGGCCATCTAGTAGCAACTCAGCCGTCGGCAACTGTCTTGTGCCCAGCTTGTCCTTCAGTCTCTGAACCTCTATATCCTTCAGCCGGCCATCCTGATCTCTACTCACCTCTGCATAGAACAAAGACAAACCCCGGGTACCCTGTTGGGCAGAGACAATCACACATACAGTGCAGTGAAACCACTTTGTAAGTCATTCATAAAATATGATGGCTAGGGCTGGAGTGTCAGAAGTCAGCAGTACCGGTGTGATCGCTCCTCTTCTGTCCTGCACTCTGGCCAGTGTGAGAGTCATGTCTGCGTCTGTAGCAGAAGTGAACCACTTAAAGCCATGTAGTTTGTATGAACCATCTGTTTGGGGAACAGCCACCGTCTCTGTGCCATTGGCTGAGGAAATGGAAGACAAGGAGAGGCATTTCATGATACAGTGCAGTAGGTAAGTCTTGTTTGGCATGACAAAAAAGCACTAATTGTGTCATCTTTTAAAAAAAAATCCATGACATTTAACTACAATGAGGTACTAATCGATGTGAGGGCATTTTCTGAGGGTTTTCTTTATATGTTAGACACTGTGTGTGTCACTACTGACCAACATCAGATCCTCCCTGTCTTTCAGTCATCCACTGTCCAGACGTCCAGAAACGTTCAGGCTGACGGGTGGTCAAACGACTGTATGCTTCATCTACTGGCCATGAAACACCTGTAGACTTAACATACACACCCAAAAAACTTGCTATGTTTATTAGGACAAATCTGGTTAAAAGAACAATGCGTTCAATGCGAACAATCTGACAACTCTAAAACACAAGTTGATATAGAGCTGTTCAATTATCATGTTTCTATTACGTACCGTATTTCTAAACTAATTACAAACATTTTAAATGCATAAGAGATGTATGATGATGCAAAGTGACGTTTTTTGCCTGGTCAGAGCGTTTGTATGTATTCTTGTAAAACACATGAAAACAGGTCACTTGTTCAAGCTACTTTATGAAATTTAGGTCACTGCGCCAAAACATCAATGATCTGGTTACATACATACATGCAAACACATGGGTGTTGGTTTAAGACAAACTTAATTATGTTTGTCGTATAATTTGTCCCACTGTCAAACCTTGATGACTTTAGCAGCTCCATCAGTCATGGCCAGCGGACAGGAGTAGAGACCAGAGGAGGGAGAGAAGATGTACAACTTGCTCATTTGGTACACACGACTGAAACACACACACAGTTTCTCATTTAGAACTGAAACATGAAATAAACTGAAAAAAGAAATACCCAGGTCTTCTTACCTCCACTCCCCATATGGCCTCTCATAGCCAATGGCAACCAGTCCCTCCTCTGCTGACAGGTCTTTCATGCGTTTCCAGGCCGGACAGGTGATGATGTGGTCGACTCTGCGACCCCAGGGGTCAAAGTGGACCAATCGCGGAGGAGTCGTCTCACACTCTCTGCCCCACTCGTCCACCTCATTGGCCACACGCTCTCCAAATGCACACAAGTCGGAGAAAGCTGCCTGCGAACAAGTATATAGATCTACACTCACTCGATGATATTTACCTGACGACGTAGATCCTGTCCAGCTCTCTAACCAATGAGCTATCTAATTTTGTGGCAAAGAAATAAGGGAAAATGTGCATGACACAAGTGCTGAGGTTCTACTTACCATGCTTTGCATATGCTAAATTATTTAATACTGAAACAACAGCTTGATAGTGCAATGTCAAATAACTGTATTTATAAAATTGTAATATGCATGTTCTATATAACTTATTAGGTAACCTGACACCTTTCTCATTGCCACTAAAACGACTTCTACGATACCTTTTCTCAGAAATTACAGAGGGTCTAATTGTAGCACCTTCTTGGATAATTTCTGTATAGTATATTTCCAATAGCAGCTAAAGACAATGATGGGGCTTCCTCCTCACCTCCTGGGGCAGGTGTCTCCTCAGGTATCCTCTGAGCAAGGTATCCTCTAGAAATGGGTTCCTCAGTGATGGCCTTTCTTGGAAGAAAGATCCTATCCTGGCTCTGGCGAATGGCAGGTAGCCTGCTGCCTCCCAGACTTGTTCTTCATCAGATCTTGTGCCTGGCTCAGCTCCATGGGCTGATCTGATGTGAACAAGTTGTCGAGGAACGCCACAACACACTGTGCGGCAGCCTCCAGCTACATGGTGGGACAGAAAGGCTGACCCCACCAACATGGTTCAAGACCTGCAGACTGGGGTGAGAAAAGAAAATCAGCATGGAAGAAGCAGCAGCATTCGGCCGTGTAAAGGGAATATGGAGAGAAAAAACATTTGATTTCATTCAAACCGGGAATTAATGGATTATCTGCATTCCAAAACATTATATCAATTGACATTTTGTCCAAGATTGCCATATTTGTGGCTCATTTGTGGATTTTTGCAGCTTCTCTCTCTTTCATCTACACATTCTATGTTTGGCCTCATGTAGACACATCTCATACTCAGACAGAAATGAGGAGAGCGGCCTCATGAATCTCAGGCAGGTTTCCAGTTTTCGATCAAATTTACTTTGCTCTAAAAGTAATTAAGTAACTACAGCATACGTTAACCACATTACAGTGAATTCAGGCAGAGCAGAATCATAAATTATTTACTCCATCAATAATAGATGATGTTCTAGGCTTCATATTTAGATTTTAAAGATAAACATAATACTTACAGACTCAAGGGATTTTAAGACGCATCACTCATGTTTTGGCCCAATATGAGAAAACCTTTTATCTATTTTAAAAACGGTTGTTCATCTATATAAAGGGCAGGTTTTGTGATAATTCTCAACATTCAAGGTTTGGTCACACTTGACTGATTGTTGTGCACAGTCTTGAGTCTGAAAACACAATCTTTAGAGAAAAAGCTACAATGGCTTTATCCAACTAATACCAAATGACAATTCCCTTGTCAAACTAACCCACTCCTATAAACAAGAGTCATCTGAAGATGATGTGTCCTCCTGACATTCCCCAATAAATTGTACAACAAATGCATCAGCATATGACATATCATCCATTCCTCTGGTGAGCACAGACTATACTCCAGTTGTGTCACCTCAGAAATGTACACTGCTGATGTTTTTGGTATGTTTCTTTGTTTATGTTATTGATTAAATCAAGATGATCATTAAAAGTAGTACCAAATGTGGGGTTTAATTTTAATCAGAGACAAATTACCTGATTTAATTAATAAATAAAGTGTTTTTTTTATTTAATCCATTAAGTGTATTATATACTTAAGCTCTTGTAAACAGATCTAAATTTAGTAACTTATTTAATAATAACTATGCACTAGCTAATAATTAACTAATAACTTTAACTATTATTAACTATTAACTAATAACTTGTGGAAGTCGTATTTTTACAGCATTTTTTGTACTAATATTGTGTATCAACATTAACATTATATATAACATACACAGCTGACTTAACCACGGTCCATTTCTACATACTGTACTTTACTAATGTCCAACATTAAAGGGAAAGCAACTCAGTAAGCGAACCTCCTCCAGAGAAGTCATCACCGAAATGGGTCAAAGTTTATTCCATTCCGCAATCCTGTTTGGCCAAATATTAGCCTGCCTTTTTCGACCGGTGATTTAATTTTAATTTCATTTAGTTGTAGTTTAACTTTAAAGTTTAAATAAACAATGTTAGCCCATTCCCTTTTCATCAGAATGTGTGGTGTCGTTCACTGCAATGATCCGAGCTCTTCCACAAGCTAACGAGCTAGCTAACGACGCTTTTATTTGCCCTTTCAGTGAGTTTAGAGAACTGTTCTGATAGCATTGAATCCTCTGCTTGTCAATCTTACAAACGTCGTGGATTGAAGAGTAAAAAACTAAGATTGACAGTCTTGCCTGACGTTAATCCAGCAGTGTTTTCATTCACCACAGTTGCAAACTATCGGCCATCTTTGGTCACAAACACGGATGACTGGCTACAATATGGAATCAGGTGTGTGTCAAAAAGAATCGCTGGGGGGAGCTGAAGCTCGAGGTTCGAACATATCAGTCACTGGTTAGGGTGGTTCTCAGCTCATCCACCTTCTCCTTTCTCACAATAAAGACGTGGCATCTCAAAAGAATGACTTGCAACCTCAAATTAATGATGTAATATCAATAAATAACAAGAACATTTTTCAAATTGACTTCTCAAAAATAGAGATTATATCAAAAATAATATTTTAGTCTCAAAATGAGAAACGGTCTAAAAAAGAATGCGTATCTCTAAATAATTACCTAGCATCTCCAAATAAGAAACTTTCTCAAATGGCTTAATTTCAATCATTACCTTGTATCTCAAAGTAATGAGCTTCTCAAAATAACAAGAAACTTTTTCATAATAATGCCTTAATATCGCAAAAAACAACTTAATATATGAGAAAGGTGGAAAGGGGTTACCGTAAATTGAATAGAAGTCATAGTGGCTATCCGTGACAAATGTGTGAACAGGCCACTGAACTGGCTACAAACTTCTGTCCTCTCACATTTAAGTCTTGCTACTTGTTAGTCTGTTTTAACATAAAATCAAACGCGGTGCATAGTTTTTAAATAATAGACAAACCTTTCAATGCTTTGACGTTTCTTAATGAAAGTATCCCTGTTACTCAGAATAATACATAACTGTCCACAGTTTGCATTAAAAAAACACAATGTTAAATTGAAATTTTTAAATTAGTTTTGCTTTTAAATACATTGTGTGAGGTGAAATTAAGGTTGCCTTTATTTTATTGGGATGGGACCACAAACCCTTGAAATGTAGGTGAATTTATCCATCAAGAGTAGCATTAACGTAACTACTATCTTTACCAAAGACTATTCAAAATTTGAATTTCCCATACTTTATTTAGCAGATAAAAAGAAGCCATATTTTCATCTAAAGTGTTGCTGAAACTGTTTTATTATCCTCAGTAAAGATTTCTCAAAAATACAGAATTCTTTGTTCCAGTTAGAACAAAGAGACACAAAGCATGCACCGTTTAATAAAACATTTCCATGACATGTTAAAAATCTGTTCAAAAGGAAAGACACAGGTGCTGAATAATTATGAACACACAACTTTTCCATTAAATGAATTTTTTTCTCGAAAACTAAATACATAACAGTGACAGCTTAAATTCTGGAGGAATATAAGAGAATAATCATACTGATAAAACCCAGTAAGTAGTTGATTGTCGGTGTGACACACCACCCAACCATAAAATAATAACCTGGTTTACTCTCAGACCAGGATAGAGGAAGATAACGGGTAACACTGAAGTATTTTTAATGTAGTAAAATAAATGTTAGCTGCAGTGCTGAACACAACTTCAGGTACTTGGTGTATCAGATTCTCACCTGATGAAGGAACAAATGTAGTTTGCAGTTTCTCACAGCATTAGTTGACCATATAAAGGGAGAATACATTGTATTAAACATTGTATTAGACCTACACAAAATATTTCAAAGTTAAATCAGGATAGGTTGGCTTGAACATGGATTAACATACAGTATATAAGCAGGTATATAAAATGACTTAAAGAAAACCACAGGCTGGAAGGCTAAACAACGCAGAAACACTAGAGAACCTGTCAGAACTTAAAGAACGCACTAGTGCTGAATAAACACTGCAACAATCAAAATAAAAGATTAAACTTATGATGATCTGATTCAACAAGTGGAAGGATCAACAGTGAAAATAGTCCCAAATATTCATAGCCAATTCTGGTTATAAGCAGAAGTCCTTGGAGAGCAGTCAGCAAGTAATGGCTGAAAAGAAAACTGTCAGTTTGATTATGTACAGTATATGTCTTTTGTTTTAGAGTTCTCTTTTCTGGTTTGTTTAATCGCCCTTGGTAAGGAGGTCCTCTATGTAGGCATCAAGCTCATCATCCGTGTTGATGTCAATATCCTAAAAATGTTTTAAAAAAAAAATTATTAAAAGAAAAGTTGTTTTTTTTACTTACTGTATAATTTTCGCAATTATGGAACAAAGATTCCAAATGGGTACAATATACTGCTTCCTCTTACCTGGACAAACAGGTAGGAGGAAGCAGTGTATTTGGATGATCAATAAGAACAGATGAAGCAGTAAGTCCTACACTTACCTCTTGTACTTTTTGAAGGAGTGCTACAATGTTTGTGCGTAGTTTCTGTAGTTTCTCATCTGCCTCCTTTAGTTTGACCTCAGTGCTGTTGCTTTTCTCTTCCACAGCTTTGGCCCTGGCATCAGCTCTATTCTGGTAGGAATTACACAATGACTGGAGACCCGATTCATACTGTTGGAAATACTCTTTCTAAATGGAGAGGGAAAAACAATTAATACTCAATAGTCTGAACAGGAAAACACATTAATCACAAGCAAACATAATCCCCAGATCTGAGAAGTATTATTCCAATGCGTAGTATTGCTGGACAAAATGCATTTCCTGCTCCTTTCTCTAATCATTTTATTGCTCTAAATTAGATTTTTGGATAAGTTCGATACGATCAACATATTTAATCATTTGGGATTCATCTCACCAAAGGAAAGGACACCAAGTCCTCAGCCGTCATACTGTTAACATCGTCCTTTGGGATCCTAAAAGCAGGAGGGAAGAAGTAACGCAGCATTGTCCTGCAAACATAAACAGCACAGTGAACACACCACAGTGCCTTGAGAATTAAATGAATAATGCTTCTGAAACTGAGCCCTGGCTTATTGTACTCATTGTAATCAGCTCACCTTAACATGGCGACCAGACTCTCAGTCACCTCTCGACTGGTTCCTGGTTGAGTAGTGTCTGGCTCCATGCGTGCTGGCCCTTTCTCAGTCTCCTGCTGGGTGTCAGGTGAGATTGGAGACGGTGGCCGCATCAATCGGACTTCGTCGCTACCCTTAAACACCCTTCACAGACACACAGATATAAGTATTGGATGCCATTTCTCTGGCGTGCCATCGAAATGCGGTGTAAGTGCAACAATACTGGCTCAGTATCTTACCATCTGTCTTTAGGGGTGGATCTAGGTACATAATCAAATTTCACTTTCCATCGAACACTCTGTTTATTTGTCTCCACCGCAATGACTTTGCCTGTGTACCACTCCTTGTTGACACGTACTTCAACAAGCAAGCCCTTATCTGTACAAAATAATAAATGCACAGTTAGAAATCCCTCCTAGCTTTTAGAGCATTCTTTTACCAGTTATATGTTACATGTTAGTGCAGAGCAGTCCTGTCGTCTCACCTTTCTGAACATTTTTAGAGTCATTCTCCAGTTCCTGTGGTGAGGACTTCTCAGGTGCCTGCAAAAGCAAAACAATAATTACCATCACTGCAGCCAGAGAAGCCCAGTTTATTAGAAAGACGGATAAAAGAAATTATTTGCATCCATGTTAATGAAAAGAAGTGAAAGTCCCAATGTGATTTGAGTATTGCATGCTTAATTGCAGAGTCAGAGAAGACTACAACTCTAATTTTGGAGGAGTACTATTAGAAGAGAGAATGACAAACTAACAACACACCCAGATCAGATAAAAGGTTAATAATACTAATGGAGTTAATTCATATGCTACTTAATAATAAAAGATGCAATAAAGTGCCATACAAAGAAATAATAAAGTTGTCAGAAGTCGTGAGGGTGGATGCAGCTCTGCTTTATTTGAAGGTAGTAGAGATGGGGACCAGGTAAAACTACCTTAGCTTTAGTCCCATGCTCTTGCATGGGAATGGATTTAGGGACAGTGGTTGGGGTCTGTCGTGTAGGTGTAGAAACCCCTTTCCTCTCAGGTTGTGAGCGCATGTTAACCTGCAAAGTCAACAGCAGATGGGCTCTGATTGGAGGTTCAGTAACCTACTTTGCCATGCAGGAAACCCTGCACTTCCTTCTGCGCAATATGATCGCTTCCAGTGGCATCATCTTGCCAGCCATCCAAATAATTTGTCCGAGGAAACACAAGAGTATCTAATCCAAAAATACATTTTAATGCCCAGATACTGACACTATATCGCAATGCTAATGTTCTGTATAGCTAGAATCTGAGTAACCCTTTTCTGATGAGCTTTTGGATTTTAGTTTTTGATAGAAAGACCAGGAATTGAAAACAAAATAATTCCCTGACTGTTTATTTCCGTCTCCCCTCATTCACTCCGTTTCCTTCATTTAATCACTTCATATAAGTTGATGCCCTGTGGAAACAAGCGGTAATGAAGGAGGAAAGGCAACAAGCCTTAGAAGAGAGCATCCCACACATCACAGTACAATCCTCCCAGCATGTACAATGCACACAGTGCACCATTCAACCAGGTTGACGGATGTATTTAAACACTTAATGATCAAAGCAACATGTTTAATGCTGCTATTTTTTCTAGATTTGTACATTTTAGAATATTGACATAAATTATACAATTTAAAATTTGAGCTACACTGTTTAGAATGTTGCCAAATAATGTCTGACTGAACTTGGGGATTGTATTGTGTGTTTACCTCATCCAACTTGCCACGTTTGGGAGGTGGGGCCTTCTCTACCACTTTCCCACGGTTACCAAGTGCTGCGACCATCTTGGATTTCTTTGTCTGCAGTTTTTCTTCCTCACTCTCCTCACTGTCGTTGTCCTCCTCCTCCTCCTCTTCTTCTTCCTCCTCCTCATCTTCCTCCTCACTGTCCTCCTGCTCTAGGATTCTCTTGCGTTGTCCAACAGCTGCTAGTTTGGCAGATGATGCTTTGGCAAGTGTCTGTATAAGGAGACAGATATCACCCATTTCACACATACTTGTACATGCACCCATATTTAGCACTTTCACTGAAAAAAATCCTGCACTGGTTCTTTGAATTAGTGGCATGCTTTATAAATCTTGTAATGTACCCGTGAACTGCGGCTGGGAGGGGGTGTTTTGGCTGTAGCTTTGGGTGCAGGCTTTGCTGCAGGTGGAGGAGGCTTTGCTGCAGCTCTGGACCTGGATGTTTCGACTTTGGATGGCGGAGGAACAGGCGTTCGGGTAGAGCGCTGAGAAACTGCACGAGCTGGTGGGGCACTTGGGGCATTTTTGAGGAGAGCTGGGAGTGGTGGTGAGCGGGGGCGTGTAGTGGACCTTTCAGAGGACCTGGTTGCCTGAACCGCAACATGTGAAAAGGACACACAACATTTAAGAGAGAGAAAGAATTAAAGACTAAACTTAAGATTAGCAACAACAACAACAGTGTTAGTGATCTACTATATGTTTAATATGTTGAGAAGTCTTTATGAGCATATAAAACTGATTCTTAGTTCTTCCTTGTAAACAGTGAAATTACATGTGACAATTTGAAATGATAAAATGTCAAAGAATCAAGTAAAAGAAGCAAAACTGTCATTTTCAATGCTATAGTTTAACTGCTCTTTTAATTAAATTAAATAGATTAAATTAAATGCATATTCTGAGGTGTGCTCTCTTAGATGGGGACATTTCTCCACAACTAAAGATGTGGAAAAATGTCTACTTATACCAGGAAAAAGAAAACATATTTCAATGTGTGGGGACATATTACATGCCATACGTTTCCAGTCACTGAACCAATATAATAAAACAGATGAATTAAAAGACGTTAAGAGTAAAGATGAAAAGTAAGATAGGTTGGAGCTTCAAAGTTAACAAAAAATCTAGAAGGACAGTTTGACAGAGTTTGTACCTGAGAGGAGCTCTGTGTTGGTTTCATGCTGACCTCCAATGGTAGCTTCTTTATATCTGCTGCAGATTTGATAGTGCTGGTTTTCTGATAGGATGAAATACAATTCATTAGGTCCTGATGGACACAAAAAGTGAGAGTAAGAGAGAGAGAGAGAAGGATGCGGTACCTGTAGGGCCTCTAATTTCTCTTGCTGCTGTTTGATTTTCTCTGCCAGCTCTTTCCGTTTGTCTTCCACTGCCGGCTTTTCTTTCTTCAGGACACCACACGGCAAATTCTGTTTCTGCTCCAGAGCATCACACCTAAAAACAGAAAATACAAATATATGTATATCATATACTAACACTGCGTTGATCAGAAATCAGCACTTTAGTGAATTCAACTACAACTTAAAAAGCATATCTTATCAAACAACATTCTATGTGTACCTGTCCTGGCTGCCATCTGGGTTCATGAGACACACCCAACTGTCTGGGTAGCGTTTGTCCACAGCATCCATCTGGAATGGCAGCGTTCTCCACTTTAAACATTTATCTGAAAATAAAAGCAAGTGGTGACGGAAAATTCGTTCAGGTACATGTGTGAATGAATGTTTTGGTTGTACATGGATCTCTAACTTACCACACTGAATAGTAAGGGGTATCTCCATAGCGCGGCGTCTCTTGTATCTCTGCTCTGATGACGGAGGTGAAGACCAGCTGGCAGACAGATATCCAAACTCATCCCAAAACTTCACTATACCTTTCTGAGCTGCATGACACATACAGACACTCAGCATTTAATGCAGGAGCAAGTTGAATGTTTTAAGAGAATGTGCTTTTGAGGTAAACATTTTTGTTCTTTGTTACTGCATTTCCACAGTTGTGTTGACACGGGAGGGCGACTGGGAGGGCAATACAATACAGCCAGGAGGAGGCTATGATAGTAGGCTATTTGAGTCATTTTCAAGTGTAGCCATTCAAAACAGGTGCAAAGACTTTAGATGCTGTCAGACCTCACACAGTATATGACCTAGTGTGTTTGAGCCAGATGTTTAATAACTAACTCCACTTCATTTCGAGAAGCTGCACCTTAACTGGGAGATAAGACTGAAATATGCTTAGCTAAAGCTGATGCTATTATATACCTACTATGAGAAACTGATCACCGATTGTGATGTGATGATCGCAAGAGAGTTCAAGTGCATTCAAAAAGATGATAAAATGGTTTTAACTTCTAAATGTGTTGGAAGGTTTAACTTAGTCATATGACTAGGTCCGAAAAAGTGTTTCACTTACTACACAAACAAAAATGTCACATTTCTTTGTTTGTCAGAGAAAGGTGTAAACATAAAACTTTTTCTAGCAACTGGAGCCGAGATTTGAATCCTTTAACAATTTGTTAGAAAGGTGAAAGATTTATATGAACTATACAGAACAGCCGTTGTTGACAAACAATAAACACAAATTCAGAGAAACTCACCAACATTAGTGTCCTTCCAGTACTGAGCTAAATGTTCCCCCATGGATTTCAATAAATGCCGGTACTCCTTAGCATCTGCGAAGTCCTGTTTGTTGTGAGTGGGCTCTAGAACTAAATATGGAACATCCACTACTCCAACAACACCTCCACAGGCCCTGAAACACAAAAATCATACAACAATAAAACATATTTCTTAATCATTCAAACACTGTAACTTATCGATCTCTATGTGCATATTACTCACGTGCCTCCCTCCAGCTGGGGCCCTGTCTTCTCGTACATCTTGATGAGACGAGAACAGTTGTACACAAACATCCCATCCAGGTCCCTCTGTTCAATGTTCACTCCAAATATAAAATTCAACTCCTTAGGCTCCTTTAATGCTCTGAAGAACAAGAAAGTGTTGGAGACTGATGAGGAATATACAAAAGCCAGCAAAAACAAAGTGGCTTGAAGTGTTGGCCAACCTTTTTGTTTTCTTTACTGCTTGAAGTTAGACAATAATTACACATAATTTTGGCCTGTGCAAATTCTAGTGTTAACATAAAGGATCATCTTTATTGTTAACATACACGGGTAGAATGAAATTTTGTAAGGCATCTCTCTTATACAGTCAAAAATCAAGTAAAAATCAGCGGTTATAGGTATGGTCTGGAACTGTTTTTAAATCTGTTAATAGAAGAAAAGGTTTTACAATTTTGTTTATCATACTTCTGTTTGGCCTCAAGAATCCGTTTCTTCATGTCAGCATCCCGTTTAAGCATCATGGCTGAATCTTGAACCTTTCTCAGAATAGCCTAGAGGAAGAGAGGGCAGATGGCAATAAGATATCACAGGACACATTATGCCAATTTCAGATGAACGTTTTCAGACAAAAGTGTTATGCCAGTTTAGTTTTAAAGGTTTGTTCACATAGACCATATTTGCATTTGACAAATTAATCAAAATATAACAATCAATGTCTGACCCGTGAATCTTTTGACAGGTCATCTCCTAATCTGGCCTCCAAAGCTATGCGTTTACTCTCCGCTTCTCTGGCCTTCTCCTCAGCTGAAATAAATAACACAATTGTTAACTGATGACAACATGGGCGTCACAACACAAAAGTTAAGTGTAAATTAAAATGCTCACTTCACTACCAACTCACCAATCTTAGCAAGGTGATCTGCTTTCTTCACTTCTTGCTCAGCACGGGTTTTGAAACGATTTGATGAGTATTTATAAACCCTATAAACAAACAAGTATTCTAATAAAATCTCGTCATTAGAATGCAGTAGTTACACAGTGTACTATTTGTGTTATCATATTACCTTGGTTTGTATAGACAGCAGGACAGTCTCTTGGTCCTGACCTTATGTCCCTGTATAAAAATCCTCATGCGTGGGTCAATGTACAAAACAGCAGCGTAGGCCCTGAACGACCTCCTCTCTGGCTTCCTGTGAAAGACAAAATTTCTGGTCAATATTATAAAGATGATATAAAGTTATTGCATAATATAAATTCATATCTCCATGAGTTATTGACCCCATTGTTAGAAGGATTAGAACCACACCAAGTACATGCTATACTCACACTCCTTCAACAGGTGTCCCCGCCATCAATATGTCCTGGTGATCTGTCTCTACATCCAGCTCTGGTTCTCTGTTGTCCATGAGCTTTAGATTATAGATGATCACAAGAGTACCTTAAAAAACAAACAAAAAAACACAAAATTAATCAGAAGCGATATCAACCTTGTAATTCACAACATTACATATTATTTAAAAAGGAGATGTTTCCTAAAGATAATTTTTTGAGTGATGTGTTTCATGTTTCACATTAAAGTCAGCACAAGTGTGAACTTGTGACAAAATTTACTTCTTTGCATCAAGACACATTCATATGCTTACCACTGTTACTTTCTATTTTTTTGAACTGCTCCATCAGCTGCTCTTCACTTTTAAATGGTGAGTATTTGAAGATCAGCTCTGTCTCTATGGCGTACTTCTCTGGATCAGAGGTCAGCGGCTCCTTGGTATTCAGATCCCAGGAGGGGAGGGGGACTATCACCTGGAGAGGGAGGTTTGTTGAAAACATACACAGCAGCATCCTCCCAACGATATACACAGATATAGCGCCATATTAACCTCGTCAGCTGTGGTTATTGAATTTGCAAATTTGTTGTAACAGTGCAACAATGGATGCCGACATTCCACAAGATGTCCTATAAACTGTTTGGGGGTCCATGCTTATTGTGACATTTTGCATATGCATCAAGCTGTGCATTGTAAACAAAGAAATAACATGGCAAAAGCAATCATTTACATTCCCTGTTACATGGCAGTTGATCTTGTCCTCTGCTTGGAGGGTAAAGGAGCTCCCAGACCTCACACTGTCTTCCCCATTTTAAGACATTTTCAGTTGATTTTCTTCGTCTTCGAGTTATCTGCTAACTACTACTAGCCGCTTTTTAGATCCCCTGGGTTGTAGACTATCAGTCATCCACAAACTAAAAGGACTCTTTGTCACTCTCCATCTCCTCCTCCTGCTGTATCAAAGCATTATCCAGCCCATCCTACTGTACTGTTCCACTTGTTTCTTTATCATGTTTGCCGTTATCAACCGCAACAAACTCACTTGCATAACTAACACTGCTGCCAAGATAATTAGTCTCCCCACATCAAACCTCACAGACCTAAACAATTAAGCCATAGCATTGCTAGCATAGCATCCCATAGCTTTGGGAAAAGCCTGATTCCTGCGGTTATTGCTGCCTTAAAGAGCAGGTCAATTTATGTACCATTGTTTTTTGTTGTGTTGCTGTCATTGTGTGCTGTTGATCTGTGGTCGGACGTGTATTATGCTGTGGACAAGAATTTCTCGTTCACGACAATTAAGTGTAGGTCTAAGACTAAGTCAGAGTAAAATGTTAATTGTAAATGACTGACGTTCACAGAGATCGTGTAACATATACTTAATCATGTGTATTCAATACAAAGCTATTATTACCCGAAAAAAGTGAGCCTGAGAAAGCAGGCATGTCACTGCATTGCTCACGCCTCCATTTGCAGAAAATGCTAAAATTAATATGAAATAAATTTACTATGAATTAATCTTAAATTTCTTTATTTGGCAAACCCCTACTAAATAATCTTTTAAAAATCTATCAATTAGGCACAAATAGCAATCATATTACTTGTACCCAACCCTAATAACAATGACATCCAACAGTTGATTCTGACCTCATCCAGTCCCTCCTCTTCATGGAAAGTCCTTGACAGGAACAGGCAAGTCAGCATGTTGTCCTTTTTTGTGAACAAGATGAAGTCTTTCCCAATACGCATGGAACCCCTTAAAAACAAACATTTTACTATGTAAAAATCATTAAAACACTGGTGTATTAACTGCACAATATAAAATTAATGTATATTCACAAAAATTAGGTTATGTTCTTACGATTTCAGGCCATTTCCATACTGGCCGATCTGAGTTGACTCAGGGGCCCGTTTGCTTGACTTTCCAAAGTGAATAACTTGGGTTGCCTCACCTAATATCAGAAAGGAGTTCAGAATCATTTTTCACACACAAAACATACAATTACTCCAAAATGCCACAATGGAGTTACATAAAGCAATCTTTAATCATGAAAAAAGAGTTTGAAATTATTTCTCCAGTAATGACGTTGAACTTACTGGGATCCATTCCAATACCATCATCCAGAAAACAGAGCATGTAGCCGCCCCGCAGCTCTGGGCGCTTTTCTGTCAGCAAAGAGGGAAGGTGAAAAAGGCATGTTAGAAGGTATGAGTGACTGTGTATGCTTTAATGTAGGGCTGCACTATATTACAAAAAAGACATTGCATCACTTTTCTTTTCTGTGATATACGAGAATATGAATGGGTTTTTCTCCAAATGACTTGGATAGCTCTACCTGGAAAGAGTTGGTTGTTCTAGAAGTTTTTTATAGAAGGTTTGACACGTGTAATGTTTTAAATGTAGAGAGCTGCAATTCAGAGCCATGTCTGACAAGTAACGCTTATAAAATAACAATTCAGCTCCGTGAATCAAACAAATCAATAAAGCAAGTGGCAACTTAGTATACATCACCAAATACCAGCACTGCAAAAGCAAATGGACCACACCTCAAATCAAGCAAGCAAAGCAATACTGGTGTGTATGTGATTATGTGTGTGAAAGACTCACCCCACAGCCCCAGAGTTCAATCCACTTGGTAAATTATAAGTGTTTTGTTTTCCCCAAAATCCCAAACAGTTCAGCTCTAATCCAGTTCCCGACCATAAAATAAAAAGATTACTCAAAACTCCACTTTGGATTTTACCGCAAAGACAGCTCTCTCAAGACTTACCTAAATTCTGCCACAGAAATACAAGTCTATTGCAATCTGATGCAAAGGGTATAGCTGCCAGATCTCTCCTCCACTGTCCAAAACACACTGAAAACTCTGAGACACACTCGCTGTGCATACAGAGCCTACATGTCGCTCAGTATATTACATATTGAGTTAATTTCCTTTATATAACATTGCACATCCTGGGATGGGACTATTCAGCATGCGCACATGTCAAGGTTGATGCTGAAATGAAACATATTGTGCAGCCCTAAGGCAGTGAGTGAGTATAAACTGACTTATACCTGTGTAGATGTCTATTCGCGTGGCATTGGCATCTCTGTGAAAGAGAGAAATCTGTTAGACTTTGTACTTAGAACAAGAAAGATATCAGATTACTATAAACTTTCCAGGCCACATAATTTGTCAACATAGGCTCTATTGCAAATCATTATGGGTACCTTGAATTGTCCACAAGCTCTGCCAAGGCTCCAAATAGGAACTCGTGGGTTGTCCTGAAAACAGACCACTAATTTCATTAATACACTTAAATTATTATAAGGGATTTATTGAGTTCACTGTGATTGTGGTTAGATGATAAGATAAGATAAGATAAGATAAGATAAGATAAGATAAGATGATACTTTATTCATCTCGCAAGGGGAAATTCTCTTGTTACAGCAGCATAGAATACAAAATCAATACACACTGGATAGAAAAAAAGGAGCAAAGGACAGAGTGTAGGCAGGTAAAGACATAACAGGTTAAAGTGACATGTAAAAGTGACAGTTGGTAAAGACATAACAGGTTAAAGTGACAGTTGCAATAAATAGTATAGAAGCACTATGAAATTATGTACAGAGGTAGAAATATATACAACATTACAGTGCAGTGTATGATTGGTGGGTTATGACTGTGACAGTGATATGTTGAACAGTCTAATGGCAGTGGAAGGAATGATTTAAGATGTCTCTCTGTGGTACAGCGGGGCATGATCAGTCCATAACTGAATGTGCTTCTGCAGCTGTTAACAGACTGAAACAGAGGATGAGAGAGATTGTCCATGATGTCCAGGAGTTTGGACAGTATCCTCCTCTCAACGACATCTTTCAGGGGGACCAGGCTGACCCCTAGGACTGACCCTGCCTTCCTAAGAGGTTTGTCAATCCTATTGGCACCAGCAGATTTCACACTGTTACCCCAGCACACAACAGCATAAAAAAAGAACACTGGCTACCACTGACTGACAAAAAATGTTCAGAATATTAACGGAAACATTGAAGGACCTGAGCTAATGGTGGATTTGTAAGAGTTACTCCTTAACAGGAGTTGATCTGCACATTAATATTCTCTCTGTGGAGTTATTAGTCATAAACCAGTATTTCCACTGACTGGTTGCTCAGGATCTTAATTATAAAGTACCTAGAGCCTCTTAACTGTGCCAATGTACTGTCAACATCTTGTTATGACAAAACAATGATGAATAATCTTGTTCAGTGTTACCTGAGCTTAAGTCAATGTTGCTTTCAAAACTCTTCCCCAGCAGTATTAAATAGTACTTATCTTATCTTAAAAAAAAATAAAAATTTTTTTTGTAAATTTCCCCACTGTGGGACTAATAAAGGGATATCTTATCTTACTTGTCAATTATTTTTTTCTACAACACACCTAATCATTTACTCCATTAAATGCCAAATATAATGCCAAATGCCAACTACAAGCCCTGAAGCTATTTTTACTTGTTGAAAGATTAAAAGAAGCACTAATAGTTTTGGTCCTATTCTTGTGTCTGGACCTGTGCATAACCCGAAGGCGGTGGATCTAGAAATGAGCCAGGGCTGTGATACAAGTCTTTCTAAACGTGTTGACTTTGTGCACACAATAGTCAGACTACATTTCAATAAAATGTTATGGTCTGCTTGTCCTACAGCAATGAAAGGAAATGAGAATGAACCTTGGTTTCATCTTCAATTCTGCAGTGCACAGAAAAAAATACAAACACTTTTTAAATCCATGACAGAATGTTAAGTTTATATTCACTTGCTCTCTCTGTTTATGTTTTCAAGCAACCTTTGGATGAATTTTTCAGACAAATTTAAAATTGCCACACAACCACTTACTAGAACAAAACACGTTTGAAAGTCCAAAATTACCAATGACATGAATGTGCTTGTGAATTGAAAGCCATAATGCAAAATTGAGTGCACTCTGACATGAACTTTAATGGCTTCATACTTAGCACTGTGCCTCACTATGAGGCAACACTGAGTAAATATATACTGAAAATAATAGTCACAAATTGCAGCTCCTGGGTGTCAGGTTTTATGTATAACGGCAGTTTCGTTTAAAGTGGAGGGTTTTGATGGCAGCAGCTCTAGATATGAAGACGTACCTAAGGCGACAGATATTGTGTTAAATCGTATAAATAAAAACTGCCACATAATGCACCTTAATCCTTATCCTCTATTTTGAATGGATGATTAGGCTGACCAGGTTTAAACTTGTTAAATCTGAACATTCAAATTATCTACTCAAAGAAACTTTATGGTTGCTTTAAGGACATTTATAGTATCCAGGTGTAGGTGTACAGATATTAATGTTGTGTTGATCCATTGTAACCATTCCAGACATTTATGGTGAGAAGAATATTCACATAGATGAGCTGTATGATATGTTTATCTACATTATACCTAGATGGTCTTTAACACAAGTTATCGTAAATATGTGTATTATCAAATTTATAATCACATGTCAATCACCAGCAAGGCGATACTTACGAATTTGTGTGCAGGTACTCAAAGGTAAGCTGAGCCCTGCTCAGGTTGCTGTAGGTGGAATAGGCCATGACCAAACACAATTATTTCTCGTTTCCTTCCTGATCTCCTACTTGTCTTCGTCCCGTCAAATCAAGCTCTCGAATAGAGCATTCATTCTATAAAAGAAAGAAAACTATCACACGTCTTGTCTATAGACCCTCAAAAATTACTTTTGTAGACCATAGACATGATCTGATTTCAACTGATGTAGACGCTTTTCATCAAGCCAGAGGGACAAAACCCACACCTAATTGAGGAGCCCCAACGCCCCCATAAGAAAGGTAGCACGTGAAGGCCCGTTTAGGACTGGGAGCGAGGAATTAGCATTGATACCATTTACTTACGTATTTATTCAGAAGTCAATTATTGGTCTAGCTAGGTTTCAGTGCAGTCAGTCGAAATCATGTTCAGTTAAGAATTAGAAACATCCCAGACCTTCTACAGCGCTCATGGGTAACATTTACTGTTATAACTAATGTTGCTAATGGGTATTAGCGTCTTCAGAATGTTTATAATGTAGCTTGACGGGGGCTAGCTAGCTAGCTAGCTTCACACTGAGGGAGCATGTAGCTGACACAAAGCATATCAAATAGTTTTCACCGATTTTGTAGACCGTTTCCTATAACGGTGACTTTGTGGTGCCTTCGCGATTGTGTAATAATCCGTACAGTGAGGATTAAATACTTAGTAATGTCAATCTATGTTTTCGTTATCATGACTCAATCCGCAGGCCGCAAAAAATCCAACTATTGCGACGATTGATACTTGTTTTCCCTCTGATCTTGAGAAACCCCACCTCTATTTTCTACACTCAGCCAATAGGAAGGCACCATGTAAAGATTCTTAACAATGATTGGAGGAGAAAATGATACGTAATCAATGTGACATACCGGTGTGTCCGACAGTCGGCCCTCGGGTCATTCAATCGACCCTATCATCTAATATTACAAAAAAAAAAAAAATTTTTTTATATACACTACCAGTCAAAAATTTGGACACAGTTTCCCATTCAAGTGGAAACTGTGTCCAAACTATTGACTGGTACTGTATATATAATTTCAAAAGAAAGAGGTGTTAGTAGTAGGATATGTTTCACAACTTTTCACAACTTGTGTCAGATACCATAAACTTTGTTTACAATTTTCGTAGTGTATCCATTCGTAGTGTATCCATTCTTTCACCTCTACCCTCTCACCTCTAAGATACACATGCAGATTGACAGGACAACTTGATCCTTATACATGCGCCTTTACAGGAAGACAGTTCAGTTTTGGGGATTGATATAATCTTGGGGATGTATATATCATAAACAAGGCAAGATGTTTACTGTAAGAAATTTATTGCAAATTTCATGTCTCTGCTCTCCATGCAGCACGTAAAAAAATAATCCAATGCCTTTCCAGGATTCAAATTCCTAAATAATCAATTATTTGACAGTAATGTAAAGTACGGTGTATTTGAAGTGTTCCGTCTCCCTCTTCCATTGCTGTTCCTCGACTCCACAACAAACTGATATATCCAAGACTGTAGTCTTGTCCAGCTTGTTTAAGAGCAGTTCATTGTTAAAACTTCTAAACGTTATGTTTTATGTATTAACAGTATAATGTGTGGGCATCAAGTCAAGACTAATGGGTTACATTACTAGGTTTCCACCAATTGTTAGTCATACAAATGAAACCGTAGTAGTTTACTTGTACAAAGACATTCTTCACTCCCCACTCAGATTAACAACAGAAACCTAGTATTTATATTTTTTTTATCATTAATGCTTCATTTTTGCTAAAACTAGGAAAATTGTGTTTGATCACAGGATGCCAGTAATTGATTTGAGCTGTTAGTGCAGAAAATGCTGGGCAGATTCAGTTACTAACTGAAGGACATGTCAGGTTATAACACTGATAATTAATAACACTGACAAATACTACAAATGCCCAGTATCACAGAAACTTTTGACAATATTACAGCCCTTTCCTTTGTTTGACTTAAACATATGTTGCTTAGAAATACAATTAGGAGCAAGTGACCATTCAGTGTTTATTCAAAACTCACTTCTTAAAGATTTCTACTGCTGTTCAAGTACTATGAAACATAAATTATTGCAAGAATACTTGAAAAATGGATCTGCAGATCTGGCATCCAGATTCATGGAGCTTTCAGAGTAAAATGTGTAAAATAAAGATGTAAAAATGGCAAAAGAGTCAAATATGCCTAAAGAACTTTGGTCCAATAAAGTACAGAGAAAAATCTGCTAATGAATATAGTATATTACACTACTACTTTAACAGTTTAAAAAACATTATATTTATATTTTATATATTCTATTTAGTACACACTTATTCCCAATATATCAAGTTCTCCCTCAGCTTAATGCAACAAGACAGTTTCCATTTTTTTACAAGTTATTGAGTCATTCTGAGCATGTGTAGAAAATGTAGTTCAACAGATTGAAATTAACTCCTGGAATGCATAGCACATAGCTGACTTGGTAGTGAATGCATGACCAGTCAACAGTGTAGGCATTACCAGCTGAAGAGGGATCTCCACTCCATAACTGTTTTCAAAAACTGAATACTTCTCCCCATGACGTGTAAAATAGGTTCTTTTGTAAAACTGGTGGGATGTACTTTTAAAAGAAGTGATGCATATTGCTGTTCTCTCTTAAACACCAACTTATTTGTTTAGGACGTAGGTGATGGGAAAATGTTCACGTGTCAGCCAAGAGCTCCTGTAAATAAAGTAAAGCAAAGACATTAGGTTAATATGGAATCAGTACGTTTCACAGGACATGAAAATGTAAAATCACAACAATTATCAAATTATATAACCTGTATAATTCTGTATATCTCATGCATACTGTTGTAGTATTTCTTTAATTAGTAGAAATGTAAAACTGTGTTCAGCTACATAATCCTCTAGTTCACATAAATCAAAATGACTGTTCCAGCATTCAAAGATACAAAACAAAGTGGTATGGTGATATCAGAAATTACAGTTACATTTTGTTGATCCAGTCCATTCAAATGGTGGCGACGTGTGAGTGACTGTGTCAGACTAGCAGCTACACAGAATCCCAAACAAACTCCTAGAAGACACACACTGACTTCCAGCAGATGTCGCACTGCCACGTTCTGCTCCCCCTACAAATAAAAGAAGAGAATGACTGAAGGGAATACAAAAGGGTATCTGCCTTTTTTGGCTGTGTTTATGTTGTTTGACATACTGTACCTGTTGTAACATGACAGTGAGTGTAGGGTCATTCTTGGACTGTAGGCTGTAGCAGGTCTGTGATGCTGTAGGCAGCCGGTTGCTCACCTCCACGTAGATGGGTGAAATGTTTTTCTCAAATGCAGGGCACTCTGGTGGAAGTCTTCATGAAAATATGTATTGTATATGCATAAAAACACACAAAAGACTTATTCGTGGGCTGACAGCCTTTCATTAATGTGCATAAGTAGGAGATTATTTAAATTAAGGAAGTTGAAAGACACACACTTAGTAATGTGAATAAACTTACGGGCTCATGGGCAGGAGGTGTGTTGGGGCTTTTATAGTGAGGCAGGTGTAGGTATCATTTTCAGGCAAAAACTCTAGAGTCACATTAATAATCTCATTGCCTGGGGAGTAAAACAACACATCGTGGGTGAAAAGTTTTGGTTATACACAGATGTTTAGTCTGTTTCACAACAAAAATCAATCCACTGCAGTACAAACCTCCAAGATATAATTGCTCAGCTCTCAAGGTAGCGTGCAGGCCAAAGTCTTTCAGTGAGTCACTATATGAAGTGGTAGTCACAGCCAGTTTAACCTTAAGACGCAAACTGGTGAAAGAATAAGTCTCAGTGGACTCAACAGATGTGTCTCTATTCAGAGGAGAGGGGACTTGTGACACAAGCTCAGATGAACTTGCATTGGATTTCTCACACAGCTGTAATTGGGATAAGGAAGACAGGAGATGGTTCCAGTCCTAAGAGAAGATTTAATTGTATAATTTCTACATTAATATGGGCCCAAGACACACAGAAGCACAATCATTTATGCAGTTACAGCCTGTTTCATTTGCACACCAGAACTAAACATTTTAAAAGGGATGTTGAAACGATTGCATGGTATAACCGAAGCTTAACTATGACATGGTTGGTCTATCAAACACATACTTATTAGATTTTGGTGGTGATCCTGCTCATTATCCAGATGTGTCTGTCTCATTATGAGATTGGGGCAATTACAAGAATTTTTGCTTCTAACTTCATGAATGCCTACAACGCTTGGACAAAAATTACGAAATGACTTCCCCATAAGACCTACCACACATCAAAACATGATCTGGATCTGAGTAATATTCCAAAGCTACCTTGGCGGAGGTTTGCTCTCTCTGAGTGCTGTCTAGATTGGATAGTGAGTCCTTACCTTTGTTGTGTCAGGGTTAGGCAGAGTGTGAGTGTAGCTGTAAGAGCTGAGGCAGATGAATGAAATAGCCAGAGCCAATAGACACAGGAAAAATGTCACTCCTGGGGGATTCTGGGCTATATAATCTCTAAGGTTGGTCACTGGCTGCCAGGAACCCATCATCAATCTCCACATACACTGCGGACGAGACAGGTTGTAAACAGGAAAGAGTCAATTCAATTACTAAATTTATCACAGCGTTTATGAAAAGTTGTGGAATCACGAGTGGGACAATGTATTGTTGCAAAAATAGTTTTAAGATAACGTAATACCTTGAATGTGCGGAGTCTTCTCAGATTACGTCACCAGCTTTGGTAAAATACAGTTATATCTGAGTTTCTTGATGGCAAGTAAACAGCAATTCGACATACCAGCTGTTGAAAGTTCAGTAAGAGCGACACATAGATAACGAAACGACAGCGCTGTCAATTTACGAGAGTGCACTGCTATGACGACCGTATGATGGTACGATTGTCACATGACTTACTCTGGTGACGTAACGGCCCGCCCTACTGTACATCCGATTGGCTTGCCCAGACTTATTTACCCTAGCCCTAACCAATCATTACGCCTCATGGATAAACCTTCCCAACCCAACCAACCAAGGCAACAAATGTTAACCAATCAGAGATAGAGTTGGGTGGGCATTGCCTTCACCGTAGTAGGAGTCAATTTGATTGCTATAGCGCCAAATCACAACAAAAGTTATACCAAGGCACTTTACAAGAAGAGCAGACCAGGACCGGACCCTTTATTCTACAGAGACCTACCTCAGCTAAATTATGTTTGTTTGTAGATTTGAAAACGCAGCACTGTTTTATGTGCAAATCTGCCTGAGTAGTTTGTGCCATACTTAAATAACAACCTAATTAACTTTAATGATTATCTCAATATAATCAGGAACAAAAACAAAGAGACAAAATAAACTTAAGTACTCCATATTTATCAGGTGACGCCACTGGAGAATATGACATTTTACACAGTGAGTAGTGTGTCCCCAATCAGCAGTAAGCCACCTCCTCATGGACTGGCACAACCTCTGGATGATGTCATCCTGTGGAATAGCGTCTTCTTCAGCCAGAGGGGTCTGGAGTTGCTGATGAGTCTGGGGAGGATGTTCATGTTGTTGCACTCGGTCACTCAACCAACCCCACAGGATTTCAATAGGGTTTAAATCAGGCCTCTTTGCTGGCCATTCCAGAAGGCCAGAACCAACTCAAGCATGCAGATGCCACATCATCAGTGATGTTGCCCCGGCTGTGGCATTCTTGAAGATATGATTTTATCTTTTTATAGGGGTGGGTTAATTAAACAAAGGGTGGTCATTTGGGATTAGTTGGATAAAATCTTAATGGCTATTTCTCTAGAAGTTGTGATTTTATACTCAAGACTACTCATTAAATCTGTCAAGTGTACCAAATGTGGTATGTTGATAAGTATCACAAAACCTGAGCTACAAATAGATGCACAAGCAATATTAAAATGATGAAATTAATGAAACTGGGCAGGGGGATTGAACATGTAGATTTTACATTGCAATATAATTTTTTTCACCATTTCCACCTGTTACCCATACATTACAATATGGATTTTGATAAGATTTAGTAGAAAATTGTTGCAAGGAAGAACTCATTGGATTCTGGAATGGGACTGTTGGGCCTTGGCATTTGCATTTCACAAAAAAAGACTGTGATTAATGAGATGCTTATTGTTTTGCAATTACGTATACCGTCTATTAATTCTGTAAATTAATTCCCTCATGTAGTTTACTCACAAGATTCAAAGTTCTTTAAAACCCTCTACATAGGCTTGGTCCACCAAATAAGTCTTTATTTTACCTGATTAAATTTTGGGGATTTATTGACATATCTCTTATTATTCCAAGGAGTTTGGTGACTTCATGTAATTGACAGATAGTCTGCCCAATTTCAAATGGAACAAAGATCTAATCAGCCAGAATGATCGGAAACACCCGTGTAAGCAAGGCTTTAAATATATATGTATCTACTAATATCTATATCTATTATATCATTTGAATTCACAATTATTAAATCTGGTCTATAGTAAAAAATATCTTGAAAAGGCAACGATCAGGGCATAGAAAATATAAAAAATTCATAGCAAGCATAATATCAGAATTTGTCAAAAATGATGTAATTATCAAGGCATTTGTCTCCATAGTGAGAGACTTTGCATCTGTATCAATAATCATACAGGGTGATTTCCCAAAAGAAAGGTGTATTTATCTGGAAACATTTTTAAACTCCAATAACTCATGAAACAAATCAACAAATCAGGAAAACCAGATACAATCTAAAGAAGAAGCTTGCACCTTACAACAGCAAGATGGTGAAGTTGTTCTTGACTATACTGTTTTACATTCAAAGCTCTCTTTACCTTCCTGTATTTTCATACCGCAAATAGTGCAATAATGTAATACTCACAGAATATTACCACTCTGCTGAGAATCATGACATCATGTCACACAGAATTATAGTACAATTTCCCTTTGTTAAATCATCAAACATCTCAGCAAATAGTTGTTATTTTTTATCATGCCACCTGTGTATACAGTATGACAACAATTAAGGAGTCCAGGTGACTTTTATAGGCTTGAATGTCCAAGTGTCAGGTTGACCCATGTGCAGCAGGTCTTTGTAAGGCGAAGTGCTCCACTGGAAGGGAGGCACCTGGTCCCATGTTGGCCCGCTCACTGCCACCATACCATAGTCACGATACATCCCGTAGGATGTCATCTGCACACGAACAAACACAATGCGTTTGATTTAACAAACAACTCTTTTACATGATACTGTCAAACGAACACACAAAAACAATTTGGGAGCATAACGGGTAAAACTGTGGGCTTAGAGATGGGTGATGGCAACAAATTAAATGAGAATAAAGAGGAACCTTCATGTCTGTTCCGCCATGAGATCTCTGCCTTAAGGCGCCAAATGGATATGTTCCGTTAGCTGGGTTAAGATCTGAACGGGCTGAGATAGCATTCTCTCCATTGGCAGGTGGATCACAGCCTTCACACTTTGACAGTGGGTCTTCTTTAAAGTTATTATACCTGATGAGAGAAACATGCATCTCACAAATAAATTATATGTAGTTTAACAGAGAAAAGACAACTTTAAAATTTGTTTTTAATCATCCCCATCAATCTAGCACATGACAGAAATGTCCACCACCAAACCTGTATAAGACATTACCTCATGAGGCGGATCATTGAGTCCACATCTGTGACAGCGGTCTGGTTTCTCCTGAATATCTGAGCTCGAGGATTCTGCTCCAAAGAGAACCATGGGCCAAACTTCTCAACCAGCTCATTGCAACCACTGGCATTGAATATGTCCACGTAGTACCTACAAATGAGATAAATTATATTGATAAATTATATTTAGATAAAACACAATTACAACAAATGCAGTCAATACTAAATGTTAAAAATAAAACTGGATACTTACGGTATATTGTAACTTGCCCAGTAGCCTTTCTCCAGAAGTTCTTGAGTTTTATCAGAGTAAACAATGAGTCCCCTGCAGTATTAAAAGATAACAAAGGCTAAGTTTAAGGCCTTGTCCACAGGTATAAAGATATTTTTCAAAATGAATATTTTCACGCTCCATTAAAAAAAAGAAAAAAACTGTCACATGGCCCTTTTACAAAATATCTCTGTACACATGAGAACATGATTACAAATGGTCCAACAATGATGACAGGCTAGTATTGGCAGTAAACCTCAAAGGTATGTGAAAAACCAAAAAACAATGTGAAAATGTGTACTGAGCCTTTTCTAACTTGTAATTTGCGGTGCTAACCATATGTAAATAAACTGGCAGTGCACCGTTTTTTCAGGGCTATGTTTATGAAACAATAGGTATGTGCGAATTGAGACAAAATAATTTCCAAAACGCTCTGTTTTACGTATCTACATGGATAAACAGAAACTAAGTTTTGAAAAAATCTGCAATTTAGAAGGCATTTGAAAAAAAAAAGATCTTAAGTGACTTAAAATGTAGTTTGTTTGAGAATGAGATACCAAAACTTAGGGGAAATGTTTGTTTTGAAGAATATGTATATGCATGTGGACAAGAAGTGATAGGTTTGTTGGTCATAAATAGAAATGCTGAAACAATCTTGTGTTTTAAATAAAGATTGGGTGCAAAGTCTTACGGAATCTGCTCCAGCACGACAAACAGATCCTGTTTTATGTCAGTGTTCCCTGGAGTGAAGTGGTTATAGTCCACAATCATCCACTGGTTGTTATACCTACAAAACACACACATACAAACAGTCCAGACTAAGCATTCAACCTTTGGTCTAATAGTGTTTACTGAACACTCATGTGACTGATGTTTAAGTTACTGATTCAGCATTACACGACAATCAGTGTGATGACACCATTACAGCTGTGGGACCCAAATGACTTCTCATGTGACTCAGAATAGAGACTTTTTTTTCCTGCTTCCTTTAAATTCATTAATGCCCATAACAGTCTAAAGTCACACAACATCCTATTTAATCTCATCATTAATGGGAATTTTGAACACAGGACAAAAAGCAACAGACAGCACAGCATGAAATCGGCTCAGGAGATCACATTGGGTGACAAAGTGGTGATAATGTTGGGTATAAAGTCATGAGAGGAAATTTCTTTCTAGTGTGTAAAACTCACGTTCCACTGTTGTACTTGCTGAATATCTGTGCCCACGCCTTGCCAGTAGCAGCCAGTCGATTGGCCACAATGTTCCTTAGCCATTCAAAGACGGTTCCTGTTGGTTGAACAAACTTCCATAGAGCAGGGTTACTATTGCCGATGGTGGTTTCCAAAGTCACCTGGAGAAACGAGATACAGTAAGAATAAGAAACTCCATGTAGCACAGTGGCAGACTCAGGCTGTCTAAGGCAGGGGTGAAATAAAAAAAGGCACAGCTTTATGCAGTGGGGCACCAGCATGCAGGAAGTCATGATGCATTTATGGAGAAACGGCTACAAACCCAGTTTAAGATTAAAACCGTTTCATTATGTGACTCGCATCTTATTACTACTACTAGTTTAAGCACACAGGGAACTATTAACTATTTAACCATTTAGAGGCACCTGAATGCCAATAATTTGTATAGCATGTAGGGCTGCATATTTGGCACTGCGTCGTGTTTTGCCCACTGGCAAGGCATTCTATAGGGCATATCATCATGGTGTCTGGTATATTGGGCCACCCTAGAGAGCATGTTATCATGTTTTGTCCACTGGAGAGTCACACCCCCAGTCCTCTAGTGATCCAGCATTACAATTACAGCATCCACAATACCAGACATACTAAATGCCATTCTGCAAAGTGCAAAGAGTTCTCACCAAACCACTACTGAGGATATAAAAGTCATCTGCAGAGAAGATCGATCCAGGGTAAGATGAGAATGCCTGAATTCCTCCAGGAAGAAGATTATTGTCTGAAAAAGAATGTCACATAGTAAAGTACATATAAAGTAAAGTGATAGTACATATACATGTTTGTTTTGATAAAGGGGCTTTTTGTTTAAAGGAATAGTTTGACATTTTAGAAAATATGCTTATTCAGGATTTTGATGAGAGACTGAAGATTAACACCACTCTTATGTCTGTATGGTAAATATAAAAGGTAGAGTCAGTAGACATTTAGCTTAGCTTAGCATAAAGACTTCAAACAGATCATGTGTTTTTTCCCCCCACATTTGTTAAATCCTTACTAAAACCAAAGTGTAAAAACAACCAATTGTTGTTTTATGTGCCAGTATATTTCCTGGAATCATCACCCCAATGAAATCGAGATTTTTTTGTTACCTTTTGACAAAAAACTATTTCATGTAAGTAATGAGGGAGCAGTGATGAACAGGGGAGACACTTGCATGATAAGTTACCTAAAGGAGAAACTGTAAACGCAAAGATGTATTTCTTCATGATGCGCAGCATGGACTGGTAGGTGTTCCAGGTGTCATGTGACACCAACAGTTCCTTATTGTTTGGCAGCAGCTTAATGAAAGCAGAACAGGAGCCAGATCCAAGTGGTCGAATTTGGCTAGATTTGTTCAGCACTGATTCCAAGTCCTCCAGATCCCCACTCAATTGGAAAAGTCTGGTTGGACAGAGCAGCAGTGGAAAATGTGGTAACAAAGTTCATGCTCCCAGGAACACTGAGGAAGCATGTTTGATTCATCAGAATTGAGATAACCACTTACAGGAAGCCAAATGGGTTGAAGGAGAATGATCCTACTGGAAATGACAGGTCATCATTGTAGCTATCCTCCAGGCCTTTCAGCTGCAGGAGCACCAGACGCACCTGACGTGACGAAAAAGTGAAAGACATCTTCTTTCTGGCCTTTAAACATTTTTGCATTCATGCAAGGGAATGTATTTATTCTACAAATCCTCTTTAATTACCTGATACCAGTAGGGGGACTCTGTCTGCTTCTCTATTTGCTCTTGAATCCATTGCAGATTTTTTGTGATGTAAGCCTTAAGGCGCTCGCAGTAACCAGATTCAGACGTGAATGGCCCACAGTAACCCATTAGAGTGTTCATCCAGTGTTTATAGATGAGCTAAAACAAAGATATACAATACAATGATATCACTGATTGGCAAGTCGAGCACAAACAGGCCTGTAGACTGACGCTGACCTGAGCTGTGACTGCAGCTTCCACTGCACCAGCAGCGTAAGCCTGGATACTGTCATTGTACTGACTGCTGGTGGTGATCTCCAAGAAAGACCAGCTGAAAAGAGAGCACAATTGAATACCTGAAAAGATTAAAGATATCATCTGTGCACAGGCACAAAAGAGTGCACGTTTAGGCATGCTACACTTAACTGCTTGTAATGTAAGTAAGGAGATGACCAACAATTATTCAGAAACAGATAATAAGACTCCTGTAATTTTCTCAAGTGTAGCTCTTTCTAGGTATTTGAATCCCATCTTGAGAATCAATGCTTTTAGTATTTTTAAACTCGCTCTTTGTAAATTCAAATATGCTCAGCATTCATACAGATATCATGGTGCATAAATATGGAATGATGCTTAATTACTTTTGCCTATCATTATTGTTAATTTATTATACTCAAGCATTTGGTAAATGATTGTCAGTGGACAAATGTTGCTTATTTTGTATTATTGTTGTGTGTATCTTATTTTCCAATTGGACAATTTTTTTTTTAGCTTTTTGGGGGTTCTAATACTAGTCTTTATTTGCATAGAGGTCCTTTCTAACAATCTGGTTATCTTGACTGCTCCTGTCATGTGTTTTACTTCTGCTTTCTGTTTTTATGCATATGCAAAATAGAGATTAGATTGCAAATCTGAAACGTTTAATTCCAGTAGTCATTCGACAGAAAATTAATCGACAACTATTTTGATGGTCAATTTCTGAAAGCTGTTCAGCTCATTTATCAAGCAAAAATACCAAACATTTCCTTGTTGCAGCTTCTAACGTGTTCTGATTTGTTGCCGTTATATCATTGTAAATTAAATGTTTGTTAATGTTAATGTTAGTGAATAGTGTCTAGTTGACCACTAGAGCTACAGAGGCCGAACAAAAAGGAAAACTTTACATGTTTTCACCTCTAAAAATCCACTAACTTAAGAAGTCATCCGACAAAAAGACACAAAACCTGCAGTCAACTCACCCCGATGTTTTAATGTCATCAGTGAAGTTCGCCCAAGCCACAAAATCTTCCCGATATCCCTCGATGACAGACAGCTGTCCGGTTTGTTTGTCAATAACAGCGGTTCGTATTTCAGCCCGAACAGATGTACAAACAAAACACAAACCGTATACAACTACAAAAAGGTTTAAAACCTTTGAAAGACTTGCTACAGTTCCTGTCTTGTTTAGTCTTGACGCCATGTTTGCTTGAACAAGTCACATGACAATGCCAATAAATGGTCACATGACAAGTGTGACGGATTTATAAACCCACAGCACGTAGAGGAGGCGAACCTTTGCTAGAATACGTCATTGCACCTTAAAGCAACAGTCCTATAATGGTTTGACTGTAATAATATGACAACCTACCTCTAGAATTTTGAATCACATAGTTCATTGATCACCAGATCCAGAATGTGTTGATCCAGATCATACTGTACTTTAATGTGTGTTATATCTTACGGGGATGTCATAGTGTGATTTTGTCCAAGCATTATCTCTGAAGTTTGAGGCAAACAATTTGCAGTTGCCCCTATCTTGCAATGGTAAAGAATACAGACAAAAAAGATGGATCCAGATGCTGATCCTGATCACCACCACAATCTAATGGGAGGGTCCATTGGACCACATCAGTGGAAGACTGCGGTAAAGTTGGAAAGATATTCACAGATTCGAACTTTGCGGATTAATAATAAGAGAACAATTCCCTTACAATGTTTTTACTGTTATCAGAAACATCTTCATGATAAGAATCCTTAAACTGAGGCCCCCCAATAAAGTTTGGGTTTGTTGTTTATCACATTGTCATTGTCAGGAATTATATTCAAAATGGAAACAAGTGGTTTAAAAAAGCAGTGCTATGTTTATTTGCAAATTTGCATGGGCAGTTTGGCATACAAAAATAACCTTTATTTTGTTCCTCATTCACTTTTAATGATTACATTAATTCAATCAGTGATGAAAACAACACCAAAAACACACTATATGTTTCTCAAGTGGCACAACATTTTACAAAGTCATTGATTTGAGTCTTCCCCATCAGCATTGATTATAGCAGTAACCCACCTCCTCATGGACTGGGTGATATCGGGATGATCAGCAGTCGATCCTGATTCTGGGCTGTTACATGTGGTTGACCAGCATGCGGGTTTGTCTGTTATTATTCCTCTGCCTACCTAATGCTGGTACAGACACATCATAGTGGAATGGTGAGCATTCACTACCCTGGCGACTTGTTTGGTGGACTTCCCCACCTCCACCATGCCAAAGGCATAATCCCATACATGTTGCCCTAGCCGTGGCATTCCCACAGATGTCATTTTCTCCCCCAATCTTCCTATGTTTTTAATAGGGGTGGGTTACTTTAACAAGTGAGTGGTCATTTGGGATTAGCTGAATAAAGGGATAATGGTTATTTCATTAAAAAATGTTTTCACACTCAAGACCACTCACAAATAGTCAAGTGAGACTAAACCTCAAATGTTGAGAATTATCACAGGAAAGTGAATGAATGAATGAATAAATCATCAGCGGGGCAGTTTTAAATGCTGTGAGTGTAAATTACTCCCCCCCTCTCAAGGACATCTGGGCCCTTCACCCCACTGACCAACAAACTTACAGCTTTTCAATATGAGATAAAATTTTATTTAAAAACTGACATCATTCTCATCAACTTTCATCATTCAGGCAGACGTCTATACAAAACATGTATTGTAAACCTAGGTTTTCAAATCTATAATATGTTCCTTCTTCACACTCATTTTGTTCACAGTCCTATTTATACAGAAACAGACAAAAACATACAGGAACACTGATTAGACTTGTGTGTGAAAACAGAAATTGGTGAATTCAGTCTTCTGCAACTCCGCCAGCTTCCATATTCTCCAGAATTCCCTCCAAAACCTCAGCTTTTCGCTGCTTCTTGGCAGCCACTGACATGGAGCATAAAGAATGCAAGAAAGAAGTTGACAACACAGTCGTTATCGTTACTGCAAATTTCTGCAAACTAAGAATTGGGAATTTACCGTGAAAATGTTCAGCTGTTTTCCGTCTTAATGTCTCAACTGTTTCCTCAGAGTCAGCCCACTCTAGCACCAGACGTCTCCCGTACAGATGGGTACTGTGGCAGAGTGCAGCAAACGCTTTCTACAGAGAAAACAGGGACATATTAAGAGTGCACTTTAATGTAGCGCTGCGGGACAGTACATTTATTTCAGAAATATGTGGCTGAAAGCTTACATAGCACACAAACCTTAGCATCCTGTTTGGTGAGGAAGTCAATAAACCCAAAGCCTCTATGATTCCCTGAACCAGCTGCTTTCTTTGGGATACGGACCGTCTTCAGCTCTCCAAATGTACTGAAAGGACAGATGGAAGAAATCATAACACTACTCCTAAATGTCTCCACCTGGATGTGAATTAAAAGGTTTGTAGTTTTGTATATAACTGCTACCAGAAGAGCTCCCGAATTTCCCTGACAGTGGCTTGGAAGGGGATGTTGCGCACAAGGATTTTGGATCCCATCTGTTTCTTCTCAACTTGCTTCTTCTTGCGTGACACCTCAGTAGTCCTGCACACAAAGGAAAAAAGACTTAATGAGAAATTACAGTACAAGTGAAGGTAATTTCTGCCTCACAAACACCTACAGCCAACATTTTGAAATAAGGAAAAACTTTCTTATCAATAAGCGATATTCGCATGTACATTTCAGCTGCTCCCGTTATCAATGTTTCTTCTCATGGAGTTAACGTGTTATAATGTGAATGTGATGTTTGATGATCATGAAGATACCTAAACATCATCCTGGTTTACAACTAAATGCTTTAATTTTAATACACAATAAGTTCCAAATGTCTTACTAAAGATGACAGACACTCTTTTCTAAACTTAAAGGGACAATTAACCCCAAAATCAAAAACTACATATTTGTCCTTGTACCTGTAGCGGTATTTATCCATCTAGATTGTTTTGTTAGAAGTTGCAGAGTTTTGGAGATATAAAGTGGAGAGATGTCTGCCTTCTCACAGATATAATGACACTGGAGGGCACTTCACTCAAGGTGCCAAAAAATAAAATTCAAAACTTAACAGAAATTAAAATTTCCAGAAATCACAACCTGTTTACTCAAGATAACAGGAACTATTTTCTTTCCATATCAACATGCGTAAGGAAGCAGAGTATGCATCTACTCATGAATGAGAGGCTAGCAAACTAAACCAATTAAAATTTGTAATTTTGATTTTGTAGTGAACTTTCCCTTTGAATAAAGATCCATAGTTTTTACTCCTCTATTCTTCTTCAGTCAAAGTTCAATAAAACCCGTCTGAGGCACATCTTACCTTGTTGCCCTCTCAGAAATCTTCAGCTCTAACTGGTGATCATCCACAGTACAGTGCTGGTGGAGGATAGAGAGAAAGAACACATTAGCCAAGAACCACATTGTTAGAAAAAAAGCTGGGGGAGTTTCAACAAGGAAAAATATGGATGTACCTGTAGCTGTCTCAAGGCTTTCTGTGCTGCCTCAGCTGTCTGATACTGGACAAAACCATAGCCCATGGACAACATCTTGCCTGGAAATAAAACCAACATCTTAAGGTGGTAAACTCTGATTTAGAGATAAGAAAAATCTGTTGTTGTTCTTGCGAGTCCTGAAAAGAAAATACACACAGAATCCAAATATTCCCTTCTAGTTGAGTCCTTTGTTCAAATAAATTATATTTAACCTTGGCAGATTTATGAATTTACATGTTATTTCAAACCAAATCATTCACTACAGGGCAGCGTTTCATTTATCTGTGATTTTAATGTTTAGTACCTGTTTTATCTTTCTTCTTGGAGATGGAGCAGGACTTGACCTTTCCACATTTGGAGAATGTCTGCAATAAATGAAGAAAATAATATTAAACTTCTCGAACATCATGCATTGATCAAACCCACTTTCAGTATTAAAGCCTTAACCGAGGGTTGTATTTATAAATCGTACCTCCTGTAGTTTCTCCTCTGTCGTGCTGAAATTAAGATTTTTAATGAAAAGTGTTGAACCAGGACCAGATTCCTCCTCCTCCTCCTCCTCCTCCTCCTCCTCCTCCTCTTCTTCTGACATTTCCTTCTTCTCCTCCTTGTCTGTGTCCTTCTTATCTAATACTTTGATTTACAAAACCAAACATTCCAATCATTCAAATGTTTCCTTTCATGTTTGAAAAATACTAAATTTAAAAAAAACATTGTATTTATGTGTTTAAGGGTCTTTACCTGGCTCTGGTTTGGCTGCCACAAAGACCCCCACAGGTGCCCACTCCAAATACAATGGGACATGCTGAAACTAGAGTGTTTGAACATAAGCAGAAGTCTATAAAGTTCCTCTCCTTAAACATATGCAGATTCTGCAGGTAAAAAGATATGCACACCTTGCTATACGCCAGTCGAGTGAAGGCTCGTTTTGCCTCACTTGGCTCAAGGAACTCAATGATTGCAGTGAGTCCTGAGGGTGGCAGCAGCACCCGGCCCAAAGAGCCATGAGGTGAGAAGAGCTCCTCTAATTCTGATACCGTCACTCCGGCGGGAAGGTTTTTCACTAGGATTACAGTTGTACTCCTCGGCGCTGCAGCCTGTACATCAGGAAGAAACAACACATGCAGGTAATTAATCTAAGCCATGGTAACTGGATTATGGACACACTAAACTGTTTATAGATAATTTATCAGAGAGTAAAAAGGAGTTGATATTAAACATACTTGGCTAAAGGAATCCAGACTGACATTGTTGTCTAGCAGAAACTGTCGAGTCTCCTGAACGATCTGCGTCTCTCCCAGAGCCATCCTCACTGCAACACTTCCCTTTGACTCCTGCAGAGTAGGGCAAGGACCAGAGAAACACAACAAAACTTTAAATGTTCACTGCTCAGTGTGCTTAATGGATTTACCAGCTGATGTGGCTGCAACACATGAAAAAGGACACATCCGGTTGTGTGTGCTCAGTGTGAGTGCCAAAGCAGAGGACCATGCCAAAAAATCATGCAGCAACAAAGCTCATTAAACCGAGGAACTGATGTCATCCAGCGTGGTGCTGCTTTGTCCATTCAAATACACGCAAGCGCACATTCCTGTCAGAGTATTTATTAACATGAATGGCTTCTTTCTACAGATTTCCTCGAGATCACAGTGAAAATTCTGCTGACATGATGACTTTCCAGAGCAGTATAAGTCTTACTCATAATTTCATAAATCATTCTACAGTATTTTGGCATCTGATAACACTTCAGGACCTATAAATTAATGTTATAGTGGGCATGAATATAGAGGAATAGGATGCAGTGTTACTCACATGGTCCAAGACTTGGCTTTTTGTGGTGTTGTATTTTTCAGCAATGGCATCTGCCACTGCACTTGTGCCCAAAAACAGGGTGTTCCAGTTGTGGGAGCTAGAAGGAAGCATGAAAACAAAAATAATCCACTGATTCATCCACAGAAGTAAATTTAAAAGAAACTAACAAAGGTTAATGTGATTACAAAAAAACAAAACAAAAACATATATATATACCTGGAACTTGAGGCTTTACTTTTAGCATCTTTTTGCCGTTTGTAAGCTGAAGACCCAGGACCACCAGTATCTGAAGAATCTGTCTTTTCCTTCTTCACTGTGGAGGGAAGCAAGTGAAGCATCCTGCCCTAAAAGCACAAGAGAATGAATGTTTCAGATCAGTTGTTGTACGGTAAAATCCAGAAACCTTTACACCTTCTACTTCTGTGGTGTGGAGTGAGATGTCAAACATGAGTTGGTGATCGACTACCTGAAATATATGTCCGTCCAGCTGAGCCAGCGCTGTCACAGCATTCTCTGGTATCATGTAAGTTATGAAAGCAAATCCTTTAGGTTTCTTGCTTAGGTTGTCAATAGGGAAGTGCACCTCAGCTAAAGGACCTGTAAAAATTGTAAAATTATTATAAACTACAACAGGCTTGACTTTATTTTTTTGCAGGTGCATGTTTTTTTTTTAAATTCACCATGTTTAGCAAATAGCTCTTTGATCTCTTCCTCTGTGCAGGTGTAAGGAAGGTTTCTGATGAAAAGTCGACCTGACTCTGCAACATCTTCCTCTTCCTCGTCCTCCTTGAGCGTCCTGGTGAAGTTCCTGTCAATTTCTTTGCCCTCTCTGTCTCTCTTGCCCTTACTGGCATAGGTATCTATACGGAAGACCTCAATGTAACGTCCACCTGAAAACAAAGGCAGAATCCATGTCATTGGTGAACCAGGTGACCTCATCAAAGATGGCAGGGGTGGTTGGTAAAAACAAAATATTATATCACAACAGACTCAGGAGTTTTCAAAATTAACAATACATTTCTCTATATTTGACATTTTCCTCTCACTGTCCTGAAAGTTAAATACAGTAAAGCCTTACTTTTCCAATTGCAATTGAAAGCAGCACAAAGGTGTCTGTTTGGTATGTTTTTAATTTTTACTTTTTCAAGTTCACAAAATAAGGCCTGTATCTAATGATTATTTTTGTTATTGATGAATCTGCCAATTATTTTTTCAGTTCAATGATTGACCAAAATGTTACTCTGTAACACGTTAGAAAATAAAGAAAAGTGTCCATCACAATATCCTGGAGCCCAATATGATCTCATCAAATGTCTTGATTTGTGAGCAATAGCCCAAATCCAAAAGATATAAGGTTGATTATAATGTCCACTGACCAAGAAAAGGCCAAGGCACATTTTCCCATTTGAGAAACTAGAACAATCAAATATTTAGAATTTTTGCTTGAAAATGGGCTTAAATGATAAGTAGATTATCAAAATACTAATGTTGCAAAGAGAAGTATTTTTATGAATACACCCTGTCATACCACTAAAAACATAATAATTAATAATACAACATAAGACTAGGATATAATAATTCTCACCTATGTAGTCTTTATTCTTCTTCAAGGCTTTTTCCACCTGTTCCTCAGAGTGCAAGTCCACATATACATAACCTGAAATATATATATATATATAAGACAACTATGCTGATGCATGATTGGCATGTATGCAGTTAACATAAACACATTGAGTACATATAGGCAACTATCTACCCACCAGATAAATGGTATACAGTATATTAAATCTTTAAAATATTGTTAACATATATCATGCTGAGAAAAACATCTGAATAGATTTTAAAAATGCTGTCATTAACTTACCTGTTCTGTTTCCACTTTCATTCTTCCCTATGCGGATTGCTGCAGGCTTCAGCGGTGTCATGAACTCCCGAATTTGTTGCTATTGATGTTACATATAAAAACTGTTGGTGTCATAGATGTATACACATGAAATATCCAGAATGTTTTTGAAGTAGTATCTTCACTGCCCCTTTAAAAATCAGGTCTTGTTCACTTACCTCTTTTACATTGAAAGGGACTCCTCTCAGCTTCACAGTAAACTCTGTTGCCGGTTCTATCTGCAACAAAATGTGGGTGTATAAACTGGTTCAAAGTGTAAAAAATACTATGTTGTGTACTAATGATTTACATGTGGATTTCTATGAAAAGTCACCTCTTGCTTGGCATTTTTCTTTTCTCTGCTTTGCTTTTTATCATCAGAAGAAACTGAGGTTTTGGTCTTTGAGACATTTTCTCTGTCACCACTCTCATAGGCGCTGTCTGTGTGCTGCACGGGACCACAATCCTCATCTTCATCATCACTGCCTTCACCAACATCTTTCTCTTCACTCTCCTCAACTGTGTCATCTGTCTGTGCCACCTTTGAGCGCAGGTACTCCATATCTGATAAGCCAGACTTCAGTGCTTCTTTAGTGGCACCTGAAAGCAACAGAACGCTACTGAGACCAGTCAATCATGCACACCTCATCTGTACATTACAATTCTTCTTTTTAACTCTATATTTTTATTCTAACTCTATATGTCAATATGTTAAGATGCAAGTACAAAATATTTTTACTATGTGAATTAAGTGTATATTCGTCGAATTTCACTATGCATGTTAAAGGTCTTGGTCATTTTGTGAATTACGTAAAGATTTTATGTTATACCCATCATTTTTTCCCAATTCAAGGGGCTGCACCCTCCAAAGGATACGACCCACAAACATAGGTCCTTGAAAAGACCTGGAGGCCAACTGCTCCTCCTAAGATTAAACTGTAAAGTTAAATATTTGGCAATATTAGTGCTAGAAAGTTATCCAAAAATTACACAAGGGTTCTAAATTCTAGTAGTAAACTGGAGAACATTTCATGAAGAACTTTCATTTACCTACACTGAGAAGGAATCACCAATACCAACCTTCATTAGGATCTTCTTCTTCATCCTCATCCTCATCCTCTGACTCATCTGAATCAAAGTTAAGGTAATCATCAGATGCAAGCTTCTTCTTGCCCTGACTCTCTGTCCTTCTATCTTCAGGATCAGCTGTTTGCTGCATGGTGTCATTCGCCCAGGTTGGTGCCTGGCCACGGTTCTGATGCACTGACAGAAACTCCTTGAATTTTTGGTCCTGTTCAAGCTGAAACGCACAGCGAGTAGGCACAATATTTAAAACATTATACAAACAAAAGATCAGAATAACAAATGAAATCATTTAGACTGTGTGAGGCTGATGCAACTTATTCACTGATAAAGTAGAGAGCATCAAGTAGAAGAAAAAAATAATTCTGTACTTCATCAAAACACTAAATTATTGCAGGTTCATTAATGCACATCAGACAATAGGGTAGACATAATTGACTCAAAAATATTTTCGTAATTGACACATTTCAATGGGTTTGATTTTGTTTGTTGTTGTTACAACTGTTAGGGTAATCTTATAGCTTTTTTTAATAACATTTCTTTTTAATAGGTTACTTTGAGCAATACTGTATAAACCTTCTTTCATGAAGTCACTTAAGTTCTGCAATGTTAAAGGTTTAAAACCTTTATTTAAACCTGTACTATACAATTACAGAATGACAAAGATGACAAGATTATGAATCTGACATTCCATGCAGTTATCAAAACACCGTGCCGTATGCACATTTTAGCTGGCACCAAAAAAGAATATAGGTTCAGTAACTAATCTTATTTACATTCAGATGTTATATAATAAATATTAATAACAAACAAACTTTGTTAAATGACATATTTACTCACATTTCCAAGTGCACTGTTGGTTTCTTTTTTTTGTTTCTTTTTCTGAAGAAGAAAAAAAAGCACACAGTTTTTTGATAGTGACACAGCTGTTAAACTTAACTAGCTTACTATCTACCAAAACAACTGAATATGCTGTGGCTATCAAGACTGTACCATCTGAAAGATTAAGAGCTGTGTTTCAGAATGATTTCTTTAGTCGGATAAATGTGGAGATAGTGGATGCAAAATTGCAGGGTAGGAGGCATTGGTATTGTTTCTATCTGGAGATAACACTAAGATTCAAAGTAATTTCTCCCCAGTTTTCCTGCATGTTATTTTGTGTAGGCAGATACCTTTTCGCTGTTAGTGTCTGTAGGAGTGGAGGGTTTGTCCGGGGCTGAGCTTTGAGTATGTTTGCTCCAGGCTTTTGCTTTAGTGGGGTCTCCAAAGGCCTTACACATCTCCACCTAGAATAGTTGGCAACCGTGGGTTGACACATAGAAACAATAATGGTCACCATGCGCGTTCAGTAGTGAAGCCAAAATTGGACCCTTACCGTCACTCTTGATGTGTCCACGAAGCTTTTGTTGAAATGTTTCAGAGCTCTGTTTGCATCTTCCTCGGTTTTAAAACCCACAAAACCAAACTTGCGGAACTTGCCATCCTTTGTAAACTTCAAAGAGCAGTCTGTCACTGTGCCAAAGGCAGCAAACATCGACCTGAACCTCTCCTCCTTCATCTGCACACAAGGTACAAAGTTACATTTTCAGATGGACTGAAACAAGATGCTACCGTTACTGTCTGCTGACATCCGGCGGGTTACTTACCCCATTCGGGAGATTTTTGACGATGAGTCGCGACATGATAATAAAAAATCTACTAATATAGCGTTAGCTAGGTTTTTCAATATATGTCAATAAACAGGCATGGACAATCCACTAAGTCGCCATGTTAGTGGGAGGGGCTTTAGTCTTCTTCTTCTTCTTCTAAATTTTCTTCTTCTATTAAGACGTATTTACCGACGTAAGTCGGTGTAGAGGTGCATTACTGCCACCTAGTGGACAGGAGTGTGGAGCAATCGATAGACAGGCAGGAAAAGAGACAACAAAAACAGGCACACTCTGTCGTCCCAACTTGTTTCCTTTTAGTTTTTATTTGTATAAGTACACTCAAGGGATTCTGACTGTGTCCATTCAGAACAGCACCAGTGTAAGGTTGTCCAGTTCAAAGTACACAACATGCCATGACAATTTCTTACTGTTTTGGCATGAACAGGCCTATTATGGGTGCCAGTGGTCTGTCCTACATATAGTAGATGTACAACCAGTTTGAAAGAAAGACAAAAGATTTTCTCAAATTGGGCTAAAACATGGGTGGTGTGTTTTCAATTCCCACGAGTATATAAATTAGACTTTATCAGTGGTTATGTGATGTGCTCCTCAGTAAATTAAATATAGTAACCTATATGTCACTACATTTATTTTACAGCTTTAGTAACTGCTATGCTTTCTGATGATCTTATAAAATGTTATAAAAAATAGTACAAAATATGATGGATTGTTATTAAACTGCCCAAATATATGAAAATAGTTGAAATTAGCTCCACCTTCATTACAACTGTAAACTTCTGTTAAAGTACTGAAGTACAAATTTACAGTAGAAAGTATATACTGCCCCACATGTGCTCATGTATTTATTTCACATTTTTTGTTTTATTTTCTATTGTTTTATCCTTATTTATTATTTTTGTTTATACACCTTGTAGGTGAGACAATAGTTTAAAAATGAGGAGACCAGCATTTTGGAGTTGAATTTTTAATGTACAGTGTTTAAGAATATATAACATTCTTTTTTAGTCTATAGATGCGCTATCTCTTTGTTAAAAAAATGTTTAGACATATGCATTACTAATAGGAATAATAATAAGAATGACAAAAAAAAATTCAGTAGAGTGCATTCCTCAGCCAAGGTGGAAGAATCCTACATGTCTGTTTAGTTTAGCTACCATGCCACATCCCCCATAAAGTTTTGCAGAAATCAGTTCAGTAGTTTTTATGTAATTAGGGAACATGTAATAAAAAAAGTAATTAAATCAATTTTTTAAAGGGTTTAACAAGGCGGATATTGGACCCTTAAGATACAGACTGTTGAGACTACACAAGGGTTTAGCTGCCAAGAGAAATTAGTTATGCATTATGCACTGGAAGAAAACAGCGTGGTTGGTACATACACACGGTACAGAGAAAGGAGGAGGAATGGAGGGTCAGTGGGGGGCTACCGCTTGCTTGTGCCCTCGTGGTTTAATCTGGCCCTGGCCTGTACTTTTGACCGAGACAGCAACTTGGAGCTGGGTTTGTTGTCGTTGAATGTATGATAAACGTCAATGCAGGATATAAATGAGAAGACTAATCAGCCACAAAGACAGATGTTTAAGTTTAATGCACCAGTCCAGATGGTTCTTCATGGTTCATTTTGCTTAACATGCACCATGCATCTTCTCAAGGTCTTCTTACCGTGAAAGAAAGAACTTTATTCTGATCCTATTTTCCTCATAGCTCCCAGGCTTAATTTTAGAGTTAAGTCAATTATATGAATTGGGAATTGGGCCAAACATTCAAAAGGAATACTCAGTAAGATTAATGTAACTGAGGCCCCCTTTCTTGCTTATAATTAAGAACACATTGTATGTAACATTTTCTCAAATAGATATATTTTTTATGAAATACTATCCTATTTTTGGAATAGGCAACGATTACAGGATTGTGCTGTTGTGGTATAATGAGAATAATATTTAAGTTGTGTCAAACCTCTTTACATCATATTTACTTAGATGGGTTGTTGGTATTGTGCACATGTAGTCATCGTGAAACAGTTACTGTTTACATGACTTATTAGCTCTTTTACATGAAACATGAAACAAAAACTGTTTGACTACTCTCCAAAAACTTGTTGAGATCTTTTACTAAATAATATGCTGTTTGAATAATATTTAGATCAAGTATCAATGCCTCTAAGACTCTGTCCATCCCATGTCAATACATGCTTGACACACACCCTTCAATGAATTCTTTGTTCTCCAAAGCTGAGCGATCAGGCTGCCAGGAAGTCATAAAAAGTCCACATTGATTAGCAAATGGTTTTCATGAATTTATCTTTATTGAAAAGTAAAAAGTTGTACAAACAATGGTTTATGCAAAATCATTACAAAGTGAGATCACTTTGTTTGTAGGTAAACTAACGAGGTGTAATTATAAAAATGAATACAATTCAAGCCAGGTACCATAACTTATAGCGGCATTCGTTATCATGTTGCCTATATGAATGTTTGTGACATAAATGTTGAACAGCTTTACATACCGCTGAGTCATGGGTTACATTTCATACAGAAGTTGATAATAGTACTATCCCTGTTCCATCAGCATGGCTAACCATTTGGTTGTTTGAGGAATTGAACTTATTCTGGATTTCAAGGAAGGTTTTGTTCTTGGTCTCAGGGATAACAAGGAAAATGTATATCGCCATTGAGGAACAGACAACCAAGAACACCAGGAAACAGTACTGCTGCAGCCCGATCTGTGCAAATAAAACATAATAAAGCACACATGAGAACAAGTCTCTCAAACATACAAGCTTTTAAAGAGCATCTCCACACATGTATTAAGGCATATGTGAAATTTTAACTGCAGGAACAAGGAGAAAAATGCATTTTGGGTTGGAGGGGCACTTAAAATTTTTAATTGGAAATTTACAAGTCATGATAAAGCATTTCATCACTAGATATACTGTCATGAGGAATTACTTTGGACACCCACCACAATAAAAGGGAAGACCAGGCCAATGAAGAAGAAGCTGAGCCAGTTCGCTGACTCTGCGATAATGTATGCTGCAGGGCGTGCAGTATGTGTGAACAGTTCAGTCGACAAGATGTTAGTCACGCCACCTTCACAGAGGAAGAACCGACTTAAGAAATCACTGTTAGCTGTAACTGTTGTGCAAAAGCAGCTGCCGAGGAAAGGCTTCAAAGTTACTTATTTATTCCATTACCTGGTCCCAAGCCAAAACTGAGGATAAAAGCAAACACGCATGCCATACCCAAGTATGGAACTACAGGGCTGGCAGTCTGAGAGAACACAAAAGCAGATATGTCATCTATGGTGATATGTATAATAAAGTAATTTTTACAATGTAATTACCTGAAAACTGAGCGTTAGCGTGAGTAAAATGCAGCAGATGCTCATCAGCATGTATCCTCCTATGATGAGTGCTTTCCTTCCCAGACGGTCAATGAGCATTCCCTGTGAAACACACTGCTTGTCACAAGACTAAAAAGACTCTTCATGCAAAAACGTGTTTCAGGGGATTATCATCAGTTTTGTTCAGTCAAATTCTGCTCAACAATATCTTTGTTTTAGCATCGTTCAGTTTCAATTAAATTATTATTATTCTAAATATAGCATAATCATTTTTCACATAGGTGGACAATAAAGTAATTATTGTGTCTGTTTTACTCTATTTCAGATCTAACCTTCCAGACTTAAGTCAAATGCTTGAATTTATATAGAAAATAGAATAATAGAAAAGTCTTGATTGTTTTTATGCACAATCCCCTACTATCTTTTTTCCTGTATTTTCGTCATGTAATGCACACAATAAAACAGTAACACTAATACTTACGCATGTTAAAGCCGTGACGCATTCACAGGCTCCCGTGCCCATTGTCACATATGGTATTTTGTCAGCGGGAATACCAGCTTCCTTGAACAAATAAGTTGCGTAGAAGTAAAACTGCAAGAAATATAGGCAAGAAAAAGAAATGATCTTTTAGTCATGTTTAGTGGATTTCTTTGGTCTTAAAAGTCTTCAATGTGGACACAGAGGAACTGATTCACCCTGTGAGGGACAGAAGGACAGACAATATCATAATGGTACAGTTTATTGTCATGTACATACAGCATTGATGCCGTTCAGCTGTTGTGCCATGTTGAGCAGTATGATGGTGATAAGCTGCCAGCGGACACTGCGGTCCCCTAAGAGATCCCATGGTGTCTTCGCATGGACACCCATTAAGTTTTTCCTTTCCTCCTCAATGTCCTTAAATTCCTTGTCATAGCCAGCACAGTGCAGTTGCTTCAAGGCTGTACACAGGAGAGCACATGACATACCAAATGATTATATTTTTATCTACATACACCACTCTTCTCATCTGATCAGGCTTCAGGGTCTCAACAAAATGAGGTTCTTGTCAGAAACTTTTCAAAATATTTCTTATATGAAATCAGTTTGATCACATCAATAATAATAACAGTAATATAAGAAACCAAGTGTGAACACGTGCTTGAATTTGAATTTCTTTGCCTCTTGTGATTCCAAACAAAGCGAGTCATCAGCCCTCTCAACTACTGCCTTCTCATAAGTGCAAAATCAACCTTTGAAAGTTAAAGATTAGATAATGCAGATTTTGAATTACAAGTAACAGACCAGCATTTGCATCATCAGTTTACCTTTCTTACACCCTTCAACATCTCCTCTGTCAATGAGCAGAAAGCGCGGACTTTCCGGGGACCAGGGCAGGATGAGAAGCTGCAGGACCGCTGGGATACATGTGGTCGAGAGCAGTATGGGCCACTGGTCCTCTTTCCCCAAGAGCTCTCTGTGAAAAAGTCATGATAAAGCAATCCGATCTTTAGAACAAGATTCAGATGGAAGGTTTCTATTTCTTATCAATCTAAAAATTAAGTATGTTCAGCATTACTTGAGGCTAAACACTTGTCCAATCAAGATTCCAAAAGTGATGGAAACAGAAGTTCCCACTCCCATGGCACCACGACAATGAGTTGGAGCTGTTTCACTCAAATATAGAGTTTGAACACCAAGGCCAATGCCTATTGAGATAAAACATGATTAAAACCACATTTCAGAAGTTTGATGTTAAAACCAAATATGTATCAAGATGATTTCAAATATGATTAGGAAGGCAAGGCAAGGCAATTCAAAGTGCTTTACAGAGTAATAAATCATAATTAAGGACACAGATTTACACAGTTAAGCTAAATGATTTGCAACTGAAAATTCGCATTTTAATTGTTTATATGTATCAGTGAATGCATTACTGAATTATTTACCTGCATTTATTCCAGAGAGAAGACGTCCAAAGATGAGAAGTTCATATAATCCTGTTGGATAACTCAGACCCATCAGCAGAGCAGCCATTAATGCAAATATGTTGTTGGCCAACAGTGCCCCTTTCCTGGAAAAGTCATATTACAACTTTATAAAAAAAATAATAAAATAGGACCATTTTGCCAAAATTTTTTTGTACTGACCTCCCCAACTTTATGGCTAGCGTCCCACCGACCGCTGCTCCTATAAATCCTCCTATGGTGAATGCAGACACAATAGTGGACCAAAGCAGAGTGAGAACATATTCTGATATGTCTGTTTGGTAACGCTCACTGAAGGTTTGGTTGATGAAACTGTGCACATACTGGAATCAAAATAAGGAAAGGGAAAAACATTGAGCGGGTGAAATAAAAATGTTAAGTTAATATGAATAAAATTTGCGAATGCATCATAACCAGACATCCCCAAATATAATGGATATGTATTATAATACAAGTGTTGGAAATATATGTGTTATGTCAAATAACTACCAACTAATTTACTAAGCCCAGTGACAGAAAGGACATACATTTACTGACACACACACACACACACACACACACACACACACACACACACACACACACACACACACACACACACACACACACACACACAGACAGACAGACAGACGATAGATAGATAGATAGATAGATAGATAGATAGATTTAGTGAGGGTACTTTGCTTATGAAAAGGATCAGTGCTTCTAGGCTTCTTCTGTGCCTCTTAACATTCATTAACATTATTATATCTGGTATTAACTGGTTCAGTGATAAACAGTGGGGGGTATTACCATGGTGGGTCCATTGATGACTGATACATTATATCCATACTGAAAGGTTCCTCCTATGCTCGCAGCAAACACAGCCAGCAGAAGATTTAAGTTTGGAAACTGCAATAAAACAGATTAGAAAAAATAGTGACCAACAGATAAGGATACATCCATGACACCTAAAAATCCAGCTTTTGATTCAAGCCCTTATTTCATTATAATCCACATACCTTTGTCTGCTGCGTGGCTCTGACTTCTTTGATAAGCAGCGGTTCATATTCATCCATAATTTGTTTTGACATTTTGGTCGCTGATTTTTGGCTTAAAGTGTGGTTTGTTCTTTTGAACAGAGCAACCAGTAACTTCTGTTAGAGAAAGCTTGAGCTTATCATGAGATTGATATAACTGTTCTATTGTCCTAAATTACCATGGGGTGAAGAGAAATGGGTGCCACATTATTCCATATTTATCAGGATTTCACGGCATGTGGATAAAATGTGGATAAAAATATTAAGAGCAGATGGTCAAAGGTTATAAAATGCATAATGACAGTCTATATGTCTGTTAGTCTTTATTTCTGAACAGCGGATCAAATAGCAGCACTTTAAGACTTTATTATGGGTTTATAAATTGGAATAGTAATTGTATCATCACCAATTCTTTATAAATCTGTTTCAGGCCATTAATAAGAACAAGTTTACAAAGAAATAAGTTTTGGGTTGCCAGGTTGTTTGTGGTATTTATCCTCCTCCAGCAGGGCACTAGTTCTCTTTTTCATCATTAAGACTCTTCCAATAATTCTGCTTGGAAATGTTCAAATAACATCTGCACAACTTAATAATGTTCATAACTGAATAAATGACGTATGATTAGATTGTGAGAAACTAATGACCTTTAATGAATTCTCAACATTTGCAACAACAAAGGATGACATACAAATAAACCTTCATATTAAAAAGCTTTTGATGGATCTATATAATAAATTATTAATTTGTTATGTGCCAAAATGGATTATCAGTCACAATTTATAAACCCTTTATAAAAGAGTGCCTCATTAAGAAGTGGTACCATACCCAAATCTAAGAAAGCATTGGTTGCATTTCTACTCTTCACTTTGGGCAAACACAATAGCTGAGCTTTTTTTTTTTTTTTTCAGTTTCTCCTGCTAGTAAAATTAGGTCTTTGGTTTGTGGCTAGCAAACACACACATACACAGTGTATGGGGATAGAAAATAGAAGTAGAACAATATGGAATTACAGAGAGTGCACACTTACATCGTGGTCTTCTCATGTGATAAATGATTTGTAAAATTACAACAGATGGTTGATTCTGACTTACCTCTTTCTTTGATTGTACGGAGTCCTGATTGAAATTCATTTTGGAACCTTCATAGAATGATGTGAGTGGACCGTTTATAATCGATGTTCCAGTTCAGTAGAAGCTTAACAGCAGCTCTCTGGCAGGTGTGGCATATGAGCTCAGAACTCCCCTAAGTCATTTAAACACATTCCTGCATTGTGCTGCGTTATTTTGGTGAGAAAGACATGGGAACACAAGAATGGAGGACACAGAAGCAGACTCAGAAGGCAGAGCTGGTGTAGCTGTAGTTTAAGGATTTAAAAATACAAGCTGTAGTACTTACACAATGAAGGAAACAGGCAGACAAGGGTTAAAAGAGAAGAGCAGTTCAAGAAAGGCAAACAATATCAACAAAGAGCAGCCATAAATGTAAAGTCTGAGACACAGACAATATCAGAAAAACAATCCAAAAATGAAAACAGAACTTTTGAGGCATAGGCAGGCGACTGAATGAGACAAAGAACATGATCCAAATACAGAGAAGACTTATAAAAGACACGTGAAAGTAATTGGGGGTTAAAAGGGCAGAGAAAACAAAGACGGGGAGTGACAAGCAAAACCTGAGGATAGAAATTTCAAAATAAAAGAGGAACTGATTAAATAAGGGGAAGGAATGCTGACCCAAATACAGAAACACATTGGGCCATTGTTATCTAAAAGACCAAAATTGGGCACTTTGGTGTGCCTGAGGGGCGGTGAAAGAAACAATAGTCGAATTAAGCACCAACGAGAAAGCTGTGATGGATTTATGTCGCAACTTCAATTCCCTGGTTAAAATGAGATAAGATTGTTTTATTATGTGCTCAAGGTTTCATGTATAACTAGATTATTCTATTCTCCACTGAACCAGCACTGAATTAAGTTTTCTCCATTTTAAAGGCATTTATTAGTGCAATACATCATGTTTTCCCCACTGGAAGGGCACCCTAGTATGCTGCACCTTTTACTTCATTTAACTTAATTTAGATCAGTTAATTTAGAGGCTTTTGTTTCATCTAGTGGTAGCAAGGCATAATACACAGTCTCACTTACAGGCACACATAATTTTTCTTCTGATGAAATATACAGTTTTATACTTAGTCACACACTGTTCAAAAGAATGTTTAGTTTTTATACTTGTGAGATCCTACCAATCCCAAATATCAAGGAGATGTGGTGGAAGAAAAACTTTGATGAGGCAGAAGGAGAATTTACCAGATCTTTATGCAATGACCTTGGGTCTTTGGCCTGCAGAAACCAACGACAATTTTGAAATGCGCAACACAGACCTATATACAGACCCAACCATCCAGCTAAACACGTCACCACAACAAACCAAACGATTCTGGTTTCGTATCCAGCCTAGTTGTCCTCACTCATATCTGGTCCAACTCAATGTTTAGACGCCGTCCCGTCAACTCCCATTCCTGCAAAGAAATGTCTACATTACGCAAGAGCATCTTGTCCTTCACATTCTCAGACACACACCATCATGTCAGAATGCATCATGCCTGTCTCTGCTACTGCTGAACTGAAATAGATGAGTTTAAATGCATTCACATTAAATACACACATTCTAATATTCTTAATTACTCTTCAAAATGATTCAAAACCAAGACAGAGACAATGAAAATTGTTCTCCCAATTAAATTTTTGATGCAGGAAGTGATTGGAAGCATATGTATCATTCAGAATTTTAAATGTCACTTCTTTTGATTTTGGCAAGATTGGATAGGTTAAATATCGTTTCCTTATTGTTCTTGCCTCCTCATCTCTATATTCCTGCAGAAACCAGAGATACTCATATGTTGAAGGGCTGTGGTGTTACCCTTGGTTTCATGATAATACTTAACCGGAAGGGGGCGCTTCATCCGCACCGGAGCGTCATTGTGCAACACTGAAAGTCTTCCCCCGGTGGTTTAGGAAACAGGAGAGAGGCGGCGGCAGGCGGCAGGTGGCCTGTGCTCATAATGTCGGGCAGGAAGCCCCGGTCTGTGGCAAACCCTCTGGAATCTGCTATCACCACACCGAGTGAGAGGATACTGAGAGAATGCCACAGTTTGTATGTCGACAGCGAAAACGGTAAATAATCAATTACATGGATTAATTAGTGTCAACGTCACGGCTGAGTTAGGACCGCAAAGCAAAAACAAGCAAACATTGTTATGCAGTTCTTTAACTTAGTGCTTTGAAGGACTTTGTCTGAAGTTTGTGTGGACTTAAATAGAAATGCGGCTCGTCTAATAAATTAAGTCTGTGGAAGTTTGCCGCAGCTGTCTGTCAGTGTCAAAACACATGACATTGAACACTGATGTGGCTCCTTTGCAGTCACACAGATTTGGCTCCTTTGCAGTCACACGGGGCAGCGCCCATATCTGACTCTATCACTATTGCAATGTTCTGTACAATCAGCTGTCCAGCTTTTAAAATGAGGCTAAACACTGAAGCAAAACAAACGTCTTCTTGGTTTTTCCAGCAGGTGAAAATGTGGTTTCTCAAACAACTGTCCTGTTACACTGTGTAGTTTGCTTGTTCGCTGTGTGTGTGTGTGCGCAGATTTTGCAGGTCAAGGAGGGTCTTTCTATACTTACCATCTCTTTTGTTTCATTGTAATAATTAATTGCGGCATAACAAAAGAGATGATTTACTGAAATATCAATAGACTGTGAGGGATTGTGCATCAGTAATAAACATGCAAAATAAAACTGGGTTGTAAATACGAGTTTTCATTCCTTAACTCCACATGTAACATTAAATTTGTCAGACGCACTTGTGGCTGGATTAAACATTTAATCAATTAATAGTTTCAGAAAACCCTTGTCTACCTACAGTATTATTATTATCCATAATTCGTTTCATTGTTAGAAATGTTATTCCTCGTGTATGTATTGAATTTTATGCTTATATGACATTAAAGCACTTTCAGCTACCCTACTCTGTACTGACCACAAGACTCTCAAGATTACACAAGTACCTCATACTTAATTAATTAAATTGAAATGTACCAATGAAAAAAAAATGCTGCCTCCATTTGTAAATTACAGTTACCTTTGATTTATTTTACTTGTAAAAGAAAGTGTTACTATTTAGTCTGATGTCAAAGAGATTTTTTTATTACTGGGTTTTTATGATATGCATCTGTTAACTATGCACATAGGAAGGCTTGCTATTTAACTTCTTATATTCACATTTCATATTGATGTATTACGGTTCATTTGGAATTTTGGGTTTATCTGATTTTGAGCATTACATCATAATGAGGCCACTTCATCTGATCCCTGCTTATTGTGTGTGTATATGTGTGTGTTTGTTTCTCAGGCCTGGTGAGGATCGCCAGCAGCCTTGGAGTCCGGCTCCTGCCTCCCAGAAAGAAGATAATTGTGATGATAATGGGTAACCACTCTGCAGGGAAGAGCTCTTTCGTTAACTGGTAATAAAAAATTTTTTTACACATTTTTATTTCCTCTGCCAGCGAGAGTTTGGGAGGTTATGTGATCACTCACGTTTGTCCGTTTGTTTGTTTATTCATATCCGGAAAAGTTGTGGATTTTGGAATTTTGTGTAGGGGTGGATTTTGAGACGGATCAAGCTATAGATGTGTACTCTGGGTCATATTTTCATTTTCTTCAGCACTGCAAGATAGGACCTTTGTTAACAGTTTGCCAATATCATGAAAAATAAAAACAGGGCAATCAAAATAAAAATATCCAAGCATGGAAAACTCATGATGTTCCACCACTACTGTATGTGCAGTTTGATCCAGATCTGGAACATAACACGGATCCAGGAGATTACTAATATTTATTTGGAGGGGGCAATATTTGACATGGCACTGCCACAAATATGTAGCTGAGATAATGCAGATTCACAGTCATTCAAATGGATTTCATGTAAGGTACGAACTTATATCTAGACAAAAAAAAGTTCTGGATCTGCCATCATGGAAAATCATATTTTTGTTGATGACTCATGGGCCACTGATGATGAACACATGATTCCTAACATTAGGAGTAGGTTTCCAGGGTCAAGGAATTATTAAGTATTATTTAATTTGGCATCAGGCAGATCTAAGTAAACCTACGTCATCATGTCAACATCACATAGTGTGTGCTATGCCCTGGGTGCAATGATACAAGTAGTTAATCACTTTAATCATTAATCATCTTTAGTAAATTATTATTTGACTATTTGTTTTGAATAGTTTTTGATGCTTATCGCTTTCATTTTAGGTATGCTGAAGAGCACATACAGAAAACAGGAGTTGCCATTGAAACACAGGGGTTCACATTCATCACAAGTGGTCGTAAAAGAGAATCACTGACGGTAAGAACGGCATGAAGACAGCCAACATCTCCAGCACTAATTTACACTCAAGGGATATGAAAACCCAGTACTGTGTTTTTTTCGCAAATTTGCATGGGCAGTTTATGTTGCATGAAAATAACGACCTGTATTTCGTTCCTTGTTAACATTAGTGATCATTTTAATTTAATCAGTAACAAAAACAACATCAAAAAAATAAGCACCATACATTTCTGAGATGACATTACTGGGGTATACAACATTTTACACAATCAGGAATTAGTGTGTCCCCCATCAGCATTCATTTCTGCAGTAATCTTGTCTGGTGGACTGCCCCACTTCCAGCATGCCAATGGGTTGATCCTTGTCGTGTCCCAGGTGTGATATTCTTGAAGATGTAATTTTCTCCCGAATCTTCATGCCATTCATAGAGGAAGGTTAGTATAACAACAAAGTGGTTATTTAGGATCAGTTGGATAAAGTCATCGTAGCTATTTCTCTCAAATTTGTGTTTTCAGACTTAAAACTACTCACAAAAATCATTCAAGCGTGACCGAAACCTTGTACGTTGAGAATTATTACAGCACATGCCCTACATATAGATGTACGACCAATTTTAAAGTAGAGAAAAGGTTTTTCTGAAATTTTATAATGAATTTCCAGACCTTATACGTGTTTAACTAACAGTATTTCATATTCAGACGGTGCTTCTCAGTTTTTTTGAGTGAAACTGAAGCGGTAACCCATCATAGGTTGATGAAGGGATATGTTTGATGTCAGCTTGTATGGTCAGTGGTGATTCTCTTTATGTTTGCTGCTCCAATGAGTTGTGTTGTGTATATACATACACACAAACACACACAGCTCATTTTTTCAGCATATAAACAGTCTAAGTAGACACCAGTGTCTCTGTCTTTTCTCATCCTTTCCCCCTGGCATTCTACTCATATCCTGCTGTGGTGAAGATGTTGAAGATGAATAATATATTTGCAGCGTAGAACTGCAGAATGGAAGGATTATGTACTGGAAAAGCTTAAAGCGAGCGTATTGAGCTGCAGCACAGCATTTAGTCTAAGACTTGATTGAGAGGTACTGAGAACAGAGACGACTCTTGTAGCAAACTGCACAGTCATAGTTTTCTCATCATCGTATTTTTTTTACATTGTCTTTTAAACCCTTTCACAGGGAAATGCAACGCTACACCTCTACCCTCACTTTCGACCAATCCTTGAGTTCAAAGGTAAGCCTTTTCTTCTTGCCTTAGCATCAGTAACTCATAATGGATCTCTGAAATGTTCATTATTAAAGTATTTACCATTTTTGTTCTGAAAATCTTTGGACTGTCGACTGAGTGACTGTTGTAAATGTCATGCATCACATAATAGGACAGTTCAGTCCATGTTTTATGCGTTCCTTGTGAGGATAATCCCTTAAATCCAGTGGCTTTGTATTTACCAACATATAATATTTCCTCCTTTTGTGCAATGAGAAGATCAGCACTTAAATCTTTATGCACTAAACATTCTCATTAACTTTAACTGCCTAAAAAAGTTAAATTAACTCCATCACTTATGCAATGTGTGGAATGGAGAAGTACATGTGTATTAGTTTTTTATCCTCTGCTGGCATCATGATGAAAAATATCAACAAAAGATATAGAGATGTTAAAGCGGCCTTTTTAAACACTTTAAAGCACATGGTCTTAAGTCCATGACACATGTTCATTAGGGATGTATCCAACTCCCTTTTTCTAGTAAAACGGTGCATAATCTGGTTGCAAAGTAGGGCGCCAGATGCAAACAGGTTGCATTTAGCCCCTTATGTATGCATCATTATGTTTTGGGTTTAACATGAATTAAACCAAACCAAGTGTCATTTCCCATTCCCTTTAAAATATTGGTGCACCAGTACCTGATGCTTGCT